>OY997593.1:68542512-69742512 GCA_963921825.1 Erodium maritimum
TCCTCCCTGCATAATATTGACCACCCATTCCGGGGTAGTCTTAGCCAGGTTGTCAGACTTCGAATAGCATTCTGCAACAGATACTCTGTTCCCCTGTAAGGCCTCCCTAGGCCTACAAATAGGGTTCAGAGAGAGCCCTGTCAGGAGGTCATTGACTTCCGATGGTTCTATGGGACGAGGTGGGTGCCACACCGTCTCCAGCAGCCGATACACGTCCAATTGACGCGGTACCTGGATGGAGTTGTCATACCGGACCTCCTCCCGACCTATCCCAGCCAAATGGGTCGTACACCCCATCATTCGGTGTGTCATCCTCCCGCACCGACGACAAAAGTCTGGCATCTTCTCATATTGCAGCTCGATCACCGAGGAGGTAGTGTTGTTAGGGAAACGGAGACGAAGGCGTCTCCGTAACGGCTGGTTCACTTCCATACGAACCCGCATCCATAAGAAATGATCCTTACGACGAAAAAAGGTAAGGGGGCCGATACAACCTGAGTGCATATGGAGGAGGCAATCAGGTCGCGGATCTGCGGTGTCCGGGCGCCTCCCGGGACGTTCAGAGCTCTGGCCCAGAGTCGATATGGCTGAAATCGATATCGTTGGCTTTCATGTAAGGTCGGAGGGGTTCCAGGAGCACCGTGAAACCTTTGAATATCCATGGCCCCGGTGGCGAATATTCTCCATTGTCGCCTCGGACGGAAAATGGAATCCCGTAACCTTCGGGGACATGTATTCAATCTGAATGCCATCTACCTTCCATTTCTGCAGCATTAGGGTGCAGACGGCATTCTGATTGTGGGACCTCCCCCTGCGACCCGAGCCGCCAGCGAGAATAGATACGTGCCTTTCTTGACCGTCGGGATTGCCTCCAGCGGAACCACCAGTTCTTCGTCCTTGTCATCCCAATCAGGAACTGGAAAGATTCGTGCAGGAGGCTTCTCCCCTCTGGCGAGCGCCATATCTGATACCGGGCGTTGGACGGCCCTTCGAGGACGAAGCATGCACGGTCGGAGAGCGGTACCTTATGCATGGCTTAGTTAATCCTCTAATTAATTGGTTTTTTGATCAAAAGCATGCGTGAACTTACAGTATATGGCTTTCACTCATTGAGCTTTATATATATATATATATATATATATATATATATATATATATATATATATGTATGTATGTATGCTGTTAAGGAATCAATACAATAGCCTTATATATGTACTTTATATATATTCCTTTGATGACAGCATGTGCGTGATTGTTGTTCTATTGTTGTTTGGATGATCGAGGGATTCGAGGAATAACTTAATCAAATATGTACTGTATTGTTGTTTGTTAATATATATTTGATATGTATGTTGTCTATGACCACGCACCGTTGATTTATTTTGGATCAGTACGTGCTTAATATAGTTTTAAGTTTTTGATATTTGATATCAAAATTTTATATTTGAGTATCTACTTATATTATTTTTTACCCCTATTTTAAATAAGTAAATCGACACATAAAGTTGTCAAAGTAACCTCTTGTATGTAGGTTTATTTATTTTAAAATAATGGGATTTGTGTGTTTATTGTTCATGCGATCAATGCATCGGCCTAAAGAAAGGTCATTGATTGGCCGAACAATGAATACATGTGTGGTGATATATGTGAATGATAATTACAATAGCATATTGTGATATATATTAAACTGTTAATATGTATGTATTTTTGTTTATTGATGCATATTGGTATTGTATATTTGATTCATATATCTAATCAGTAAGTGTTTGAAATAATTTCACTTTTGATATTGATATCAAAATTTCAGTTTTGGGCACTTACTAATATTATTTTTGCCCCTATTTTAAATGAGTAGATCGACGCATAAAGTTGCCAAAGTAACCTCTTGTGTGTAGGTTTACTATTTTAAAATAACGGGATGTGTGTGTTCATTGTTCATGCGGTCAATGCTCGGCCCAAAAGAAGGTCATTGATTGGCCGAACAATGAATATACGTGTGGGAATGGTCTGTGACGATTGTAAAGTTTTCATGTGGATAACATACTGGCACAAAGGAAGGATGTTATTTGACCGAATTTATCGTCAGCACTTGATTTCTGCGTGCTAGAGTACCACTTACGAATTAATGATTTTGTCCAAAGATAGACATTAATGTTGTGCTAGGTATCTTGGTTGTATGAGCCCATCACTTCGGTTGATTGAAAATTGTGTATCACAGGAGAATTGTTTGTTTATTCTTAATGTGTTATAACATGATTTTTAATGTTTGAGCTTATGTATTTATTTGTTCTATATTGATAGTTACTGCATTTGCTGCTAATATCACTGCTAACATGAATTCAATTCATGTGCTTAACGGCACAAACTTTAGGAGCTGGAAAGAGAACATTATGTTAGTTCTCGGTTACGTGGATCTATATTATGCGATAACGTTTGAACAACTTGATATTCTTACGGATGAAAGTTCCACTCAGGATAAGGTGAACTTTGAGAAGTGGGAGCGTTCGAATCGCATAAGTCTGATGATGATCCAACGTAGTGTTCCAGAAACACTCAGGGGCGGTATGCCAAATGAGGTCACTATTAGGAGTTTCCTTCATGAAATTGAAAATAGTTTTGTAAAGAACGAAAAGGTTGAGACAAGAAAGCTTTTAGTTGACCTTGTCCAGATAAGGTATAAAGGAAAAGGAAACATAAGGGAGTACATTATGGAGATGTCTAACATCGCTTCAAAACTTAAGGGGCTCAAGCTTGATCTGTCTGGTGACTTGCTTGTGCATTTGGTCCTCATCTTACTTCCTGCACACTATGGTCGGTTTATAGTTAGCAATAATACTTATAAGGACAAATGGACTCTTAATGAGCTCATTTCTCATTTTGTGCAGGAAGAGGATAGGTTGAAGCATGAAAAGACTGAAAGTGCTCATGTTGCAATGACCTCAATGGGAAATAAACGGAAGAGGACTAAGGATAAGGTAATTGCAGTAAGAAGTTTACATTTATACTTGATGCATGAAAAGTCACAATCTTTGGACGTTTTTTTAGGCCTTCAAAGATGAAGTTGAGAATCAACTAAGCAAGAAGATTAAGGTTGTCAGATATGATTGTGGTGGTGTGTACTATGGTCAGTATGACGGATCAGGCGAACAACATCCAAGTCCTTTTACCAAATTCCTAGAGGAGTGTGGAATCGTCCCACAATACATCATGCAAGGGCAACCTCGCATGAATGGTGTCGCAAACAGAACTCTTAAGGACATGGTGAGAAGTATGATTAGTCATTCTTCTTTACCAAATCACTCTAGGGAGAGACAATTAAAACTGCGGTATATATATTGAACAAAGTACGTAGTAAAGCGATAGCTAAAACCCCTTATTGTTGCTCTTGATTTTTGTCATCAATGATATTAATGATTTCTAAAAAAACATTGGACTTGTTTTTTTGAACATATAATGAGACTTTATTAATTATAAAAAATTACAATACATAGGAAACACGTAAAAAAAGAGCAAGGCTAAATTCTAGTCCGTAGACATCAAAAGCTAATTATATAACAAATTGTTCGGTTATACCAGGAGTAGAGTTGGTGAGGCTAGTACCTCGGTAGGACAAGTAGATGGTAACCTGACGATGTTTGGCATTTCATGTCTTGACCTGAAAGTGTCCGCAGTAAGAGATGTGTGGCGGTTGATGGGTAGCAGGCACCCAGGGAATAACCCAGAAAATGGGGGAAACATGGGTTCAGTTGTGCACCGACTTTCGTTTCCTATCTTAATCTGAAAATGCTCGGGGTATCAGATATCAGACGATTGAAATGATATCGAGCATTCAGAGAAAACATTAGAATACGGGGGGAACAGACTGTTGGATGTAAACCGACCTTGGTAGGGAGAGGTGTGCATCCTCACACACACATCGAGGTCTTTAGAATCCAAATCATGCGGATGGGGCTAGTGCGCCGAGTAAGCACCGGTGGCAAATAGGGGCGGTTGCGCTGATGGTTGCCAAAGCGGTAGCTCATGAGTTGAAGGCGACAACTCTGGTGATGGCATGTGAATCGACAAGGACCACGACTTTGAGGACGGTGGTGCTAGGGGTAGTGGCGGTCAATCCGAGTGCGGAGGTGGCACATGAGGCATAGGAGGAGGCGGTGTTGGAGGCGGAGACGGTACAATAGTTGGAGGGGAGGACCAAGTAACCTTCTCCCTAGATCGCTTGGACTGTATAAGCACCGTTGATGGGGTTGGGGGCATGAATCAAGGTGTGTCCACTAACGGAAGCACTGGACACAAAGTCATGGTAGATGGAGGAATCGACGAAATTTGTTTAAGTGAAAAGGCTATGGAGTATCAAGGAGGAGTGATACTCCTATTGGATGGAAAGAAGGTTTGATGGAGGTGGTGGTTGTATGTGGAAAATAGAAATCACGGTAGTAGTGGAAGAACCTTGTGGCGGGTAGGTTTTTAAAGAAAAGAGAGAGAGAGCACATTACTTTTTTTCCGAAGAAATATTGGTATATTATTATGCAATATCAACGTTAACGAGGCCTGAAATAGGTTCTGGTAACACATTACACTTCCACACCTCATCACCCAATCCTATGCACGACTAGCTAGTTCATGTGCCCCTTTGTTGGCCTCTTGACGGACATGCCCGATCCTAAAGCCCGAGATATCCTACAAAGGACACTTACAATCATCAATAATTCTTCTGATCTGGGCAAGGATCGACTCCGAGTTAGACATAGCCAACACCACATTTAAATAGTCGGTTTCAACTTCCCCAAGCTCTCAATCATTTCCCGGACCCATAACAACGCTACCCTCACTAACAACGCTACCCTCACTAACAACGCCTCGACAGTCTCTGGATCCCATATTCCTGGGAATAAAACACACTTACAGCCGACCACCCCACCAACCTCTTCTCTACATATGAAACCTCTTCCCCCACCATTTTCACCACCGGTAGCCCCGTCTACATTCACCTTTCGGAAGCCAACCGATGGTCTTTGCCAACCCCGTCTACCCCCTCCCCCACCCCACAGGCCTTGGCTGTTCAGAAATTGTAGTAGATTGCGCCTCCTTCTAGCTTGAAAAGAAACTCATGGCCGACCGTAAGACAACCTCCCTCGAGGTCCCCTTTCCATTCCAAACCATGTTGTTGCGATTTCTCCAAATCTCCCAGCATATCACGCTCATAAAAGCCACTCTATCCCGGTCCAAAGCGCTCCAGCTCGCCTACATAGTTTCCTTTATCGAAGTTTTCGTCCCGATTAAGATGTATGGAACGCGCCTCTACCCCTCCAAAGCTTTTGGGCATCTAAAAAACACGTGAACTCCAGACTCAAGTTCACCACATAAAGCACACTCAGGAGAAACCTCAACTCTCCTTTCTCGCAATAACAAAGCCATTGGAAGTAAATTTGAAGCATTTTTCCAAATAAAAAGGTGAACTTTTGGGAGGTACTTTAATTTTCCACATATCACACCAGAACAAAACACTCTCTTCTCCAGCCCAACGCCAACTGGCTGTCTGAAAATCTCTGTACTTATGGTGAACATAATATCTACCATCGTTTGCTCGAAACTAAAACAAAGAATCATTTTCATTTCTCAAACTGAGTGGTATTTTTCCAAAATCAAACGCCACATGAGAATCAAATAGCTCATGAATTAGTTCTTCGATCCATTCCCGCCTAACTAGTTGCACCGTCGTTATACGACGTAGTTGCTCAAAGTTGTTTCGCATCGTCGTTATGGGACGTCGTTGCTTGAAATTTTTTGCAGTGTCATGTGACATAGTTGCTTGAAGTTGTTACGCATTTTCGTCATGTGACTTGCGTGAAGATGTTTTTCTCCCACGTGGTGGAATTGCTCGAAGCTGAATCGTGCGTCCGTAAAATCAGGGTATGAGCCAATGGCTCCAGATCATCTTAGGCTTTAAAAAGTCGTTATTGGGTATCGTTCCGTTTGTCACCTCCACCATGTGGTCTCCGGTACATATGCAGATGTCCAGACCTTCTATGGCCCACGTGTAGATGATCATACCTACACGTGATTGGGAGTGTTGAAAAAAAACTTAGTCTTCGGCAACAACATCATAGTTGTGAAGCAACAACATGAAGAAATTTGAAATTTATTCGTCGTCCACGTGCAAGACTCGTTATCCGATTTGCACGTGAGGGGGAGTGTTAGAGTTTAGTTTATTTCCAATTTACAAGTATTTCCTAATCTAGTTAAGTTAGGTTTCCTATGTTGTTTAGTATTAGTATTTCCTATTTCGCATAGAGTTAATCCCTATATAAAAGGATGCTCTCATTGTATTGAAACATCAAGATTATCAAGTGTCATCAATAATATTTCAGAATTTTTACACACCCGTAGTGGGGGGAACTAGGGCAGGCTCGTGTTGCGAGGGTGAGGTAACCCTAGAGGTTGCACCGCTAGGGAGAGGATGAGCCAGGGCCAGGGTTGGAGGAGGGCATGATGATGGCGAAACCCTAGGAACCGCGTCACCCTAGAAGGGAAGAGCCAGAGCGAGGTCGTGGCTAATTTGGGGGGGGGGGGGGGGGGGGGGCGGAGAACTAGGGTTTGGGGGGTGAGGGCTAGAAGGCCTTTACTTGCAGAGGAAGAAACCGTAGGGCGGCTTGTGGGCCTCCCACGTCTCGGCTTGGCGACCGGGGCTGGGGAGGCTGGTCCCAAGGAGAAGGAGACCCCATCTGAGATCGCTCCCAGAGTAGGGAGAGTTGGCGTCGGCAGCACGGGTGGAGAGGCAGAGGGAGCCATAATCGGCTTGGGCTTTCTCCAACGATGGCTCTTATCCCTAGCATTGTAGACGGTCTACAAGGGACAAGGAAACACAATGGGAGCATCACCAACAAGAGCAGCGACACCAGCCATGGGCGGAACCACAGTAGAGGGCATGTCGGCAACGGAGACAGAGGAGAGCACCATAGTTTTCGTGCGGCTAAGGCTAGGAGAGGATTTAAAAAGTTGAGAGAGTTTTGTAATTTACTTAGTTAATATTAATGGGTTTCAGTATTTTATTTTTAAAAAATTTTAAATCATATTCACTTCTAAAAAATAGTAAATAATTTATTTTTAAAATATATAAATAAAAATAATGAAATTAATAGGATGTCCGACCATCTGTGCCGTAAAAGGGTACTTTCCAATTTTAAAATTCTCTCATTCACCCTAAACCCTTTCGGCCTCCGCCGAACCCTCTTTGAGTCGCCTTCCTGATCAACTAACCTCCATAGGTACTAGAGCACCCCGATCATCGGCATCGGCCTCAACGTCTCACCTATCAGTTCAGCGACACACCATGACTATATCAGTCCATTGGGGCTCCTGGATCATCTCACGGGATGGCCTCGACACCCTCTCCATCGATCACCGCCTCCTACCATATGAAATGACATACCCCCATCATGTTACTAATCCGGTCCGATCGAAACCGCGACACCAACCACCACGTCACCAGATTTTGGCGACCTTTATGGAAGAGCTCGGCCCCAAATGGATCTCCGAACCACCCGAAGCAAATAGATGACACCGCGGACTGATTAAGGCACACTCGGACTCTATGATCCCGCCCCACCCATATCATCCTCCTCCAGGTCATAAGAGTCGATCTAGACATAACCGAACCCTGATCTACAACGATGGAATGCGTAGCAATAGTGTGAGGAATTATATGCCAGATCTTGGGACACGAGTTGGAAAATATCGTTTGTCCTCCTCCTCGGATGATCCCTTCCAATGGTAGCCAATCCACCATTATGACCGAACCTTCTTTGAGCCTCTTACTTATCCGGATCATACCCGTGATCCCCGGACGCCAGCGATGTTGTTGCTCCTTCGAGTAACACTAGAAACTGGTCCCTACCACGACATGAGAGGTGGAAACAACTCCTATGCCGATGTTGGGGGACAACATGATCACAATACTGAGCAACCACTGGACCCGACAAGAAGGGCACGCCGCGAAGAACCTCGGTTGTACCCTTCCCCTACTAGGGCCATAGAGCCTTCTCTAGTGGAGCCTCGATGGTACGTCTCATCCCCTGAGATGGAAGGATCCGAGATCCCCACCTAAGATACCACGGACTCCACAAGCACATAGGCGGTATATGGCCTCGAAAGGAATAGAGCGAGGCATAGCCAACTGTCTCGCGGGTAACTATGAGTCGCTTAGGGAAGCTCGAGGTGTTCCTCAGGAGCCACACCCCAGCCACACTAAACCAGAGGAACTCCACTACGTTAATGAATTGAATTTCTTGTTATTGTACTAAAAAAATTGGATGTCCGACCTTTAATGAATTATTTCGTTTTCCTTAAAGATTATGTTGAGATTGAGTATTCATGTTATATGATCTCCACTACGTTTTTTTTTAACGAAATGTGCAATTTTATTACTTGAAAAAGATTACATTATCAGGTCTAGGGGAACAGACCCAGAAGAGTCGGTACTAGCGAACAATGTGATCTCCACTACGTTAGTTCTTCTACTCTTTAATGTGAAAATTCTATTTAATTTTTTTTCCTTTTTGACCTTATCATAAGTATTACAACTTAGAGCATTTCTAATTATTAACATTTTTGTTGATTGAAAGAATACAAATAAATAAATTTTCGTATCAGTTGATTGAAACGAATTTTTATAGTCACGAGACTGAAAGGAAGAGGCTGATAGGAGAAAACAAGAGTTTATCTCCGCTAGATAGAGCAGTTAGTATAAGTTTACCGACACGTCTATCCGTCAGCTATCCGTCAGCTATCCGTCGGCTTTATTTTTATTTTTCCGCCGACGTTCTAGCTCCGCCAACCCTTTTTCACTAACAATCCGTCCCCAATCGGAGATGCTCTTAATGATAGGAAAAGAGGTTGATAGGAGAATGTCATTTTAGGCATTTTTGTGTTGTTTTGTGCCCTTGAATATCTTATGGCCGACAAACCTGTTGTGGTGGGTTGGTGATACAAAACTCTTTACTCTTTACTAGGAATAAAAAAAATCTGACCAAATCCTATCCTATAGATACTGTTTTGCATGTGAAACCTCATGAACCACTACTCTCTCTCCGAATCATATCAGGAAATCGACAAATTTAGAAAAATAGTAAAAAAAGAAAAACAATTAAGACACTACTCTCTCTCCGAATCATATCAGGAAATCAACATATTTAGATAATATTAAAAAAAAATTAAGAGGAGAACGACAAATTTAGAAAAATAGTAAAAAAAAATTAAGACACTACTCTCTCTCCGAATCATATCAGAAATCGACAAATTTTAAAAAAAAAATAGTAAAAAAGATTAAGAGGAGAACGACAAATTTAGAAAAATAGTATAAAAAAAAATTAAGACACTACTCTCTCTCTCCGAATCATATCAGGAAATCGACAAATTTAAAAAAATAGTAAAAATAATTAAGAGGAGAACATCGTTTTAGGCATTTATGTTGATAAATCTTTTTCAGGGATAACGTTGATTTTTTGTCCAGTCAGAAAGGTCATTTGTAATTTTTAAATGAGGTCGACCTTTGGTGATAGATCTTGTCACAAAAGTGATACACGTCTACGAAAAGTACCAATCACGTATAAAATACCACTTTTATGTTATTTTTTGTAATAAATTACCACATTTACGTTACTTTTGGTAACAAAATACCACATTTGTGATAAGATTTGTCACGAAAGGTCGACTCAATTAAAAATTGCAAATGACTTTTCTGAGGGGCTGGTAAACGACGTTTTCCCATCTTTTTATTATTTTTAGCAGATAACGAGGATATATATTAATAAAGAAAAATCTTCAAGGGTACAGTCCCAAAACGGGTCACTCCAGAGAAAAAACTAACAATTGAAATAACTGTAAGGAATTGAAAAGATGCTCTATCACCAAAGTGCGTCAAGGGTGTCACAGAAGAATGTTGTGATAGCGGCCGAAGCAACCGGTGCAGCGGCTGAAGACTGAGTAATAAGGCCGAGTAAGCCCTATGATCAAAAAAGGCACAAATTGACTCTGTGTTGTGTTCCTGGAGGCTACTGCGTCGATGATTGGAACAACCGAAACAGTTGCTGGAGCCCGAGAATGACGGCCTTGGCAGTCCTGTAACCAGGGACTGAGATGGCTCAGTTGGACTAAGCATCCTCCCGAAAAACCAGCTGACGTCCTCCCTCCTCTGATGATAATGAAGGCCTTTACAAACGTAAAATTGTTAGTTCCCGATCTGATTGAAGAATGTTGTGCCGGTACTTGGTGGAATCGATGCCACCTTACATCCAATGAAGCGGTATTACCGACAGACCCCCCCACTGGACCACGGAGTCTTCATTGATTGAGGCGAGGGTGCGTTTCACCCCTCGTTGGTTGGACTGTCAATCCATTGGACCCCGCCGGTCCCTCTAAGTCAGTGCTCAGAGTTCGCATCAGATCAGATATCATCCGAGCACTTACAGCAGACATGTACAACCCGTTGCGAACTGAGAACAAGGTCCCTATGGTACATGTCCCCTCTTCAGTTAAACGAACAATAGTTGTGAACCGAAACACTGACCGCCAACTCCCGATGTTTTCACACTGTCCCCCGCCACTGTTATCATTGTTTTCTTGTCCGCTTGAGATCACCCAGACATAACCACAACCAACGACGTTCACTAAAGTGATAGAAAACCCCAATCATGCAATATTCACTTTTTATCGCGTGCAAAACGTCAAGGAAATTACCTGAGCATATATTTGAGTAATTGTTTACGTGGATGATGAGAAATATGCATGATGTGCCCCCAAATTATTTACATGATGTTTAACGGGTATTATTTTGTATTTTTTTTTTGTATCGTTTTTTTTTTGAAACAGGTAGTCGTGGAAGTGCATTAATGCAAATAAAAAACCATATAGGGTAGAGCGTAACTGCCTTGGGTTCCAGTTATGTGTCTGGGCCGACCATGGCAAGCCTAACGCTCATGGACCCATAAAAGTAGCCTACTTGGTATCGTAGACAATACCTCAGGACATCCTCTTACCGACGTCTCAAAACAACGAGACATACAGAAAATTGTCCAAACCAAAACATAAGGAAAATTGTTCTAGTGAAAAACAAAATAATATGAAAATGACCAGGAGTAGAGAGTTGTGAATGCGAGCTTCTAGAGACTTCCCAACACTGGTTGTCTCGGGTCTGTGGGTATAGGCCAGCAGCGGCCAGACCCACCCCCGCCGGGTCTTCTCATTCCTGCATATGAGGCTGCCTTGCCTCTGCTTGACTCATCTGGTCCTCCTTGATCTTGTTCGGCTCATACTCTCTTGGTGTGGGGCCCGACAGTTCCAAAGGATTCTTTGACCCGGGAGCTCTAGCATACAGTTGCCCGCTCATCGTTCTCATGCTTGTCTTCATTGCCTTTGCTCTAATGGGACCTTCTTTTCTAAACAGATCTTGGGGATCGTTCTCCTTCCCTGCTTGTAAACCCAGGGCATCTACAAATCTGTTTGGGCAAAGAGCACCCTCATCCTTGTGGACGTTAGCTAGGTTTTCAGGCTTTGTGAAACCCGGCGGCTTCCCATATGCTCTCGGGATCCTCCCTGCAAAGTGTTGACCGCCCCTTCTAGGGCAGTCTTAGCCAAGTTGTTGGACTTTGGGTGGTAGTCTGTAAAGGGTTCGCTTCTCCCCGTGAAGTCCTCCCTAGGTCTACCAATCGGTTTCGGGGAGAGCCCTGTTAGAAGATCATCAACTTCCACTTCCTTGATATGTCTTAGGGGGGTGCTAGACCGTCTTCAACAAGCGATGCACATCCAGTTGCCTTGGTACCTGTATGGAGTTATCATAGCAGGCCTCCTCTCGCCCAATTCACGGTAAATGAGTTGTACAACCCGATAAACGGTGTGTCAACCAACCACACCGACGACCGAATTCAGGCAGCTTCTCATATTACAACTCAATTAGCGAGGATTGGATGTTACCAGGGAAACGAAGACGAAGACGTCTTCATAGCGGTTGATTCACCTCCAATCTGACCTTCATCCACAAGAAATGGTCCTCTTCCCTAACAAAAGGTAAAGGAGCCGAAATTACCTAAGTGCTCATGGAGGAGGCTATTAGGTCGCGGACACTTGGGGTCCGGGCACCCCCTGGGACGTTCATAACCCGAATCTGGATCTCTATATGGTTGAATTCTATGTCGGTGGCTTGCATGTAGGGTCGGAGGGGCTTCAATAGCAGCGGGAACCCTTTGAAAATCCACGGCCCTCCGTGGAGGATCTCCTCCATAATCGCATGGGACGGGAAATGGAACCCAGTGACCTTCGGCGATAGGTATTCAACCTGGATGTCGTCCACCTTCCATTTCTGCAACATCAGTCCGCAGACCGCGTTATGGTTGTGGGTTTTCCCCCCAACGACCCGTCGCGCCAACGAGTACAGGTATTTACCGTTTTTGGCCGCCGGGACGGCCTCGATCGGAACAATTATTTCCTCGTCTTCATCCTCCCAATCCGGCACCAGAGTGATACGTTCCGGAGGGGTCCCACCCTATCGAGGAGCAGATCTAATGATGGTCGACGACCGGCCCACCGGGTCTGGGCTAGGCATGCCTGAGGGACGATATTTTGGATAGGATGCCGGTAGAGGGATGTCGCGGTTCTGCTGCGGCTCGGTTTGTTCGCATTGGTGAGATAGGTTGCGACCGATCTCTACATGTGGCCGGCGAGGGGCCATCCACTCCGGTGCTGCGGCTTTCTCCAATGGTTGGGGTTCGTAGGGGACAACTGCACCTGCACTGGCCGAGATCGGTTTGTCCTTCAGCAGCGGGTGCGTGCTGCACTCGAGGGCTGGTTGTCCGGCTAGCAGAGCAATGGACTAGACGACGTCCGGCATAGGGAAATCGACGTCGGGGAGGAAACCCGGGGGAGGTGGCTTCGCATCGTCGGGATGATGTGGGTGTGGTTGGATGGATTCCATAGAAATGGGTCGAAAATGGATATCGGAGCTTTGGAGATATCGAGCATGCAGAGGAAGCACGCGGTGGTAGAGGTTGCAAGGTGTATTGGAGGCCGGAGAGGTGGAGATCGAGGGAGGTGGGCGGCAGAAATGGGTGAACCCTAGGTAGGTTATTGTGAAAACCAAAGGTTATTCATAGCGCTTTTACTAATTATTTGTATCGTTAGTTAATAACTTGTTTCTCTTCTTTTTGGAGATTGTCTTTTTAGCAAAAAGAATTTCATCAATGATCAGAATTCAAAATACATTCAAGTGCATCAGGGAGACTTGCTGACCACTGAAGAAAGAACAAAAAACGAGCATCTGTTTCTAATCAATGAACGACCTTGTTCGTAGTTCTTATAACAAACTCGAGAGATACTCTCTTGTTTTGAAGGAGCATTTGACGAATGTCACTAATAAGGTTACCCACCGGGGAGACTGGTGGGTTCCCTGCCTTAATAAAATTAAGTAGGACATGGGCGTCTGATCGAATGATAACAAGGCATGTGCCTAAAGAGTTGGGTTTTCGGATAGTTGTGGAAAAAGCATGAGACTCTACTAGTAGCAGCGACCAAGTGCCCTGTAGGACCCCGTTTGCAGCTAGGGAGACCACTCTCCCTGTAAGCCAGTATGGATGTACTAGCAATCGAGATCACCCTCTAGGTAGTAGGGTGAACACCATTCCAAACGAGGGCATTCGAGCTTTCCATATCTCCTAGAGGATAATGAGAATATTCGTCCTTCGAGTTGGTGTCCCGCCCGTAGTCGATGATATCCACCATGTTTCAAAGTTAATATTTGGCCCTCCCGGTTGGACCCCCCCCCCCCCAAAAAAAAAAATTTATCCATCAACAAGTTTTAGCGAAACCATAAGAGATATATAAGTGGCTCACCGATTCTGGGGCTTGGCCACATATGGAACATGTTGGGTTGGCAAGGACGTATCGTCGGTTGAGATTAGTATCCATCTGTAGGGTATCAGATAAGCATCGTCATAAGAAAATCTTGAACCATGGAGGAGTCGGCATGTCCCATAAAGATGCCTAAAGGAACTCGTTGCTATGATGGCGACATCGATGATGTATGGTAGCTAATACCTTACAACCTTCATTAGTCGAGTAGAGGTCACGGTTATCTAAAGCCCAATACCATTCATCCCAGATTCAAACGTCTGAGAGGTGGATTTGAAGTATATTATCGCGATCAGGCGGAGCAAAGAGTTGATTGATGAGGTTCACATCCCAACAAATAGAGCCCAGAACCATTAAGCCAGCCACAGTAGTTCCCACCAGGGGAACCGAAGGGTCCTAAATATCCAGGGTCGGCTCAATCAACCAAGGTGTTCCTAGAATTTGAATGTCCATCCATCTCCGATAGTTATCCGAAGGCCATTACAGATCATATTCTAGGTAGAAAAGATGCTAGCCCACGTAAAGCTTGAGTTTAGGCTGATTGTTGTAGATAAGAAGTCCGTTTTCGGAAATTATTGGGCCTTCAAGAGTTTGGCCATTAAGGAGTGGTTGATGAATAAGGCTCTAGGCTTGTTTCCCAAGGAGTGCCCTATTGACGTCTTGTAAGTGCCAAAAGCCATACCCCCACAATCCTTAGGCATACACAGCTTATCCTAATATTTCCATATAATTGTGCGGGTCGATCTTCCACCCCACCAAAATTGGGATAACGCCACATGGATTTGATACAAGACGGCGAGGGATTCGAAACACCGAAATAACATAGATAGGTAGCGAGTTCAACACTGAGCAAATCATAACTTTCCTACCAGACGGGGAGAGAAGCTTTCCATCCCAGGAGCGGATACGGGCGAGGATCCAGCCTCCTAGGTAGGCCATAGCTGTGTTACGATTGCGGTCCATCATGTTGGGTACCCCAAGATACATAGATGATGTCGAGGTTTCTGTTATAGATAGGAAGGCGCAACATTCTTGGCGGGTGGCTGGCGTGGAGTTCGTGTTAAAGAAGATGGATGGTTTAGCCAAGGTAGGGAAAGCCTTAACCCCTCGTTTATGATGCTTAGTATGCATGTTAGGTTAATAAAATCAGAAAAGTCCTAGAAATGCCTATATGATGCGAATAACTAGCATAATTGTCTTTCAATTACTAATAACCGGAAGTGTCTAGTTGTGAACGATTAGGATGCCAATCACTAGTGTAATTCGCTTTCAATACTTGGGAATTGTTTTTCTGGTAGAGGAGCATTGGCAAAGCCCTCGGATTAGTTGCGTGTTAGGATCACATGCTTGATTGTTGGTTGCTTAGTGGATAGGCTAATGAGTCTAACGGAACTAGTGGAATTGCATGTGTGAATGCTCGTTTGAAGGTTTTTATGATTGGTTGATTAAACTCGTACTTGATCGTTGACTGTATTCGAATGATTACTTGATTTACTAAATGGTTGCTTGGAGCATCGAGTATGACTGGTTGTACCGAGCGGTGCAATCAGGTGATCGATGCCCCGTTGGTTCGAGACTGGTAAGTGAACGGTAAGTTGCGATTGTGTGATTGATGTGTTGTGGTTATGTGATTCGTGTACTGTGTGTTGTGGTGGATTGGTGATGTGTGAGTTATGCGTGATAATGACTTGGTGGTTGTTGGGATTGGATTATTTCGTGTTTCGTTTTGAGTGCGTTATTCAATTATTAACTGTTTATTATTGAATTGCCCAAGTGTATGCTTCCTATGGGAGTAATACCTTGGTTCCCGAGGACATAAAATCCTTTGGAGACGTTTATGAGAATCCCGATGATAAGCGCCCCGAAGGGTTGTTTCCGGTCGCCTCAATGTTATGCGTCTCCTCTGGATTTGAGGGAAAATCCGAGAGGACACATCATATGTGGATCGGAGGGTGGAGACTTCATGTGCCACGGCATTGTCTTGTTTACCTATTACCTGTGCTTGTTGAAACCTATTTGTTGACTTGTTGTTGACTTTATTGAGTTTAAGGTCCACCGTGTTATGTGCTTTCCCTACTGAGCGCAAGCTCACCCCTATGAATTTACTGTTGTGTTTACAGGCTTGATTGAGGAGTAGAAGCTCGGGAGCTTCTCGGTGTGGGTGCATTGTAGAGACTTCGTTCCTATCACTTTACTATTTTGAACAAACCTTGTGGAGGATTATTATTACACCCTTGGAGGGTTATTTGTGTTTTGAACTAAGTTTTGCGGATTCGTTTTTCTTATTGGAGATTTTCAGGAACTAAATGTTGAATTATCATCTTTTTAATCTTTCATTACTAGTCATGCCTCGGGTCCGGGCAAGAACCGGATTTGGGGCGTGACAATTTGGTATCAGAGCCTGGTTTCATTTGAAACAGGTGTCTTATGAACTGGTTTTCAAACCTCGGACCGAAGTCAATTAGGTGGGTAGAGTTAAGGAGTCTGAGTCGTGAGTCGCTTAAATGCTTGTCCTAAATGGAATCCTTACACTACAATGTTTGCATTACTTGATTGGTATACTCTCCCTAGTGATCGGTGAAGCCGAATGGTTGAGATCGGAATTGGATTAACGGTCAATGACCGACCCGCCATGCATTCATGGTAGGGTGAGCCAACGGTTTGGTGGTGTTGCCATTTTGGTGTATTACTTCGAAAATTTTCAAGTTGTAGTTTGGTCCTGTTCAAGTTTTGACTTGTGATTGATTGCTTGTCTGGAGCATGAGTACTCCATGTGTGCTGATATTGAGTGTTTTGGATGGGGCGCGAGAACCCCGTATCCCGTTGTATGAGAACTTTGTTTTGGGACACGAGTATCCCGTATGCCCGTGTGTGGCGAGATTGGGACACGAGTATCCCGTATGCCCGTGTGTGGCGAGATTGGGACACGAGTATCCCGTATGCCCGTGTGTGGCGAGATTGGGACACGAGAATCCCGTATGCCCGTGTGTGGCGAGTTTGGGGCACGAGTACCCCGTAGTATTTGGGAGCACGAGAAATCCGTTCATTGATTGCGTTGTGTACTTTAGGAGCATGAGAACTCCGTTTATTGATTGTGTGATGTCTTTGGCAGAGCATGAGAACTCTGCGTACTTTTGTGTTATGAATTTGTGTTGGTGCTTGTCCCGCTTAAGCGGAGGGTTAAGGGAAAATACGAATGGGTCATGCCGAATTTTCAGTAGAACTAAAATGTTTACACCATCACTGGTTGACTCAGAGGCGTCACTGTAGTTGAGCATGATGGTTCGATGTCCAGTTGTTACAATGAGGTTCGGGGACGCCTGAATCAGGTTGTAACAACACGAGATCGACACGAAAAGCTTTGGGTAAAAGTTAAGAAATGGGAATCTGTGGGAGGGAAGGAAAGGTTAAGGATGATTATTGAATGGAATTGTGTTAAGTGTTAAACCCCTCTTTGTGGAAGGATACCCGGGTGAAGGGTATGCCTGTTGATTTGTGCTTTGTGTGGTGCTTGAGTTGGAACCCTCCTGTGGGAGTTGGTGGTTGATTGCGAAATCGCTGGTTGTTGTTGTGTGACGCATAGAGATGCGAACTTGTGTGCTATATTATATGAGTATATATATCTACTAGTGTGAGGGGCGTATCTGTGGGTGACTTGTGTAGGCGCGTGTGTGTTCGTCCTTGTAACGTGTGAGAACCGTTGTTGAACTAAGTACTGAACATGTGCGTTATCCGTGCAGGCAGATAGGCGACATGGCTCGTACGTATGTTCCTAGAGGTACCCGGAGCCGCCCAGCTGAGGGTCCGAGGCAGGCACCTGCCGCTGAGCAGGAGGGGGCAGCTGATGCCCAGGATGCTGCTTCCACAGAGCATCGGCGCTTTGAGGGGGGACCAACAGGGTCGCCACCCAGGACATCTCCAGTCGCAGAGCCGACTCAGGCAACCCCTCTCGAGGAGGTGGTTCGCGCTGTACTAGCAGCCTTGAGTGCGCAGCAGGGGACCACAGCACCGGCACCAGAGCCCGTGCCTGTTGCTTCAGCAGATTTTGGAGAGAGGCCAGGACATTTTGATATCCTCACGGCCCAGTCGCTTAGAGAGTTTCGCAGACTTGGTACGCCGACCTACTCCAGGGGAGCTGACCCCGAGGCGGCTTCTGGTTGGTTGGAGCGGGTTACCCGCAACCTCGATACCTCTGGGGTATCGGAGGGGCGTCTGAGAGTTTCGTTCGCCACTTTTCAGCTTGAGGGAGAGGCCTACTACTGGTGGCAGTCAGTGCAGGGCAGGGTCGGCAGTGATTTTGAGTTGTTCAGCAGGCTGTTCTTGGAACAGTACTTCCCTCGCTCCATTCGGGATGATCGGCGCTAGCAGTTTCTGGATTTACGTCAGAGGGGTTTGAGCGTTTCTGAGTATGCAGTGAGGTTTACTTCTCTGTCCCGCTTCGCGCCAGAGTTGGTTCAGACTGCGGATGACCGATGCAGGAGATTTGAGAACGGGCTCATCCCGTCGATAGCCGACAGGGTTATCGCTTTCAGGACCGCAGAGTACTCCACACTCTTGGATCAGGCTTTAGCCATGGAGAGACACTTCAGAGAGACTATCAGGGTACGAGAGACTAGGCCTAGGCCGAGCGGCTTTGTGCAGCCGTCTGACCGTCGAGACCGACGCAGACAGAGAGTTGCAAGACACTTTCAGCCTCAGTTTCAGCAGGATGGCATACGCCGAGCAGGGACCGTAGCGTCAGTTGGACCCGCCCGGTGGCACAGTTGTGTCCTCGGTGTGGACAGCAGGGTCATCTGGCACGAGACTGCCCGAGGGGCGATGGACCTGTGGAGCGTCATGATGATCGTCCCCAAGGGACCAGAGTTAGACAGCCTAGTGAGCCGAGGGGGTGTTATCACTATGGCAGCGCCGACCACTTCATGCGTGCGTGTCCTGAGATAGCACAGTAGGGAGGACAGAGATGATGCTACTAGTGTGGTCGATCTGATCATTTCATCCGGGCGTGCCCTGAGATAGCTGGTAGAGCGCCTGCACCGAGGCCCCAGCAGACTCAGATTCGCCCTGCACCACCTGGCAGACCACGTCAGGCACCGCAGCAGAGAGCTCCGCGTCAGGCAGCGGGAGCAGCAGGTCAGAGGCACCAGCCGAGAGCTGGCCAGCAGGTGGCACTTCCCCCACCACCGAGAGGAGGACCACCGACGCGGCAGGGCCGAGTCTTTGCAGTTACTGATTCCAGGATTGAGAGGCCGTACGCCGGCCATGAGGCCACTCAGGGTACGTGTTTACTTTATAATGCGTGGACTTCTTTTTTGTTTGATACGGGAGCTTCCCATTCGTTCATATCTTTGTCTATTGCTTCTTCTTTGGGTTTGCGGGTGGAGACTTTGAGTCAACCCCTTTGTTTGGAGACCCCGACTACGGGTGAGGTGGTGTTGAGCACCGTTTGTAGAGACTGTGTGATTAGGGTGGCAGATTTCCCTTTTCTTGGTGACTTACTCGTTCTTGATATGAACGTCTTTGATGTGATTCTGGGGATGGACTGGCTCGCGAGGTATCGAGCGACGATCGACTGCTATCGACGTCAGGTGACAGTGAGGTCAGGTGATAGGGTGATCACGTGTGTTTTGGGTAGCAAGAGCGGAGTTCTCGTATCCGCTTTGACTACGGGGTCTGAGGCAGAGATCGTGCGGAATAGCAGTGAGCTACCGATGGTAGTGCGTGAGTTCCCGGAGGAACTATCAGGCTTGCCACCAACGCGAGAGGTGGAGTTCAGGATCGATCTGATCCCGGGTACGACGCCGATCTCGATGACGCCGTATCGGTTTGCACCAGCCGAGTTGGTCGAGCTCAAGCGACAACTCGAGGAACTGCAGCAGAAGGGTTTCATCCGCCCGAGCGTATCTCCGTGGGGAGCGCCCGCCCTTTTCGTGAAGAAGAAGGGTGGAGCCTTGAGGATGTGCATCGATTACAAGAAGCTGAACCGGGTGACAGTGAAGAACCGCTACCCGATGCCAAGGATTGATGATTTATTCGACCAGCTGAGGGGAGCAAAGTACTTCTCGAAGATCGACCTTCGATCGGGGTACTACCAGCTGAGAGTCCGAGTTGAGGACGTAGAGAAGACAGCGTTCCGCACTCGTTATGGACACTTTGAGTTTCTGGTGATGCCGTTCGGTTTGACGAACGCGCCAGCCGCCTTTATGGACTTGATGAATGGCATCTTCAGACCTTATCTAGACCAGTTTGTAGTAGTCTTTGTCGATGACATCTTGATCTACTCGCCCAGTGAGGAGGCGCACGAGGAGCACCTGAGAACCGTTCTGACACTCTTACGCACTCACCAGTTGTACGACAATCTGGAGAAGTGCGAATTTTGGCTCACAGAGGTGAAGTTCCTTGGGCATGTGGTATCTCGAGAGGGCATCTTGGTCGATCCAGCCAAGGTTGAGGCAGTGTCGAAGTGGGCCAGACCCAACAGTGTATTTGAGATTCAGAGCTTTCTAGGGTTGGCAGGTTATTACCGGCGCTTCGTTCAGGATTTCTCCCGCCTTGCAGCACCTATGACATCTTTGACCCACAAGGGAGCGGAGTACCATTGGACGGACGAGTGTGAGCACTCTTTTTGCGAGCTGAAGGCTCGATTGACTACCGCTCCAGTGTTGATTGTTCCAGAGCGGGGAGTGGGCTACGATGTGTATTGTGACGCCTCAGGCGAAGGGCTAGGTTGTGTTCTGATGTAGAGTGAAAAGGTGGTTGCTTACGGCTCGAGGCAGTTGAAGGTGCATGAGCGCAACTACCCGACCCATGATCTTGAGCTAGCAGCGGTGGTGTTTGCGCTGAAGAGCTGGAGACACTATCTGTACGGTGAGCAGTTCAGGGTGTTTTCAGACCACAAGAGCCTCAAGTATATATTCTCGCAGTGTGATCTGAAAATGCGCCAAAGGCGATGGATGGAGTTACTTGAGGAGTACGACTTCGAGTTGCTTTATCATCCGGGCAAGGCGAACGTGGTCGCCGATGCTTTGAGCAGGAAGTCGAGTCACTGCGTCGCCAGCATGGCAGTCCGAGAGTGGGACATGATGGAGCAGTTGAGCTTATTCAGACTGGAGTTGGAGGAGGTCACCGAGGGTTTGGCCTTGTGTGCCTTGGTGGCTCAGCCCACGCTATTGGCTCGAGTGCTAGAGGCACAGGCCGAGGACGCCGAGACAGCGGGGATTTGTGAGAGATTGATGGATGGTGTCAAGCTCGAGGGTTGGGAGTTGGGCACCGACCAGGGTATCCGCTTTAGAGGACGATTGTTTGTACCCAGTGGGTACAGGGACACCGTATTGCGTGAGTGCCACCACTCCCGTCTGGTTGTGCACCCCGGTGGCAACAAGATGTATAGCGACATGAGACGACAGTTTTGGTGGAGTGGGATGTGTGGGGCAGTTGCAGATTTTGTTTCCCGATGCCTCACCTGCCAACAGGTGAAGGCCAAGCACAGGCGTCCCGCAGGCTTGCTGCAGCCCTTACCGATCTCCGAGTGGAAGTGGGAGCATGTGACTATGGATTTTGTGTGTGGGTTGCCCAGGTCGTCAAAGGGGCACGACGCTGTTTGGGTGGTGGTTGATCGAGTGACCAAGTCGGCACACTTTCTGGGTATGAGGATGACTGATTCTGTGGACATGTTGGGTCGTTTGTATGTCAGGGAGATTGTTCGTCTACACGGTGTACCAGTGTCAGTGGTATCGGATAGAGACCCTCGTTTCACATCCAGGTTCTGGAAGAGTCTACAGAAGGCCTTGGGCACTGAGGTACTGTTGAGTACAGCTTACCATCCTGAGACAGATGGACAGTCGGAGCGCACCATCCAGATTCTAGAGGACATGCTTCGAGCTTGTGTGCTTGACTTTCAGGGATCATGGGAGGATAATTTGCCTTTGGCAGAGTTTGCCTACAACAACAGTTACCAGTCCAGCATTGGTATGGCACCATTTGAGGCCTTGTATGGAAGACCTTGTAGATCGTCGGTGTGTTGGGCTGAGGTTGGGGACCGGAGCTTGCTTGGGCCAGACATGGTCAGAGAGACGACCGAAAAGGTCACTTTGATTAGAGAGCGGCTGAAGACCGCACAGAGTCGGCAGAAGAGCTACGCAGACAGGCGTCGCAGACCACTAGAGTTCATGGTCGGGGAGCACGTGTTTCTGAGGGTGAGCCCGAAGAAGGGTCTTGTGCGGTTTAACCGCAGCGGAGGCAAGCTGGCACCGCGTTTCATCGGACCATTTGATGTGTTAGAGAAGATTGGAGCTGTAGCTTATCGTATGGCTTTGCCACCGCAGCTTGGGAACGTGCATAACGTTTTCCATGTGTCCTAACTGCGGAAGTACATAGCAGACCCTTCGCACATCATTGAGTGGTCAGACATCGAGGTAGCAGATGATGTCACCTTTGAGGAGCAGCCCGTCGAGATCTTGGGTACAAAGGAGAAGGTCCTGCGGAACAAGAAGATTCCGTTGGTCTTGGTACAATGGGGTCACCAAGGATCTGGATCCACGTGGGAGCGCGAGGAGGAGATCCGCGAGAAGTATCCCCACCTGTTCAACCTATGAGGTACGCCATTGTCTTTAAATTTCTAGGAAGAAATTCTTTTAAGGGGGGTAGATTGTAGGACCCGCCCCCGGTCGATCCCGGTAGAACCGGTGAATCCTAGCTAAGTTTGACTTTCGGTCGGAAAAGTCAACCAATGACTCGGAAAGTCAGTCGGGACCTTTCCGTGGCCCAAAAAGCTTAGCCATTAGCACGGTTAGCTTAGTTGGGTCGTTTCCTTCAGTTTGACTGTAATATTGTTAAAGTCAACCGTCGGTCAAACTTGGGCTTATTATCGGTTGGTTTTCGATAAAATCTTGGAAAGCTGGAATTTAATTAAGTAGGGGTGACCACACATGACACTTGTCATGCTTGGCTTGGAGGATGAAAATGGGGCTTCAAATGACCCTCATACCCTCCTAACTTACCTTTAAAGGGATAAGACCTTAAGGGCTTTTGAGTAAATTGACATTTTAGGTCATTTAAAGGAAATGGAGCAACAATTCAGCCTATTTCCTCTTGTTGCAGCCGAAATTCACTAGTAGAGAGGAGAGGAGGAGCTCACTTTCTTGAGGAAGAAGATAGAGAAGAAAGCTTGGATTTTGGAGCTTGTTCTTGGTCCTTTTGCCTTCATTTTCACTTCATCTTCTCCATCTCAACTATCTAGAGGTAAGGATGCTCTCAACTCTCCATTTCTTCCAATTCCGTTCCTTGGGTTTTGAGGGTTTTGTCTTAAAAGTTGAAGAACTTGCTTATTTGATTGATTGCTTGGAGAAGAAGTAGTGAAGTAGGTTGTTGGATTGAGTTTTGGTTGAAGTTTGATGAACCCATTGAGGGTGTAGCTGTTGGGTATCTTTGGTTGATTATTTTGGAGCTAGGAGAGTTTAGAAATGGAGTTGGTGTTGAGATTTTCGTGAAATTCGAGTTGGGGAAGAAAGGGGAAGGAGCTGGTCAGGTCTGATACGGAATCTGACCCGGACCGGGCCAGGTACCGGCACGGTATTCCGCACGGAACGGGCCTGGTACCGGCACGGCACCCGGCACGGCACACGGCACGGGACGGGCGGGAGTCCGGCACGGAACCTGACACGGTCCGTGTCGCTCTCCGGGCCGGTCTGTGACGCGTTCCGCGCTGGATTCCGGGCCGGCCTGTGACATGGTATGTGCCATGTTCCGGCACGGAAAGCCACACGGTCCGTATGGCATTCCGGATCAGATCCCCAGAGCCCAAAACCCTTCCTTTTAGCTCAAGTTGATTCCCACATCTCTTCAAACCTTGATCCATTTCTGAACATTGTTGTGTGTTTTGAGGAGAAGAACACTTGGTTGAGGAAACTAATTTGTGGTCTTTTGGTGGTTCAAAACCTTGGAACCAAGCTAGGAAAGAAGGAAGAACGTGGACGCAAGTTAGAGGAGCTTTTATCACGCTGGGACCCGAGTGAAGAACGGAGTGGTGACCACCGGACTTATCGTCAGAGTGTTGAGAGGAAGACCTCGAGGTAGGGAAAGCCTTAACCCCTCGTTTATGATGCTTAGTATGCATGTTAGGTTAATAAAATCGGAAAAGTCCTAGAAATGCCTATATGATGCGAATAACTAGCATAATTGTCTTTCAATTACTAATAACCGGAAGTGTCTAGTTGTGAATGATTAGGATGCCAATCACTAGTGTAATTCGCTTTCAATACTTGGGAATTGTTTTTCTGGTAGAGGAGCATTGGCAAAGCCCTCGGATTAGTTGCGTGTTAGGATCACATGCTTGATTGTTGGTTGCTTAGTGGATAGGCTAATGAGTCTAACGGAACTAGTGGAATTGCATGTGTGAATGCTCGTTTGAAGGTTTTTATGATTGGTTGATTAAACTCGTACTTGATCGTTGACTGTATTCGAATGATTACTTGATTTACTAAATGGTTGCTTGGAGCATCGAGTATGACTGGTTGTACCGAGCGGTGCAATCAGGTGATCGATGCCCCGTTGGTTCGAGACTGGTAAGTGAACGGTAAGTTGCGATTGTGTGATTGATGTGCTGTGGTTATGTGATTCGTGTACTGTGTGTTGTGGTGGATTGGTGATGTGTGAGTTATGCGTGATAATGACTTGGTGGTTGTTGGGATTGGATTATTTCGTGTTTCGTTTTGAGTGCGTTATTCAATTATTAACTGTTTATTATTGAATTGCCCAAGTGTATGCTTCCTATGGGAGTAATACCTTGGTTCCCGAGGACATAAAATCCTTTGGAGACGTTTATGAGAATCCCGATGATAAGCGCCCCGAAGGGTTGTTTCCGGTCGCCTCAATGTTATGCGTCTCCTCTGGATTTGAGGGAAAATCCGAGAGGACACATCAGATGTGGATCGGAGGGTGGAGACTTCATGTGCCACGGCATTGTCTTGTTTACCTATTACCTGTGCTTGTTGAAACCTATTTGTTGACTTGCTGTTGACTTTATTGAGTTTAAGGTCCACCGTGTTATGTGCTTTCCCTACTGAGCACAAGCTCACCCCTATGAATTTACTGTTGTGTTTACAGGCTTGATTGAGGAGTAGAAGCTCGGGAGCTTCTCGGTGTGGGTGCATTGTAGAGACTTCGTTCCTATCACTTTACTATTTTGAACAAACCTTGTGGAGGATTATTATTACACCCCTGGAGGGTTATTTGTGTTTTGAACTGAGTTTTGCGGATTCGTTTTTCTTATTGGAGATTTTCAGGAACTAAATGTTGAATTGTCATCTTTTTAATCTTTCATTACTAGTCATGCCTCGGGTCTGGGCAAGAACCGGATTTGGGGCGTGACACCACTACATTGATCCTAAAAAAACTTCATATTTTTATAATCCTCCGTCAATTAGTGTTGCTTCGCTCTTTGGCGCCAAAAGACCTCCTGGGCACATAAGGCCCTTTCATATTGTATTTGAATATAAGTGGAGTTTAAACATTTTCCAATGCCGCAGGAAATCTTAAATTCAGAAATAAATTTTATCACATCGCCCCCACAGAGTCTCAGCAAACCTTGAAAAAAATCAAAGTAAACTCGTCCGTTCCTGGGGCCTTATCCCCTCCACAATCACTGACTGCTTGCCAAATCTCCTTAGCTGAAAAACTTGACTCCAATTCATCCCTTTGGACCAGAGAGAGCCATTTGAATGGCAGCTCATGTAACCCAAAACGGAATTCAGACGACCTTGCAAATCTAGAAGCGAAGTGTGACGCTGCCAAATGTTTTATTTCCTCAGGGTCTACTATCACTCCCATATCCCCCTCCAATTGCTCCAACCGGTTTCTACTGGCTTTGACATTTGCAAGTCTGTAATAGAATTTTTAGCAAACATCCTCATTCTTGTTCTAGGTGGTCCTCACCTTTTGACACCAAATGTTTGCCAGCAATTTATGTTTAGTAATAAGATCCGCCCTCAAGAAAGCTCTCCGACAACACTCCTCCTCTGATAAGTCCTTGTCATCAAGAACTGCATCTAGTAATTTTAACTCCTTTGCAATATTTTCCACCTTGACATCCATTCTCCCAAAAACATCTTTATTGCACTTCTACAGGTTCTTTCTCAGGCATTTCAGTTTGAACCATAGAATATACCTTACTGAGCCCTGGCAAACATAAGACTCCCATAAACGTTGTGCGTCTTCTTTGAAATTTTTATGCTCCAAAATCGCATTTAAAAACCTCACAGGTTTCGAACCCCAATTCTTGACCGAACCGGCCAAGGTTAAAGGGAGATGATCAGATAATAGACGGGGAAGCCCTTTCTGCACAATCGGTCCTAGAATGACAAGAGCTTCAGGAGACAAGAGGATCCGATCAATTCTCGATGCTTTAGACGAGGGTCCATACCAAGTAAATTTACAACCAGCCAACGCCAAATCTTCCAACGAAGTTTCCTGTAAAAAAGCATTAAAGAGCTGGCAATCTCTATCTGAAGAAGCACAATTCCTCTGTTCACTCTTGTCCCGAACGACGTTAAAATACCCTGCAACAATTAAAGCTTCCCCCAAGCTTTCAATCTTCTGACTCAAATCCACCCACAGAGCTTCTCTTTTTCTTGGAATGTTCGGGGGCATAAACATTAATTAAGTCTATGTTTTTACCCTCCTTGATCAGCTTCCCCCTCCAAATTAAAGTATTGTCTAGCTGATCCTTGCCTAAAAACTCAAGGACTGAGCGTTTGCAGAAGATTCTTGTTCCCCTTGACGCTCCATTTGCAGAAATATGAACATAACTCCAACCTTTAACCAAACCACAGTTTCTAAAAGGTTTATCATTCACAACATCCATCTTAATCTCCTCTTATAAGGAGAATTTGCTCCTCTCACATTCTAGGAGAGGAGCTTTATACTTAGTCATTGTTCGATTAAATCGGCACCAGTACCAGTGCCTTGGACACTTCCTGCCCAATCATCATCATCATAATTACTAACCTCATCCCTGTTAGACAAGTGAAAGCCACCTACTTCCGCATCTGGATTATCGAATTGATCGATTACAAGTTTTCATGTGGCAATAGCTTTCACTCCCACCTTCTTCACATAATCCCAAATGTGTTTGTTAGAATCATTTCCTTGAGAACCAGGAGTGGAAGAAGAGTTCATTTGGTAAGATATCACTGGTTGGTGCGGTTTTTTTTATGGCTTCCTTCTTCCCTTCTTGACTTGGGTGTCACGTAACTCGTCTTTCTCACTTTGAAATCTCGTCGATCCAATTGTATCAGCCTCCACAACATTAGTATCAACACTTGGTAAAACAGCCTCAACAATCAGTAGCCACACCACATGGAGTCAAAACGTGAGAATTGGGAATCTCCACGTTTCCTTGAATAGAAGCGCTAATATTTGCATTAATTGGGGAGTTAAGTTGACCTTCCCTATTAACCGAGATTTCTAGAAAAAAATATCACTTTCCTTAAACAGAAAGGAGTTGTGGTTGGAACCTCTGCAACGGCGATGGGCTCAACCACCATGGAAAAAAATTCCCTTGAATATTCTAATAAAAAACGGTTGAACTGAACTAATGCTCACAGTGAATTAGCAGAAAATTTTTGCCAAAAACTTTGCCAAATGTGAAACCATCTTTGAAACCATGCCCAATTCATGTCCCTCAGAGTTTCTCTTAGTCCCGGATCCCTCCGACCAGAATATCCTTGTACAAAGGGGAAGGATATTTATTTGTGGTCGGAGAAGAAATTCTTCCTTCATACGCCGCCAAACTACCGCTCCCCACCTCTCTCGCCATGATGGTTGTTTACATAATAACAACATGCTATATAAAAAGAGATGATATATTTATGCTATTTTATCTTGTTTTAATAATGCTTTAGTAAATTAACAAACTTTGACAAAAAAAAAGCTCTCGGAGAACCCAATTAGGTTTATTATTTGAACCCTAAAAGGGTTGACCTCTGTCACCGGCGGCGCCATTACAGTCACCTCTATCGTCCGACTCTCGCTCCTCGGTTCCCCATCATCTTATCACCATGAACCCCGATCAACCATGGATCGCCTACCCCTTTGTGCGGCCAACCACCCCGTTTCATCGAAGACCCACCGCACGCCAAACCCTAGGATGGCAGTTGCAGCCAGCCTTCCCCCGCCGCTACGCCCCGCATCACCGATCCCCCTCTTCTTTCCAGCGTGATCCAAACCGGTACCCTCGTCTGGCACTAGCATGAAATATTACGAGCCATATCGGATACCAGACCGCCCTCTTTATCGAATCATAACAGTCACCGCTGATAGGTTTTGAAGGAACCTTCGATAGGGCCTGATCGAACACCGGACCGGGGGACAGGAACACGACCCCTGGTACACACGACCCTCGCCACCTTTCCTGAGTGACCCCGGCAAACTCTAAGGAACCTCTAGGGCTTTCGAACCTACAAGGGCCATGATCACGTGGTAGGCACCGAGTGACCCCTCGTCGAAGGGTACTGTCCCGATCGGGACAACTCCATGCACCACACGGAAGGTCACCACCCAAGTCGAGCTCGAGAAGGAGCATCAAAACGAGATACCCAATCTCCAGCAAGGCCGACTCCTCGGGTACCCCACATTGAGGTGGGGGGCGACATCGCGACCAACGATGAAGAAGATATGTTGCCCGGCAAATGCTAGGGTTTCAGCCCCTCACTACAACCAGGATCATCTGCCAGTGTACCTCAGAGGCCTGTTGAAGTACAACCCAGCAATCGAACCCCGACCTCGAACAAAAAGGGATGAGGCAAAGCGGGACAATAATGTGGAGAAGATCACACTTTTGGTAAACCCTACTGGGGGCCTGTACTGCACAAACTATGAGGAATGAGGAGCCGGGGGAGTCAACTGAACCGGTGGTGTGGCCACAAACAATGCAGCCACAAGAGGATGGGGTATCTGAAGAAGCATTACTCGGGAAGAAAGAGACAAGAAGGCTACACTAAAGCGCGCCCAGTAATTACAGATGGAGGGATTGGACCCTCCGCGGGGAGAATGATAGGACCAAGCGGGGTGGGAAGGTTTCCCCGGGACCTATACCCACAGACCCTGGACTACCAGTGTTGGGGAGTCTCGGGAAAGCCGCATTCAAAGCACTAATCCCTTTTATTTTAGGTCTGCACTTCTCCGTCACATGTTTTTTTATCAACACTAAACTCTAGTTTATCACACTTATTATTAAATTTGTACACGTTTTTTATCACCTCATTAATTGTTTTTTATCAACTCAGTACATGTTTTTTATCAACATTCAGCACTAGTTAGATACCCCGATATAAAACATTTATTAGTGAAAATTTATCACCATTGAACATTATTTTTTTCACCCCGATATAATTTTTTATTTTTGTGCTTCAAAATATATTAATGACTGATCTTGATTTAAAGCCCTTGGAAAAAGAAAAATATTGGTGCAACTTTGAAGCTAATCGGAGTTGAAAGGAAGCGGGAATGATTAAATTAGTGAATTGTTGAAAAAAATGGACACTTGTCCATGTGGCACCATGCTATTACAATTATGCTCTTGCTTGTGTAAGAAAGGAAGAAAATGGCGTGAGTTTATGGTGGGATTGGGGTGATGATGTGGCATTATGGTGAATGTTGAATCTTAAGGGTGTATGGCTATGATTGGTTCACACAGTTTTTAGGATAAGAGGGGTTTATATTAGATTTCTACTCTGTTTTATCGTATTAAAAAGGCATATAATTAAGAAATTAAGATGTAAGTAATTCACTCCGTCCATGTCGATCGAGCCATTGACAAAAGCAATCCGAGAAGCCTGGAGGTCTTGGCTCCATTGTATCAATTTCCCCTATTAAGGTAGAGAGTTGTTGAAAGTCTTCCGTTTGTCTTATTCTCGCCCCCCATGACAATCCCATCGCATAGATTGCACCATGCGCCTTGAATGTAGAATACAGACGCAAAACCATATTGATAACGTCACTGAAACAAAACGATCTTGTTAAGTAATTTAAATGAGTAAATTAAATAGGGTTAATTGTTGAAACTTACCCTTATGTATTGGTCACGAACACTATGCTACCCTCCTTTTCAAAATGATATTTGCGGTACCTTATCTATTTTTCACGCGATTACATTAGGAAAAATAGACGGTAAAATGCCGTTTTTTTCTATTCCGTTAGTCATATGACCTCAAGTGTCATATAATGGATGGTAAAATGACGTTTTTTCCTTCATTATTTGACTTTTATACATTTTATAAGGAACATTATCATTGCACCCTCGTTGTTGTTCCTTATAAAATATATAGAGGTCAAATACTTAATGGAAAAACGTCATTTTACCATCCATTATACAACACTTGAGGTCATATGACTAACGGAATGGAAAAAACGGTATTTTACCGTCTATTTTTCCTAACGTAATCGCGTGACCAATAGATAAGGTACCGCAAATATCATTTTGAAATGGAGGGTAGCAGAGTGTTCGTGACTGATACATAAAGGTGAGTTTCAACAATTAACCCAATTAAATATAAACAAAGCAAAACAAAAGTAAAATCTACTTACAGAGCAACTGTCTGTAAAGATCTTGGATGAATAGATCAGTGTTGCCATGTCGAAATTCAAAGATGTAAGCTCTAAAAGTCACTGAGTAGGACTCTGTCTCAAAATCTATAAAATTGTACTGAAAATTAAGAGGGCTGGAGCGGAAGACGTGTATCATATCTTCTTGTAAAATTGTTTCGTTCATTCGAGTAATGTCATAGTTCTTGGAGTTGGAGGTATAATCAATCCAACGCGTTTGGAAACTAGGAGCATAGTAAAAATACTCGTTTTCATTCAAGCTACCTGAAACATAAAAGAGAAAAACTGAGCTTTTTAGCGATGGAAGATAAGGTGGTGAAAGCAAGAGCACTTACAATAACTATTGTTGTTTGCCTGCGATTCCATTTACTCTGTTTTTCTTCTTTACCCTACTGTTCGGAGTCATGTTCTTGGAAAGATACAGTTCTCAGCCTCTGCCCCTACATGAACAATAGAGAAAAGAAGACTAATATTCCAAAAGGACAGGCAAAATATATTATGCAATCCACGCGGAGAAGAAGATCGGTTGGCATTGGACCCTGTTGTTGGGCCACTACCTGATGTTGGGCTATGCTCCCACCAGGCAGATGGGCCTTCGGATGGGCTGGGTGTCCAACCCAGTTTGAGCATCACTAACTCAAACCATGGGCTCAAAATTAGGCCCGTGGAAGCCTATTTTTCTGGGCCTGAGGTTGGTTTGGACGCTTCTGCAGATACTCAAGTTTCTCCGACTCCCTCCCTTAATCTTCTCTCGGGTTTCGAGCGAGACTTTCCAGTGTGGTCGCCTGAAACAGTAAAGAAGGGTAAAGGGAAAAGGCAGAAGAAACCTCAGCATACTTTTAGAGTTTCAACTCGCTCACTTGGTATGAGTGATAATGAGATTCTAGAGGCTCAGCGTCGAAACGAGGTTTGGAGACATTTTCTCACTACAGGGACCATGCTGAAGACAGAGACTGTGAAATCTTCGTGAAGCTCCAGTTTTTTTCTTTTTTGTAGTCTTTTGTTTTAGGCCGATGTACCCTTTTCTCGTTGTTTTTCTCGTTTCTTTTTGTAGGAGATCCTCTCACCTTTATGGTAGAGTGTCTTTGCAGGTTATTTGGGATAGCCTTTTGAGCGGTCCTCTCTCTTTCCCCCCTTCTTGGGGTGAAAAGATTAGTAAATTCATCATCTATCAAAAAAAACTTTAAAAGTGAGGAAAAGAACGCAACATATTTCTTTTTGATGAATTGAAGGTTGGCATGGAACTTTAATACGCTATACGATGTACTTCAACTAATGCAATGAAACCCCATCATGATAGCCCCTCAAGATTAATACACATTCTCACGATTCATGTTTTTCTACCATAGCAAATGCCAGATGGTCAGCATCATGATTCATTTGAGTGAAAAGAATGCATTTACCTCCTCTATAGTCATAAGAGTGAGGTAATTACATATGGGTATTATGATCAGGCTCGTCAAGAGAGGAGCCACTTGAGGCCCGGGGGCACGTGCCCCCCTACTAACCCCCCACCCCCACCTCAGGCCTCTTCAGCGGCGACAGCGAGAATATCCATCTCATACATTGGGGTGCTAAGGTTAGGTGTTCTCGGCGTGCGATACTCGTTTGTGCTGATGAAATCCCCGATTCTCATTGAGAACTCGTTCTCAAAATGATGCACCCAATAAGGCTTATCGCGTATGAGGATCTACCAGTGCTTCCATAAAAACACGTGATCGTACTTCTCGGCATACTCCTTCTCCGTATCCCTCATGACCTGGTCATCGGATCTACTAGATTGGTAGATGTGCTTGAAGTTTGACCAGCATTCTTGGAACATCTTCACCTTCTGGTTTGTGATGCTCCAATGATGCTTGTAGTTTTTCGTTGACCGCTTCGTGGTCGGTGTTTGATGGGTTGCGAGGGAGAGCTCCTTCTAAATGGATTCCCAAGATACAATGTCGGTCTGATCGGCCTCGTGCTCCGAGTTCTCAGAGTTGTTCAACCATGCACACACCAATGTGACTTCCTTAGGGCGAGTTCGTTTCTGGTAAATACGGGGACGTTCGGATTTTTCGGTTGGCCTCCCCTAAGGTAGGGGTGGGATGGGACACAGATGCGTATGACCGTGAATGAACATTACATTCCCGATACAGGCATCCCTCTATAGCCCGACCACGATCTAGATGCCCAAGTGGTTGAGACAACGAACGTCATCCCACTTAGGAATGGTGAAGCCAAACCCGAATACCCATTGGAAGAGTTCAACACGGGAGACCGAGACCGTCTCTTTCACCGGTGAGGGCACGCACTCCTCATGCTGGCCCCAAAATTGTCCCTTCGTTTTGCATGAATAGTGTTGCGAATCGAGGACTTAGTCCTAGTTGTAGCTGAACCCTGACGGATACTTGTTGTGGTTGTCGTCGGACATGGATGCAGGTAGAGAATCTGTGATAGTGCTCCGACAAATTATGCATCGCAAAATTCTAGAAATATTTTGAAGCGTTTTGATGTGGGAGATTCTGCGAGGTTGATGGAGAAACGTCCAGCTGGAACACCTGAGGGGGTCAAAAACGGTTTTGGTGCTCCGGCATATTCTGCAATGGCTAAAAAACGAACAAAATCTGCAGCGTTTTGACGACGGGGATTATGTGAGGTCGCCAGAGAGATTTACAGGAGAATCTTGTTTTGGTGCAGAAGAAAAAGAAGAAGGAGAATCGTGTTTGTTATTTAAATCCGAAATAAACTTTCGGCTTTAATGATATCCGCCTTTCCATCACCACGTGTCTCATTACGAATAGGCAGCCAACGATTCAACGGGCTCGAATCCGTCGAATGGACCGAGTGTCAGGGTCTGCAAAATCCTAAACGTCAAAATCAAGTCTCACATATTCGACTCCATCGCGACTTCTCACCGGAGATTCGACGCCTTTTCTCGAGAAAAAAGATAGATTCGACGACTGGAAGCAGCTCGATATCAACACTACTGTAGATGCTCCAACAACTGCAACACGAGGATGAATCAACGACGGATGCCCCCTTGAAGTCCTGGCATTGACCGTCTATACGTCCCCCACATGCGTAAGCATATATCATTGCCCTTCAGCAAAATTTCCAAACCTTCTCGTCTACAACAGCCACAAGTAGGGCTGGGCACGGCCGGGTAACCGGCACCGGCCAACCATGGCACCACCGAAACCGACCTCGCCGGTGGTGACAAAACCAACACCGGCGCCGACCCCGAAACCGAGCCAGTATGGTGATACCCGGCCGAGCAAAGGCTCGGGTGGGTCGGTGATTACACCGGTAAAATCGGCCCAGTTAAAGCCCACTACTGTTTAGGCCCAAAATGAAGCCCAAATGATAAAAAACAGATCTAACTTCTTCATTTCAAATTTAAAGTTACATATTCCTTAACAATCAAACAGTTGTTCTTACAAATTACAACCAAACATTTGTTCTTACACATTACAACCAAAAACACATTTACAAATCTGACATTCCACACAAAATACAAAAACAGATTAAGCCTTCAAGCATCAGTGGTGTCATTAACTTCAAAAAGTTGGAAGCTTTCATTTGCTTCCAACAAGAGCTTTCATTTGCTCTCAAAAAGGAAGTTTTCATTTGCTTTCCTTACAAGAACAATACCTATCACAATGACATAAGGAAAACATTAGCAATAACAAATTAAAAAAATGAAATGAAGGCAAAAAAAGATCAAGTATGATATTTATAAGTTTGTAACTAACCAACTTTTGGTAGTTCGATCACATAAGAATAGGAGCGCCAATGGTGGTGGCAAAGGTATCAATTACTGGAAATTAGATGCAAAAACAATTATTTATAACCAATGCAAATAAAAAACAGATCAAAACAGATACGAAAGAGATGAGTTATTACCATCCTCCTCATCTTGAATCAAGTCTTCATCCTTCTCCATACTTGCTAAAGTTTGAATAATATTAATACCTTTCAACTAATCTTGTGTGCAAATCAATGCTTGCACAACTCGTGTACTCAATGAACTCCTAAAAGCATCGAGTACTCTGCTGCCAGCACTAAATGCACTTTCACTAGATACTGATGTCATGGGAATAGCTAGGATATCTCTAGCCATCCTAGCAAGAATAAGGAATCGATGAGCATTATCCGCCCACCATGAAAGCACTTTGAATTCAGAACTGTCACTTGCTCGCTGCTCATTTAAATATGTTTCCAACTCATTTTGAGGAGCACCAACACGTGAAGAACAAAGCCTTTTAAATTTTTCAAAATTTCGGTGTTTTGAGACTTTGTCAACAACACTATCGGAACAGTCCGGTTGTGTTTCGGGCTTATCAACACCAAATTCATTTTTATATTGTGCAAACATATCATCAAGAGATACTTTGACACATTGGGATAGAGTAGCATAAACTTCAGCGGGATACATGTCCTCTAAAAGATAATTGACATAACTCAACTTCTTCCGGGGATCAAAAATTGGTGCTAGGAATGTGAACATGTTCAACATTCCAAAATCCCTAAAATACTTGTTGAATTTTTCATTCATCCTAGAGGTCATGTTTCGCATGCTTAAATTATCACTTTCTAAACCCTCTTTTATAAGCAAATTAATGTCTGATATTTCATCCAATATCACGTTTGATGTAGCATATGAGGAACCTGATATTCTAACTGTTGCACAAAAAAAAGTTTCTAAAAACTTCATCAGGGATTTAACAACAACCCAATCAGATTGAGTCAACCTCCCTAAATTTGACCCAATTTTTTTCCAAACCTTAAAATCCAACTCAGCATTCAAACAAGGATCTAACATGTTATATTGATGGAATGCATTCTCTAACCTACAAGCTGAATGAAGCATAAGGTAGGTTGAATTCCACCTTGTGGACACATCAACGGACAGCAGCCGCCTGGTTTTATAACCAGCCAGCACACAAGCAGTTTTAAACCTAGATAACCTCATTGGAGAATGCCTAATGAACCTAACAGCAGCCCTTATCCTTTCTACAGACCTATCAACTTCCTTAAGACCATCATCAACAATCAGATTCAAAATATGTGCAACACACCTCATATGCATAAATTTTCCATCAAATAAATTGGAGCACAACATTCTTTCATTAAGTTGTACCCTCAAATATTCTATGGCATCGTTGTTAGGGGATGCATTGTCTACTGTTATTGCCATTATGTTATCTAACCCCCATGCATTCAAACAGGTTTCAACAGCCCTCCCAATATCTTCCCCTCGATGAGAAGTTATTGGGCAGAAATTTAAAAAAAATTGTGTCAAACTCATGCATCATCAATGAAATGTGCAGTTATGCACATATAATTGACTTGTTGGACACTTGTCCAAGTGTCCGTTGTGAAAGAGACTCTAAATTTTGAGTTTCGGAAATACTCAAACAGCTTGAGTTTTTCCGCCTCATACAACTTGTATCTATCCCTCATGATAGTATATCTAGAGGGGATCACAAACATTGGACAGCAAGTAGATACAAAATGATGAAACCCCTCCCCATCAGCAAACCTAAAGGCCAATTCATCTGGGACTATCATTTTGGTCAAGGCACTTCGACACACTTGTTGATTAAAGTACCAAGCAACTAATTCCCCTCTTTTCCCTTACCCTTTCCCACCTTGTGAAAACCTAATTTGGATTGCTTTAGATCAGTCTCTATGTTCTCAGGGTTCTTATCGCACTTCTCTAAATGCAATTTTAACGTACTAGTTCCATATTTACTAGAACCAGCAGGGTAGTTTTTAGGACATTACTTACAAAAAGCCCTAGAATCATTTCCATCTACAACCAAATCAAAGTGTTTCCATACTTTAGAAGTGCGCTTAAGAAGGGAGTTTTTTTTTTACCTGGGGAATCCTTCCCACCTTGCCCAGCCTTCTTACTTCCCACAACTATTGCTCCCTCGCTCCCAGAGCCTGAGGAGGCAGCTGATTGTGCTCGTCCTTTCTCTCCTATCATTATGCCTCCAGCTCGAGAACCTTGACCAGGTTGGGTGACTGAACCACCTTGGAATATCCTCTGCATATAAAGTTCAACAAGCTATCATTAACTAATTTTTAAAACAAATCAGAAATTTAAACATATCAAATTTCGAAAACAGATCTGATTTTTAAATCAGATTTGATTTTTAAAACCCTAAATCAGATTCATATACATACAAAACCCTAAAGCAGATTGATAAACATAAAAACAAAACTTTACACTAAAGCAAAATAAAAGCCTTAACACACAAAACCATAAATCATGGTTTGATACCCTTTAAAAGAAACAGTCATGAGTTAAAACACTAAAACCAACAACAACTAAACCCTAAATCAGATTCATATACATACAAAAAATTAGGGTTTCATTATTAGAAATAGGGGTTTTTTTTTGGGTTAGAGTTTGAGTCTGATTGAGGGGTTGAATAGTGATTATAATCACTATTAAACCCCTACATCAGACTCAAACCCTAACCCAGAACAAAAACCCTAAATTCTAACAAAACTCATAACTAAATTCATATACATCAAAATTATAATCATAAAGCAAACATAACCTCTTAAACAATGAAAACAAAAACCATAAATACAAAAACAACCTAATAAATCATAAATAAATAAAAAGAAACACTAAACCAAAAAAAAGCCTTCACAAAAAAAAAATAAGTGTTTGGTTTTGAGTTAGGGTTTGATTATCAGACTTTAGGGTTTAGTTTTGAGTTAGGGTTTGACTCTGATTTAGAGGTTGAATAGTGATTAGAATCACTATTAACCCCCTAAATCAGACTCAAACCCTTACCCAAAACAAAAACCCTAAATTTTGATAATCAAACATTTAATTAAATTCAAATACATCACATAAACTGATATTTGGACAACATAAAATCAACACTTCATTATTGTAAATCAATAATCGAACCATAACTCACATTTGGAACCCTAATTTATAATGAAACCCTAAATAATACAACAAAAAACCCAAATTCAGATTTGAAAACCTAAAATCATGAATTAATCAATGTAAATGCCTAATCGAACCCTAAATCAGAATGAAACCCTAAATAAACACAAAACCCCTAAATTATCATGAACCCTGAATCGGAAAAGTTGAGAAATTACCTTCCCCTTTGCAATCCGCTTCTCCTTCTCGTGTTCCTTTTCCATCCTTCCTCTCTCAGAGCCTCACTCAGTCTCAATTGATAGTCAGACACTCAGATTTCAGAAACCCTACATCGGACTTGGTGCTTATCATAAATGCTCAGTCGGTCGGGTTTTTATAGCCCCCTCGCCTCCTCCTCTTCCTCCTCCGCATTAAATGAAGTCGTGTCAGAGAAGCAAGGGAGTCGGAGAGTTGGAGGAGAGGGAGTGAGAGGACCATGCCTTTGGTAGTGAATCTGAGAAGGTTTGGTGAGGTGAGTAGAGACTAGAGAGAAAGGGAGGCTTCGGATGGACATGATAGAGGAGAGACTGAGAGAGAGGGAAGAAGAAGTAGAGAGAGAGAGGTGAGGTCGGGTCTGGTTAGGTGAGGGCATTGAATGCGATGCGAGAAGACGAGCTGAGTAGAGAGAGAGAGAGACGCGGTTGTAGAGAGAGAGAAAGAAATGGGAAGAGAAGTTGAGGCTGAGGGTTTAGAGATAAATCAACGGCTGTAAATCAAAACCTACATCGGATGGCTACGATTGACTGAGCAGGGAACTGGGCTTCGCGCGTCTTCTTGGGCCGAGCAACGAAGACGGGCCTAAGGCCCAGGTCCGAAGAGCCCGCTTGGGGTCGGCCGGTTCGGTTTAACCGCCGGTTTCCAGTGCTGAAAACCGGGCCCCGTTTTTATACTTGCCGGTTCACCCTTTTCCTCACCATCGCCGGCGGGTTTTTTCCCGGTTCCGATTTCTCCGGTGACGGTTCCGGCCGAGGACGGGCGGTTCCCGTGGTTTCGGTGTGTTATGCCCAACCCTAGCCACAAGTGTCAATGTGTGTCTCATGAGGTTGATCGTGAAATTTTCAGGATAGAAATAATTGTTGGGATGTTTTAAAGTTGAGGGCAGACCCTGATTTTTTCATTGTTTTTGCTGCAAGTTCAAGCCCCAGATTTTACTTGTTCACGGCTAGTTCTGCTTCTGTTGAAAATGGATAGAAATTTAAAAATAAAATAAAAAAAGAATTCCGTTGCCGGGACTTGAACCCGGGTCTCTCGGGTGAGAGCCAAGTATCCTGACCAACTAGACTACAACGGATTGGTGTTCTCATTTCCACAAAAATAGTATATATATAAAGTCAGTATTGGATTTATATATACATATCCCAATTCTTTTAAGTGTGTCTTGTCATTTTTGTCTCTGGAATTACGTTCATGTGTCTAAGACAACTTTCTTACTAATTAGAGAGCAAAATAATAATAATCTTATCCGTTTTGTAAATAAATAAATAAATAATTTGGTGATTTACATATGAAGTTCATCTAAATCTATAGTTTCTCAGCCATAACCACAGCACAGTGTCAAAGATCAAATTTCTTTGCTGCAGCATAAGATAATTTTCCACCAACCTCACATATACACAATACAAACATATGTTTCCCATCATCTACAACTCTTAAACTCTATTCTATCAAAAACATGGAAGAAGCTAAGTATCTTTTGATGAAGTATGGCTCGAAACAATCTCATCCTTACCCTGACCAGAAGCTGCAGAGCCCGTCCACGGCCCTTCCATCTCCATGCTCCTCGAGGTCATAGAGAACTGGGACTCACTGTCCTGTGACAGCAACTCAAAGGCCTTGAACCTCGCACGATCTTGATTTGCCTCGCCCCGCTTGATAATAGGCGCTTGGATCGCCATTTTGCCCTCGAGCATCTTCACTACGGAAGACATCAATGGCCTGAGAGTTGGTGACGGGTTTGTGCAAAGAAGAGCCAAGTTGATCATCCTCATCGCCTCTTCTGCAGAGTAGTCTGATCCAAGACCTGGGTCCACGAGCTCCAACAAGTTCCCTTGCTCTTGCAGCACATAGGCCTGTCCATAAAACATGTTAGGAACACATTCAGAAACATTATGTTAAAGTTCAGATCTTGATCCACTTCTTGGAAGATTTAGAATGGGGATAATTGCAAAAAACTACCCTGAGGTATTCACTTTATGCAACTTGTAGCCTCTATGTTGATCATTATCAAGAGGTACCCTGAACTTACTTTTTTGTTGCACTTAGTTTAAATTCAAAATGACGATATTACCCTTTAAAAAACAATTAAGTATAAAACAAAAAATCCGAAATGTTCATTACCCTTAATTTTCTTCCTCTTTATATGTTCAAAGAGAGACAAAATTAAGAGAGGTGAAGTTCTCGATTTTTTTTGTTTTTTACTAATTAGTTTTAAAATTTAAAATGTAGGGTAAAATCATCATTGTGAAACAAATTTATAAAAAGTGCAACAAAAAAGTAAGTTCAGGGTACTGTTTTGTTATGATCAAAGAAGAGGGCTACAAGTTGCAAAAAGTGAATACCTCAGGTTACTTTTAGCAATTATCCCTTTATAACGTGTTCTTGATGTATATGAATCTTTACCCAATCAAGAAGATAGACAAATTCTTCCTTTGGCCTGTAGTTTGTGTTACTCTTCCCACTGACAATCTCTAAAGCTACGACCCCAAAACTGTAGACATCAGCCTTATCTGTCAAGTAACCTCTCATTGCATATTCGGGAGCCATATAGCCTCTGAAGGACGTAAGGAAAAAAGAATCAGATTCAAGAATTATGAGTTTCAACTAAACAAGAATCGCTCTAAATCACTCACATGGTTCCAGCTATTCGTGTGCTGATATGGGTGTTTTCTTCCTCATCAAGCTTGGCTAAACCAAAATCAGAGATCTTAGCGTTAAGATCCTTATCGAGCAGCACATTCGTTGCCTTAATGTCCCTATGAACAATCTTCAACCTCGACTCCTCGTGGAGATAAGCCAACCCTTTTGCTATTCCTATACATATTGTCTGCCTCGTGGCCCAGTTCAAGTTTAGACGGTTCTCATTCTTGCCTAAAATAATTAGACACAGAACTCAGACATTGGTTTTGATCTTAAGTTATCTAAAAAGGCATAAAATTAGACGTTAATTAAGTGTGAATTTACCGAAAAGTGCGCCGGCAAGACTATTATTTTCCATGTACTCGTACACTAGCAGCAACTGATTTCCTTCTATGCAACACCCGTAAAGCTTCACGAGATTTGGATGCTGAAGTGCAGAAATCATGCCTATCTCGTTGACAAATTCTCGGTTGCCTTGCCTTGACTTGGAGGACAGCTGCTTCACAGCAATAACCGATCCATCTGATAAAACTCCCTGAGAGCAAAGCATACGTAACTTTAGATTCTATTTCGTTTCTTAAAGATTTACCACATGAGCGGTTAAAATGTAAAGTTTAGAGCATAATTACCTTATAAACAGGCCCAAATCCTCCTTCGCCTATTTTGTTTGCAGGATCAAAGTTTTTGGTAGCAGATTTGAGTTGTCTCAGGCTGAAGTAACCGGTTTGCAGGTCTAGAAGCTCTGCAACAAAGAAAGAAAATAGTGGGTTTTGTTCCTATATTGCATATGATCACTAGAAATGCCAAAATAAGTACATATATCAGGTTTTGTTCTCAAACTATAGCTCAAAACTTTCCACGGTTTGAAGATCAACAAGTAATAGTTTCACCTTTATCTTGGGGTTCCTTCCTCCCCAAGTAACCCGTCAGCCTGAGGACTACCAGAACAATCACAGCCAATACAAATACCGAAGCAGCTACAATGCCAACGATAGCTCCAACAGATAGTCCTTCGCCAACATCGAAATCTACAATATATTTACATGTTTATTGTTATAAAGAATATGTCATTCTTTCTTATCTTTCGAATGAAACTACAAGGTACAATTCTTCTTATTATAATTATTTTCTTTATCTTTTTAAATTTGAATATTAGTTGGAAACCCGAGTACTGAAATTACTTACTAGGAGTCACTGTGATAGCAGATATTAGAGGTCCATAGACACCTCTATCTGGTATAGCAGTTGTTCCTTTTCCGGCCCAATATAAGTGAATCTCCAAGGTGCTATCTTCAACAGTTGCATTGAAACTCCTAGTGATCTCCTTCCCAACCCCTTGAGCCTTTTCTGCAATATTGAAATCCCGAAGAACTACATCGCCCTGTTGGAGAAATTCAAATAAGTTGTTGAGTACATAACAAAGAGCTTTGATTATCAAGAATTAGGGTTAACTGCAGATAGTTGTTGCGTAATATACGTCCTTTGCGCATAATTATCCCCAACTTTAAACTTTTACATCTAGATTCCTAAACTTTCAAGAAATTGCAGATAGCTCGTTTTCATCAGAACATAACGAAAATGTCTTTGACCCTAATCTCAAAAGACTTCATAACTACCAAAAACATTTTGATTATAAGTAGAAAATGGTTGAGTAGATACAAAAAGGCTCCTTAAAAGATAAAACTACTCAATAGAAGAAAAAATGGTGTTTTTTGATATTAGGGTCGAGGTCATTTTTGTCAGTTTTTGACAAAAAAGATTTATCTGCAATTTTATGAAAGTTGGGGATATATCTGCAATGAACCCTATAAATCATCAAGAAGGGAGCTTCATTTACTAAGATTGAACAGTTAAGAACTCACTTGAATCGATACATCAAATATGCGCCGCCCGAGGCTACTAAATGTCTGGTTATCAGTGTACATGATTTCAGCAAAATGGAGCTGAACTGTGTAACTGCCCTTGCGTAAGCACAGGCCATAGTACTTGAGTGATGTAGGGGCGAGCCGGGCTGTTCTGTAGATGTCTGGAGCAGACATGTTTGAAATGTTTGTCGTAATGTAGTTAGCTTTGTCGTTACCCATGTAATCTCCTGTACTGCTATAGGCCCATTTATCTGAAGTCGTGTAAAAGTATGAGGGCCCGCCCAAGGTTGAGTCTTCCTCGTACTCATTTCCCTCGAACTCCCTCCTGTTTCCTCCGCAGTTGATGAACAATGAATGAGCTGCAAACACAATATAACTCATATCAATATGATGTTGCCTTGACTTTCAAGTTACTGCTTCCATTCAAGAACGGTTTTGACTCATGATATACATACATTGTGGGTCTCTGGGACAGGGAAGATCCCTCTGTAAGCACCAAGAGTTTCTGCAAGAAGTTAAATTTAGGTTCGTTTGGCTCTTTATGTTTTGTGGAAGCACATTGAGGATTGAGAACTTACGTGTTAGCTGATGACGAATGGCTGCTAACTAAGTTACTGAAAGAAAGAAAGAAAGAAAGAAACTGTAGATTAGTAAATAATAAGAAGAAAGTAAACAAAATTGATGAATGAATAAGAGGAGGAGAAAAGGAATATTACATGGTTGATGGCTGACAGCTAGATGCAGTTGACTCGGTAAAATTGTTGTAAGATAAATCCCTGCAGAAGATATAACAACAATAAAGAAAAGAAAAGGGACATGCATAACGTTCTAATATGTATGAGCAACGGTGTACTTACAAAACAAAAGGTAAATATTAGAAACAGAAACGAAATATGAAAACTAACAAGTTTTTATTGGTTGTCAGCATCCAATTGGGTATGGCTCCGGTGAGGGAGTTGTTACTCAGATACCTATGTGCACATCACGAGAAATTAATGCAATAAATTAGTTAAAAAAGAAACAAATTTGTTATCAGGGATAATTTCAAAAAAGTACCCTGGGGTATTCACTTTTTGCAACTTGTAGCCCTCTTCTTTGATAATTGCAAAAAATACCCTAAAGTTATCTTTTTGTTGCAATTTGTATAATGACAATTTTACCCTTACAATTAAGATAAAAAAATCCAAATTTTCATATCCCTAAAATTTCTTCTTCTTTGTACCAAACAAAGAGTAAGAAACTTAAGGGACATGAAAATTTGGATTTTTTGTTCTTTAATTAGTATTTTTTAAATTTTCATTTCCAAGGATAAAATCATCATTTTGAAACAAATTTATAGAGTCCAACAAAAAGACAAGTTCAGAGAACTTTTTTGTAATTATCAAAGAAGAGGGCTACAAGTTGCACAAAGTGAATACCTCAGGGTACTTTTTTGCAATTAACCCTTGAAATTATCTTTTATACATTTTGAAACTTACATGTATTTCAAATTTACCAAACTTTGAATAGAGGCAGGCATTGGATCAGTTAACCTGTTGATGCTCAAGTCCCTACAAGTTTAAATAAATCTTGTTTGTGAAATTGTCTTCAAGTAACATCTGTGAACTGAAGAGATGATGCGATCAAAATATAACTTACAAAGATACTAATTTTGTCATGCTTCCTACATATTCTGGGATTGAACCAATGATTGAACAGTTCCTCAGTATCCTGAGTCAAACATCCATTGGATAAGAGAAAACACAAGATAGTGGCTTTTTAGGTACAATGTGTTACAGTGAGCTTACAATCTTGTCATATTATTCATAGCCAGCAAATTAGGGAATGTTGAATTCGGTCCATTCAAATCCGTTATCCTCCTGGAAGACAAAGCAAGTCAAAGCAAAATCAGTTCTCTAAGTTTATATGACAGTTAAGTGTAGAAGTTGGGGATAATAGCAAAAACTTGCGGTGAACTATGCGCGTTTTGTAAATACTATCAGTGAACTATTTTTGCAAATGACATCCCCAACTATTTTCTGTCTGCAAATCCATTATCTTTATCGGAAATTAGTCATGTGACAGTCACGTGACTTCAATTTTTGTTTGGAAATGACCATTTTTCCCTTCATAGTATACATGTTGTGTAATTTGTAACCCTCATGTATACGCGTTTTGCAATTTAGAACCCTTATGTTGTATGCACTTTTGCAGTGGTACTTTTGACTTTTTGCAAAAAAAAAAATATATATAATAACCCCATTAGTGGAGTCGCAGACAGAAAATAGTTGGGGGATGTCATTTGCAAAAAAGACGGAAAATAGTGTTAGCAAAACGCGCATTCACAGCAAGTTTTTGCAATTATCCCTTTAATAGGTAGAGAAATGAACACTCACAACTCTTCTAAGTTTGTCAAATTGGACAAGGTAGAAGGAAGAGGCCCTTTCATGGAAGTTCCTTGCATGTCCCTGCACAATATTTAAGATGCGCTAGATAAAACAAATAAAGCTAAAAATTAAAATTAATTTTCCGAAGATGAAGAGGGAACAAAATAATACTCACAATCTAATAAGCTCTGTCCAATTCCCAATAAAATTAGGTATTGTCCCAGTAATTGCATTCCCGTCTATCCTACTGCAATAGGTATCTAAACTTGGTTAAGCAGTTCTGAAACCGATAATGCTCAATATTTAAATAATTGTTTAGCATTGCATCACTTACAAATCTGTCAACTTTCTCAATTTGCCATATGATTCCGGTATTGGACCCGTAAAATTATTTGCAGAAAGGAGGCTGCAGTAATTAGCAAGAAACAGCTGGTTAAGGATTCTGGTTAATCATATATACAGTAATTAAATAGTTGGCAAACTTACATTCTCTTCAGATTGCTTAAGTTTCCAAGATTATCAGGAAGAGACCCTCCAAGCAGATTATCTTCCAAGATTCTGGGAAATGCAATTGAAAATATAGCCAAGGTTTGAACATTATCCATTACTTAATCAAGCTTAAATCTTTAACTAATGGCTTTAGTACTTACAGCTCCTCAAGTGTAGCAATACCGGCAATTGCTGAAGGAATTGTACCACTGAGTCGGTTCCCCAATAGACCCCTGAGATATATATTTAATCAGTAACAATGTAACATATTTGTGGATATTCGTTCGAGCACTTGAAAAGATTGACACGTGAAGATAAAAACTTACAAGGTGATAAGGGGAAGCTGAGACAAAGTTGTGGGGATTGATCCATTGAGATAGTTGCGTGTGAGATCACTGTTTAAGGTAAATCTTTGCTTAGTCAATCTCAAAATTAAAATTGAAACTTTAAGACTAGCATTGGTTTGTGTTCTGGAGGTGTTTGAGAACACTGAATCACAATTCTCATGAAGCATAATGGTTTGAAAAGTCATACTATGTAGCAATACCACATTAGCAATAAATCTCCAAACTCTACCATGTGTATTTTTTTATAGCAAATTCAGTACAGTAAATCTAAAAGTGCGAAAACTGTCTACAGAACTAAAGTACTTTTTTCAAGGCGGAAATAAGAGAGGGGATAGTTGCAAGAAAGTACCTTGAGGTATTGACTTTTTGCAAATTGTATCCCTTTGCTATGACAATTGCAAAAAAAGTGCCATCAACCTGTCTTTTTGTTGCACTTGTGTAAATTTGTTTCAAAATGACGATTTTACCCTTGAAATATTAAATTTTAAAAATAAGAAGTGTAAAAAGCAAAAAAAAAAAAAAAAAAAAAAAAAAAAAACTTCCTCGTACAAAGAGGAAGAAAAATAAGGGAGATGAAAATAAAGGGTAAAATCATCATTTTAATAAACAAACTTACACAGTGCAACAAAAAGACTAGGCACTCTTCAGCAATTAGCATAGAAGAAGGTTGTAACTTGCAAAAAGTCAATTATCAGAGTAAGTTTTTGCAATCATCCCATAAGAGAATGTGGCACTTACAGCTCCTGCAGAGAAGTGAGATTTCGAAATTCATCTGGTATGGGTCCAGTTAGATTTAGACCTTTCAGCTGTCTGATATACCCAAAAGAAATCCAAACATACAAATTATTAAAAAGGGAACTCTCAATGACAAAAGGTACATAAGAGAGATTGGAGAATGAGGTCGTACATGTTAGTGACATGACAAATGGTTCCGTTAGAACAGTCACACATGACATTGCTAAGAATCTTATCGGGCACAGCAGTCCAGTTTAAACCCCCACTGCAAGAAGTTTGGCTTACATTCCACACTCGGATTTGTAGTTTTGTCGAAATTGCTTGAAGCGCTTGCACTGTGACATAATATCTAAATATAAGAATCTAACCACAAGGCACACACATATTGCAGTGCACAGCAAAACAACACGCTATCATAATTAAAATTTGTATCAGCACTCACTTTCTGTAAATTGTTCTAGGCACCCATTAATTATCCCAAATGTAATGACTAAGTTCCTTAGACCCACTTATAATCCATAGATATCTTCCTTGTACCGTCTTGATGCGAGTCTCAACACAGGAATGCACACATCACACTCATTCTCTGCTAAATCTATTTAATCAGACCAGGTTGTGAAGAAAACTAGAAGATGAAGCAACACTAAGCTTTATAAAGTAGGGAAATTATATAGTTCATTTTGAAGGCAACAGCAAAATTACAGCCCTAGCTATCATACAATCAAATTTACTAAATTAAGCTAAAATGAATCATACCCATCAATCAAAACCACTCCTTTCCCTAAAATGAATCATACCCATCAATCAAAATCACCATTTCTGAACCAAATTTACAGCCTACCTTCAACATCTGGCAAAACTTGAGCAAAAGACCCCAAACCCAGAAAGCAACTCAAACCCACCAAACCCAAAACAACGGCCCAGAAAACCCTTGAGCCTGAGGTACCAAAGTTCATCACTTTTTCCCTCAAATTTGCTACAATAATGTGAACAGTACTGACTATGGCCTTCAAAATAAGAACAGTTCTGGTGCACAAGCAAATACAGATAAGGAGGGAGAAAAAACAGACACTGAAACAGAGACAGATGGAGCTTAACGAGATGGTGACAAATACAAATTTATTTTGAAAACAAAAAAGTGGGTCTCACTGGATCGGTTCAGCAATAAACAAGAGAAGTTGAAAAGTAAGAGTCAGCAGAGTTGACCATATTACCAGAAGCCGCCAAGATGGAGTTGTTCGCAGCCGGCACGCAGTTTATGGATAATACTAATAATTGAGACAAAGTTTGGAACTTTTTTGTCAATCAAAAGGGAAAGTTGGACTTTTATAGCAAAAAGAACCTGAATCCTTCCGAGCTCCCTTTTCTCTGTATGAAACCCATTGGCCAAGCCGGCAGGAATGACCGGTTCTCCCCTAAAAAAAAGTAGAAATGGGTAGCTTTATTTTTTTTTGAATTTGGGGTTAAATCTAAAAACTTATTGTAGAACAGGCATGTAAAAATCGGTCTGGGCGCCCGCCTAGGCATCCATATGAGCAATGCCGTCCGATTTTATACGGGTCGGGCGGCCAATCCTGATTCGATTCAATTAATCGGCGATTTGGTCGATTATTCGGCCCAATCCCACCGAGCCCAAAAAAATGAAAAAATGTAGAGTATTGGTCATTATTATTAGAAACATGTAAATGATTTATGATTAATTTGTAGGATATGTAAAAGTTTTGTGATCAATTTATAAGGTATGTAAATAATATGTAATCAATTCATAAAGCATGCAAATGATCTGTGATCAAAATATAATATCCTTCGTTCAACATTTTTAAACTTTGGGTGGCTTATTTTTGTGATCAATACATAAGGGTAAATTTATACATTTAACTCTTGAATTTGACTTGACCCGATTCAATTCCTTTAGCTTTCATTAGACCGGCTAGTAAAACAAAATAAATGTTTTAATCTTATTAAATAAAATACATACAATTATTTAAATATTAAATGAGTTGGTTCACGAGCCAATCGAGTCATGGAAGATTAGCCTCGACCTGACTCGTACTCAATTATAACGAACTAAAAACGAATAGTTAATGAATCGAGCTCAAGCGATTGGATTACAACAGTATGTATAAACTCTTCATTGTAACAGGAACAAAATGGAATGTTTTTTTTATCAGATGAAACAAAATGGAATCTTTGACAGTGAATAAACTCTTTCAAAAGAAATTTTAATGAACAAATTGCAAACATCAAAGCTCTTTAACAGCCTGAGCTTTCAGACAGCTACACATAACCATTCTTCACCTATAAAACAAAAACTAAGTTCTGTCCTTAGCTCCTTTACAAAAGAATTCAAACAAATATCAATCACATATAAAAAATGAACTTAAAACCTTAACCTCTAACCTTTTATCTTATTACAAAGATATAATATATATATTCATGTCCTGAAAAAAATCTCTTTAACGAAGAAGCCTGCTAGTTGAGCACTGGCTTTGATCTTCATCCTTGCTCTGCACAGAAACAGTTGAATCCATCCATGGACCATCCATTGACATACTCTGAGTTTGAGTTTCTTGAGAGAACGTGGACATGCTTATTTGACTATCCTGTGACAGAACCTCGAAGGCCTTGAACCTCGCGTCCTGATCCATTGCTCCACGCTTGATTATCGGTGCTTGGACAGGAACTTTGCCATCAAGCATGCTCACAACCGAAGACATCGATGGCCTCAGAGTAGGAGATGGGTTTGTGCATAGCAGGGCCACGTGGAGCATCCTCAATGCCTCGTGTTTGGAGTATTTCGAGCCAAGAACCGGGTCCACGAGATCAAGAAGGTTCCCTTGCTCTTGCAGGACATAGGCCTGGAGAAAATTCGAAGAACAAGACGAGTTTTACTACCAAGTACTTCTGAGGAATGTGAATTGAGGACAGTGTTAAGAGTCATTACCCAATCAAGAAGGTATACGAATTCCTCCTTTGGCCTGTAGTTTGTGTTGCTCTTCCCACTGACAATCTCCAAAGCAACGACTCCAAAGCTGTAGACATCTGCCTTGTCTGTCAAGTAACCTCTCATCGCGTATTCAGGAGCCATATAGCCTCTGAAGGGAATAAGAACGAACAAAACGTACCATTAGCGAAGACCCGATATCTGATTTCACGTTTCAACCTTAAAATATGCAAAAAGGTGAAGAATTTGGTGATGAAAGTTGAAACTCACATTGTTCCAGCTATTCTTGTGCTGATATGGGTGTTTTCTTCTTCATCGAGTTTGGCCAAACCAAAGTCAGAGATCTTAGCGTTTAAGTCCTTGTCTAGGAGCACATTGGTTGCTTTTATGTCTCTATGAACGATTTTCAGCCTTGACTCCTCGTGAAGATAAGCCAAGCCTATTGCTATGCCCGAACATATCTTCTTTCTTGTAGTCCAATCCAAATTCAAACGTTGATCTTCAGGACCTACAAGAAAGAGCCAAGAAGGATAGTTAGTTAATTAAGTCACACTTGTTGTTTTCAAGTGTCAGTTTCATCACCAACGACTATGTTTAAGTGAAGAAGCACCTACCAAAGAGTGCTCGGGCGAGACTGTTGTTCTCCAAGTACTCATATATCAGCAACAACTGGTTCCCTTCAATGCAACACCCATATAGCTTCACTAAATTCTGGTGTTGCAACGCTGAGATCATGCCTATCTCATTCACAAATTCTCGGTTGCCTTGCTTTGATTTGGCTGATAGCTGTTTAACAGCAATAACCGCTCCATCTGATAGAACACCCTATAAGATCGAGCATGTCAAGTTTCAGAATCTTGTTTCTTGTGCAACATAAACTTGTTCTTGCAGTTAATAATTTGAAGCAATACCTTGAACACTGGCCCAAATCCTCCTTCACCGATCTTATTAGCAGGGTCAAAGTTACCGGTAGCAGATTTAATCTGTCTAAGACTGAAATACCCAGTTTGCAGATCCAAAGCACGAAGCTCTACAACAAAAGAGATCGAGAAAAGATTTAACAACACAAATATATCATGTGACGAAGAAAAATACACAAATTGCGTGATTAATCTAACCTTTATCTTCCTCATCCCTGGCACACAAGTAACCCATTTTCCAGAGGACTAGCAAGATGATTAAAACAGCTGCACATACACCAGCAACTATGCCAACAATAGCTCCAACGGATAACCCGCCAGTATCAACTTTGAAGTCTGCAAAAAGAATTTAAATCAATAATCATAAAATAAAATGATCTTGCAACTTGAAATCTCTGGTATATGAACAAATCTTACTTGGTGTTATGGCAATAGCAGATATAAGAGGGCCATAGACACCTCTATCGGGTATTGCAGTTGTTCCTCTCCCTGACCAATATAAATGTATCTCCAAAGTACTACCATTGACAAGAACATTATCAATATCCACAAAGATCCCTTTGCCAGTCCCGTTTGCTAGATCCGCAATGTTAAAATCCTTACGAACTACCCTTCCCTGCACGAAAGTCACAAGGGTAAATTTTCCGAAGTCAAAACCGACCAGTAAAACTCGTTTTAAATCTTTTCACTTACTTGGACCGACACATCGAATATGCGCCTCCCTAGGCTGCTAAATGTCATGTCACCAGAGTACATTATTTCAGCAAAGTAGAGTCGAACTTTATAGCTCCCCTTAAGCATGCACAGTCCATAGTATTTGAGTGATAGAGGGGAGAGGCGGGCTGTTTTGTATAAGTCTGGCCCGGTCATGTTGAGCGAAAATGTGTTGGTTGCTAGGAAATTAGCGTTGTCTCTGTTCATGTAAGCCCCTGTACTGCTATAGGCCCATTGCTCCCCACTGGCATAGAAGTAAGACGGGCCTTGCATGGCCGTGTCAGCTACAAAATCGTGCCCATCATAGCTCATCGAGTTTCCCCCACAATTTATAAACAGTGAAGAGTCTACAAAATTAAAGATTCATGTTAGGACAGCTAATCATTTGACTCTAAAAATTGCCAACATTGTATACTCACGTTTGGGATTTCCTGAGCATGGTAAGTCCTTCTTCAAGCACCAATTAAGTCTGCAAGATGTAAATTTTCATGTCTATCAATATATGTGTTTCTGAGTTAATTTTGATTAGTGACTAGGCTTAGACATAAGCAATTACTTACGAGTTGCTTGCTGAAGATGAATGACTTGAAACCAAATTGCTGTAACACGATGAAGGTAGTTAAGTTAGTTAGCAACAACAAAAATTGGAGTATGTGAATAATGAAGTAATAGAGATGAAAGTAGCTTACATTGGTGATGACTGGCAGCTAGATGAAGATGACTGGTTAAAATTGTTGTAGGATAAATCTCTGCAATGGCAAGTGAATATTGTAAGTGGAAATTTAAATGAATAAGATAACAGAAAGTTGAAATTAAAGGTAACAATGTCCGAAATAGAGATAAGTTTGAAGCTTACAAATTATTTTTGCTTTTTATCATCCAATCTGGTATTGCTCCGGTCAATGAGTTGTTGGTCAAAAACCTATATCCATAGACCGTATCAAATAAATGAAGCTACATATTAACTGCATGCATATTTGAACTGTTATGAAGTTACGCTTTTTACATGTAATCTAAGGCATCCAAACTTTGAAGTGTCGCTGGGAGATCACCCGTCAACTTGTTGAAGCTCAGATCCCTATAGAGAAAAATTTAACTCATTACATGAATCAGACAAAACATGTATTAATATAGCTGAATCCATATAGTTGAATGCATGCACAGGCTTGTATAATCATGATACATGCAATTTAATTAGAATGTGAATGATAAGAAACTTACAAATGTTTTAATTTGGTCATTGATCCAATGTATGAAGGGATGGAGCCAGGAATGGAGCAATTTCTCAGTATCCTGATGATGAAAAGAACACATCCCATAACTAACCATGACAATAGAGAAAAAAACACAGTGATAAAAAAGGATGATTACAAAAAAAGTACCCAGGGGTATTTAGTTTTTTCAATTTGTAGCCCTCTTCTTTGATAATGGAAAAAAAAATATCCTAAACTTTTCTTTTTGTTGTACTTTGTAACAAAATGACGATTTTACCCTTACACTTTTAACTTTACAATAAGAAGTAAAAAAAATTCATCATCTTTGTACTGTACAAAGAGCAAGAAATTAAAGGGATATGAAAATTTTGGATTTTTTTGTTTTGTATATATAATTTTTTTAAATCTAAATTTAAGGGTAAAATCATCATTTTGAAACAAATTTATTCAAAGTACAACAAAAAGAGAACTTTAGGGCACTTCTTTGCAATTATCAAAGATAAGCTTACAAGTAGCAACAAGCAAATACCTCGAGGTACTTGTTTGCAATTATTCCTAAAAAAACAATATAAGTTGTATATAACTCACAATATTTCCAAGCCTGTAATGTCCACTAAATTTGGAAAAGTTGATGACCCACTCAAATCCGATATCCTCCTGATGAACACACAATTGAATCAATATCGTGGGTAAATAATGAATTAGAATTGAAGTTGTAAATAGAGGACTGCAAGCTTACAATTCAGTCATATTTTTCAGCAGAGATATGGAAGAAGGAATGGGGCCTTGCATAGCCGTGCCTTGCATGTCCCTGAAAGTTGCCATAATTAAATTGTTTAGGAGAACGAACTTGAAGATAGGCAAATTAATAAAACCAAATACAGTACTCACAATCTGTCGATTTGGGTCCAGTTCCCGATAAAATCAGGCATCTTCCCAGATACTACGCTCCCATCTATCCTACTGCAAGCAATACACGACATTTGTGAATAATGAAAATAAAAAAAAAATACATCAACTTCGATATAAAATAGTAAAAATACCACTTACAAATCAGTCAAGTTCTTTAAATTGCCAAATGTATCGGGTATTGTCCCATTGAAATTGTTTGCAGAAAGAAGCCTGGAAGCAATAGAAAAAGAAAAGGTCAGTAGAGATATGACGCAACAAGAACAGAGATATTATACAAATATATAAGAATAAGTCTTACGCTCTCTTAAGACGGCTTAAACTTCCAAGGCTTCGAGGAAGGGGACCACTAAGCAAATTATCCTCCAAGACCCTGAAAAGGTAATTAATGGGTAATGAGTTAAATTTGAAGTTCTTAATCATTCTTTGTTCTGTTAAGCACAAGACTTGACTCATGACTTACAGGTGCTCGAGCGTTGCGATGCTGCCAATTTCACTAGGAATAGAACCACTCAAACGGTTGCCTAATAGGGACCTGCAGCATACAGATTATTGCAAAATTAGCAAGTATTTTTTAAATGGAAAATGTGAAATAAAATAGAATAACTTTTTTTTGATAAGCGATGAAAATAGACTGCAACTTACAAAGTAACAAGAGGGATCGTGGAGAGACTAGTGGGGATTGATCCGTTGAGATAGTTGCGAGTCAGATCACTGGTAAAAAAAAGAAGCACCTTTGATCAGACCACCTAAATTATTCAGAAAACAATTGTATAAGAGCATCAAATTCTCTCAATTTTGAAATTCTTCTTCATTCTTTGTTAAAATAATAGCAAAAACTTGCGGTGAACTATGCGCATTTTGCAAATACCATGCAAAAGGGTTATATATAAGGGTTACAAATTGCAAAACACGTATAATGTTAAGGGAAAACCTGTCATTTCCAGTTAAATTGTTGAAATGAGCCTAAAAACATGTCACTGCAGCTTAACATACACATATTACTTACAGCTCTTGAAGTCGAGTGAGATTTGAAAATTCATCAGGTATAGTTCCAGTTAAGTTGAGACCCTTCAGCTGACTGCAATACCAAAAATGTATAAATAACTAAATGATTTTACACTATGAAAGAAGAGGTCAAAAGAGAAGTGACATAAAACGAGGTCATACATGTTTGTGACATGGCATAGAGTGCCATTGGAGCAGTCACATGTGACGTTGCTTATAATAAAATCTTTATACACGGCCTTGTTTAAATCCCCGCCACATGAAGATGGACTGACCTTCCAGAAATCTATCTGTAGTTTTGTGGCAATTGCTTCAAGAGCTTGCACTGTTGGCACGCAAAGTACACAAATATATTAGACATAGTATGATTTTGTTTCTTGCATAACATCAAGAGGTGATTGCAACAAAACACCTAGTGATATTCACTTCTTGCAATTAGTAGCCCTCTTCTTTGATGATTGAAAAAAAAATACCCTGAACTTATCTTTTTGTAAACTTGTTTCGAAATGACGATTTACCTTGGAAGTTTAATTTTAAAATAATTAAAGAACAAAACTTCAAATTTTCATATCCCTTGAATTTCGTAGTCTTTGTACGATACAAAGAGGAAGAAAACTTAGGGATATGAAAATTTGGAGTTTTATTACTTCTTATTTTTTTTAAATCTAAAATGTAAGGATAAAACCGTCATTTTTGTACAAGTTGCAACAAGCAGACAAGTTCATATACTTTTTGCAATTATCGAAGAAGAGGGCTACGAATTGAAAAGAATGAATACCTCAGGGTCCTTTTTTCCAATTATCCCTATAAAGTATATATGATACCGATCAGGTGGTCAAAACCAACTTCAAGACCATGTCTTATGTTCTCAATCTGACTAATAGATTACCAGGTAGACATGGTACCAAGTATGCTTGATCCATTCAAATATCAAACAGTGAAGTGGCATACATGTTCACACAAGGAATTGATAGTTGAGTGTGGAAAAGGTTGACTTTGATGAGATATCACAAAAATCAAAGAAATAGAACACATGCTAAATTGTAACTTCCAAGGATCAAAATCTTTAATTTCCACAAAATAAAGCCATAGAAGATAAAAAATAAATAAAGGGGAACTTTCCTTAAACCTCAAAAGGTATGGTACCGTGCTAATGAGTCCTAACCGTCGTCTTCCTTTTTGCAATATCTAACTGATGTGCTGATACGGACAGATACATGCACTTACAAAAATTCTCTCTTTTTTCGTAATTGGTGCATGGTAGTAAAGAGATAAAATGAGGACCACAAATAGTCATTAGTTTTGTGCGTCCATTGTTTTGATAAATGACATCTTAGCTAAGGATGGCTCCCAGCTTGTAATAATGCAATTAAAATACTATTCTACCCTTTCTCTCAGACCAAGTGCCAACTAAATCAAAGACATATGAGCAAAACTATACCAAAATAGTGTTTTAGGCTTCAATTATTGCTGGTAGGTTGGAGAATAATGAGAAGAGGCAACAATAAGGAATTCAATATTCTTATCCCTTGCTATAAAAATACATGCATCTGATGCATTGATGGTTTTTAATTGCTAGGATCAAGTGGCACTGAACCAACTACCATTTTTGTGGGACCACACTGATGCAATAGTGGATTAGATCAAGAACAAGTCAGTTTTAATCATACAAAAAACATGAAAAAATGATCATAAATCATCATATTCTATTGCAGATGCTGCTTGCAAATAAAGTTGAATAATCTGAGGAATAAAGCTAATCAAACAACAAAAAATACTACTGTCAATCCCTGGTTGTTTACTGAGGAAAATGAAATGGTAGGAGTGAAGAATGAGGGATAAGCCATTCTAGAACAGGACTCATTTAGATTCAGACCTTACTGTAAATCGAATCAAAACGGAGGAATTTTAATAAACCCAAATGAAAACTTGAGTCCAAACACTACTTTTCTGTTTCATTTTCGAACCAAATTGCTCATACTTCATAGAATAAAAACACTTAGCACCCAATTTGTAGTGCTAAACAGAGAACAGGACCACATAAGCAAAAATTCCCATTTACCTTCAACCTCTAAGCAACCAAAGAAATCAATAACCACAACAAATTTCAAACACAAACCAAAAGGACCCCAAATCCCCAGAAAGCAAAAACCTTTTACTTGTTTATAGAACAAAACACTTAGCACCCAACTTGTAGTTCTAAACAGAGAGCAGAACCACATAAGCAAAAATCCCCATTTAAGCAACCAAAGAAATCAATACCCACAACAAATTGCAAACACAAAACAGAACCAGAAACCAAAAGGACCCCAAAAAAAACCCCAGAAAGCAAAAATCATTCCTTTACTTGTTTAGTACCATAAATGGCAAGTTTTTACAGTAAGAGATGTAGAACGATCTTACCTTCATCATCGGGCAAGAGTTGAGCAACAGACCCCAACCCCACAAAGCAATGCAAACCCAGAAACCCCAGAAGCAAAAAAGTGAAGAACTTTGACTCAGAGAGCCCGAAACCCATCACCCCCTTTTGGCCCCGACAGTGTCTGAAGTGAAATCAACCCTCAAACGAACAATGTCAGTCGATATAGAAGCAAGCAAATTGCGAAACCCAGAAAGAGAATGGAGAGAGGCTTTGAAACAGAGCCACTGGTTGTGGTGTTTTTGGAGAAGGAGTGGTTGGTTTAATGAAGTCTCGAGCCGCCGAGATAAGAGGCTGTGTCGTCAATTTGGACGCAATAGAGGAATAGTCAGAGAACGGAGTGGTTTCTGTGTAATGAGATGAGATCACACACGGTATGTGACGCTACTGTAAATGCCTATGATGTGAAGTGTAGAGATATTAATACGAGAAACAGAGATGTATTGAATTGGACAAAATGGTCAACGGTCAAAAATGTCCTATCTCTATTGAGTTTCCATGTAATAACCCAAGGGAAATTTGATAAAATATGTTCAATAGTAGCATGAATTTTTTTTCTATGTTAGCATAATCCAAAATTAGAAAACTATGTCTTTTATACTTTTCAAGACAAAAATAACCTTCTTCTCATTTAAACAAAATTCTTATTTTTACAATATATTTCTCATCTTGTTTACATATCTTTTGAAAATAAATTTTAAGTTTAATTAATTTAATAAAATATATTTTCGAAATAAATATTAATGTTTCACGTATAATTTTTTTAATTAACTTTTATTACTTATAAAATCATATATTTTTTAAAAAAATTTCAAAAAATGAGGTTATATCGATAAAATTTTATAATAAAATAAATAAAATCTAAATTTAATAATTAATATAACTTAATAATATATATATATATTTAAATCAAAATTATTCAAATATTTTTTCAAAATAAATATTAATCTTTTGTATAAAAATAATTATTCATTTTTATTAACTATTCAAATCAGATTTTAAATTATTTTTAAAAAATAAGATTATTTTCATTAATATTTTTAAATTAAAATAAATTAAAATCTGTGTTTCATAATAAATTATTTTTGAAAGATTAAAACTATTTTTAAAAGTATTTACGAAAGTAATATGATTTTTTAAAAATAAAATAAAATAAACTATGATTTTAATAATTAATAAATTTGAATATAATATATTTTAAATACAATAAAAAAATTAGTAATTAATAAAATTGAATAGTTTTATTTTATGAATTAAAATGAGTATTTATTTATATAATGTGAATATTTATTTTAAAAATAGATTTGAATACAAATTTATTTTTAAAAGATATGTGAAGAAGATTTGAATTTAAATACTTATTTCGAAAATATATTTGAATAATTTGTATATATATATTAAATTTTATTAATTATTAAATTAAAATTTATTTACATTTTTATTATAAATGTTTATCAATATAACCTGTTATTTTAAAAATATATATAAAATAAAATTGAATAAAAAGCTTTTGATGTATAAAATCTTAATATTTATTTAGAAAATATATTTTATTGAATTAATAAAACATGAATTTGTTTTCAAAAGATATATGAACAAGACGAGAAATAGATTGTAAAAATATGAATTATGTTGAAATGTCAATAAGGTTATTTTTGTCTTGAAAAGTATGAAAGGCATAGTTTTCCAATTTTGAATTATACTAGCATATAAAAAAAATTTATGCACTTATTAAGCATATTTTATCAAATTTCTCTAACCCAAAGCTTTATTATGTATTGTATCAACCGCCAACTTTAAATTCGTATCTTCTGTAGATTATTTTTTTAACAAAGCTTGATGTTTTTCTTTTTCTTTTCTCAAAATTGCATTTAGTTTCGGGTAATCAGTAGTTTTTAGCAAAAAATAACTGTCACTTTTACTTTCAAGAGAGTGATTTTACAAAAGGTAATCATTAATAAGGTTTTTTTTTAAGAAACGTTGGATTTATTAAACTGCATCAACTGGCAGTAACCCACAAAAGGGTTCTAGAAAACAAGAATAATCTCATATCATTTTCGCTTACACTCAGGTTTGTCTAATTAACTTATTTGCTACTCTGTTCTGTGTATGTGAATTACCTTAACATCAATCAAAAGAGATAAAATAGCCTTATAATCCTCGATTACCGCCCCGAAATGAGTGAGTAATGAAGCTGAACTATTAATGGCCAACACCACACCCAAACAATCTGACTCCACATCACTAGGCTCTCATCTCCTCTCATGACGTCGTTGCAAAGTTTTGTTGAGGATCAGAGCCTCAATAAGCTCTGGACTCTTAATTCCCGGGAAGAGGAAGCACTGCAACTCCATGACCCTTTCACTTGCATCACGGCGCACCAACCCTCCACCTCTACCCGAATTTCCATCTAGGGCTCCATCAACATTCAACTTCCACCTGCCACTTCCACAGAACCCCCCCCCCCCCCCTCTAGCCCCTGACCCAGCCCCTCATTTCGTAACCTCTTGAGTCGATCTTCAGCCCTCCAACAAAGAACCAGCCCCTTGGAAAATACCTTCCGCAGATGGGCTTCTACCAGACCACAAACGTTGGTTGCAAGCCCTACACAACTTTCAACACCCGGCGGTAACCAATTCCGCCACCCCAGTCTGCCCCGCTCCAGCTCGCCTCTAACCAAACCTTGAATGAGATGTCCCGCGCCATGTACAACCCCTCTATCTTACTCCAAACCGCCATAGCTATCGGACACGATAACAATGCATGTTTTGTAGTCTCTTCCTCTCCACATGCCCTACAACCCCTCTCCACCTCCACCATTTTGGCACGCAGATTCGCATTAGTCGATAAGAACCCTGACACGCCCCACCATAGGAAGTGCTTAACCTTAGACGGTACCCTCAAACTCCAAAGCCTCTTCCAAAAAGGACCTATATCGCCCTCCAACTACCGGCCAACTAACCGTTACAAGTGTCTATAAACCATCCGGACACTGTATTGTCCATCCCTCCTCCCCTCCCAAAACCACTCATCCCTGAGCAACCTGGACGACAATGGGACTTCGAAAACTGCTTCTGCATCCGAATCAGAAAAAAATATTCTGAAGCAGCTCCTCATTCCAAGCCCTTCTCCTCAACTGTAACAACTTGCACACCTTCCAATTCTCAACCCGAGCTGGGTCATCTACCACCAACCATGTCTCTGTTCTCAGCCACGGAACCCCCTAAATATTAGTATCGTCTCTCGGACCAATCCTCCTCCTAACACCCCGAGCAACAATATGTTGTGCAGCAAACATACTATTCCAAATCAGGCTCCCATTCTCACATCTTTTAGCATGAATTAAATCAAACAGTGGATAATATCTACTTTTCAACACACGAGCAACCCATTTCTCTGGGTTATTCATTAATCTTCAACCCTGCTTCCCCAACAAGGCCAAATTAAAGTCATTTAAGTTCTTAAAACTCATACCTTCTTTGAGTTTGTGATCACATAACCCTTTCCATCTGTGCCACTTGATGCCTTTATCTTTCTTGACATCATTCACCCACCAGTACCTACTCACCGCCACTGCGATTTCATTTACCAAAGTCTGAGGAATAAGAAAAACGCTTATGGAATATGTAGGCAACTCCTGTATCACCAACTTCAGCAAAACCTCTTTTCCGGCCTTGCTCAACAACAACTCATCCCAACTCGACATCCTATTCTGCATCCTCTCCTTAATAAAGCTTATAGCCTTGTACTTGCTCCTCCCCAAAGTAGTAAGGAGACCAAGATATGTGCCCACCTTCGCCACCGTGGTCATACCTAAGATGCCCCCAATCCTCTCCCTCATGGGTCAAATTGTATTGGGACTGAACGAGACAGAATATTTATAGGTATTCACCTTCTGTCTCAAAGCCAACTCATACCGCCCCAAGAGATGCTTCTAATGACCCACATCCTCCTCCGTAGCACTGCCAAAAAGGAAACAATTATCAGTAAATAATAGGTGCGAGAGCGATGGCCCATCTCGCACCACCTTCGAGCCATGAATGAGATCACCTCTCTCAAACTCCTCAATCAGCCTCGAAAGGCCTTCGCCACATATAATAAATAAGAAAGAAGAGAGCGGATCTCCTTGACGAATTCCCCTTCCTGGGATGATCAGACCCATCATATGACCCTCCGAAGAAACCCAAAGTTTCGACGTCCGAACACACTCCATAATGATCCACACCCAGTGTTCCTCAAACCTCATGCTAATCAGAACCATCTCCAAATAATTCCATACCACTCGGTCATACGCCTTCTGCATATTGACCTTTAACGTCATATGCCCCACACACCCTTGCCTCCTTTACCTCTGAGCGTGTAACACATCCCCGGAAACTATACTATTATCCGTCATTAGTCTTCCCTTAAGGAAAGTGTTCTAAGACTTAGAAATAACCCCTTGAAGAATACCCGTCATTCTCCAAGACACCACATTTGTAATGATTTTGTAAAGGACGTTACAAAGGGAAATAGGCCTAAAATCCTCCATCCTCCTAGAGTATCGAATCTTCGAAATCAGGACCAAGTTCGTATCATTTCGGGACTCCGGTAATGACCATGTCTAAAACACCTCTCAGACCATCTCACACACCTGAGGACCCACCACGTGCTAGAATCTCTGGTAGAACCCCGGGTTGAAACCATCCGGTCCTGGAGCTTTCAGAGGCTGCATACTGAAAACGGCCTGCCTGATCTCCTCATCACCAACTATCTTGAGAAGGTCCTCATACTGCTCTACCGACACAATACGGGGAACTAAACAACTCACATCATCCACACCCTGATTCTCCTTCGAAAATAGTCCCGTGAAGTACTCAAATATAACCTCCTCTAAATCGTTCCCCCAACCTCGGACTCGACCATCCCCATCCTCCAACTGTCGGATCTGATTCCTTCTCCTATGAGTCCTTGCCTTGGCCTGAAAGTAAAGAGTGTTCAAATCCCCACCTCTATGCCAATGTTGTTTTGCTCTCTACTTCCACATATCATCCGTTTGAGCCAGCAACTTTATCAATTCAACCTTGAGTTGATGAACTCTCATCCTACTCCTTCTATCCCATATCCCTTTCAACCGCCTCATCTCCTCTTTACACCTATTTATCTTCACATGAATGGGGTCTGGATTAGCAACCGCCCAACTCGAGAGAGCGTCAACAGTCAAAGCTAACTGAGCCCCCACATTCCTTCCATCAGCTCTCTTCCACACCTTCTTTATCAGCCTTTCACAATTCGGCTCCCGAAACCATGCATCCTCGAATCGAAAAACTCTAGACCTCCAACCCCTCTCCTCCCTAATCTCGTAAAGAATGACAAGAGCGTGATATGAGGTCGATAGTCACTCATGCTCTAATCTCGAGCTTGGAAAAGCAAAATCCTACCATCGCCCTGTCCAATTGTTCACAATTAAGTTTTTTTTTCTGAGAAAGTTAGTTTTTGTAATAAATAAAACGGACAACGTCGAAAGTCATTCTTTGATATATAAAAAATAGTGACAGTTAGGTGTTTATTGTTGTTTTTTGCTAAAATAAAGTGTCAGGTTGATGTGTTTTCATATTAAAAAAATATAAGACGTTTCTATTAAAAAAATAGACCGAGAGTATGTATTTAGGGTTTTCCCTTATTTCAGTTCATGTTAACTTTGTACATTTTATATACATAATAAGGACAATTAGTATGGAAAAACACTCCACACAAAGTTAATATCTCTAATCTTGACGAAAATATAACGAGACAGGAGCATGATGAGTGGGTGTGAGTATATGTGTGCACCGGTCGTGCATGTATCTTTTTTTTACTAGAAGGTGCAATATTATAAATTTAGAATCCAGCTACATAGATGTGCGTCAGAAAACATTTTTCTTGACCACGAGGAGAGAACAAGTATAGAACAAAGTATTCACAGTTTTTTGAAGTACTTGAACCGTCCCAACGGTAAAGGAACGCCATAAAAGCAGGAAGGAAAGGTGGGGGATAAGAAGATGATACTAGAAGTCTTGCTTCAAATCACGAGCGTGGACTGCATCAATAGTAGGAGGAAAGGTTCCGCCAATGACCCCTCCTAGAGCCAGTCCCTAAAGGCCTGATGAGGCTAACATTCCTCTTGGCGGGGCTGTTTTCCAGCCCTCGCCTAATCATCCCAGGGAGCATTAGCAGCAGTCCTTTTTACTCCTCCTGTAGCAGCTCCTTTACTATATATCTGCCTAGGCGGAATGGACGATGAAACTTCAGTGACCCTGCCACCAGAGAGTTGGCTAGTTACCAAGTTTTTCCAACCGGGATCTACCATCCTGATCTGGGTGTTGACCCGAGGACTTGTATGGTTAGATACAATGCTCAAGAAAACACACGGGCTCCCTCCTCGAGATGAGGAGCCCTTAGATACAGTGCCCGGGGAAACATACCCCACAACCGCTAGGGTGCTATGTGATGACGTCTCCATCCAGTCCGTTTCATAGGGCTTGGCCAACTTGTCCTTGCGATACTCTAGAATGGAAGTATCATATCTCAGTGTGCCCAGTAGCTCCCTCTCACAGTCCCGCATAACATGCCCGATCCGCCCACAGTTGAAGCGGGAAGCTTTGAGTATGTGAGCTCGATCCTTACTAGATCCGGAAATTCTTTGAACCGGAGAGGGAGACCCCACCTGAGAGGGCACTCAATAAGGTGCCAATAGCACACCTTTATAGTACCTCCCCAACACATCCCACATTGGTCAAAGGGGACGACTACATAGATCCCTAGAGCGCCACCGATCATCTCTCATGTCGCCTTCGTCCGAACTAAGGGCGGGAGGCCTTGGGCATGGACATAGAGTTGCAGACGGTCCAATTCGGAACGTTCCGGGCACAAGTATCCAGGTTTCCGAGCAAGAGAGGACGCCAGTTGAAGCACCAAAGCTCGTTACCCCGAACCTAATCCCGAGATGCTGCCATCTTGAAGTAGAAACCAAACGAACCATGACCAAGATCCTTGACCACCAGGCCGTCCGCCGAATGCCCCAAGAAACAGTGATGATCCGAAGGAGCATGTCCTTCTGTGGGGCAATAACAACGGGGTTGATCGGCGAGTATGTGACCACCACCTCCACCTCATCGTCTTCATCAAGGGAGCAAGAAGAGAGCCCGTCCTGCAACAAAGCTAGAGAAGCCTGAAGGTTCAGCAAGACCAACGTCGTGGGAGAAGGGGGCTCCTCCGAGGATAGGGTCGGCCGGCCACGAACCAAATCGGTCGGTAATTTGAGAATGGAAGAAATGAGCGGGATCCTCTCCTTGTTAAGGAGCGAACGCCCCAACCCTAAAGATTCTATCGCCGTCCTTGGAAGCTCCTAAACTAGAGCTTTCCCACACGTCGTGTCCCGTTGAAGTGGAGGGGACGATGAAGGCCCATCCTCAGGCCGAAGAATAGGAGCAGATGAAGGAGACTGAGTAGTGAGGGGAGCGGGGATGAGCGGAATCTTATCCCGATTGGGAAGACATCGACCCAAGCCCAACGCCTCCGCCACCGTCCGTGGGAGAACCTCCATCAGTGCCTTCCCATGCGTCGGATCCTGTTGCAGAACAGGAACTCGGGGAGGGGGTAGAGCAGAGATGGTGGTCTGTGGCTGCGGAAGAAGAGCAATCGAGGGGTTGCTTGTGGGCGAAGTAACTCCCTTTGGCCTCACCGAACGACCTCCACGCGGTTTTCCGATAGATGGTGGGTTGGAGACACACATGGAGGAGGGTACCAACTCCGTGGAGGAAGAGAGGAATGAAGGAGTCGCCAGAGTTGAAGGAGGTGCTGAAGGAAGCCCGACTAGGGTTTGCTTCGGCTTCCTCCTACGCCGAATTTTTAAGGGCAAAGACTCCACAGTAGAGGACAGAGGATTCAAGGAAGGAGACTGTACCGGAGGGGACGTGATAGGGCCGACAGGTAATACAGCAGTAGTGTTGTCGGTCTTGTCGACGACAGACAACACCATAGTCGCAGAGGTTAAAACGGTTAGGACTAGGAAAGCTCTCGATGTGCGAGACAAAAAGTTTTAATGGATAAAATAAAATATGATCGTACATGTATCTGATATATAGATTTTGTAATATACTGATATTAAAATATATATTCAATATTATTTTTTATTTTGAAGGTGAAATATTTCATACCCGATGTTGTACTTTCTTCGTTTTTCAAAATCCATCTATTTTCTCAAACATCATTCTAACACGCGGAATGAAAATCTATTTGCCAACTTTGTTGTCATTCCTACTCCAAATAGTAAAAAGAGAAATAAATTAAAGCTCACTGTTCTAGATCCATTCAAAAGCACACTGCATTGTAAATAAAAGTATTTCCAAAGGAAAAGGTTGGTTTGGTCATGAAATATAAAATACGTAAGTTTTATTTTCGTTCTAATTTATCTATAAAATATTGTATCTAATTTATTTTGATATTATAAAATATATTAGGTTGTTATAATTTTGTCCACAGAACATTAAACCTTGGAAAACAATAAATTTTGAAAGACCAATTCAAAAACAAGATGGATTATAGCTCTTGATCTGTATTAGGGATTCTCTTTATTTCTCACAGCCGCACGCACATCTTCATGATTATTTCTGGATCTTTTTCACCATCTTTTTTCTGCACGGGTGCAGTCATCGGTGCTACGACCTTGTCCTTTCAGCGGACTTACCGATAAGCCTTTTAGGACTCACGGTGGGTCTGTCTGCTCCGTTGTCCCCTCGCCGCCCGACCTCGCCTCACCGAGTGCCTCTGACGTCCCCATCACTGTACTGGGGTACTACCCAAGCGGACCTCCAGCCACTCTCCCAACCGCATGTCAGATAGGGCATCTCGCTACTGTTGGTGCCCTCCGTTGGACCCGACATACACGATCAGATCTCTCGGCCGGGAACCATTTCGGGACCAGGTCAGTCGATGTTCGCCCCTTATGTACCACGGGGATTGTGGAAGCCATTTTTGATCGACTTGGAAGTGTCTCTTTTGATGATGACCCGACCGACGACGAGGTGGTCATAGTACCGGTCACGACCGTCCAACTGCAACGGACGGTAGGTATCACAAACTTGCTGGCTGGGTGGATTGTAGTCGACATCAGTTGCAACCCTAAAATCATGTGCGGCGTCATGCCCTAACGGTGGAAGGTTAACGGGCTGGAGGTAGAATGCCTCTTCAAGGAGGTCGTTTCCTTCCACTTCCCTTCGGAGGAAGCCTGGGACCAGATCCGCCACAAAAGACTATGGACGTTCAGTGGTTACCCACTACTCTTGGTCCCTCACCTTCCCTACATACAACCAAATTCTATCCGTTCCCGGTTTATGGAGATAGGAGTATGGGCGTACAACGTCTTGGGGGACGCTCAGAATGACCCCGTCCGATCATTGCCAGCCAGCTCCCTGGGTACTGAGGTACTAGATGCTTCGATACCCACTCTGAGACGATGGGTCGACTTCCTATGGTTTAGGGTCAGTCTGGACGCCAAATGACCCCTCATTTGACGTCTCTGTCTTCAATTTTTGGGGCACCGAGAGCCCACAATAGTCGGACTCTAATATGAACTACTCCCGGCTTTTTGTGTCCAGTGTGGCAAACTTAACCATCGGATCTAGGCCTGCCATGCCCAAAGCCTGGGAGTGGGACAAGATCAAGCCTGGTTTGATGACCCCCTCCGAGTCCAGATGAGAATTGACACGGACCAACTGATCTAGACAAAGTGGGGAGTGCCAAGCACCACAGAGTACCCTCGGTGGAAGAACCATTGTCGTCCCTCATACTAGGGATCGTGGGGCTCAGAAAGATACAAGGGATGACTCTTCTTCCCCTCTAGGTTTTCTTGCATTAGCTAGTATTAAGTAGGTTGACACAAAGACTAGAGACTTTGCTATGGAGGATTTCGCGGGAATACCTCCAAATTCTCAGTGGGCGCATCCAAGATCGTTAGACGGGACAAATGAGACCGCGAAGACCCGTGACATGGCTAACATGAGTCAGGCGAACGATCGGGAAGCGTAAGAGGAGGAGCCTCAGCTATGTGAACGAGAAAACTACACAACCATTAACACCTTTCTAGAGGGCTCTCGCATGGAGACGGAGTTTCCCCCTTGATTCGAGAAGTAGAAATAACCTCGGGAGCATGTGGGAGGTTTGGGTCCCAAACGCCTGAAGATGCTGAAGACCAAAGGACGGAGTAGGACGGACAAGTTCTACACCCGCGCAAGCCAACCGAAGCGAACCCCTAGATATGCAAGGGGGTCGACCTCAACCTACCGACTTAAGGATGAAGAAGAGAAAGATTAATCAAGCGCGGGATGCCAAACAGCCCTATTAGGAGTCATGAGTGGTAGGGGAGCTTGGGGGTAGAAGGATGGTGGCCTACCCCTCACGACCCAAGACGAGGCTACCTGTTGTGTCTTGGGGGGGGGGGGGGGTTGTTCACACCAAGGATTTCCTGTTGTTTGGCCTTTTTTAGTTTCTTTCATGTTGGTTCAATTTTAGTTGTTCCCAGTTTTTTTTTCTTCAGTTCAGGGTAGGACATATGAATTTTTATGCTTGGTCTAAGATGGAAATTAGACTATTTTGACTGGTCCAAAATCGTCGGATCACCTACATAAATCTTGGTTTTACTCTGGTTCCCAGGGCAATTAGCCATATGCTTTGGTTGACATTTTTAATGCAATTTCTCGTAGCGCATTTAAAAAAAATTACTATATATATGAGGATTTAAGTTATACATTTTTTTTCTTAACTATCCATTTATAGAAATTAAAATAAATTGAGAAATGGAAGTAAATAGAATTTAGAACCAAGTCTCACAATAGTTAAAACATCAATGTCAAATAAATTGCAGTGAGAGATCGGAACCTTTTGACCTTGGTCGTCGACGATGATTCTTCTTCTCTTATTCCCTTGTAGATTTTTTGTTATCTCCTACTTTAAGTTTGTTAATTCTTTCACGACATTGTTATCGTCATCTTTTATGGGATTCCTTCGCTCTTTCTCCCGATTTAGGGACAACGAGTGCGTCGTTTCACAGCGCTCAAAGTCAGTACTGCTTTGTTCTTGCTATTATGCGAGTTGCAGAAGTCATAGGTGGTTTTGGGCGGTCATTTGGTGGCATCAATACACTTTTTCTTGAATCGCAACTTTAACGATGTAGAGTCTGGAGGGGATAGACAATTAGACATAGATCCTGAAGATCGAGTGAAGTCCCCACGAGGATGTGGAACGTAGGAGAAGAGGATCGTCTTGCCTCCTTTCCGATTGACTACGGTTAATTGTACTCTTCCTCCATCCCACGAACAACTCCTTGAACACCTAATGTACTCCTATCCTCTTTCCACTAGTCCCCCTTGGAAAACCAAGGTACATATTAAGCAAAGTATGATAGTTCGAATCGAATTACGGGAGGTGATTTCTCTTTTTTACTTTGTTCATAGGGATATATATACTTCTTATTGGTAAGCTGGGAATATTTAAGTATACTATTAATAGGATCATCGTCCCGAGATTACACATGTTCCATTTGTTTTAGAGCAAAATTTTGCTTATATATAAATTAATAAAATAATAATATTATGCTACAAAAAATAGAATTTAGAATCGCATAAAACAGTATGCATACTTTAAAACAAAAATAAATAAATCATATTTCAGATACGTGGTCGGGATAATTTCTATACTGGTCTAAAAAAACTCCTAAAATGGAGAGATACAAATTTTTGTGTAGTATTATTGGATAATTTCTATAGTTAGTGTTTTATACCAGGGATAATGGTTTTAAACAAATACTACTGATCAATATGATATTTGGGATGGTAAAACTTTCCGATCTTGACGAGAACTCAATGTTTTCAACCCGGTCACAACATATACGAGAAAATGAACGACGATTTAACTGTCTCCGTTCCGCTAACATTCATGATAAATAATAAATAAAAACGAAACATACACAATCAAATTACATTTTTCTTCTTTTTAAGTTTTGGTTAGGATCGAATATATTTTGATACTCTTATATCATGATTACGTGTTTTACGGTTTCATATATTTCGAAACAAATATTTGGTCGGAAATATCTATTAATAAAAATTAACCCCAGATAAATATAATGATTTTTAATTCTAATTTTGCACGGGGTGTGTTTTTACGTACATGCATGGTTCCTGTTAAAGTCAAACAAAGCATGTGGAAAGATTTGGTCTGTCTTTTCATTTCATGCAAATATATAATATTTTAGTAAACTATTGTCGTTTCCCACCTTTTAGCAGCCTTCCTCGCTGGCTCTTTGAAAATTATTTCACGTGAAGTTGAAATAAACGTTAAGGGGGCACAGTAAAGTTAATAGGTATAATCCGTACTATAAAATCAAACTATAATTATTTTTTGGAATTTTCCCTAGATGTTACCTATTCCGAGTCACCTCACGTAGAGAATCACATTTAATAAATTGTATTGGTGAGATCTTGTTAGAGGCGATAAAGATGCGATTCAACTGTTAAGTTTAATTTCAATAAATTGTATCATTTCATTTGAATAAAAATTGTATTATCATTTCAATTTGTGTGTTAAATTTAATGATTTATATTCGAGTCAAACCGTTGAGCTAAACACTAAATGTTTACGGTACAACCAAATATATGATTGACTCAAGCAACATTTATAACTAAAAATATATCGTTTAACATTCAATTGAAACGAAATTGTAATTTTATTATTGAAATGGAAAGTGTGCAACGATATTAAAATAGTATTCGTGAAAATTTATTCTAAAGTGCTCAATGAGGTCTTTTTTGAGCTCCATGAGTCTTCCTTCATTCTATGTAATAGTGTTGATGTTGACTTCGAAAGGAGGGGGTTGATAGTTGTATCACCGTTGCGGACGAGTCTTTCATGTTTAACGGGTGAATAAATGTTTTATATGTATGTTATTCATTCTCCACTATCATGTTATGGAGGATGATACAACATTCATGATCAAGGCGAGTGAATCTCTATCCGACACATGGCTTGGGCGAGTGATACTGTGAAATCGAAATTGTAAAACCCCGAATGCTCATTCTATATCATTTCGAGTCGACTCTGGGTGAAGAAACAAAGGATTGTATACATGCATGATGCATCCACTTTTATTTGTACAAATTTCAAAACATTAATAGGCATCTGGACCTTTTAAAATATCTATCTACCAATAGAAGTTGGATACTTTCTTTGCTTGGCTTGTTTGAGCCAAGTGGACTGTGGAGGCCCACGGCTTGTTACGATCCCATTCCTTTTATTGGGCTTTCAATCAGCCCATTAAATGCATCTTTTATTGACATCTCAACTATAGTAATTTATTATTCTAATAAAAAAAGAATAATTTAATTAAAAAAATACGTTTATGCTAAAAGTTCAATAATTAAAAATCAAGTCCTTGTGGGGGTAGAAAAAGACCTCTTTATTACAGTCCAACCACTGGTAAGCGCATAACTAGATTGGTCACCGAAACATTCCATAATCACTATTTTTTTAAAATAATTTAGAATTCATTTCAGTCTTAAACCTAAAACTATCAACCATCAGGCAGACAAGTAATGAATATTAAAATGGTAGCCCTAATTTGGAGTGGATGAGCACAAAAGGGATCACATGGAGAGGATTCAAATTAAATTGCCACTTGTGATTTAATTATAAAAATGCCAACTGATATTTTGTCTAAAACATATTTAGGGTTTATAAAACAATATAAGTTCAGCTGTCACATGACATGGCCAACTTGGTAGAGTTGACTCACTGTTATAGGTTGACTAATACATTTACAGTAATATAATGACATCAATCTTAGGTGTAAGTGAAGTGAAATACATATTTTATATGTAAATAATCGCTATCATAAATATATTAATTGTCATTGAAATCCTATTTTTCTACCAACTTTTGGCTCTTAAGAGCCATTCAAATTAATTTCGGTGGTTAATTTTTTTTGGAGATAATTTATATAAGTATGTTAGACTTTTTTTGTCTCATAAGTCATACTCAACTTTCATTCTTTTTTACTATATTTTATTTTGATGATAATTGTAAAAGTATCTCTACAATGATTTAGAGAACTCGAACAAAACATCCGTTTGTATTACCAATTTTTTTATATATATTGTACGTAAAATTATTACAAATTAATTTTTCGCTAAAAACCTTGTAATAAATAGAGTGAAAAATCAAGCCAATTTTATTGTTGTAAGAGTATTTTTGTCGTTTGAAGTGAGAAAATTGAAAGTTCAATATAATCTGATGAGAAAGGTAAAAGTTTATAAAAAAAAATGATAAATTTAATATATTTTTATTGAATCGTCCGTTTATTTTTAATTTAGAATAAAATAACAAAAGAGTTTTCCAGCTTGGAGAAGTAATTTGCTTATAGTTATAGAAAATAAAATAGAAATATAGTTCTTAATTAATGTGAGTAAATTGTAAAATAATCTTTCCCCTAAACAAAACATAGGTGGACTAGGTTTTGGACACACCTTTGGAGGTCAACTTTGTACACGTTGAAGTAAACGAAATAGTGATATTTTTAGTCACACCCTCTCACAGAAACAGAACAAAAACAAGAGCTCATTACTTATCTCTTTCACTTTCCAACAACACACCATCAATTCTTCTTCTTCCTCAACTCTTCACTCTTCTATATGCAACACTTCCAAACCTCAAACTCATCATCATGCTAACCTCAATCTTCCCGAAGCTTGTCCTAATCTCTTCACTCTTCGCGGTGGCTCTTGCGGCCACTTCTCTCCCAGAAGATGAAGGTAATGTATCTCTATTACACTGTTTCGTGGATGGTGATTACAGACAAAGTTATTCTAGATCTGTCAGCTAAAGCTTTTAGTTGAATCGATAATCAATACGTTTGAGTCTGTAATTTATGTAGTGCAAGCTTTGCAAGACATAGCGAAAACGATGGGGAAGACGGATTGGAACTTTAGCGTAGACCCATGTAGCGGACAATCCGGATGGGCTACGGCTAATCCCGTCAAAGGTTTTGAGAATGCCGTCACCTGCAACTGCTCCATCTCAAACGACACCGTTTGTCATGTCGTTAGCATGTATGTAAACACGAACCTTTGAATTTTGTGATTTGTAGTTTGTTCTAATTTTTGTAGTTGAGTCGATATTTATATCTAAAAGATCGATCTGCAGACTATACTTTTATGGATAAACAACTAACTGAATATTCTTCTGCATGAAAATAATCGATACATATTTTTGGGTCGAGTTTTATAACTCATTCTATATATATACTACATGATATTACGTTCTTTCTTATTCATCTTCTGTGTTGTAACATATATGTTTGATTGAAACAAATGGAGGTATGGATTTACAGCTAATGTAAATCAGAGATAATATTAAAACTAAAAAAACAAAAAGAGAAAGTCAAATATATCTCTTTGACCAGATCAAGTGGTCAACTTGCATGTCTAGTCTATTTTAAATATCCGTACGGTTAAGTCATCGTTTTCAGACACAGACACGCACGTTCGAATTTGCGTCCACGTCATATTTTTAATGCTGACATAAATGTTTAGCTTCAAAACGGGTCCAGTAAGAGTTCTAAGCCCAACTGTAGAAAGTGTGGCCCATATTTCTCGTTCAGCCCAATCGGAGATTGTTTTGTTTCTAAAAGCCCATTTCGCATTGAATTGAACAGAGTCCTCAAAGCTCTGTCTCTTCCCGGGAAGCTACCTCCGGAGCTGGTCCGATTTCCTTACCTCGAAGAAATGTAAGTTCATCTCCTTCCCCAATTGCTGTTGCTTAATCGATTTGTTCACATTTATGTACTGAATATGAAGATTTAATTGAAAAGGTATTGTGTTGTGTGTTCAATTTTTGTCTGACCGAGTTCAAAATTTATGCAGTGACCTAACTCGCAACTACCTTAACGGTACAATCCCACCGGAATGGGGATCCATGAAGCTTGTCAACATGTATGCACTCACTCTTTCACTGTGATTTTTGCACATTTTTTGCTTTTTTTGTGTGTTATGAAACTGACCCACATTGTTGCTGATGTTGATTTTAGTTCTTTGATTGGGAATCGCCTGTCGGGTTCTATACCGAAAGAGATTGCCAACATCTCCACCCTCACAAGTTTGTAAGTCTTTTGATGCTCTTTGCATGAAGATCTTGTTACTTATTAGACTCTGGATGTGTGTTGAATTAGTTTGTGGAATGTGTAGAACCTTAGAGTACAATCAAATTTCGGGCGATATCCCTCCAGAGCTTGGGAATATGGAAAGCATCGAAAGATTGTAAGACCCTTTACTTAGAATCTACATTTCGAGGTGTTTCATTATGTGGGTATTTGAGTGGTTTGGTAAAGTTATGTTTTTTTTGTTGGCATTATAGGCTCCTGAGCTCGAATGATCTTAGTGGTGAATTGCCGTCAACACTTGCAAAATTGACCACTTTGAAGGACTTGTAAGCTTTTGATGACTCTTATGGTTGACACTAGCCACATTGATTCTGTTTTTTTTTTCCTTTTCATCTGGCTGTCAACTAAAATTTCTCTACTTAATGCAGTCGGATAAGTGATAACCACTTTACAGGGAAGATACCTAGTTATATCCAAAACTGGACAGATCTCGGAAAACTGTGAGAGACTGAGTTTATATGATTGTTTAATGTCACTTAGTTATAGCTTTTGGTGTGTTGCTTCTTACTTGAGTTATACCAACTTTGGTGAGGACAGAGTTATTCAAGGAAGTGGTTTGGATGGACCGATTCCATCTGGCATATCCGATTTGGTGAAATTAACTGACTTGTAAGTGTAAATATTTATTTTTTATGAAAACCAATAATTTATTTAGGCATGATTGTATTTATAGATTGTTTATTGGCTTGTTCCTGATTGAATTTGTAATGCAGGAGGATTAGCGACTTGAATGGACCAGAACAACCTTTCCCATCCCTTAAAAACATGAAAAAGATGAAGACATTGTGAGTTAGATTGTTCTAGGACATGTATTTATGTCTATGTTCTGCCTCTATAGGTGTGGTAAAGTGATTCTTCATCTTGTTAACAGGATATTGAGGAGTTGCAGTATTAGTGGAGAGCTACCTGAATATCTTGGGGACATGACGACTTTGAAAGTCTTGTTAGTATTTCATTTAATTTTGATTCAATTAATTTCTTTTCCTTTTTAAGGTTATTCCATTCCCAATATATATATATTGTTGAGAAAATACATTGGTCAATATTTTTTGTAATAAACATTTTTATGGACTGTCATGCAGAGACCTTAGCTTTAACAAACTAAGTGGAGAAATTCCGGCAAGCTATTCCAGTTTATCAAATGTTGATTACGAGTAAGTGCTCTGTTTAAGCTGATCCGACTTCAAGAACCACTTACAAATTTGTAGTTTCTGTTTTTTTTTGTTACTCAACATCATATTGAGTTTGTGATATTGGTTTTGTTTAGTTACCTAACTGGGAACTTGTTGACTGGAACTCAGCCCGAGTGGATGCAGAATAAAGGGGATAACATGTGAGCTCTCATTGAAGAAACTCACTCACTAAGTTAATAACCACGTTTTGGAACATTTATGTTAATGATGTATTGTCTTGACAACTTTCATATGCAGTGATCTTTCATACAACAACTTCACAGGCACAAGCTCGGGAAGCTGCCAACAACGCAATGTGTAAGCATGCTTTGAGATTCATTGTTTCTGTTGGTGTATGTGTTTTTCTTTATTATAAACCTTATTGGACCGGCTCTATTGTTTGGTTTATGTCATTTGTATAGGAACTTATTTGGAAGCTCTTTGAAGGGAAATAATTTGTAAGTTTAAAATACAACTTCAATGACAGATATTGTAACGTACTTTAGTGCAAACAATTCGTGCATATCTAATATTTTGTCACATTATCCGATACTGTTCTTGCAGTGGTATTGCTCCGTGTTTGAAAAGTTTCCAATGTCCAAAGAGTAAGTTGCTCGATATAAGCCCAATCATCTTGTTACATAATCATATGATTAACAGAGAGAGTTGAGTATACATATAAGCTTAGCACGCAATATATCATTTGCATTAGTTCAGTTCAAGGGTTTATTTCAAGGGGGGAATTCCTTAAAACTACCTTAATTAATTGCCCACGAATGTAAAACTACGTTATGAAAAAAATATGAACTTCAAACTACCCTTTATTATAAACACTGTACACTGTTAAAATGGACAGAAATGCAAGAATATTCTGGTAAAATGGATAATTTTTTTTTTTCAAAGATGATTTAATTGCCCTTGTAATGAAAAATAAATATAAAATTTAATCATTCATCATCATTTTAATTCTTAAAAGTATTACTATTTTAATTAGTTATGAAAAGTTGTTATTTTTCAAAAGGTCCAGGAGTAAAGTATTCATTTTGCTTAAAACTAACAGAAACCCAACTGTGTACAATTTTGCAAACAAAAGGTAGTTCAAGGTTCATATTTTTTCAAAGGGTAGTTTTCCGTTCTTGGACAATTTATAAAGGTAGTTTTAAGAAATTCTCCCTTATTCCAAAATAGATTGTTTTTTTTCTTGCATGGTTACAAATTTTCATGCCATTTTCTTGCAGGATTGTACTACTCTCTTCATATAAATTCTGGTGGCAGTGGAGATAGCACATATGAAGGTGATACTGATCCCGGTACACCAGCGAGATTCTACCAGAGCAGTACTAATTGGGCCTACAGCACCACTGGTCATTTCTTGGATGATGATCGTCCTGCAAAGTCCAATATTTGGACAACTGCGTCTCGGCTCTCCATGAACAACTCCGAACTTTACATGACCGCCCGACTTTCTCCTATCTCTCTAACTTATTACGGGTTTTGTCTGGGGAATGGAAACTATACGGTGAACCTCCATTTTGCAGAAATAATGTTTACTGATGACAAAACTTATAGTAGCCTGGGAAAGCGCCTGTTTGATGTCTACATTCAGGTAGTAACTTCAACCACATGGAACTCGTACCCATCTTTGAGGAAAACTTTTATATTCTTATTACATTCTAAGATTTTGTGTTCTTGAACTTGGATCAACTCCGCTGTTTAAAGTTTAAAGGGAATATTGCAAAAAGTGCCATGTACAATTCACTTTTTACAAAGTGCAGTCTTCTTCTTTGATAATGGCAAAAAAGGGTCTTGAACTTGTATTTTTGTTGCATTTTGTAAGTTTATTTCGAAATGATGATTCTTCCCTTGCAATTTTAAATTAAAAATAAAATCCTGAATTTTCACCTCCCCTGATTGTATTGCTCTTTGTGCTGGAGGAAGAAAATTAAAGGAAATGAAAATTCTGGATTTTTTTAACTTTTCGACTTAAAATTTTAAAATAAAGGGTACAATTGTCATTTTGAAACAAATTGATACAAAGTGCAATAAAAACGCAAGTTGAAGGCACTTCTTTGCCATTATCAAAGAAGGCTATGATTTGCAAAAAATGAGCGGTACAAGATGCTTTTTTTGCAATTATCCCAAGTTTAAACTAAGAGATCCGCTTTCTACTATATTTTATCATCATAATCGAAACTTGATGCTCTATTCATACTGTTTGGTTAACTGGATTATATTACTACAGGGAAAGCAAGTGCTGAAGGACTTTAATATTGCGGTTGAAGCAGGTGGGGTTGGAAAGGCAATAGTAAAAAATTTCACTGCTGCAGTGAACAATGGTACCTTGGAGATCCGATTCTATTGGGCTGGCAAAGGAACAAATGGTATACCATATAGAGGAGTCTATGGCCCGCTTATCTCAGCAATTTCCGTTAATCCTGGTAGGTTGAAAAATCCTTAATTTCCCATTACCTGTCGTAAGAGATTAAATGGAAAATCTATAGTACAAAGCTTGACTCTTTTATGGTCGCTGGATATGTGTCATGCTTTTAACTTATTTTATTATTTATTCGATAGAAATGATTATAGGGAACATCTCACTCAATTATCCGAAAGTATGCATCATTTTCAACTAACTCTACCCCTAAGTTTAAAAAGTTTTGACAACCCCCTGAAGTTTTTTACTCTTAATTTATCTCAATTCCGTCAACTTTTGGGTGTGAAATATCAATATTACCTTCATACTAAATAAGGTCATTTTCGCCATTTTATGCACAAAAGTTGACAGAATCGTACTCAAGTGTCTGATCCAGTTTTACTGTTCTTTTAGCAGATTTTACACCCCCATTAGCGGAGGATGGAAGCTCTAGCGTGTCAGTGAGCATGGTCGGCGGCATTGTGGCAGCGGCAGCGTCTCTTATCTTGCTGGTCTTAGGTTTACTTTGGTGGAAAGGCTGTATTGGGCAGAGAAACACAATGTCAGAAGGTAGTCAGAAAACATACTCAAATCATTACAGACATTGTAAAGCTCGCAACATCTTAAGGAACATTTCTCATCATCTCTGATGTGCAGATCTGAAGAGCCTAGACCTAAAAACTGGTTCCTTTTCCTTGAGGCAAATTAAAGCTGCCACGAACAACTTCGACATTGCTAACAAAATTGGAGAAGGTGGTTTTGGTTCTGTTTACAAGGTAAGTTCTTCAAAACAACAGTTCTTACTTGATTTGTTGAATATGCAATTTCTAATTGAATTAGCTTCCTATACATAATACACTGTGCAGGGCCTTCTATTAGATGGCACCACGATTGCAGTGAAGCAGCTTTCTTCCAAATCAAAGCAAGGAAACCGCGAATTTTTGAATGAAATAGGCATGATTTCTGCGCTGCAACATCCTCACCTCGTGAAGCTCTACGGTTGTTGCATCGAAGGAAAAGAACTGTTGCTAATATACGAGTACTTGGAAAACAATTCCCTCGCACGTGCTTTATTTGGTAAGATTTCATTTCATTTCAATGTTCAGTCCCACATCGAATATATGTGGGATAAAGGAAGGGTTGATATACACCTTAGACCCATGACCTGATAGGCTAGTCTTTTGGATCAAGTGTGGTGGGCAATTTGTGTTCCTTTGCAACGTAGATTTCTGTGTTTTCCAACAAAAGTTTTTGCATTTTGGTGGTTTTTATTTTTATTTTTATTTTATGTGAAGGCCCCGAAGAGCATCAACTACAATTGGACTGGCCAACTAGGCAGGAGATTTGTGTAGGAATAGCAAGAGGTTTGGCTTACCTTCACGAAGAATCAAGATTGAAGATTGTCCATAGAGACATTAAGGCTACAAACGTTCTTCTTGATAAGGATCTTAATGCTAAGATTTCGGACTTTGGTTTGGCCAAACTCGATGAAGAGGAAAATACCCACATCAGTACCAGGATTGCAGGAACTTTGTGAGTCTATATCTCAGCTTTCGAGTTACAATATTTTTTCATCTAAAACTCAAATCCCATTTGATATATGTTGTTTTGCAGCGGATACATGGCACCTGAGTATGCAATGCGTGGTTATTTAACCGATAAAGCAGATGTATATAGTTTTGGAATCGTTGCCTTGGAAATTGTTAGTGGAAGAAGCAACACAAATCGTCGAGCAAAGGAAGAAACATTCAATCTTCTTGATTGGGTAACTTCAAATCCTTCCTACCATAAATATGTAGGGATAATCTCAATCAACTACCCTTAAAAATGCATTGTTCTCAATCAACTACCCCTAAGTTTAAAAAGTTTTTGACAACCCCCTTAAGCTTTTTTAGTCCCAATTTACCCCATGTCCGCCAACTTTTTGGGCGTGAAATAACAAAAATACCCTCATGTAAAAATAATGAAAAATAAAACAAGGGTATTATCGTCATTTCAAACCCCAAAAAATTAAAGGTGGTTGATTGAGAAAAGTGCATGCTAAAGGGTAGCTGAGCGAGATAATCCCATAAAATACAAGCTTTTCTCAATGTTGTTGAGAGATCACCACTTCTCATTTTCTCGATGAAAATGAACGAAATAACAATCTTTCTTATCATTATCCTTCGCTTTGCTATTCGTAGGCGCTAGTGCTGAAAGAGAAAGGTAGCTTAACGGAGCTGGTTGATCGGAGATTGGGATCAGATATCAACAAACAAGAAGTGATGGTGATGATCGATGTGGCTCTCCTCTGCGCCGATGTCTCTCCAACGGTAAGGCCTACCATGTCTTCTGTTGTGAGCATACTTGAAGGGAAGAGTAGTGTGCCCGAGCTTGTTAGGGCCTTAGATGAAGGATCCAAGTTTGAGACGATGAGGAAGCATTATGAGCATAGCGATGAACATAGTGCAAACTATAGCGAGGTTCAGAGCATGTCCATTGATATGCCTTCTACGGTTTCTTCAACATCTGCTCCTGATCTGTATCCGGTTGATATGGGTTCAGATTATTGGGACAACAGAGATCGAAGATAAACTGCGATCGTCATTGTGACTTGAATCCTGGTCGCTTGACCAAATAAGTTCTTTTATTTGTAGCTTTTTTGATTGTGTTCAGTCTCATGCCCGAAAAAACATGGTAACATTGGTGAAATAAATACTTAAAAATATGCGATATTTATGTTTTCTTGAAGGGATAATTGTAAAAATGTAGTATTCACATTTTGCAATTTGTATCCCTCATCTTTGATAGTTGTAAAAAAGGGTCATGAACTTGTCTTTGTTGTACTCTGTATAATCTTGTTTCAAAATGACAATTTTACCCTTGAGAGTTTTGATTTGACGAGAGCTATTCGCTTTTTTGCAATTTGTAGCCATTGTCATTGAGAATTGTAAACAGGTGTTATGAACTTGTTTTGTTGTTGCATTTTGTATATTTTTGTTTATCCTTGGTAATTTAACTTTTCAAAATAATAATTAAAAAAAACCCAGCTTCCATATCCCTTCAATTTCTTCCCCTTGTTCAGTACAAAGTGGATATAATTAATGGATATGATTTTTTTTTTGCTTATTAATTATTTTTTCAATATAAACTAGGGAAAATTTCATTTTACCACCCTGTCAAACATTTAACTTCAGTTTCATACCCTGGCATAAATTTTTATCAGTTTCATACCCTGACAAACTTTTAATTTCACTTTCATACCCAGCCGGGTAAAATGTCCAAAATACCCCTAACTATTACTCAAATTTTCATCCCATGCCATTGCCTCAGAATTTGAAAAGAGGTGAAATGACAACAATACCCTTCATTGTTTAGGGTGTTAAACTGAAAATTTCAATAATTTTAAAACAAAATCAGTTTTTTTTTTATAAATTCAATTTTTAATTTCAAAAAATCAGATTTTAATTTTAAAAATACATAAAAAAAAGTTTTTTTTATATAAAAATATTTTTTTATTAAAAACAGTTTTTTATATAAAAAATCATTTTTATTAAAAAAAAAAGACACGACTTCGTCTTCTCCGGCCACCTCTCCGGCCACCCAGCTCCGCCGGCGTCGTCCCCGACCCCACCCAGCTCTGCCAGCGTCGTCCCCGAGCCCTCCCACTTCGCCGGCGCCGTCCCCGGCGTGGTTCAGATCTGAACCAGTTCAGATTTGGTTCGCGAACCAGATCTGAACCACGCCGGGGACGACGGGGACGACGCCGGCGAAGTGAGAGGGGTCGGGGACGACGCCGGCGGAGCTGGGTGGCCGGAGACCACGCCGGAGAAGACGACTGCGAGCTCCAGTTTTTTTTTTAAATTAATAAAATTAATTTTTTTAAAAAATAAAACTGTTTTTAATAAAAAAATATTTTTATAAAAAAAAAACTTTTTTTTATGTATTTTTAAAATTAAAATCTGATTTTTTGAAATTAAAAATTGAATTTGTAAAAAAAACTGATTTTGTTTTAAAAATTATTGAAATTTTCAGTTTAACACCCTAAACAATGAAGGGTATTATTGTCATTTCATCTCTTTTCAAATTATGAGGCAATGACATGGGATGAAAATTTGAGTAATAGTTAGGGGTATTTTGGACATTTTACCCGGCTGGGTATGAAAGTGAAATTAAAATTTTGCCAGGGTATGAAACTGATAAACATTTATGTCAGGGTATGAAACTGAAGTTAAATGTTTGACAGGGTGGTAAAATGAAATTTTCCCTATAAACTATAAAGATAAAATCGTCATTTTTACACTATTTACAACAAAAAGACTAGTTTGAATTACTTTTTTTTACCATTATCAAAGAAGACAGCTGCAAATTACAAAAATATAAATAGAAAAGTACATCAAACTATTCTTTTCTTTTTTTTTGCAATTACCACACCCTTATAATGTTTTTTTTAACGATACCGAGAAACGTGCAAGACAAGCAACTCTTCCGGACATGCAAAACATGAGTTCTACTCGCTTCTTAATCTCTACTCGCATGTCGGAAACATTCTTAAAAATCTCGAAACTACTTCTAACTAATGTCTGACACTTATCGGACTTTTAACAAAATGAACCCCATCAGACCAAGTCAACTCTCCGAACACGTACTTCCCGGCCTTGTCACCGACCGGCTTAAACTCCACCTTAAAAACCTGCTCCTCCCCAACCTTCCCAAACTTCAAAGTCAACGGCTCCACCGCCACATCAACCCCCGGCGGCGCGTTGACCTTCACGGTGTACGCACCTTCAGGGCCCACATTCTTGAGCCTCCGAGTGACGGCTACCGGAGCATCGAGATTCGGGATCGTGATCGCCGGATAGTTGAAATCCAGCAGCCGGGCCGTCGGAGGGCACGCGTAAGGCTTGGCGACGAAAAGCTTCAGCCTCCGTTCGTCGTAGCCTCGAGCGCATAGGAAGTTCAGGTAGTCCTCGACCGTCAAGTCGTACACGAGCCCCGGGTCGTCGGCCCGGTTCGGGTTCACGTGCCCGGCCCCGTAATCAAACGGCGTCATTTTGTTCATTCCGGCGTCGATCATCGGCTCTGCGTCGTTCCCACGTTGCGTGGTCGTAGCTGCAATGGAAACGAATCCCTATCAGATCGAGAATATTAGGTTAAGTAATTGATGATCGGTTGTCCAGTTAGAAAGGTCATTTGTACATTTTAACTGTGCTACATCTTTTGTGAAAGATTCTAACACAACGGTGATATTTTGTTACAAAAAGTAACATATATGTGGTATTTTGTTACAAAAAGTAGCATAAAAGTGATATTTTGTTACAAATTCTAGACCCCTCACGTGATTGGTACTTTTTGTAAACGCCTACCACATTTGTGTTAGGATCTGTCACAAAAGGTGGAACACGGTTAGGATGTGCAAATGACCTTTCCGACTGGGGTAGAAATCGACGTTATCCCATGAAATTTTCGTTACCAGCTGTTCATCAATTGAGTCCACAATGAACTTTTCATTACCAACTCGATACTTTTTATGTCTGAGTAGTGGTTACAATACCGATTGATTATATAGTTGGGTCGCTTATGAACAACTCACTACCGATAAGTAACTTTTAGACATAGTGTATATACATGTAGTCATGAGAGCGGATTTGATAGCGGCCAGACTCCAATCCAGATAGATTGATTTTAATAGAGCGGTGAAAATTAAGTTGGTAATTATATTTTCATTACCAACTCGATACTTTTTGGTCGGAATAATGGTTACAATACCGACTGGTTATAGTTGGGTCAATTACGAATGATTCGTTACCGATCTATGCTTTCGAGTCAATTGGGTAAGTATCTAGTACCTGTAGTCATGAGGGCGGATTTGATAGCGGCGGGACTCCAATCAGGATGGATTGCTTTCAACAGAGCAGCGATGCCGGCTACGGCGGGTGCAGAAAAAGAAGTGCCGCATAAAAGAAAATATGGGACGCGACGAGTATCTTTTGCTTTTGGATGTAGGAAAGGATTTATAGGCCCACTTACACCACAGGAAGGACCAAGTATATCAACCCCGGGAGCTATGACGTCAGGCTGACCACACCAACACAAATTAATCAATATATATATACACACAAATCACAAAAGTTGATTCATACATATGTATGGAATCCGGATCAATGTTGTTTGTGGTACAAGTCACGAATCATTGAAACATATGATACGTCGGGTTAAAATGAAAATATGAATTAATATAAGCGGAGATTACACTTCATTGTTTTATACTCTAGAGTATTATCAGATCACTGTATATTTCAAACCGTATAAATTTATCTCGATCATATTCGGGTCTATCATAACTAAAACGTACGTAGTACATACTTTATAGTATCAATTCACCCTAATCAATTTTTGTTGTTTCGATTTACAATAGTTTCAATTTTAGTGACCAAAATGTTCCTCTTACAAAAAAATTAAATTTTTTAAAAAGCTGAAAAAATAGAATAAAATTCTATAAAAAAAAATTGAATTAAGAAGAATTTTGTGGTTTTTTTATTCATAAATTCATAAATTTGTATTTTTGTATGATTATTTAACTAATTTTCTCATTTTTATATAAGGGACATTTACATTTAAACAATAATAAAGTTTATAATCGGAAACGACCTTTTACTGGCTCAGGTTCCATGTTTTACTTTAAAAAGTGAAGCTCCAACATAATGTACAAATGTGAAAGGTCCAACAGGATTTAGTAGTCAATCAAAAAGAGTTCAGAATAGAAATGGTAGGAGAAAAAAAGGAAAATAATTCGTATATGTTGAATTTGTTATAGACGATTGTGTTAGAAGATAAATAATATTTGTTGAATTGAAGCTTTGAATATACGATAACTCAAACATAAATAACGTACAATCATACCTTAAGTACCGATGGCTCAACTTGATTAGGCCCCCTTGCAGAAAAAGACGCAACGATGGGATCTCCGAGCGGCGCTATCTCTGTTTCGATCGGAGTTAGGTATGCGGTCGGATTACTACAAGAAAGCATGACGAATTATAAAATCAATTTGCGTTGGCAAAAGTGAGCTCTGTAGGATACCATACCTGGTAGATTTCTGGTAAGCGTATATGGCTTCTCCATCGGCGTAGGTTAAACCTACGGAAGCGACAAAGGTAGAGAAACGCTCAGTGCTCCATAGTACTTTAAATGTTGGGGATGGGACGATGTTGATCATTCCCATGCCCCCTCCAGCTAGTACGACTGAGGAGGTTGTTGGACCGTTACCCCCGCTACATATCAATATCTTGCCCTTGAGCTTCTCAGGATCCAGGGCTTCCATTTCGCATTCATACCTGCAATAAGTAGAGGTTCAGACTTGAACCCGTGTCTCATGGATCTAAGTTCAAGTGTTTGACCAGTTAAACTAACACGACTCAAAATAAAGTCGACTATATTGATATCGTGTTCAAACTCGAATTAATGATCTAGAAGTTTACTTACGCAGCTTGATCTGTTGCACTTGCGACCTTGGCTTCTATGCCCGTGATCAACGGATACTGAGTTCCCGGCGGCAAGCTTTTTTCTTTTTCGTACACAGCTACTCCCTATATATAAATATTTAAGACATCAATATTGAGTTTATTAGACGTTCAACAAACAGAACTCGTAACAAAAGGAAGTGGATACATACCATAAAAGTTTGTTTGTCCCCAAGAACAACAGAAGTCCTAAACGACCGGTCGGTGGTGCTGGCGCCGACGGTGAGCATCCACGGGGACAGGTTCTTCGTGGACTCCGGGGCGGATCCCGAGTTGGCCGCCGACGCCACAAACACGATCCCGCGCATCACGGCGTGGAAAGCGCCGATCGCCGTCAGGTCGTCGGAGTACTCGCGCTTGTCGTTGCTCAGCGACATGGTGATGACGTCAGCCCCGTTGGCGATGGCGTCGTCGAAGGCGGCCAGCTTGTCGCCCTCGTGGAAGTTGGTGGACTCGGTGACGGTGCCGTTCGGCAGCCGGAACGAGTAGCCCGGCCGGTTCAGGGTCTTGTACCCGACCAGGCGGGCCCTCGGGGCTCCGCCTTTCGCGGTGCCGCCGGCCAGGCCGAACAGGTTGGCGCCGGGCACGAAGCTCCCGCCGGCGGTGGCGAGGGTGTGCGTGCCGTGGTCCATCGTGTCCCTGGCGGTGCTCTCCGCGAAGCAGTCGGGAACGTCGCCGACGATCACTTTTGCTCTGACGTGTTCGATGCACTCGTCGCGGTTTGCTTTGATGAACAATCGAGCTCCGATCAGCTTCCTATATATACATAATCAAATAAAATTATTAAATAATTAACAATACCAAAGTCACGTTACCGATATACGTTAAAACTGATCATGTAATATTGTTAGTAATAATTTATGGAAATTAAGTTTCAAAACGAACTAAACTGCCATTAAAACTGAAAATCCGGACTAACAATATTGAATTTTAATGAGGAAGATTCAAGATTTCAGGACTAAAAAAACTCTCTCAACTTTAAGACTCTCTCATAGTCTTAGCTGAACGAAGTTATGGTGCTGTCCTCTATTCTGTCGTTGTCGACACGCCTGCTACGGTGGTTCCCGCCGTGCTTCGTGCCGCTTCTGCTGATGATGCTCTCATGGCATTACCTTGTCTCCTGCAGACCGTTCACGGTGTGGGAGAGAAGAGTCGTCAGCGGAGAAAACCCAAACCGAGTAGGGCTCCTCCTGCCTCGCCGTCTGTGGTGGAGATTTCTGCTCTCCCTCCTCCAGGAGAAGCCTCGGATGAGATCTCCTTCTCAATGGGGCCAGCCTCCTTGGCTTCGATCGTGAAACCAAGACGTGGGAGGCCTGTTACCAAAAGACGCCCCACGGTTACTTCCTCTACAAGTAAGGGCCTTCTAGCCCTCCATCCCAGTAACCCTTGTTCACCGGCATCCCATACCAGTCACGACCTCGCTCTGATTGTTCCCCAAAAGGGTGGCGCGGTTATTAGGGTTCCGCCGCCGTCAGATTCTTTCTAAAGCGGTGCGGTGGCTAGGGTTTCCTCACCATCGCATCACGAGCATGACTTGCCTCCCCCCACTACGGGTGCATGGGTTAAAGACATGACTACGCTGGTCTCTAGCCCTCCTAGGGCACCGCCGCTGCAGTGAGACCCAGCCAAGGGAAAGGCCCTGATGGAGGAACTCCCTAGGTAGGCAGTGGTGGCTCTAGGGTTAGGACAATGCCTCCCCGATAAGGATAAGATCCTGCTTATCCCGACATGCCTTGTATTGTCGAAAGGAATGATGCGGGATCGGTCGCGGCACTTGGCTATATAGGAGTTTGCTCCACCCTCGGCTGACTTGATCTCGGAGCTTCAAGGTCTACAAGACGGTCTTTCGTCTTGTTCATTGGAAGAGGAGGTGGAGGTCGAAGTGTTTGTCCCGTATTCTAGGGAAACATCGACGACGATTACCCACCAGTAATGGGGGATGCTGGGAAAACTGTGCTCTTCAAAGACCACTCGGAAAGACACTCTCCTGCATATCATTTCGAATGCACGAGGGAAGGCTGCTGAGGGGTTTGCGATTAAGGATCTAGGGCCGGGGCTCTTTGGAATCTACTTCCGGTCCTCTGAGGCTTGGGTGTAGGTCCGAGGCAATGAGCCTTGGTGCTTCGACGGCCGAGCTCTGCTGCTCGGTGATCTGGACCCGTGTGCTAGGGAGATGTCGTTCCTTGACCGAGTGCAATTGTGGGCACACGTCAGAGGTTTGCCTCTTCTGGTAAGGACAAGAGAGACGAGTACCTCTATCGGGGACACTCTAGGGGCATGTGTGGAGGTCCCATGTGATAAGTGGGGCATGTGCTGGGATAGAACTGTAAAGGTTCGCTTTTTCCATCTCATTGAGAGGCCGTTCCGGAGGGGACTGATACTTTGGTTCATGGAGTTTCCTGAGCCAATCCATATTGAACTCACATATTCCAAGCTTCCGAGCTTCTGCTACAACTGTGGTAGACTCGGCCATGACTTGAAGGAGTGCACATGGGCAGTCAAGCCATCAAGGCCTACGCGACAAATTGGGGAGAGGTTGATCGGTCACCTAATTCCAATGGCGTAACCCCTAAGGGCACCTTGACCCTAGATAGGGGCCCCGGGGCTACTTCAAGCTTCGTGCCTCCTGGTCTGGAGACTCGGGGTATGACTCGCTTGGAAGTCGTTCAGTCCCATGTTGGCTCGATCTTAGGGGCCCCACCTTCGTCTTTTGGTAAGGTAGGTGGTGCAACGTGTGGAGGTTTGGGGAGAAAGGAGACTACAGTCCCGGCTCCCACTGGGGTAAATGGAGAGGGAACTGAAGAAATCAAGAGGTCAGTTGTTGGAGCACCTCGGGATGAGCAGGTCAGGGCGGGGAAGCAGCCCCACCAAGAGGAATGAGAGGCAGGAGAAGCATCGGGGACTGGCCCTGGGAGGGGTCCCATGTAGATGCTTTGCCTCCCACCATCACCGTTATTGAGATCCTAGATTTCCAGCACCCCTTCCCCCTCTTTGTATTCTATCCTTGCTTATATGGCTTTCAAATACCGTCTGCAACGGTTATAGTGGTAAAAGGTTCAGTGAGCCATTGCTCGTTCTATCTGACCTTAGTGGCCTAGGAACATGTTCTTTAAAGCACATCAATGTCCTGATATAAAGTTAATACAATTGCACCTTTTGCTCAAAAAAACTGAAAATCCGAAGTAACATTATTTCTGTACAAATTCATTGCAATCACATAATTTGTTTCACAATTTACGATCTTTTTTTAATAGGAAAATTTATATTATTTATTAATTTCAACTAGGACAAATATAGAGAAGATCGTTCAGTGGAAGAGCGGATCGTCCGAAGACACATCCTACAACTAATTCTAGAACTGTAATCGAGATTTAGTCGGTTTTGACATATGAGGCTAAAGGACTCGAAACAAGAACTTCAAAATATTAAGAAACCAAATAGACAATCTTGGCTCGACTGATACAAGTACGGGTGTCCAACTGTTGATTGGTCTTCTGAAGATGATTGTGTATTTTTTTTTTGTAAAAAGTGTGCTACTTCACCCGGGATCACCGTAATTTGTGTAATTGATGGAGGAGGACGATCAGCTGCAACTAATATATTATGATGAGGACGTGACACTTCTCCTCCCCGATCAGCTGCAACTAATATATTATGATGAGGACGTGACACTTCTCCTCCCCGATCTTCGATTTTTACATAATCACCACAACTGAAAAATACGTCTAGGCAATATCTAAAGTTTTCGAAAATTTCATGCTACTTTAACTGGACAAGAAAGTGATGTGAAATTCACATACCCTCAAATGAATTTTAGAAGTTTAAAATACCATTATGAAAATTCCATAATTAGATATGACATGTAAAATCCAAGTATAACTAAATATAATGAAATGATATCGTTACTAGTTTCTACATATAATTCATCGCAATAACATAAGTTTTTTTTTTTACTGAAAGGTGCAATATTATTATTCAGATTTCAACTATATAGATGTGCGACATAGAATATCTTCCCTTACCATGAAGAAAGAACAGACATAGAACGAATTGTTCGCAACTCTTATAACACTATAACCGTGAAACGGTATTGAGGCGCCACATAGGAAGGAATGAAAGGTGGGGTAAGAAAAATAAAACTGGAAGTCCTGCACAAATGCCCGAGCTTGGACTACATCAGTAGTAGAAGACAAGGCTTTCACCAGTGATCCCTCTTAGAGCCAGTCCCTGAAGCCTGAGAAGACTAACATCCCTCCTGGTGAGGCTACTTACAAGCCTTCGCCTGATCGTCCCGGGGAACACCAATAGCTGTCCTATCACTCCTCCGATAGCAGATTTTTCAACATCTCTATGCCCAAACGGAATAAGCGCTGAAACTTCAGTGACCCTGTCGAGGATTGAGTCGCCTTTTGGCGACAGGCCAGTTGTATGGTGAGAAGGGATGGGATGAGCGAAATCTGATCCTTGTTAGGAAACGGACTACCCATACTCAAGGCTTCCTCCCGCCAACCTAGGGGAAACAACAACTAGAGCTTTCCCACGCGTCGGGTCCCGTTACAGTGGAGGGATGGATAGAGGCCCGACCTCAACACAGGGAATAGGAGCACGAGACGCAGGAGGAACATGAGAGGAGACGTCCAGAGGCGATGGAGGGAGAGCCAAAGGAGGGTTGCTTGCATACGAAGCAACGACCTTAGCCCTCACCGGTTGACCTCGTCGTGGTTTCCCGGTAGGGGCGGTGTGGGGGTTCCTCTTATGAGAGTGGAAGTAGTGGTGGTTCCACCGAAAGAAAATGAGACGTAGAGAGAAGCCCAGTTAGGATTTGCTTTGGCTTCCTCTTATGCTAAGTCTTTAAAAGCGAAATCGCCCCAAAGAACGGAACGAGGTCTTCGAAGGAGAAGGCTGTACCGGAGACGCCATGACGAAACCGATAATGGGTGCAATAAAAACGTCGATGATGGAAACGACAACGGAGATAAAACTAACGAGCACTATAATCACAGAAGCTAGAACTAAGGTTTACTGAAAACTACTTTAAAATACTCGCAATAACATAAGTTAACCCTTAATAATAAACAATTTTTTTCTTTCTCTTATGAAATAGTGCACGTGTTAATTAAGAAAAATAAATTACACGTAAATTTGACCTGTTACAGGTGGGCCCATCTTTAGGATTAAGATCACAAGCTCCTCCTCCTTTCCATTTCGGTGGGATCGGCCCCATTCCCTCGTCGCTAAAACTCTTTGATTCTGGCCAAATACCTTATAAACATATACACAAACATTTTTGTTACAAGATGTAACAACAACAAATAAGTTATGATCTGGTCCGGTCGTATCCGACTTCTATTGTTTTTCGACTTTAAGGATTAGGGTTTCTCATATCTAATAATATTTAAGAAAGAGAATATAGAATTCGAATTAGAAATAAAAATCTATTCTGTCACCGTCCTAAAATCCAAATATATAGGGTTAAGAATTTACGTACCTGAATCAACTCCGGCGATGATTATATCTTCACCTTGCTTCGCCTTCTCCCATAGCGAATTCGGAACAACTTGTCCATTTTTCTCCAATTCAAGATACTCCCATAAATGAGTTGTTTCCATAGTAGTTTTCGTCGATTCTAAAACCGATATCACCTCAGGATGTTCTACATACAATAAGGAATTAGATCACTATATTTAATTCATTACATCAACACATCGGTTTAAAACTTGAGTCATACTACCATAGCTTACTTGTAAGTTTCGCAGCTTCATTTTGACTAAGTTGAGCGGTGAACGCATTAAGATGATTCATATAACTATAATGGATCCTGCGTTGCGCTTTTGAAGTGCTGTTAAACGAACATAAAATCTATATTAGTTTAGATTCATAAATCAAAAATTAAATTATGAAATTAATTATGTGTAATTTTTAGGAATAATTACACTTAACTACACCTATAAAAAACTCATCTGGATAGTATCAGATTTTCATATCACTCTCTTGCCTTTTTGAAAGAACGTGAAAATATTGAAAATATAGTTTACGGCCTGGGTAGTTATGTGAAAATCCGGTATAACTAGATGTAATTATCCTTTATTTTTATTACCTTCTAATGACTTTTCCCAAAACTTGGTGATGATGCCCTTTCACCTGATCAGGATCAAGAGGCGCAGGTTCTTCATCGTAAGAGCGATGAGCTCCTAATACCACGACGTAGGACTGCAATAATTAAGAACATGAAACCTTAAAACATATGTACATTTTCTTGAACATGAAAAAAAAATACCAAGAACATTTATTTCTTGCCATTTTAATTGCAAAGGTGAATTTGAATAACGAAGTTAAAATGAGAAGCTGCAGAAGAGCCCCGTGAAAACTCGAAAGCTTCATCGTCTAATTGATAATTATCCTTCGATCTCGAACTATTCTTGCGATTTTTACATGTTCATAATCCTGCAAATCACGAGAGTGTATAGTGATGGTTGACTTTTCAGTTTGGCAACACTATTTATGATGTTCAGTTAGTTGACTTTTAGTTGTGGGAAACTAAGTTTTAAGGTATGTGAGGTTAGTTGAGAAACGGACTTTGTAGAAAAACGTGGGCAAAGATGTCCGATGATTCTTCTTAACCATGGGATTTAAAAGGATGAGAGAAATGTTCGCAACATCATTTTTACGTACATATATATCTATATATATAGTCACATATTTATTACGAAATTGTTACCATTTTTCGTAACTCTCTCCAACGTCTCTTTGGTTGAAGAATACGTGTTAAATTATTACCATTTAGGTTAGTGTTAGATTAGTATAAGTATTAGTTATGTGTCGCTTTGGCAGTTCCACCGTTACATCTTTCGATTGCCAAAAAATATTCTGTTAGAGAATATTTTTGAATATCGATTGTTTGGTTTACTGATAAAAAATCGAAAAAGAACTTTGGTAGCTCTAGAAAGACCAACATATTCTCAGAGCATCTAGGACGGAGTCTATTCCGTCCCAAAAGCATAAAAATAGGGCCGAATCCGCGAATGCTAGTCGAATATGTGGGTTTAAAAGCAAGGGTAGGGGAATATGTTGCCGCTAACAGATTCTACACTCGACCCGAATCTATCAACGATGACTTTAACCAGTCAATATGATTTGACCACATGGCACCGCCGTTTAAAAAGTGAAAAATAAACATATTACACTCGATTCGGTCTAATATCATTGTGACATCCAATTTTATTATACCTAAAAATTAAGAAAAGAGAAGTTTATCTAACACCAAATTAGACCCGATTTGGTCAATATTGTTGTGAGTGCTCTTAAAAAATCAATTAGTAAAATACTTTGTTACATTGATTTTATTTCTTTTGGATTAAACAAGATTACTTGACCCGCAACCATCTGATATTACATCTTGGTTCACTAAAACTCTTTGCTCTCTACTTAACCCTAGCCGTCACCTTCGGATCCCATTTGCTTGCTCCTCTCCCGTAGATGGCGCCATTGTCTCTGGTTATGGATGTCGCCGGTGATGAACGCTTCGTCCCCTCCCCATTCTCCCCCTTTTCCCCTCCCCCCTTCTTACTTATTCTCCACCTTTTCCCCTTAGCTTATCTATTTCTTGTGGATAACTACTCATTCCTTATATTAAGACTCGTTCGATTTCCTCTGTTTCTCCGTCAATTGTCGGTGGGGCCCCGTAGGTTAGTTTAGGGATGTGTAGTTATTGGCCTATGGATAACTTTTGGAAATCGAAAGGTTTCTATTTCTTTGGGTTTTGAGTATCAGAGATTTTATCTATGGTCTATCTCTATTAGTATACGGTGTTGACCACCGACGTGTTGGTGTCCTTAAATTCTCTTAGTTGGGGAACCAATGAGATTCCGTGTTTTATTCAAGCTCATGTACGGTTTGGGGTCTCCTGTGCGGTGGGCAGCAGTCTTTTATGGGTTTCATGGTTGGGAAATCAAGGTTGTAGACCTATCTTTTATGAGCTTCATGGTTATAAAATTCGGGAGTCAAACATTCTCTTACGTTTATTTTTTTGTGGTTAATGGTTGTAATATCTGGTATTAAGACCTTAGTTATTGAGGTTCCTCAAATAGGAATTTTTTCTGTGTTTCTTGCCCTTATTAGGATTGTTTTGAGGTCATGCTTTTAGATCAGTGCTCGAGTTTGTAACTGATAGTTTGCTATGATCCTTTGGACGAACCGATTAGTAATGTAATAGTTTCTTGTGGCCTTGGAAACCTTTCCTTTGATGGAAGGGGTTATGTAGCTAGAAATATGTCTTGTCTTACTTTTTTAAACTCTAAAAATGGAGAGATTTGTGATACCGTTTTGCTGATAAAAAAAATCGGACTAATCTTCTTCCTTGGTGCTTTAAAATTTACTAATTGATGAAAGAATTTAGAACATTAACCCTAACTTTCTAACTACATAACTTTGCCGAGGCTTTGTTTTCTAGATTAACATGACCATTGAGAAAGACCTCTCACGATACTTTTTTTTATCGGCAAAGCAAATTTAAATTGAAACCTCTCACGAGGCGAACGAGGAGTTATAAGACCAGGTCTGTCTACAGACCCCAAAAGCCCAAAATTGGACGCAACCAATTGTAAGGGCAAGGTACACCAACTACTAAAAACACAATACAACCAAGGGCAAACATCCCAAAGGAGAAACAACTCAGAATCCAAGATGGGGTGATACAAACAATCCACAGAAGACAAGAGTGCTAGCCCCAGAAACCAACCGAGTAAACAACTAGCAACCTAAAAGGAAAACTAGAGCGAACAACAACAAGGAGAACCGCCCAGAGATCACCCGCATCCTTTCCTAACAGGCAGCAGCAATACAGTCTTTCTAGAATACAAGACATGACTCGAGCTGAGCGTTCCGAAACCGCGATCGATAACCCCTCGTCGGCCAACACCTAACGAGGACCCAAGGGGGAAGGCCTGTAATAATATCAAGCTCGAACCAACTTGAATCCAGACAAAATTGATACCAATGTCTACCAGAAAGCACAACGCCAAAACGAAAGTCAAACCAGCAACCCTTCAGGAACCGCACACCTAAATGTCCGTCTCTGGAACTCGCACTCAGTCCTCCAAAGCTAATCCGACCAGCACCGAGAAAAGCCCCCAAGGGAGGACCAGTATTTCTACCAAGAGCGAGACCAAACAACCTAGCTAGCAGAGGAAATCAACACTACCGGAAATCCAAAACTGAAAGTCGAGCTGAGCGTTCCGCTACCGGAATCAGTAGCCCCTCGTCAGCCAGCACCAAAAGAGGACCCACAGGGGAAGACCTGTAGTTATACCGAGCACGAGCCAACCCTGACCCTGAAAGAGCTGATACCTAAGCCAGCAAAAGAAATGACGCAACACCTAGAGCAGTCTTTCAAACCACGAAAAGCAGATGCTGCCACGCGCACCCACGCACCCCCACTTTCGCCGGAGAATCCAAAAAAAGGACTCAAGAACCCTATAAGTCAACCACAAGGGGAAACAACCAGAGCAAAGACACCACCTAGTCTCTGACTAATCCGTCATGCAGCAGGTGAAGGAAGACAAAGACACGCACAAAAGCCAATTGTAACGAAGCCGAACGAAGGAGATATTGATCAAACCTTGAAGAGACCCGGCCAGACCCACAGGCCAGGCCCAGGCCCGCCTGACCTGCAGGCCCAGACCCAGTCCAAACAGGGCCTAGACCCAATCCAGACCAGACCCACAGGCCCAGACCCAATCCAGACTAGGCCCAGACCTGCCTTACCTGTCTGGCCCGAAAATGACCCTTCGCCAGCCATTGGGAGAAGCAGTTGCAACCTCCGGCGAGAAGACAACACCGGCGAGAACTCCGGGAAGATGAGAGAACTTCAGTTGGATGTGCAGAACTGGACAAGCAAGGACTTCCAGAACTGTGGTGAGAAGTAGTAAGCACGAAGAGGCGAGGACTCCACCATGACCGGCAGGCAGCGACGACGGACCATTTTCCGGTACCAGAAACCAAAGGAGCTCCGAGAACCAGGAGAGCCGAAGGAGGGCGACCCGAGCCTGGCTCGACACGACCAAATCCCCTTTTCCTCAGAAGCTTAACCCACGCCCTTGTTCTAGAAGCTTAGAGGACGAGTTCACGGGCTTCCGGCTAAGAGAAGAGGCGTCGAAACACTTCGGCGAGATTAGCAGATCTGACTGGACCCGGAAGGGATCTCCGGCAGGCGATGCGAAACCGGCTTCACAAGTAGATCTGGAAACAGGGGAAGTCGGGCGAGGCAAGAGGGAGAAGGTAAAGGACGAAGAGGGGTGGGGAAAGGCAGGGTAGCAGAAGGAAGTCGAGGAGGGGAACCTACACCGACAACAGCCACGGCCATGGCCGTAACCGTCACCGGCGAGGCAGCAAGGATGCGGCGCGAAAGAGTCTAAGGTAGAGTTTTGTTGTAACAGTTGAGAGAGAATGATCGTTTTTACTCTTTTACTCCTCCCAGTTGAATCACTCACAAGTCTCTATTGTCAATGATTAGATCTAAGAACTCCATCTTCCCCTCTGTTACCTCTACTTATTTATTCAAATGACTAAAGATTAAGATAATACAAACCTTAATAGCCCATTTCCAACTATTCTATTGCCTTTCACACCATGTCTTTCCAACGAATTTGTTATAATTTCATCGGTAAGAGCATCTACAATAAAACTTAGATTCGAAAGTTTATTTGAAAAAAATAGAGTCTAACTAGTAAATCTTCACAATAGGAGTCGAATCGACATAGTAACATGCATAGAAGATTTTGTACAAGAGAGAAGAATCATGAGCAGGCAGGGTCACAAAAGAGATCGATTTTCAACGTCGATAGACACAACAGGGGAAAGAGAAAAAATCTCTTTTTTCTACCTTCTTTTTTTAACCGATTCGACTGAAAGATGAGATCCCACTACACATGCTCTAAGGCCTACTATGTCTTATATCGTGAGCGTACTTGAAGAAAATATAGTCCTCCCAACTTTGTAAGCCCTTTGTATGAAGGATCAGAGTTGAGGACAACGAAGAAATATTATCAACACAACTATGAATATAGCACGAACTCTAACAAGCGTCAGGACATGTCTATTTTTTTAACAACAACAACCACTGCATCAGAAAGCTTCTTGGACGAAGAGAAGATTTTGGGTGGTAGACAAGTAAGCTTCTTGGCCCACGAAAAATAAGATATCGTCCGTCAAGTGACATACTTGACAAACGTCATGACTTTTTGTCAGACAAGAGTTTTGTAGGCCAGGTAGGTAATTTGGCTGACAATATATTAGTATGTCGACTAAGTTGTTGACTGATGGACCAAAATGTGTGCTAAAGTCCAAAAACAACGTCAACCAAGATAATTGACCAGTGATAACTAGAGAGAGACTCTCAGTCATCTCTCTAGAAAACCCTAGCCCTTTCCTATCGTTTTTACCCGCGCCGTCCACCTCCCTCACTGGTGATCTCTCTGCTTCTCGATTTCGGAGGTCGTCGGCGGAAAAAGCTTCTTGCCCTTTCTCCCTTTATGCAAAGCCTCTTTTTTTGAATCCCTTTCTCCTCCTCTTTACTCAGCGGCGTTGAAGCCTGATTAATCCCCAAACTTCTCAGATCTAGTCCTTAGGACTTCGATCTGACCTCCCTAGAGCCTCGGTGCCAGTTCGCCTCATAGGTCGACGATGTGGAGTTACCTGAGGTGCGCCGGCGATGGCTTCTTTCCTCTTCGGTCCACCCATATATGACCCTTTTGGCTCGGATCAGTCCATTTCAGGCTTCTCGGGGTGTTGGCCACAGTTTGGCTCTCACCGGCGACCCTTGGAGTGGATTTGGGAGACTGGTCCTTGCTAACGGTGAAGTTAAGAGGCGGATCTGTTAGCGCCCATGTTCTAATCGCGCTTCAGTGTTGTGGAGTGAGAGTTGGGAAGTGGTCTGGGCTAGTAGTGCTGTCAGAGTTTGCGGTGGACACCAGCTCGACTTTTGTTCGTGCAGTTCTCAGTCGTGGAAATAACTTCTCCGGCGGTGGTGCTCTGGTGAAGGAATGGCTCTTCCGTTGGCGATTCTTCCAGCTCTGGATGTGGCACGAACTTCCTGTTGTAGATCGATGCGAGGTTTGGTGCTTCTCTGCTGAGGAGTCCGTCTTCTCCACTTCATCTGCTCAGCTCATTTTCTTGCTCCTTGGACAATATTGGCTCCTGAGGTCGGTAAGCTCATCATCCCTCTCTTGTCTTTTTCCGGTTTTCTATTTCTCCACAGACCTTTCTATTCTATTTGGGTATCCTTCTGTTCCTGGCCTCATTCGAGGTTAGGTCTCGCCGGATTTTGGTGTTGGCCACCGACGAGTACAAGGGGCAGTCTACCTTTAAAGCCCTATGATAAATAGTAAGGTTTTTTGGGTTCTGGGTGTTTAGTCTGGAATTTCTCAGTCGTGTAGCGTTGTTGGCCGCCGGTATTAAAGACTTTCGTTCTCTCTTCGGAGGTTCGTAGTTCTTTAGAGAAAGGAGTAGCTGTAATCCCTGATTTGGGCTACAGTTAGGGATGTCTAAGGTTGTTGGAGGTTTGCTGCTCGTGCTCTGTTATCGCCTTCAAGCTCAAGACTAGGGGTGTCTTTGGTAGTTACTGTTTTATTGTGCTTCGAGGTTGGCAAATTTGTCTTTGCAGGCCTGTTTCAAATTAGAGCTTAAAGTTTGTTAAACCTGGTGTCTAGGCCTTCTTTTCTATTGTTCTGTTAGAATTCCCCTGGTTGGGATGGTTGATAGTTGTTTTTTGTGTGTGAGTTGCCTTTGTTGGTTGTGGTTTCTCCTGGTGTCTTTGTTGGTTGGTGTATTCCTCCGTGTACTCCTCTTTATCCTCTAAGGAGGTTTTATTTAAATTTGCTTTGCTGATAAAAAAAACAAGATAATTGGCAATTTTTTACCGAATGATTGACCACTTTTATTGAGTACCTGATTATGTCAAATGAATATTATTTTCATATGTATAATATCACCACCATTATGCATCACATATACGGTTATGATTTCTTGCTCTGCTAGGGTTTGCGCCTCCAATGGAAGACAAACCTAGGGTTTCAGCCCCTCCCTGCCGAGTCTCGCCGCGGCGCTGTTTCCACCTCTTCTGGCGTAGGTTCGGTCTCTCTTCTCCATTGTCATGGCGTTCCCAGCCTTGGGTTACTTCCACTCCAAGCAACGACCTGTCCCTCTCCCTCCGAACCCTAGATCACCGAATTCCCGGGATTACCACGACCTTGCTCTAGTTCCTGTTTCGGACGACGTGTTGCCTAGGGTTGCGCCTTCACCTGGGCCTCCGAGGTATCATGTTATCTCTTTCACTCCCGACATCTACGAGACAACAGACAATAATGATGGTCCCAGGTAGGACCTCAGAGGTGGCCAGATCTGATGGTCCTGATGGAATGAGACCATGTTAGTTTTTGTCTGTAGAACAGGTGGGCCATCGAGATGGGATCCATGTTGATCTAGGCTTGCATGATGACAAAGTGGTTGTCCTTGAGGTCCTCGGATTTCCAGGGGAGGAGGCGCTACATCGTCGCACATAAGGGCAGTCACAAGGGATCCCAAAAGTGGTTGGAGATAGGACCCTGTGGTTGAGGTGCTACGAAACCTGAGTGGTCCAATGAGGGCATCTGATCGTAGCGAGAAGGAGAGGTCCTCCCTTTGGTGGATGAAGGGGTAGCATAGGAGTGGATTGTGGCTGAGAGGCGGTTGTTCAATGGTGGAGCTGACCTTGATAGGGATAATGGATAACGACGACGGAAAAAAAGAGAAAGAAAGGATTAAACCCTAATACTCTGTAGAGAGAGTTCAGCCTCCAAAACTCAAATTTCGGAGGTACAAACTCTTTATTATAGTCTTTGGGTTCATATGGTTTGATACGAGGCCTAGATACCTTCCATGCATCATCATCATCAGTATTATGATTTGAATGATGATTACTTTGAAATTTTAACACCTGATCACTAGGAAGTTCTGTATCTATCACCTTTTGATTGTGTTTGCACTATAATTTTTCCATGCTCGATGGAACACGAGTTAATTGTTGAAACAAATACTCGAAAACATGTGACGATTGTCATCTAATTTTTGATATAGCATAGATTATAAATACTTAACATAAATAAAGTTAGAATGAGGTTTGACGACCGGGAAATCTAAAACATTTAAATGCATGACAAACAAACTCTTCATAGCATCCAAAACATGAGTTCAATATTCTTTTTCATTAGCATGTTCAAAATTATCACCACGTTAATTTTCGAAACTACATCTAATGTCTTACACTCAAAGGACTTTTAACGAAATGAGTCCCATCGGACCAAATCAACTCTCCGAACACGTAAACCCCCGCTTTGTTACCGGTCGGCTTGAACTCCACCTTGAAAACTTGCTCTTCCCCAACTTTCCCGAAATTCAAAGTCAACGGATCAACCGTCATTTCCATCCCGGACGGTGCACTGACTTTTGCAGTGTATGTACCTGGTTGAAGTTGAATCCATGTCAAAAAAAATATAAGAATAAAGAGATCTTTAAGGTCATGCCCAGTGACAGATTTAGTTTTTTGAGTAATGGAGCACTCAATATTTTATTGATAATTTAAAAGTAGGAGAAATTAAGAAGGGGCACGTGCCTTAACATCTCTCTCTCTCTGGTCATACTCAGTTAAGAATATTTACACTTTAGTTGTAGAAGTATGTTATAATATAAGTGACAAAAAAAATTACGTACCTGGAGGGCCGACATTCTTGAGCCTCCGAGTGACCGTGACAGGGGCATCGAGATCGGGGATAGTGATCGCAGGGTAGTTGAAATCGAGCAGTCGGGCGGTCGGAGGGCACGAGTATGGCTTGGCATGGAAAAGCTTGAGCCTCTGTTCGTCGTAGCCGCGAGCGCATAGGAAATTTAAGTAGTCTTCGAGCGTCAAGTCGTAAACGAGCCCGGGATCGTCGGCTTGGTTTGGATTCACGTGCCCGGCTCCGTAATCGAACGGATTCATTCTCGTAAGGGACATGTTCACCAGCGGCTCTTTGTCATTCATATATTGCGTAGTAGTAGCTGTACGAAACAACAACAAATAAGAGGTCCACCCCATAAGTTGAAGTAGAATAAGGTAAGGTAATCAAGAGGTGAAATCGGCTACAAATCAATCTTAACCTAAAAACTAGAGGACCAATCCTAGCCACACACACCTAAGATCCAACATTCACCATGATGTCACATCATCACCCCAATTTCACCCAAATTCACTCCACTTTCATGCTTTCTCACACAAGCAAGAGCATAATTGTAAAAGCATGGTTCTATGTGGACAAGTGTCCATTTTTTCTTCACCAATTCACTAATTTAACATTTCCCGATTCGTTTGAACTCCGATTAGCTTCAAACTTGCGCCAATATTTTTATTTTTTCAAGGGCTTTAAATCAAGATCAATCATGAATATATTTTGAAGCACGAAAATAAAAAGGTATATCGAGGGTGATAAAAATAATGTTGATTGTTGACAAATCTTCACTAATAAATGTTTTATATCGGAGGTATCAAACTAGTGCTAAATGTTGATAAAAACATGTACTGAGGTGATAAAAACCATGTTCAATTTTGATAATAAGTGTAATAAACTAGAATTTAGCGTTGATAAAAAAACATGTGATGGGGTGATAAAAACGTATGTAATTTAATGGTAAACATAGTGTTTAGTGTTGATAAAACTAGTGTTCATAAAAACACGTGATGAGGTGATAAAAATCATGTTCGGTTTTGGAAAATGAGGTGATAAAACTAGTGTCTTGTGTTGATAAAACCAGTGTTAAGTGTTGATAAAACGAATGTAAAGTGTTGATAAAAATTACCCAGATATAAATTTTTTTTAAATCAGCCCCGAAATAATTCTTTTTTTTCGTGCTTCAAAAAACATGTGATGGGGGTGATAAAACACACGTAATTTAATGATAAACCTAGTGTTTGGTGTTGATAAGACTAGTGTTCATAAAAATCACGTGATGATGTGATAAAATCATGATTAGTTTTGGAAATTAGGTGATAAACCCAGTGCAAAGTGTTGATAAAACCAGTGTAGCAGTGTTGATAAAACCATAGCAACGTGTTGATAAAAATTACCCATGTATAATTTTTTTTATAAAAAAATCAGCCCCGAAATATTTTTTTTCGTGCTTCAAAATATATTCATGAGTGATCTTGATAGAAAGCCCTTGAAAAAACAAAACTAATGGCGCAAGTTTGAAGCCAATCAGAGTTCAAACGAAGCGGGAAAAATTAAATTAGTGAATTGGTAAAAAAAAGTAATGTGATAGTTTTACTAAAAAGCATTTCCCACCTACTAAAAAGTAAAGTGATGTTCTTTTGCACTCAACAGCTCAATTTTATCTCATCTCTCCATTCTTAAAATAGATGACTTAGATTGGTTCTCTAACTTTTAGGTTAAGACATGATTTGTATTTGATTTCTCCTCAGATAATCAATTTAAGTTGACTTATTAGTTGAGAGCTCCTTCTTACAAGATGGAGAATCGGAATTAAATCATATGTAACACCCATAACGCTTTGTTTTGACTAGAATAAGGGGTGTGAGTAAAAATCCGGACTCGTAAAAATTCCCAAAAACCAAAAATTTCCCTATCAGAATAAAAACGAACAAAATCTGATCCGGAAATCTGAATACCCGAATGTTTTAGATTTGGTTCAGGATCCAAATCATCAGTCCTGTCCGGGTCCGAATACCTGGACCGATATGTCTGGTGACTCCAGTCCAGCCCACTTCCAGAATCTGCGCAACTTATTCTAGTCTAGCATAAGTTGTGTAGATTCTGCAAGCGTTCCGTCAAAAAAGTCCAATGTTCTACGATATATTCGAGACACCCTATCTCAAAATCCTTCATCTATATATGTATAGTGATGCGTCGCCCCATCAAATATTTTTAACATAACTATATCTTGAAGAATATATAGAAAAACGTAAATTAGAAGTATTTACCGGTAGTCATGAGAGCGGATTTGATAGCGGCGGGGCTCCAATCAGGGTGGATTGCTTTCAAGAGGGTGGCGACACCAGCAACGAGAGGCGTAGAAAATGAAGTGCCAGACAGCAGAAAAAATGGAACGCGACGAGTATCGTTTATTTTCTCATAATTCCAAGGATCTATTGGCCCTCGGCCGCCGCAAGAAGGGCCAAGTATATCAATCCCGGGCGCTATTAAATCAGGCTGATCACACACACATATATTAACAACTCAATGTATTACCTACAAATCTCCAATTCGGTTACCAATTAATGCTATTTACTATGTATAAATTATTTATATAGAAATATGTTGTCATGTTAGTTATCCCCTCAAAATCGTTATTGAGCTCGGGTTTTCACATTCCTTGATTCGATTTTTTTGATATGTTTTATGCATCAGGTTAGGGATTGTTCATAAACGGATATCCGCTCGTTGAAAGTAGATATTTATCGTCAGTTTAAATACAAATTTATATTTTTGTGATCCACAATCCGTCTTTGAAAAATGAACATTTAACGGATTTCATCCACATGAATCTGATCCACATGACAAACTAAAATGTACCAAAACCTAAAACAAAGCCTATTCTATAAGTCATGCGGTTTCAAACACCTGGGTTCATTAGAAAAATACTTAACCTTATTTTGTTTTTTGACTTCCTAACAAAACGAGGTTATAGATAGTTGATCGATAATGAGGGTGATGGTGTGTTTGAGTATTAGTAGTATTGGGCTTGGTTAATGTGGACTGGTGGATCATCTATTGATTGAGATACCATAATCCGTAACTCACTCACGTTGTTGCGGATAAGCAAAAAAATATGATCCATTGTCTTCCACTCATATGCAGATGAATAGCGGATGAGTAGTGGATTAGACGGGTGGGTGGAACAAACTATCAGATGTTTTTGAACACCGTATTAGTTTCTGTTAGGGTTTATTTGGTCTAATTCTATTTGGTTTTCGGGTAATATGAAGGAAAATGGAAAAGATTTTTTTTTGAAACGGGAAAGAACTATTGTATTACGGTAGCATATCAAACTTACAAGGGAGGCCATAACAGTCCCGGAAACCAGATTTCTGTCCCAACCGGTCGTAGCCCGTCGGCCGCTCGTGGGTTCATACGTGAAGTCTGCTTTGTCTCGCAGATCCAAACTCAAGAGTTTCTCGATCCAACGTTTCAAAAAAAATAATAAACCACAACCCTAATCCTATCTACCCAAAATATTATTCGACCTAAAGCATGAAAATCAAGGCGTAACTTAGCCTTTAGTGCGGATTCCCCGAGACGTCCCGGCTGCAGTTGTCTCGGGTCTGTGGGTATAGGCCCCAGACGGTCCACCCCACCCCACGCATTGGGAGATCATTCACCCCTCGAGGGGCTATAGCCCTCAGTCTTATTACCTAGTCCTGAGCGTGGCCGGTTGTATCCGGGGACTTCGGTTTCTCAAATTCTCCATCAGTCGCCTCTGGCTCATTTCCTGTCTTGATCTTCCGAGGATAGGGGCCAATGCCAGGGTTGTATCTCAGTATACCTCGACGGACCAACGGTATCTCCCCCTATGTGTAACGATTCATCGGGGGCATAGGGCGACCGGGGGGACTAGTGGGGTAGAGGAGTCCTTCCTCTGGACGATCACCGGCTGCGTCCTGGATCTCAGAGACAGCGGACCATGTCGCCTTGATGACGACGGATGTGGGCCCGGAGCCCTAAGGGGGGCCCTCGAGTCCCGGGATTTGCATGCAACCTAGGGTTTGCATGCCTCCTGAAGGGCGACGGCGGCCGAGTCGCAGTGATCGTTGGAGGGACCACCAAGCATGGAGGAAGAATAAAACGCTCCGATGGATGGATAGGGAGCATCAATGGGTGGTGGTCACCCCGATGGAACTCAGCACGACCCCAAACCAGACCCGTTCGTTGATACCAGGATCGGTCCCCCGGTTCCCGGCGAGGATCCATCGGTGGAGCTTCGATCCGATACGGTAGTTATGGCCACGGGGGCCTGTGTGCCCGACCAATAGCGCCAGCGGTGCATGGCCATTGGTCCCATGGCCAAGCCTAGAGGAGGGGGCACTATCCGGTGAATCCTCACCGGCGACCACGGTGGATGAGATCTAGTTCCATTAGCCTGACGGCGGTGTCCTGACTGAGACATCAATGGCGACTGAGGGGTGGGGGGACGAGTAGCGTGGAGGAGGAGAAGCAGCCCGGTTGCAGCGGACGACGTGGACGACGACGACGATAGTGGAAACGTAAACCCTAGATAGGGTAGAAGAGAAGCTCTAGAAGAGGTAGCGAAACGTTTTTTGAAAAATAGAAAAGATTGTTAGTAATACTTTCATAAGCATGGTTTTATGAAATATCATTTAATTGACCATCTAGTTATCTTTCTTTTAAGTTTTATAAGACTCATACTATATTAAACTATATTAAATTTTTTGTCATGTGACCTAATTTAGCAGATCAAGTAAAAAACGGATGTGTCCTTTGTTTATGTGGTGTTGTGACCTCGAAGGGGTCTCTGACTCCAGGAATCTTTGAAGAGAAAAATGATTAGGATACTGACAAAATGTATAGTTAGTATAGTAAGAAGAAGAAAAAAACAGGTTAAGATATTGGTTTGTAAATAAAAAAAATTTAAACTAACGAACTGAAATTTTTCCCAAACTTTTTGATGGGAAATTAATATCGTGTATTAAATTTTTTAAAAATGTGGTTGAAATAATATTCACATAGATTCAGAAACACCGTATTAGAAGTTAGAACGCTTTGTATGAACGTAAGGGGTCTAGAAACAAAGATCTATCGAGTCATTTAACCAAATTGATCCAATGACTAGAATTTTTTAGGAATGAATTCAAAAATAAAAATAAATTCAAAAGTTTGCAATGCTTAGTATTCATATTATTAATGTTTTTTTTAATTTAAACTACAAGCTAAATTAATCTCATGATCGAGATATAATAATACGATCATAATTTAAGATTATGTCAGGTTCGGATTTAAGTGGGACTCTGAGGGACACATGCTCCCCTCAGTTCTCTCAAATACAAATTTATGATTAATGTTTATAATTTTTTTTAATTATTTACCTACTTGTGTCCCCTGAACTTTCTATTTTATTTTTCTAACTAAGAACTAGTAAACAACTGTTTTATATTTATAGATACAAATTTAATTGTTCAATATTTTTCAAAAAAAATGTAACTATTCAATATTTATCAAAAAAAGTAATTATTCAAGATGATTTAAACATATCTTAATATTTAATATTCTTATTTATATCTTTTTTTTCTTTCTAATTAGAAGTATAACTAATAAGTAATTATTTAATAGGTTTTAACCATGTATTAGGTGTATTATTATTATTATTATTATTATTATTATTATTATTATTATTATTATATTTTCTAATTGTTTTGTACTTCTACTTTTTATTTTTTTTATTATAATTAATTTTAAAAAATTATTTTTATATAAGACCTTGTCTAAAGTTGGAGACTATATCAATTTAAGTTTTTCTTTTTGAAATGTGGTTACTTTTTGAAAAATTTCTCTCTGGTTTATTTCAACTTCCAAGTTTTTCCACGTAAAATATTTTTATCATTATGTATTACCATTAAAAAATTTAATGCTTCCTCTTACGGAAAAAGCTGGCTCTGCCACTGATCATGTCATACCTTGAGTACAGATGGCTCGACGGGATTAGGTCCCCTAGCGGAGAAAGTTGCCACCGAAGGATCCGCTTGCAATACTATCTCCGTTTTGACCGGTGTTAGGTATGCCGTCGGGTTACTGAGTAGAGCGAACGATGAATAACCCTTGTTTCTAAAAACGTAGCTCAACCGGAACGAAAGATCGAATCGAAAAAGGTACCTTGTAGAATTCTTGTAAGCGAGAATGGCTTGTCCGTCAGAGTTCGTTACACCCGCGGAAGGGACCAATGTAGTATAGAGCTTAGTCATCCTTACTATTTTAGTTTCTGGCCTCTTTACGATGCTGATCACTCCTGCACCCATTCCCTCTTTTACTATTGATGAGGCTTCCGGCCCTCCATAGCCCAAACAAATCAGTATCTTCCCCTTCAACTTTTGAGGATCCAAGGAGCCGATGAAACATTGCTCGCTATAGTTTTTTTTTCCGTAGAGATCGTTCAGCGTGGGATGTAACACGTCGAAACAAAAAGCACGTCGTTAGTAAACGAATGTGTTAGATAAATAATCAGTAAGTTGTCAAAATGTATTCAGACATGATCTGCCTAAACGTTCAACCTAGTCGATAAAAGCCACAATGTACTTATCGAGACATGATACACGTCTCATAAACTAATGAATAAATCTTCTGCTATAATGTTCCTAGAGAGACAATATATAGGCTTATGACTCCTTGATCGACTATGATATAGATGATAAAACCCGATTCACTTACAAAACTTTGTTATGGAATTCATGAGAATGTTGAGGTGAATGATTAAAAGGGATAATTGTGAAAAATGAGTCTCATGAATTTGGTTCTCGCAACTTGTGTCCCTCAACAAAAGGTCTAACAATTTACACCCTATACTTTCCTTAATTTGCACCATCCATCACGTCATTTTGGAAAAAGATCTATTTGCCCATATATTTATTTTTGATCAGCAAAGCAATATATTAACTACCTCCATTTTCCGAAATGGAAAAAAGAGACAAGGGAAACCCTTGAGAACCCATACATCCGAACACAAACACCTCTCTAGAAGAGGACAACCACCAACAACCAATACAAGGAAACAGAACCAAATCCAAACCAATGAACAGGACAAGACATCATAAACAAAACTACCAAAAGAGACCAACCCAAACAAAGGATAAACCTCAAACACCAGAACAAAAACCAGAAACCATACACCGACCTGACACAAAGCCACCAGCCCCAAACCCGAACAAAGCCAGCAACAAAAACAGTCAAGCCAGTCCTCCAGAATCAAGAAAAGACATATTTATCCTTAATTACAATTTGTTAAAATATCATACTTGAGGGAAAATGTTTGCAAACATATAATATTTGCATTTGTCGGTCATAAAGTAGGCCCTAATTGACCCCGAAGACCTATTCAAGGCTGCAACATTTGATATTTGAGAGACATTTTTTTGCAAAAAATATATCACAGGGTAAGGATAAATGTGGCATTTTTAAAATTTTGAGTGACATGTTCATGGCGCATAACCCATTTTAGAAGGAAAATGTAAACTTTTCTTGACGATGCAAATTAAGAAAACCACGGGGATATAATTTGCTAAGGTCCTTTGTTTAGGAACATAAGTCTTAAAAACCAAATGGGTAATAATCATTTTTTTGGGGACTAACCCTAATTAAAATGGTATAAAAGTGGACTCACGCATCTTCATTTGTTGCATTATCAACTTTGGCTTCTATGCCAGTGATTAGTGGATATTGCGTTCCCGGTGGCAAGCTCTTTTCATTTTCGTACAAGGCTATCCCCTGCATATTCACCCAACCGAAAAATATAATATACATATATATAATTATATATACGTCTACATAACGGGAAAGTGTTTGGTATACGTGAATACCAAGTCATTAGTCTCATACTTAAAATTAGTAACATTGATATTATTAGGGATGGCCGCAATCCGCTTCATACAAGAGAAATGCAAGAAAATCTTATTTTAATTTATTTAACTCATCACTCAGGTGTGCTCTCAAATAAATGTATTCCCTAACAATTGTAAGGTTATTTAGGCCTCGGGTGCACTTGCCTCCTCGTGTTTTTCAAAATTGTTAATTTTTTGAGTTTTTAAAAATAACCTTTTAATTTCTTGTCATTTTATAGTTGTACCCCTCTCAAATTTATTTAACGTTATGTATTACTTTTGAAAAGCCTCACCGGAAAAAGCTCACTCTTATGCTGTTCAATAGGATTTGTATTTATGACCTCAAAAAAAATGAGATGTAAAAAACTTTTCACCGTCATCCTAATCCAAGTGGATTGGTCAAAATTCTGTTAATCGGGCCAAAAAGAAGTATTCCAAACCAGACCAACTATCTCGATTGTTTCATTATCATAACCGATATACTGAAACCTAGCACCGACGAGTACTTGGGCTTCTCGTCGATCATCTCTCGATGGGATTTTGGTTTAAACCATAAAAATCAAGGTAGTAAGGACGAGGAGCTCCCGACAGAAGGAAGCAGGTCGAGGGACACGACGACATAAAATTCTAGACCTTGGGAGGCACATATTTGATACTAACGTGTACGTACCTGAAAAGTTTGGTTGTCCCCGAGAATGACATGAGTTCGAAACTCCCTGTCAATGGTGCTAGCACCGACCGAGATCATCCACGGAGACAGGTTCTTCACCGTCTGTGGCTCAGGCCCGGAGTTGGCCGCCGCCGCCACAAACACAAGCCCGCGCATGACGGCGTGGAAAGCGGCGATCGACGTCATGTCATTGGAGTACTCGAGCTGGCCATTGCTGAGGGACATGGTGATGACGTCAGCGCCGTTGGCTATGGCATCGTCCAAAGCCGCCAGCCTGTCGCCCTCGTGGGTGGCGGGCCCGTCCGTTTTGGAGCCGTTGGGCAGCTTGTACTCGTACCATTCGTTACGTATTTTGTAGCCGACCAGGCGGGCCCTCGGGGCGCTGCCTTGGGCGGTACCGGCGGCCTGACCGAAGATGTTGGCGTCGGGGACGGGGCTGCCGCCGGCGGTGGCGAGTGTGTGCGTGCCGTGGTCCATGCTGTCGCGAGCGGTTTTTTCCTTGAAGCAATCGCTGAAGCCGTCGACGGTTAAGTTTAGTCTCACATGTTCGATGCATTCGGAGCGGTACGCTTTGCTGTGTATTCGAGCTCCGATCAGCTTCCTGCAAAAATAATAATAATTAATAATTAATAATAATAATTAGTCATATGATTGGAAGAGAGTGGATATAATTTTTAAAAGTAATTAAAAAAAATCCAAATTTCATGTTTCGTAAACTTGTTACTAGGGTGTAAAACTTCACCGTCACACCGCTCGGCCTGATGCCGAGAACAACTGACGATGCCAATTTTTTTATTAGATCTGGTGAGGCTGTGTAATAGATCTCGTCTGAGTCGTGTGATTGTTTGGGCCAACGAGTGCCCCTCCCATATTGTGACCATGTTTCGCTCTTGGTATGGGAGGCTAACACGGAGATGGCGATCACCACCACGACAGGGAGTCGTGGATCGGCGCAGAGTAGACACCGTCTTTCCGATACGATAACGTCGCGGTACGGAGGCGCAGAGAAGAACAACACTACGATTGTAAGGAAGAGACTCACGAATAGTCTCTTGGTGATGAAGATCTTGTACGGTGACGACATCTTGAACGGAAGGGAAAGGAGGGAAAAGACGGAGAGTAGAATAGAGAGCTCTCAACCCTAATAGACTATAACAATATAATTTTAGCTTCTTTTTTTAATATAATGGTAAGGGCAATTGTCATTTTATAGAAATTGAAACAAAATTCAGATACCTTTGTACATTTATTAAACAATAAGTTACGAAAATGAATAAGTGAAAATATTTTTTATTTTATTTTTGATCGGTGAAAGCATATTTAAATTAACCTCAATTCCGAGGTGGAAAAGGTTACAAAAAAGACACAATCTCACTACAAATTGCGAGAAACAACAGGCAAAGCCCAAATCTAAAACAAAGATCAGTACAAGAGAAAGTAGAGATTTAATCCAGTGTGTGTAGAAGATCATGAATGAGCCAAGAAGTAAGCCGAGAAGCATGTCTGGCCAAGAGTTGTTGATGATCAACGAGTGAGAAGCTGCAAGCTGCAAGTGAGGGGCTTCTAAAGGAGGTAAGAGTTGGTCATGTCTTCAACTGAGTGTAAGAAGCCCTGAAGGGGAGATCGATCTCTTGTACTAGCTCTCAGCCAGAGAAGTAAATCTGCCAAAGTTTCACAAGAAAACGAAAAAAAGGAGCACAGAACCCTTACCACAAACCTCAGCGAAAGGAACCAAAAAGGAACCAAACAACCAATCAACACTAGTTGCAACCCAGAAAGGGGGCCAGGATAAAACCGAACCAAACTCACCCTAAAACACAAAGACCGAACCGAATCAGTACCAAAAATTTCTTCAGATTAGCCAAGGGCCAAAATCCCCATAGAGGCCAACACCAACTGTGAGGACCCGTCCTCACATCGAGGACGAGAACCGAAGACTAGAAGGTAAGAAGATGACATGCTTAAAGAAATAAAGGGAGAGAGGAAGGTAAGAGCCAAGAAAGGGACAAACCAGTAAGGTTTAACACCCTTCTTACTCTTCCAAGAGGTAAGGGGTAGGGGGAAAGGGGGAAGAAACAACAACCCGAAGCTACCCGTCACCAAAAGCTGCCCAAGTGGAGTTGTCCAGATCGCCGGGAAAAAGGTCACCAAAAGCTGCCCAAGTGGAGTTGTCCAGATCGCCGGGAAAAAGGTCAGATCCGACCATGTCAGAGGCGAGGGCTAGAAGACCTAGCCGGAGTCGGGGCATGAGTGCCAGAGTCGAGGGCCTGAGAGTGTACGGAGGAGCGGCGCCGGAGGGAGAAGGAGACCAAGGCCGGAGTCGTGGGCTATGGCCAGAAGCCAGTTCAATGCCGGAGAGGCCGGAGACGAGCCGGTCACGAGGGCCAGGGAGGGCGGCGAGGTGCGGCAGCCGGAGACAGGCGAGAGGAATCCGGATCTGGGCCGGAGAAGCCAGTGACGAGGGTGAGAAGGCCGGATTTGGGCGAGAGGAAGGAGGAGCTGGGCCGGAGAGGCCGATGAAGAGGGCGAGAGAGGCCGGATCTGTGCGAGGCGCGGCAGCCGGAGACGGGCGAAGAGGACGCCAGATCTGTGCCGGAGAGGCCGGTGACGAGAGCCTAGAGGGGTGCCGGAGACGGGCGGAGCGGAGAGGGGGTCGGCGAAGAAGGGAAAAACAGGGAGGGAGGACAGCAAGACCTCACCGGCAACGGCTTGGCCGGAGCCGCGCCGTCACCGGTGAGAGAAGAGGGAGAAGAGGGACTCTAGGGTTCGGGGCACGAGAACCAAGTTAGAGAGAAAAAAAAAATGTCTAGTTACTATCAGCTCTTATGTTGAAGATATTTTTTATATAATTATTCCTAAAATATATGGCTAAATTCAACCTGTTACAAGTGGGGCCTTCTTTAGGATCGAGATCACAAGCTACTCCTTTCCACTTTGGTGGAATTGGACCCATTCCTTCGTCGCTGTAACTTTTTGATTCTGGCCAAATACCTAATATAAAGGTACAAACAAATTTGTCACGAGATGTAATTACAAAACTTGTCAATTACACTCGAAATCAAATCAAAATAAATAAATGATTCACTATTTTGTTTAATTTGGATCGATTATTTCAATTACATTTATAATTTCGCTTCGACTTTGATCATAAAAGTAGATTCCGATTGATTTACTCAAAAGGAAACAAACAATAATAATATATACACTAAATTATTAGAACTTATTTGAAGAAACATACCGGTATCAACACCGGCGATAATCATATCTTCACCATACTTTGCCTTCTCCCATAGCGTATTCGGAACGACTTGTCCATTTTTCTCCAATCCCAGGAACTCTATTGAATGAGTTGTTTCCACGGAAATTGGTGTCGATTCTATAACCGATATCACCTCCGGATGTTCTACATATGATAAGTATCAGATCTCTGATTCCAATCCTCATAATCCAATTACATCGTGTATTGACACAAATATCCCATGCATACTTACTTGCAAGTTTTGCCGCTTCTTTTTCAGTAAGGTGTGCCGTGAACGCATTAAGATGGTTCGTATAACTATAATGAATTTTGCGTTTCATTCGTGATGTGCTGCGGAACGAACGTAAAATATATTAATTCATATTCATAAATCAAAACTAAGAGCATCCATAATGAGAGACGATTTACGGAATCGATTCAACTGTGAGTTGAGGACTATGCGGAGGAGATTCAAAGTGGAATGCATTCTGATATGACTTATTAGAGCAGAATAGACAAGTGTCACAAAAAGATGCGGAAGAGAGAAGAGAGAAGAGACAGGGTTATTCTCGGATTTACATGGTGATAGGTCATCAATCCAAAAAAGAGAAACGAAGAGAGAAGAGGAAAACTATTTTTCCGCCAAATTGTTTCTGAAAATCGTCTCCATTACAAATACTCTAAACTACGAAATTACTTATACGTAATTTTTCTATTACCTTCGGATAACTTTTCCCAAAACTTGGTAGTGATGATTTTCCACCTGATCAGGATCAAGAGTCGCAGGCTCTTCATCGTAAGAGCGATGAGATCCTAACGCCACTACATAGGACTGCAATAAGAACATAAACCTCAAACTTTATAACATGAAATTCGTCAAAAAATAATAATTAAAACACTTATTTCTTGCCTTTTTAATTGAAAATGTAAAGGTGAATTTGAATAACGAAGTTAGCACGAGAAACTGAAGTAGAGCGGTGTGGAAATTCGAAAGCTTCATATCAATCTCCAACTATTCTTGTGAATAATAATTAGTATATATATCAAAGAAGGTTCTAAATCGCAGTTGTGATCATTATTTAGCAGTGATATGTGTTGATGTAGTGATAGAGGACTTTTGAGTTTGGGAACACTATTTTATAATGTGAAGTGGGTTGACTTCTTAGTTAGGTGACACTAATTTAAGGTAGTGAAGTTAGTTGCGAAACAGAGATTATAGAGAAACTTGTTCTACATTGATCCGATGATTTCTCTTAGCCATGGAATTAAGAGGACGAGAGAAATGGTTGCAAGCAACATCATTGTTGAATACATTATACTTGTTGAACTATGATATAGTTATACATGTTTATACTTAAATAAAAATAACGAATGTTCTTGAATTTTTTATCACAACATACTGAGAAAAATTTAAGGATGGGTTTTTAGTCAACTCACTTGGTTGACTAAAAGCTCGAAGTATCAGCCCTCGTTAATCGGAGCTTGATGACCTGATTAAGAAGACCCTCTACGAAAGGGTTTCAAGGAGAGTCAGGGAGGACCCTAGACTGGACGGGAAGGATGCCTGGCCCTCCAAGCTCCACAACCTGATTAATGCGGGCCAGGAGATTCATGAGAGTTTTGGAGAAGGCCCTAAAACGCATCTTCCTCTATATCCCACCACCCCTGTCACTATTACCCCTGCCCATCTCGCCACCATTGTCATCCCCATTACTATGTCGATGGAACGCCAAACGAAACTACGACCTAAGAGGGATGAACCCATGATGGGTCACTCGCTAAGTTTGGCCCAAAGAAGATGAAAGGGTGGAAGGCCAATGCCAGGGAGAAATCCCAATAGATCATGTAATCAAGGCCCAACTAGAGAAACGAACTTTTGAGGTGTTGGGACCGTTCCCTCCATAGGAGACCTAAGGAGACCAAATTTGTTACTTAGGCGAGAGCTGCGAAGCAATCTCACCAAAGAAAATGAGCATCATGACGGGGTGTAGGATAGTGGGTTGGGGGACTGTTTTACACCATACTCGGCCAGGACCTTTTGGTTACCTTCCATAGGGCGGGACATCTTTTGTTGTTTCAGAGAAAAGAGACTATTCCCTAACATTTGGGGCGGACCCCACTACATCGGTCAAGTGTTCCTTTTACAGGACTAACATGCTCCTTAGGAAAACTCGAATACCTGGAAACCTAGTTTTTTTGTTTTACTTTCTTAATTGTTTAGTCCATTGACAATCTATGAACCAAAAAAAATTTGTTGTACGGGTCCAGAGCACTTATACAACCGTAATTGCGTGAGGGTCGGACCATAATTTGGAACCCACGAAAGTTTCCTACTTATTATGTGTTGGGGCATTAGTGTCACAATTACGAGATTAATGAAATGTTTCTGTCCTTTAAAACCAAGTCTTACCCATAAATTAGCTAGATAAATATTTTGTTACCTTGAAAACACTAAATTCCTAACAGCGCGACTTGGATGCCCTCGCCTGTTGGGATTCGTCCTCTTCTTCATCAAACAGATGGTACCAGATAGTCATGGCGTGTGGGTATTTGCACGTTGCGGCCGAAGGGATCGCGTCCTTAGGTACCTGGACCACGATATCCTCATCGTCCTCTCCATCTTCCAGAGAGAAAGCTTCCAAGTGTCGTTGGATCTCTTCTACTCCCGACATCGACAAGACAACATGAAATAGTGATGGTCCTAGGTGGGACCTCAGAGGCGACCAGATCTGATGGTCCCTGTCACTCCCCAAATCCGGCATTGACCGGACTCGAGACGTGACTTAGTGAAATAACAGATTAAGGATTTGAAAGATGTAAAAGTTCAAAAGTTGTTCCAATAACCAACAGTAATAAATCCAAATCGAGTCAAATACAAGTCTTAAAATAGAAAGTACGTCTCTAATGTCAAAAAAAATAACTCCCGGACTCTCGCTAGCCCCATGCTCCGCGATGTCCTCTAATCCAGAAAGTGCTCGAAATCTGTGGAGGCAAGATGAGGGGTGAGCTTGACGCTCAGTAGGAAAATGCAATAACACTTGCCCCAATAAAGTAGTATTAGCACGTTTCCGAACTAAAATTCTAACAATTCCAAGGAGAAAGGTAACAACGAGACAATTAACCCCAAGCAACCAAACCTCACTTTACTACACTACAGCCTATCCCAGAAGGCCCCGCCCAAAATATTTTCACGACTGACTCACAGATAAACCGAGAACAACACCTTCAACTACAAGGAAAACCACACACGGGAAAACCATCAACAGACAATCACAATCCAGTCATTCGCAATAACCCACACTCGTACAATGTCACGGTCTCGGGAGCAACCCGCTCGGCCCGGCGTAGCCGCACGAAACTCCCCCCCGACACACAGTCGGGAGAGGCGGTCGATCTCATCGCGGAACACAGCGTTTTACCGATAAACGGAAGGCAGGGAAATCGCCTCTTCGCGACACGTCACATCGCGCAACAACACACATCGTTTTACCGAGTGCTAGTCGGAAGGTAGGGAAACCACCTCTTCGCGGGACAAAGCGTTTTACCGACTCCAGGTCGGAAGGTAGGGAAACCACCTTTCTCACGTAAAAAAAGCACTCACAATCACAATCACACTCACAATCACGATCACATTCTCAACATACTCACACAACTATCACACACTTACCATCACTTACCGACACCACACTCAACGTGGCAACCCCACCGGCTTAACCGGCATCCATTCCTCAAAATCCATAACTCGCATATTACACAGAGAGCATCAAATCATTCCAGACCCTAATATGCATCACTAAGTTCACCTCTACTCATTTTCATGCTCGTTATTTATTAACCGGTTTAACAGCACAGAGCACACAAGTAAACACAATCAACAAACAATCCTACAGGCACGACATGGCCCGATTCTACCAGCACGACAATTCCACTGTCTCCGGGCACGACATGACCCATCGATCGTTTACAGAAATTTAATGGCTACACTAGTTATTTGCATCGTGATTGTGATTGTGAGTGCTTTGTTTACGTGAGAAAGGTGGTTTCCCTACCTTCCGACTGGAGTCGGTAAAACGCTGTGTCCCGTGAAGAGGTAGTTTCCCTACCTTCCGACTAGCACTCGGTAAAACGATGTGTGTTGTTTCGCGATGTGACGTGCCGCGAAGAGGCGATTTACCTGCCTTCCGTGTATCGGTAAAACGATGTGTTCCGCGATGAGGTCGACCGCCTCTCCCGACCACATGTCGGGGGGAAGTTGCGTGTGGTTACGCCGGGCCGAGCGGGTTGCTCCCGAGACCGTGCCATTGTACGAGTGTGGGTTATTGCGAATGACTGGATTGTGATGTTCTGTTGATGGTTTTCTCGTGTGTGGTTTTCCTTGTAGTTGAAGTTGTTGTTTTCGGTTTATCTGTGAGTCAGTCGTGAAAATGTTTTGGGTGGGGCCTTCCGGGATAGTTTGTAGTGTAGTAAAGTGAGGTTTGGTTGCTTGGGGTTAATTGTCTCGTTGTTACCTTTCTCCTTGGAATTGTTAGAATTTTAGTTCGGAAACGTGCTAATACTACTTTATTGGGGCAAGTGTTATTGCATTTTCCTACTGAGCGTCAAGCTCACCCCTCATCTTGTCTCCACAAGTTTCGAGCACTTTTTGGATTAGAGAACATCGCGGAGCATGGGGCTAGCGAGAGTCCGGGAGTTATTTTTTTTTGACATTAGAGACGTACTTTCTATTTTAAGACTTGTATTTGACTCGATTTGGATTTATTACTGTTGGTTATTGGAACAGCTTTTTAACTTTTACATCTTTCAAATCCTTAATCTGTTATTTCACTAAGTCACGTCTTGTAAAGCCCGCTTATTCAAAATGGGGTAATCTTTTGCAAAATGATACGTACGGGTGGAAAATTGCATCGAGTAAATTTTGAAAAGGAAAAAAAGAAGAGAGAGAAAGCAGATCAGTGTGGACTGGATCGGTCAAACCAGACCCAGCCTCGCACTCAGGCCCACGAATCAAAGCCCAGCCCACGCGCGTTCAGCTTCAGGCCCAAGGCCCACTCGCTTCCGAACCCTAAACTCGTTCCTGTTCCTCTTCTTCATCGCGCAGCTGCACGAGTACCGAGGCAAACCGCATCGCGTCCTCTTCCTTCTCTCGTCTCGCTCTCAGACCTCCCACCTCATCTCTCCCTCTCCATCCCTCGCCACCGTACTGCGTCGCCGTTCCTCGGTTCGTCTCCGTGTAAATCGAACCACGCCGGCATCGGACACGGGAAGCCATCGCCGGAGCTCCTCGTTCGGATTCTTCTCCCCCGAGCACAAATCGCACCGGCGACGGCGAATCGCGCGGTTTGTGCTTCTCTCGCCCATTCTCCCTTCTTCTCCGAGCCCCTTTTCCCTGAAAGAGTATCGTCCCGAGCTCGATTCGAGCAGAGTTGGTCGGAACCCTCGCTGGAGACCTCGAGCTCGCCAGATCTGAGGCGAGGATGAGTTCTGAGTCACGCCCGAGTCTTCAACGCCACGTCCACGCGTCGTCGAGAACTTGCCGCCCATCTCCGCCTCAGTTCCTCCCTTCTCGAGCTTCTTCTAGCACCGTGGACGGTGGCCGGAGAGAGAGTTGGTGTGGCCGGAGCTGGAACTAGTTTAGGCGAGCCAACGCGGGTTGGGCCGGATCACGGAAACGGGCTGGTTGGTCGGACTTGGGGTGGAGATTTGAACCTTGGGCCAGGCCCAGGTCCGGACTGATTCTGGACTCGGGCTTGGGTCCGGGTACGGACCGGGTCCGGGGCCGGGCTTAGGTCTGGCCGGGTCTGGATTCTGGACCAGGTCGGATCCAGGTCTGGTTCGCGGATCCGGGTCGGATCCAGGTCACAGAATTAATTAAATAAATTATTTTGACTTAAAATTGGTATTTAAAAGACGTTTTGGACCTTCCGAGGACTTTGGTTATGCCGGAACTGAGTGGACTTTTTACCTGTTAAACCCAGACTTGGGCTTCGCCCGAGAAGACCGGAGGTAAACCCCGACGTGGACTTCTCTCTAGAAGACGGAGTTGGCCCGGACGTCAGCAGCTAGGAGACGCAGCTGTCGTATCGTCTTGAGGTAGGGAAAGTAGCGGCTACCGCTTTAATTACGTAAAGTTACTAGCGTGCATGATTAGGATTTAATAATAAAACCGGAAAGATCATAGTTAGGCATGTAGGATGTGAACAACTAGCGTAGACGTATAAACTGTGAACATTTACGTTTTTTGTCTTGGGAATTGCCGTGCTGGTAGATTCTGGCCATGTCGTGCCCGTAGGGTTGTTTGCTGTGTGTATCTGCTTAGTGCTATGTGTTGTTTGAACGGATATTAAATAACGAAAACGGAAACGAATAGAATTAAACTAGCGATACATGTTGACGATTTGAGTGGTTGTTTCCTGTTATACGTTATGTTGAACTGTGGGAAGGTTAGGGATTGGATGTCGATTAAATCAGTGGGTTTACCTCGTGAGCGTGGTGTCGGTAAGTGATGGTAAGTACGTGACGGTTATGAGTGTTTAAGAGTCTAATAAGAGTATACTCGGTGTCGCATGTTGTGACTGTGTGTGGGCAATTGTGCCATGTTTGATGATGTGAATATTTGGTTGTGATATGACCGAGTGAGTGATAGACCAGCTGTGTGCTATGTTAAGATGGCCCGGTTGGTATACCGAGACCATCAGTGGATTGTGTTGTGTGTTATATCCTGATTGGGTATTCCAAGAGATGGCGTAGCTGGAGTGGACTTACACCGAGGGATAGTTCTGGTGAAGTGTACCGAGACCAAGGATGGCGTGATCAGTACCCCGATGACTCGTAGTCTGGGATGGTGTTGACCGAAGTGTGTACCGGTTCAGTACGTATGTTGAGTAGTGCCCTTCGTCTGTGTGAGGAGGAAGAAATCGGACTGAGGGATTTCCGGTCGAGGATGTTACCCTTCGTCTGTGTGAGGAGGAAGATATTGGGACTGATGATGTGTGGTCCAGTACGATATAATTGGCTGTGTGCATCCGGTGGTGTGGGCTTATGCCGTTTTATGATATCTTTGTGTGTCTTGTTGTGTGCCGGTTCAGTACGTATGTTGAGTAGTGCCCTTCGTCTGTGTGAGGAGGAAGACATCGGACTGAGAGATTTCCGGTCGAGGATGTTACCCTTCGTCTGTGTGAGGAGGAAGATATCGGGACTGATGTTGTGTGGTCCAGTACGATATAAGTGGTTGTGTGCAATTGGCTTAGTGCATCCAACGACGTTGGGATTGTTTTACGATATCTGTGTGTATCTCGCTGTGTGCCCTTTCTTGTTGTTTGGCTTTGTGCAATTCTTTTAAGTATGCTTATGACTTTGTGAAAGTGATCGGTAACCGGGTGTCGGGACCGAGGCTTTGTGTTCCGGTGCGACATAAGTGGACGGGCTGTGGTAGCCGGAGACGTTGGAAATGGTTATACTATGTTTAGGGTGAGTCTGCTGTGTGCGCTGTGCGTGTTGTTGGGCTTTGTGCGTTGTCTGATGTGTGTGCCATGCGGGCAGTCTAGCTTGTGCCTTGGGTTAAGTGTGACTTGGGTCTTGTGAGAGTGTTTGGTGACTCGAGATGGTTATACCTGATTCCTGCGTTGCAGTACGAGTTCGCACGTGTGGTCGGTTGTGAGATAACCGTAGGTGTTGTTCATCGAGAATTGTTAGGTGATGGGTGTCACGAGCTAGTTGTGGAAAGTGGTATGAGTTCGGTTCGTTGTGAGTTTGTGTTACGGGTTGTGCCTGATGGAAGGCTAAGTGCTGTCTTGGAGTAATTGGTTTTAATTGTGAATTTTAACTATTGTGCTTTACTAGTATGCCCTAATTGGACGGTTACCCGTGGTGATGAGTTGTGGTTCAGATCCTTAACTACTTTTTCTACTGAGCGTAAGCTCACCCCTTACTTTGTTGTGTTTCAGGTGTTGAGCGGGACTTGTACTAGCAGGATTCTCGAGGCTAGGGAGCTGACGGGGATTCGGGCTAGTGTCTAGAGACATATAGTCTTTTTGCCGTTGTTTTTATCGAGCTATGACTCGTGACGTTGTTTAAAGTTTTAACTACTATTTGAGACTAGTTTGGATTTCCTTTCCTTATTTATTATCGTTTTACTTCACGTCTCGAATTCGATCAAAACCGGATTTGGGGCGTGACACGTCTCGAGTCCGGTCAATGCCGGATTTGGGGCGTGACAATTTGGTATCAGAGCTTGGTTTCATTTTTGTTTTTCAAAATCTCGGACCGTACGTCATTAGGTGGTTAGTTGGGTCGATAGGAGAGTCGTGCGTCAGTTGGTTGGTTTATCAAATAGTTGAGGTCAGTAATTGCATGCTATGACTGCTTATGGTACGCTGCCTGTTGAATGCAAATACCGGAATTGATTTTGATGCCCCGCCTGTGCGGATGGTTTACCAAGTTTCCAAACGGAACATGCCGAAATTTTCTGTAAAATTGGAGTGTATGTACTATTATGATTTGACTGCAGCAAATCATGATAATGGAGATGTTAGATAATTGCAGTGTAGTTTAGGGACGCCTGAACCGGGTTGTAACGATATGATATCAACATGGACTATTATACTACAAGAATAAGTTTTTACAACCCGTGATACTGAGTAGGGTTGAGATTGTGAGGAATTGCTCTGCGATGTGAAATTGTGGACCAGTTGGTTGCGTGTAAGTTGTTACACTGCTTGTTGTACTTGAGTGATTATGTGATTGAATTGTGAGACATTTTATTTCCTCTGTGCGATTGTGTGGTAGGTTCTGTGTGACGCACTAGTGTGCGGTGTTTGTATTACTACTACTACTAAGAGTAAACTGAAGTATTTAAAGAACTGTTTAAGTTTATGCTGATCGTGTTTGAACGTTAGTGTCTTGAGTGAGTCACCTTTAAGAGTTGTTGAGGAACTGAACATGTGTGTGTGACCATGCAGTGAATGGATCGTATGGCACGCGTTTATGTTCCACGAGGTACCAGGAGTCGACCAGCTGGAGGTCGAGGACAGCCACCTGCCATTGAGGCGGCAGGGGCAGACAGTGTCCGAGCAGCGGACACGGAAGGACCCGCGAGGAGTGGCGCTGGACCATCGGGACTTCCGTCCAGAGCCCCGCCAGTCACAGAGCAGACTGAGCCAGTAGAGGCAGAGAGTGCCCAGGGTTTAGCCACAGAGGAGTCTGAGGGGACTGATACCGGATTTGGGGCGTGACAGTCTCGGTGGATGGGGACCAGGTTAGTTTTTTTGTGCTAGAGTAGGTAGTTAATCGAGATGGGAGGCCTGTCGATCCAGGCTTGCATGGCGACGGAGTGGTTTTCCTTCATGTCCTCCGATTCCTAAAGGAGGAGGCGCTACATCGTCGCACAATAGGACAGTCATAAGGGATCCTCAAAGGTGATCGGAGATAAGGTCCTCTGATTGCGGTGCTATATGACTTGAGTGATCCAATAAAGATAGCTGGCCAGAGCGAGGAGGAGAGGACCCTGAGGGAGAGGTCCTTCTTTAGTGGATGAAAGGGTAGCAAAGGGGTGGATTACGGCGGTGAATTAACAATCTAAAATGTTAAGTTGAGGTACAAACTTTTTATTATTGTCTTTGGGTTCATATCGTTTGATACAAGACTCAGATACCTTTCATGCATCATCAGTATTATGATTTTTTTTATAAGCTCGAAAAATTTATTAATAAAAACTCATTCCAAGTTGGAAGAGGCTGGTGAGAACAACGATAACAAGGGAACTCATAAAATGAGCTAAGGGCCTAAGCCCGCAAAAACAAAAAAACATGAGATTAAAAGAAGACCCAAAAATCCAAAACAGGCGTCCCACCGAGACCAATGAACAATATCTCAGGGTAGACATGTGGATTCTCTTATCTCAAAGAGACTAAGTAATCCGTGCCCCTCCACTCCGAGAGTAGATCAGCCCTTAACGTCCCCCCTGAATGATCACACATTAGACCTCAGTAGGAAACAGGTGTAACCTGAATGGTATCGGGAACTTCCAACCCCCCTGGAAAAAAAACCCACACAACAACGACATAAGCCAAAACAAAACCACACATCAACGACGTAAACCATATCTCCTCCTAGGAAGAATGCACCAGCTCGGCCTCCTACACCAATCCACAAAAGAAAACCCAGATCTCATCGACTGAGATTTCCACATAATAACATACGAGTGATTCTGAATCTTTCCAAAGAGAATATCACCTGACTCCATCACCTGATTAAACACAACTGCATTCCTCAATAACCAAAGATTCCAAAAAGTCACATAACAAACCCGAACCCACACCTTCCAGAAATGATGTGAATCCACACTTCTCCACAATACCACCACCTCTGCCACAGACCTTGGGATAACTCAAGCCAAGTCCCACCAGTTAAAAAATCTTCCCCAAATCCACCACAGGATAGGACAATTAATAAAAATATGGTAAGTGGTCTCCATAAAAGCCTTACATAAGGGACATAACATCTGGTTAAGAGTAAAATACATACCCCTCTCCTCCAAAAAAACAGATGTTGGTAAAGCATTCTGAACGGCTAACCAAACAAGAACATTATGTTTAGGCGAGATACCTGGCACCCATAAAACCTTAGCCCAAGGTTCAGGCTCCACCAAATCCTCTCCCATCAAAATGGAATAGGCGTCTGAAATTGTAAAACCGAAGGAGGATTTTCTCCATAAAAAAAACATCATCTAGATCAGGCGAAAGGACACAATCCTCTAAACACTCATACAAAGCATACACCTCATCTCGTTCCCTGAGACCACGACTACGACTAAAAGTGACCGACCACCCCTGCACATTCCAAAAATCAGCAACTACTCCCACCTTGTTGACGGCCCTCGAATAAGCTAACGGGAAACGAGCCCTCAACGGAGCATCCCCAATCCATACATCATCCCAGAACGAGATGTCCACTCCTCTTCCCAGATTCCAAGAAAGTCCCTGGTTGCCAAACATGCTAGAAAAGAGAGGATCAGTAGCAATGTCCAAAATATAACTGAAAAGGTAGCAATTTCAAGAATTATCTAAACGGGTCAAATCCCAATCATTCACATCCCAACCCATCCTCAAACATATCAAAACTTTCCACAACGAGACTTTGGTGGTCACAAACCGCCACCACCATTTAGCTAACAAAGCTAAGTTCATAACCTCCAATCTACGGAGGCCGAGTCCTCCCAAGTGTTTAGGTCGTCACACCAAACTCCATTTCACCTTATTCAACACCCTTCCATCACCACCATTGCGCCACAAAAACTTTCTCTGAATTGCTTCAAGGGCTTTGATTACCCCCTTAGGCGCCTTAAATAAGGACATAAAAAATAGAGGCAGACCAGATAAAGTTAACTGAATTAGCGTGATTCTACCTGCCATATTTGAATGATGATTACTTTCATATTTTAAATCTTGATCACTAGTGAAAGATTATGATTCTCATTGATATTTGCAATACAATAATAGGTATATATAGTGGTAGAGTACGTAACTAGGTAGAAGACTAGAATGCTATAAATGTCCCTATACATTAAATCTAAGGAGAAACCTATCTATATATGAATTCTAATATAATTAGTAATATAATCTAACAACTAGGACGTTCTGTACCTATCACCTTGCGATTGTGTTTGCACTATAATTTTTTTCATGCTCGACGAAACACGAGTTAATTGCTGAAACAAATACGCTAAAACATGTGACGATTGTCATGTAATTACTGATATACCATATATTATAAATACTTACATAAATAAAGCTAGGATGAGGATTGACGACCGGGAAATCTAAAACATTTTAATGCATGACAAGCAAACTCTTCATAGTATCCAAAACATGAGTTCAATACTCTTTTTCATTAGCATGTTCAAAAATTTCTCCACGTTAATTTTCGAAACTACATCTAATGTCTTACACTCAAAGGACTTTTAACGAAATGAGTCTCATCGGACCAAATCAATTCTCCGAACACGTAAACCCCCGCTTTGTTACCGGTCGGCTTGAACTCCACCTTGAAAACTTGCTCTTCCCCAACTTTCCCGAAATTCAAAGTCAATGGATCAACCGTCACTTCCATCCCGGGCGGTGCATTGACTTTTGCTGTGTACGTACCTGGTTGAAGTTGAATCTATGTCAAGAAAAATATAAGAATAAAGAGATCCTTAAGGTTGTACCAGCGACAGAGTTAATTTTTAGATTAAGGGGGCACTGAACTTTTTAATGATAACACGTGGTGCTACAAAATTTGAGGGGAACAGAACTTTGTGGTCATACTCAGTTAGGAAGGTTGACATTTTAGTTGTAGAAGTCTGTTATAATATAAGTGACAAAAAAAATTTACATACCTGGAGGGCCGACATTCTTGAGCCTCCGAGTGACCGTGACAGGGGCATCGAGATCGGGGATCGTGATCGCAGGGTAGTTGAAATCGAGCAGTCGGGCGGTCGGAGGGCACGAGTAAGGCTTGGCATGGAAAAGCTTGAGCCTCTGTTCGTCGTAGCCGCGAGCGCATAGGAAGTTCAAGTAGTCTTCGAGCGTCAAGTCGTAAACGAGTCCAGGATCGTCGGCTTGGTTTGGATTCACGTGTCCGGCTCCGTAATCGAACGGATTCAATCTCGTCAGGCTCCTGTTCACCAGCGGCTCTTTGTCATTCATATATTGCGTAGTAGTAGCTGTGCAAAACAACAACAAATCAGAGGCCCACATAAGTTGAAGTAGAATAAAGGTAAGGTAATCAATTTAAGTTGACTTATTAGTTGAGAGCTCCTTCTTACAAAATGGAGAACCGGAATTAAATCCTATGTAACACCCATAACGCTTTGTTTTGACTAGAATAAGGGGTGGGAGTAAAAATCCGGACTCGTAAAAATTCCCGGAACAAGAAATTTCACAATCAGAATAAAAAACGAATAAAATCCGATCCAAAAATCTGAATACCCGGATGTTTTAGATTTGGTTCTGGATCCAAATCATCAGACCTGTTCGGGTCCGGATACCCGGACCGATCTGTCCGGTGACTCCAGTCCAGCCCACTTCAAGAATCTACGCAACTTAATCTAGTCTAGAATAAGTTGTGTAGATTCTTCAAGCGTTCCGTCAAAAAAGTCCACTATTCTACGCTATATTCGAGGCACCCTATCTCAAAATCCTTCATCTATATATTTATAGTGATGTGTCGTCCCATCAAATATTTTGAACATAACTCTACCCTGAAGTATATATAGAAAAACGTAAATTAGAAGTATGTACCGATAGTCATGAGAGCGGATTTGATAGCGGCGGGGCTCCAATCAGGGTGGATTGCTTTCAAGAGGGTGGCGACACCAGCAACGAGAGGCGTAGCAAATGAAGTGCCAGACATCAGAAAAAATGGAACGCGACGAGTATCGTTTATTTTATCAAAGTTCCAAGGATCTATTGGCCCTCGGCCGCCGCAAGAAGGGCCTAGTATATCAATCACGGGCGCTATTAAATCAGGCTGATCACACACACATATATATTAACAACTCAATATATTACCTACAAATCTCCAATGCGGTTACCAATTAGTGCTAGTTACTATATATATATATACACGGGTGCAATCAGGTGCGAACCATGGCTTATGGTGCGAACGTGCGAACCTGTTTGTGCAGTGTATCTGGTTTGCGGAAATAGTGGTATCGGTTTGCGGTGTTTTCGCAAACCATATTTTTCTCAAGATAAAATGCTTTTTTTTCAAACTTCTTTTCCGCAAACTGGGATGCTTATTTCCGCAAACCATATTCGCTATTTCCGCAAACTAGATACACTATTTTCGCAAACCATATATTTTCTCAACATAAAAATGCTGTTTTACAAACTTTATTTCCGCAAACTGGGATGCTATTTCCGCAAACCATGTTCGCTATTTCCGCAAACCAGATTTGAGGTTCGCAGGTTCGCACCGTAAGGGAGGTTCGCACCTGATTGCTTATATATATATATATATATATATATATATATATAGGGAGACAATCACGTGCGCACCTCCCTTACGGTGCGAACCTACGAACCTCAAATCTGGTTTGCGGAAATAGCGAACATGGTTTGCGGAAATAAGCATCCCAGTTTGCGGAAAAAAAAGTTTGAAAAAACAGCATTTTTATGTTGAGAAAATATATGGTTTGCGAAAGTAGTGTATCTGGTTTGCGGATATAGCGAATATGGTTTGCGGAAATAAGCATCCCAGTTTGCGGAAAAGAAGTTTGAAAAAAAAGCATTTTATCTTGAGAAAAATATGGTTTGCGAAAACACCGCAAACCGAGAACACTATTTCCGCAAACCAGATACACTGCATAAGTAGGTTCGCACGTTCGCACCGTGAGCCATGGTTCGCACCTGATTGTACCCGTATATATATATATTATTTATATAGAAATATGTTGTCATGTTAGTTATCCCCTCAAAATCGTGTCTGAGCTCGGGTTTTCACATTTCTTGATTCGTTTTTTTGATAGGTTTTATGCATTAGGTTAAGGGTGTTCCTAAACAGATATTTTCCCATTGAAAGTATATATTTATCGTCAATACGAATACGAATTTAGATTTTTTGTGATCAACAATCCGTCCTTGAAAAATGAACATTTAACGGATTTCATCTGTAAAATGTGCGAGTGGATTGAATCTGATCCACATGACCAGCTAAACTGTACCAAAAACTAAAACAAAGCTCATTCTATAATTCATGCGGTTTCAAACACCTGAGTTCATTAGAAAAATGCTTCGCCTTTTTTTTGACTTCCTAACAAATGAGGTTATAGATGGTTGATCGATAATGAGGGTGGTGGTGGGTTTGAGTATTAGTAGTATTGGACTTGGTTATGGTGGGTGTGTGGATCATCTATCGATTGAGATATTCCCAACCAGAACATTGTCATACTACCACCTAAACCCCAATCAAACAAAAACGCTCCCTCTTCGAACTAGCCCCAACCCTAGCCGTCGCCACCCTGCTCTTCCCCGTCACCGGCGAAGGCCACGACCTTCTGCCTGGACGTCGCCGGTGACCTCCTCTTCTCTTTCTCCCCCTCTCTTCTTATCCCTTTTGCCCTTGCTTCTGCCAGCGCCTGCATCTCGTCTCTGGCTTCTTGCAACTCCGTGTGGGTGGATCTGTGCCAGGCGTGGATGGGCTCGTCTCGCTGGTTGAAGCTTTTTGGCAGGAGCTCGGCTTGCTCTGTGCCGGAGCTCGGCTGGTTCTTGGACCGGTTGCATCCTCGACCACTCCCTGCCCTCTGATGCGGCTGCTCCGGCGTGGCTCGTCTCGGTTGCTGCTGCTCTAGCGTGGAGGTTAACTCGGTCAGGCGCGCGACGGTTGGTCCTGCTGCTCCGGCATGGGATCGTCTCGGCTGCTGCTGCTCAGGCGTGAAGGTCACCTCGGTCTGGCTTCGTTTCAGGCGCTCGACGGTTCTTGTCTCGGGTCAGTTCTGGGGACCAGGTCAAAGACCGGGTAGGTCTTCGGCTGGTGTGGGCTTGGGCCGGGTTGGGTCTTGGACCGGTCTGGACAGGTGCCCGGGTTTGGGCCGGTTCGGGTCTTGGGTCGGTCCTTTCAGGCATGCGGGTTTTGGGTCGGGTCGGGTTTTGGGCAGATCCATTCCAGGATTTTGGGCCTATTCTGTTTGGGCCCAGGTTGGGTTTGGACTGTCGTGCTTTTGGAGGTTTTCCCTGTCATCCATCTAGTCGGACTTGGGTTCAGTAGAAATACCGGTCTTCTTTTGAGTTTCTCAGTGTTGGCCGGAAACGAGATAAAGACCGAGCTTAAGCTCCGGCCTTTTGGCTTCTGGTGTTGGAGTGCGTGGTGGAGACAAGGTATCCTTCCATTCGTGGGAGGCTTTCCTGCTAGGATTATCGCGGCTCGTTCCTGTTTATGCAGTGTGCACTGACCCCTCCTTCTCCTCGGTTGCTCTCTTTTGCGGTTTGGTGTGGTTCTCCTTGCGGCTTTTTGGCAGTGGCTCGTTTCAGTTCCGATCGTGGGACGCTTTCTCCAGCCGTTTGGATGTTGATTGTTGCGGTTCTGGTTCGGCCGAGTTGGAAGGTTCGTTTTGGGGCGCCTGTCTCTTCCGTTGGCTCCGTTGTAGTGTTATTAAGGTCCTCTCCTCACCTTTGCATATCGAGGTCGGGGACATGTATACCTGCTTCCCTCATCTCTGTTTAAGTTAGGTTTTCTTCTCCCTTCCGATTTCTTGGCTCTTCGATTGATCTTCCTGTGCTCCGTCCATTTCTGTGGTCGGAATTCCCGATTTGGGGTTGGCCGCCGGTGATTGCATGGGACTTTGTCCCTGGGATTTTGATTGATTAGTTTTTTGGGATCGGTTTATGTCCCTGCCGTGTTGTGGTCCTGATCACCGGCAACTACAAGATCTCCCTACCTCTAAAGGTTTTCAGAGTTTTTATGGACAATGGAGTAGATGTCATTCCTACTTAGATTAGGGAAGAGTGGTTGTAGGTAGATGCTGTTTTCTTCCTGATCTTAAAGGTTGAAAAATCTGGGTATTCAGACCTGTTTTCTCTGGGCTTCAAGGTTGGTAAACTTGGGTATTTCGGACCCAATTTTTTCGTGGATTTCTAGACACTCTCTCATCCTCATACGCTCTCATCATTGCATATTCACAAGGTTACACAATCATTCACAAGGCTCCATACTCACAGGCCCACAAGGGGAATTTACTTACATTCTCATTCACAAGGCTGCTCAGGTATAGGCCTCTCAGGGGAATCCATTACATTCTCATTCACTAGGCTGCATTCACAGGCCTCTCAGGGAAATCCAGTTACATTCCCATCCATCTGCATACTCACAGGCCGCACAGGGGATTCCACTCAAGGGTGCATTACATCGTACTTTGGTTTTGAGGATGAGCAGTTTGTGTTTAGGCTTCTACTTTCTGTTGTTTTTTACATTCTGTTTTTTTTCTCTCAAATTGTAGCTAGGTTGGGATTTATTGTTGTGTAACTTTTTCCTTAAAAGTTAATTTCAATTTGCTTTCGCTGATAAAAAAAAATCTATCGATTGAGATACCATATTCGTAACTCACTCACGTTGTTGCGGATAAGCAAAAAAATTTTGATCCATTGTCTTCCACTCATATGCAGATGAATAGCGGATTAGACGGATAGGTGGGCGGAACAAATTATCGAGTGTTTTTGAACACCGTATTAGATTTCCGTTAGGGTTTATTTGGTTTTCGGGTAATTTGAAGGAAAATGGAAAAGGATTGTTAGGAATACTTTCATAAACATAGTTTTATGAAATATCATTTAATTGACCATCTAGTTATGTTTCTTTTATGTTTTATAAGACTCGTACTATATTAAACTATATTAAATGTTTTATCATGTGACCTAATTTTGCAGAACAAGAAAAAAAAACGGATGTGTCCTTTGTTTATGTGGCGTTGTGACCTCGAAGGGGTCTCTGACGCGGAGAATCTTTGAAGAGAAAAATGATTAGCATACTGACAAACTATATAGTTGGGATAGTAAGAAGAAAAGAAAAACAGACTAAGATCTTGATTTGTAAGTAAAAGAATTTTACGATAACGAACTACAGTTTTTCCCACACTTTATGATGGGAAATAAATATATTGTACTAAATTGAAAGAAAATGAATGGTTCAAACAATATTCACATAGATTCAAAAACACCCTATTAGAAGTTAGAACGCATCGTACGAACGTATGGGGTCTAGAAACAAAGATCTATTGAGTCATTTAATCAAGTTGACCCAATAGTTTTTAGGAATGAATTTAAAAATAAAAATGAATTCAAAAGTTTGCATGATTAGCATTCATATTATTAATGTTTTTCTGTTAATTTAAACTACACGCTATATTAGCCTCATGATCGAGATATAATAATACGATCATAATTTAAGATTACATCAAAGGATGGATTTAAGTGGGACCCTGAGGAGCACATGCACCTCTCAATTCTCTCAAATACAAATTTTGCAGTTAATGTTTATAAACTTTTTTATTATTATTTATCTACTTGGGTCCCCTGAACTTTCCATTTTTTTTCTAACTAAGAAATAATAAATAACTGTTTTATATTTATATATAAAAAATTAATTATTCAATATTTTTCAAAAAAAGAAGTAACTATTCAGTATTTATCAAAAATAGTAATTATTCAAAATGATTTAAACATATATTATTATTTAATCTTCTTTTTCTAATTAGAAATAGAACTAATAAGTAATTATGTAATAGGTTTTAACCACGTATTAAGTGCATGAGTATTATTATTATTATTATTATTATTATTATTATTATTATTATTATTATTATTATTATATTTTCTAATTGTTTTGTAGTTTTACTTTTTATTTTTTAATTGTAATTAATTTTAAAAAAATATTTTATATAAGATATTGTCTAAAGTTGGAGACTATCAATTTAACTCATTCTCTCCAATATTTAAGTTTTTTTTTTAAATGTTGTTACTTTTAATATTTGAAAAATTCCCCTTCTAGTTTATTTCAATTTCCTAGTTATTCCACTTAAAATATTTTTATCATTATGTATTACCATTGAAAAATTTAGTGCTTTCTCTTACGGAAAAAGCTGGCTCTTCCACTGATCATGTCATACCTTGAGTATAGATGGCTCGACGGGATTAGGTCCTCTAGCGGAGAAAGCTGGCACCAAAGGATCCGATTGCAATACTATCTCCGTTTTGACCGGTGTCAGGTATGCCGTCGGGTTACTGAGTAGAGCGAATGATGAATCACCTTTGTTTCTAAAAAAAACTTAGCTCAACCGAAACAAAAGATCGAATCGAAAAAGGTACCTTGTAGAATTCTTGTAAGCGAGAATGGCTTGTCCGTCAGAGTTCGTTACACCCGCAGAAGGGACCAATGTAGTATAGAGCAGAGTCATCCTTACTATTTTAATTTCTGGCTCCTTTACGATGTTGATCATTCCTGCACCCATTCCTTCTTTTACCATTGAAGAGGCTTCCGGCCCTCCATCCAAACAAATCAGTATCTTCCCCTTCAACTTTTGAAGATCCAAGGATCCAATCAAACATTCCTCGCTATAGTTTTTTTTTGTTTTCGTGGAGATCGTTCAGCGTGGGATGTAACGTGTTCGAAACAAAAAGCACGTCGTTAGTAAACGAATGTGTTAGATAAGTAATCAGTAAGTTGTGAAAATGTATTCGGACATGATTTGCCTAAACGTTCAACCTAGTCGATAAAAGTCACAATGTTCTTATCGAGTCATAAATATATAGACTTATGACTCTTTGATCGACTATGGTATAGATGATAAAACCCGATACTTTCCTTAATTTGGTTCTTGCAACATTGTGTCCCTCAACAAAAAGTCTAATAAGTACACCCTATGCTTTCCTTAATTTGCACCATCTATCACGTCATTTTGAAAAAGACCTATTTGCCCACCATTAAAGAAAAAACATATTTTTCCTTAATTACAAATTGTTAAAATATCATACTTGAGGAAAAATGTTTGCAAACATATAAAATAGGCCCTAATTGACGCGAAGACCTATTCAAGGCTGCAACATATGATATTTGAGGGACATTTTTTGCAAACATTTTTAAAATTTTGGGTGACATGTTCATGACGCATAACCCATTTTAGAAGGAAAATATAAACTTTTCTTGACGATGCAAATTAAGAAAACCACGGGGATATAATTTGCTAAGATCCTTTGATTAGGAACATAAGTCTTAAAAACCAAATGTGTAAGAATAATTTTTTTGGGGACTATCCCTAATTAAAATTGTATAAAAGTGGACTCACGCATCTGCATTTGTTGCATTATCAACTTTGGCTTCTATGCCAGTGATAAGTGGATACTGCGTTCCCGGTGGCAAGCTTTTTTCATTTTCGTACAAGGCTATCCCCTGCATATTCACCCAACGAAAAATATAATATACATATATATAATTATATATGCGTCTACATAACGGGAAAGTGTTTGGTATACGTGAATACCAAGTCATTAGTCTCATACTTAAAATTAATAACATTGATATTATTAAGGAGGGCCACAATCCTCTTTATAGAAGAGAAATACAAGAAAATCTCATTTTAATTTATTTAACTCATCACTCATGCGTGCCCTCAAATAAATGTATTCACTAACAATAGTAAGGTTATTTAGGCATCGGGTGCACTTGCCGTTTTTCAAAATTGTTAATTTTTTTTTATTTTTTTTAAAAGTAACCTTCTAATTTCTTGTCATTTTATAGTTGTGCCCCTCTCAAATTTATATAACGTTATGTATTACTTTTGAAAAACCTCACCGGAAAGAGCTGACTTTTATATTGTTTAATAGGATTTGTATTTGTGACCTCAAAAAGAAATGAGACGTAGCTTAATCCAAGTGGATTGGTCAAAATTCTGTTAATTAGGCCAAAAAGAAGTTTTCCAAACCAAACCAACTATCTCGATTGTTTCATTATCGGAAACGATATACTGAAACCTAGCACCGACGAGTACTTGGGCTTCTCGCCGATTAGCTCTGGATGGGATTTTGGTTTAAACCATAAAAATCAAGGTAGTAAGGATGAGGAGCTCCCGACAGAAGGAAGCAGGTCGAGGGACATGACGACACAAAATTCTAGACCTTGGGAGGCACATATTTGATACTAACGTATACGTACCTGAAAAGTTTGGTTGTCCCCGAGAATGACATGAGTTCGAAACTCCCTGTCAATGGTGCTAGCACCGACCGAGATCATCCACGGAGACAGGTTCTTCACCGTCCCCGGATCAGGCCCGGAGTTGGCCGCCGCCGCCACGAACACAAGCCCGCGTATGACGGCGTGGAAAGCGGCGATCGACGTCATCTCATTGGAGTACTCGAGCTGGTAATTGCTCAGGGACATGGTGATGACGTCAGCGCCGTTGGCTATGGCGTCGTCCAAAGCCGCCAGCCTATCGCCCTCGTGGAAGAATGGCCCGTCCGTTTTGGAGCCGTTGGGCAGCTTGTACTCGTAATATTCGTTACGTACTTTGTAGCCGACCAGACGGGCCCTCGGGGCGGTGCCTTGGGCGGTTCCGACGGCCTGACCGAAGATGTTGGCGTCGGGGACGGGGCTGCCGCCGGCAGTGGCGAGTGTGTGCGTGCCGTGGTCCATGCTGTCACGGGCGGTTTTTTCCTTGAAGCAATCGCTGAAGCCGTCGACGGTTAAGTTTAGTCTCACGTGTTCGATGCATTCGGAGCGGTACGCTTTACTGTGTATTCGAGCTCCGATCAGCTTCCTACAACAAAATAAAATAATAATAATTAGCCATATGATTGGATGAGAGTGGATATAATTTTTTTTAATGAAGTAAAATAAGAGGATAATATTGAAAAGGTAGTTTCGGGTAGGGGTGGGCGTTGGGTGGTTAACCACCCAATAAAATCTTTTACGAACCCAATCCGATATAATTGGTTTGACATATCTTGGAACCCGCCCAATCCAAAAACCAATTTTTTATAGTGAAACCAACCCGTTCACTGACCGGTTAGTTAGTGGTTTTAACCAACCAACCACTTTACCACATGTAAGTACAAATTTAGATACCAATAATCGTACACATATTTCTATTTCAAGCAAAAACATATAACTACTTTCTCCAAAACAAAATAAAAATTACATATAAGTCATCGTGTTCTATGTTAGCAATCCGTGTGACACAAAAGAGCGCTCATGGGACATTCATCTATATCAGATCAGTGGTTATTATGAAGCCACATGTAGATGGTGAACAGTACCGGTTTGGTTGGTAAAAACGATGGTTTGACGTTTCAAGAACCGAAAAACAACCGTTAACTTTTCGGTTCGATCGTCAAGAACCCGCAACCAACCATTAACTTCCGGTTTCGGGTTTTCTGGTGCGGTTTGTGGTTGGTTTTAGCGGTTTCGGTTTTTTTTTACCCACCCTAGTTTCAGGTATTCATGTTTTTTTTAGTAATTTATAGCCCTCATTTTTTGTATTTGAATCGGATTTTATCATTTTGCTAAATTTGTAAAATGATAATTTTGTCTTTGAAAGTTTCAATTGTAAAGAGTAATTTAAAACAAAAAAAAAAATCCAAATTTCATGTTTCGTAGACTTGTTACTAGGGTGTAAAATTTCATTGTCACATCGGTTGGCCTCATGTCGAGAACGACTGACGATGTCGATAGTTTTGTTAGACCTGGTGAGGCTGTATAGTAGATCTCGTCTGAGCCGTATGATTGTTTGGGCCAACGAGTGCCCCTCCCATTGTGATCATGTGTTCGCTCTTGGTATGGGAGGCTACTACGGAGAGGGCGATCACCACCACGACAGGGAGTCACCGTATTTCCAATACGACAACGTCGCGATATGGAGGCGTGGAGAAGAACAACACCATGGTTGTAAGAAAGAGACTCACGAATAGTCTCTTGGTGATGGAGGTCTTGAACTATGACGACATCTTAAACGGAGGGGAAAGGAGGAAAATGACGAAGACTAAAATACAGAGCTCTCAACCCTAACAAACTATAACTATATAATTTTCGTTTTTTATAATATAACGGTAAGGACAATTATCATTTTATAGAAATTGAAACATAATTCAGATACCTTTGTATATTTATTAAATAATAAGTTAGAAAATGAATAAGTGAAGATACTTTTTATATAATTATTCCTAAAATATATCGGTAAATTTAACCTGTTACAAGTGGGGCCTTCTTTTGGATCGAGATCGCAAGCTACTCCTTTCCACTTTGGTGGAATTGGACCCATTCCTTCGTCGCTGTAACTTTTTGATTCTGGCCAAATACCTAATATAAATGTACAAACAAATTTGTCACCAGATGTAATTACAAAACTGGTCAATTACACTCGAAATCAAATCAAAATAAATAAATGATTCACTATTTTGTCTAATTTGGATCGATTATTTCAGTTACATTTATAATATCGCTTCGATTTTGATTATGAAAATTTTATTACCTTTTCATTAGACCCGTTGGAGCTGGTCGTGGCAGGCGCAGGCACGGCCCTGACACGACTCGCTGTCACGACTTGTCGTGTGACGCGGTCGTGTCAGGGGGGGCGTGGCAGCTTGTCGTGGTTGGTTCCAGCAACGACGCGTCTCGTCGTGCCAGGCGCCAACGACTAGTCGGTTGGCCACTCACGACGCGCCATGTGTCGGCGACGACTCCCAAAAAACCCTATAATTTTCTATAAATACAGATCCACCCCAAGCCAAAATTCACCCTCTCATCACTTGTTTGAAGCTCTCATTCCTCTTCAAATTCTCTCCTTGTTTTTCCTACATTCGCAATGGACCCTAATCAAGCCCTCCAATTCGTATCCGAGTCATTGAACGACGAAGACGTCGATTCTCAACACACCGAAGAGGACGTCATGGCCAGTTACACGTCATGGACCCAATTCCTCCAATCGGGCCAGTCAACGCCGCTTCCTCCATACACCCCGCCCACCCAATGGCAAGAGTCGCAAGTGAAACCTTCTCAACCTTCCCAATTCGTTCCGGCCACTCAACCTTCTCAATCCGCTCCGACGCAATCGAGGAGGAGGGGGAAGAAGGCTGCATCTACATCGGCACCGAGAGAACCTCCGCGGCCGAAGTGGTCCATCGGGGAGGAGACAAGATTGGCAGGGAGTGGCTCAACAATTCGCTCGACCCCATCAACGGGAAGAACCAGAAGAATGACATGTACTGGAAAAAGGTACATGCCGAGTACGAGTCGGTCAGACCGACAGACGATCCACCTCGGACGTGGATGGCTTGCAAGGATCATTGCATAAGGTTAAAGGACAATTCAGCAAGTTCGAAGAGAAGTACACCAACTATGAGAACTATCTCACAAGCGGGAGGAGCGAGGCTGACATCATGGCAGGCGCTGAAGAGGCGTACATGAATGAGGAAGGGCACGAGTTCAAACTCAAGCATATGTGGCTCATCGTGAGGGGGCAACCAAAGTTTTCGACCAAGAATGTTGCAGAATGTGACATCCCCGGGCTCGACCTCAACCTCAACCTCGACGCCGAAAGTGAAGCAAGCAAGCGGACAAGGATGGACGAGTCTCGCACCTACACTTTGGGAGACAGGTGCGACCACGAGTTGAACTCGTTTGCAACCGAGGAGCGTCCGATCGACCAGAAGAGAGCCAAGGACAAGGCTCGAGGCAAAGGCAAAGCCTCGAGGAAAATGGACTTCCCGAGCAAATGGATTTCATCCACTCCTTTACCGATAAGAAACAGAATCTCGTCGATAGCAGAATGAAGATGCAGGCGCAGGTCATGGACATGTTGACCGAAGTTGTTCGCCAAGACACTACCAACATGAACGCGGAGGAAAAGGTGGCTCGTGCCTCTATCATTCAAAGCCTCGGGAAGCGTTTGGAGTTCTTGGGTTAGACATGACTTCAATTTAGTTTTAGTTTTAAATCTATGTAATAAAAATATTAATATAGTTGTTTTTTAAGTACTTTGGGTTTTATTCTAATTATATAAAAAAAATTATCGGATTCTCGGACCTCGGTGGGCGTGCACGATTACTATTTCGAAATAGTAACCCTATGGTCGTGACAGCCGCGCCAACCCCTCCCCCTCCCATCCTATAAATACCCCTCAACCCTCCCTCATTTTCTCACACCTCTCAAACTCTCTCTCTCTCTCTCAAACTCTCTCAAATTCTCTCAATTCGATATGGCGGGATCATCTAATTGGGCAACCGGGCCTCTTTGGTCCCCAGAGGAGGAGATGCATTTGGTGGTGAATTGGCTCACCTTTTACGAGAACGGGGGCCAGTATTGGCATCAACTATACCTTGCTTTCGTTGACACCAGGAATGAGGAGTGGCCACAACGGATGGAGAAGCAAATGAAGGATCACTTCCAAAAAATGAGCAAGAAGTGCAAGTGGTTTGATGCTATTTACCGGAAGAAATTGAACGAGCCAAGGAAAGGAGCAACCGATGACGAAATCTATGCCGCGGCCGTGAGTGATTATCAACAACAACACGGGCAGTGGACAAAACGCCCTGTGTGGGAGATGCTCAAAGACGATGCGAAGTGGCTGTTACACATTCGCACCATTAGAAATTAGGTTAACTATCTTATTTTAAATAATTGTGTTTTAAATTATCGAATATGCACTAGGTTTTAAATATTATGTAATGTGTTTGTGGGTTTAAATAAAGAGACAATTATCATTTCCAACCCCCAACTTTACGTCAAATTCATATCCTAACCTCTCCTCACCTTTTGTTTCAAATCCTAACCTCAACTTTCGTTTTTTTTTCAAAACCTTTCATTTACTGTTCAAATTAACGAACATAAAGTTCATTAAAATATGTGCGCACATATGTTATTCATTAATAAACATATTATTATCAAGATGTTAACATGTGAAAAGAAAGATAACATATTCTCAAACATCATATAAACCTTTTAAATACTTAATATATAATTTTCTTATTTGTCAGAAAAAGTGTCACAATACTTGGTAAAACAAATAGTAAGCTAATCAAAACAGTTCATGTTGGTTTTGATTCCATTCCACTAGTACAGTAAATTTTTCTTATTTAACTAACATATTACTATAATCAATTTGTTTTAGTTTGATAATAAAAGTAGATTCCGATTGATTTACTCAAAAGAAGACAAACAATAATAATATATACACTAAATTATTAGAACTTATTTTAAGAAACATACCGGTATCAACACCGGCGATAATCATATCTTCACCATACTTTGCCTTCTCCCATAGCGAATTTGGAACGACTTGTCCATTTTTCTCCAATCCCAGGAACTCAATTGAATGAGTTGTTTCCACAGAAATTGGCGTCGATTCTATAACTGATATCACCTCCGGATGTTCTACATATGATAAGTATTAGATCTCTGATTCCAATCCACATAATCCAATTACATCGTGTATTGACACAAATATCCTTGCATGCTTACTTGCAAGTTTTGCCGCTTCTTTTTCAGTAAGGTGGGCCGTGAACACATTAAGATGGTTCGTATAACTATAATGAATTTTGCGTTTCATCCGTGATGCGCTGTGAAACGAACGTAAAATATATTAATTCATATTCATAAATCAAAACCAAAAGAATCCATAATGAGAGACGATTTACAAAATCAATTCAACCGTGAGTTGAGAACTATGCAGAGGTGATTCAAGGTGGTAGGCATTCTGACATAACATTTCAGAGAGAACAGACAAGTGTCACAAAAAGATGTGGAAGAGAGAAGAGAGAAAAAACGGGGTTATTCTCGGATATATAGGGTGATAGGTCATCAACCCAAAAAAGAAAAACGAAAAGAGTAGAGGAAAACTATTTTTCCGCCAAATTGTTTCTGAAAATCGTCTCCATTACAGATACTCTAAACTACGAAATTATTTATACGTAATTTTTTATTACCTTCTGATAACTTTTCCCAAAACTTGGTAGTGATGATTTTTCACCTGATCAGGATCAAGAGTCGCAGGCTCTTCATCGTAAGAGCGATGAGATCCTAACGCCACCACATAGGACTGCAGTAAGAACATAAACCTCAAACTTCATAACATGAAATTCGTCAAAAAATAATAATTAAAACAGTTATTCCTTGCCTTTTTAATTGAAAATGCAAAGGTGAATTTGAATAACGAAGTTAGAACGAGAAACTGAAGTAGAGCGGTGTGGAAATTCGAAAGCTTCATATCAATCTCCAACTATTCTTGTGAATAATAATTAGTATATATATCAAAGAAGGTTCTAAATCCTTATAAAAAAAAAAGGTTCTAAATCGCAGTTGTGATCATAATTCAGCAGTGATATATGTTGATGTAGTGATAGTGGACTTTTGAGTTTGGGAACACTATTTTATAATGAGAAGTTGGTTGACTTCTTAGTTAGGTGACACTAATTTAAGGTAGTGAAGTTAGTTGCGAAACAGAGATTATAGAGAAACTTGTTCTACATTGATCCGATGATTTCTCTTTGCCATGGAATTAAGAGGACGAGAGAAATGGTTGCAAGCAACATCATTGGTACGTATTGATCGGTAATGATAATTCAATTTTTGCTAACGACGTACATTTTTTATTTATAAACTTTGTAATTAGTCGGATTCTTAAGTGAAGATATAACATTAATATTATTTTGTTCTACCAAATACTACTAAACGATTAAGAATTTAGCTGAGTGTCTATAAGTGTATTATGAAAACACCAATGACACTTATTTTAACAATAAATTGTGTGCTAAACCCTAAAGAGAAAGCTCTAACCTCTTTTACAGTTATATTACCGTCGTCTTCGTCTGTTATGTCATTTTCATCTGTCGCGTTGCCGCTACCTGCCACTGAGGTGTCCCTCTCCTCAGGTGGTTATCCTACCCCACCACTACTCCTCATACCTCCAAAACCCATCCAGGGTTCCGTCAAGCCGATGAAAGGGAGATGAAAGAGACGCCTGAAATTCTCCTTTGCGGAGGCTCCTCTCTCGGTATTGTTGTAGCTCTCTCTTTTTCTTTCCTGCAACTTTCGTCGACGCGGATTCCTCCTGTGGTGGTCTTCTCATCGTGGGAGATCACGTTGATGGCTCAACCGGCCAAACCTAAAAGGGGCCGACCGACTAAGGTGATAGATACAGCACCGCCGACCTTCTTACTTTCATCGGAGACTCCCGTCCCGACGTTAGAGACGCCTTCCTCTGTTAGGGTTCCAACCTCCCAACCGATGACACTACCGATGATCTCCCAAACTAGGTTTCCGGCTCCTCTTGCTCCACAGTCACCATTGGGGGACATTCAAGCCAACTTTTTGGCCTGCTGCCTCACCGAGGAAGAGGCGATAAAGGTCGTGGTTCCCTACACCCCGCCGGATCCCAAAATTCTGATGCGTCTTCGCTTCGGCATGAAGGGCTGATTGACCTCTCCCAATCCTCCCCGGAAGGACGTGTTGCTGTCCATCATCACCCAAGCATGGGGGCGTGCCAGAGTTGAGATGGTGGTCAAGGACCTCAAACCAAGGACGTTTTCCTTTTACTTTGTGTCCCTGGAGGCTCAGGTCTGGGTACGTCAAAATGAACCGTGGTGCTTCCACGACCACCATCTCCTGCTCGGGGAGATAGAGGATCCAATGTCCTGGGAACTGATTCGCCTTGATCGCGTCCAATTATGGGTGCATGCTAGGGGGATACCTCCCCTCTTCCGAACAAGGGCTACTGGGGAGATCATATGGCCAACCCTAGGAGAGCATGTGGAGACCCCGTGTGATCATTGAGGCCTGTGTTGGGGTGGTACGACGAGGGTCTATTTTTGGATGGACGTTCACCGGCCTCTCCGGCGAACCATGATCATGCGGTTCTGAGAGTATCAAGACCTGGTCCGGGTTACCTTAACATATGCCAAAATTCTTACCTTCTGCTTCAACTGTGGTAGGATTGACCATATGGTCCGGGACTGCGAATGGGAGGTGTTGTGGGGGACTCGCTTTGATGACTTGATTCTGGAGTTCAAGACGGCGAAGGAGGATTGTTCGTACGCTACAGACGGGGACGGTAACCACTTCCCACATTGCCAGGGTTCGCACCATTGACCTTAGGCTTGGTACCTAAGGTCTGGTCGTCTAAGGGGAAGGAGCCCATCATAACCTTGGAGTTGGTACCTAACCCGAGTCTGGGGTCTCAGGTTCGTCTAGGGATGGAACCTTACCATAGGGGTCCCGACCAGTCTACGATAAGCCTTCCTGGGTGTTCAGAGATAAGCCTCCCTGGATTTGGTTCATCTGGTATGATGTAGTGCCTTAGAGGTCAGAAGAGGGACACAGCGGGGGAACCGCGAGAGGATCAGGAGAGGGCTTGGAAACAACCTTACCAAGAGGAATGAATGGCATCCATGACTCCAGGGACCCACTCCGGGAGGAGTTCCTTATACGAGCCATTCCTCACAGCCATATAACAAGATTCAAGTTCGGTGGCTTCATTAAAACGAATCCTTGGAAAGCAGGGACCAAGCAGCATTTAGGCCCCACCTTGAGTTGTTCCTAGCGGATGACATCTTTTGGTTTTACTTTCTGTTTTAGTTTTGGATTACTTTTTTGCTTTAGTTTATTTTTCTTGTACTAGTTACGTGTGTTATAACCGGGGCCTGTTGGAACGGTTCATTTCTGAGAGTTATTGGATCACTATCCTCTTAAGGGTACTGGCCGCTGTAATAACTCTCTCATATTTAATGAAAGCTATTTTTTATTCTAAAAAAAATATATTTTTCTCTAATATACACGTGGGATCGTGTTAATTGATATATACAAAAATTGCTATCAATGTAAGATCACACTGACTAGTATTTTAGTTCTTTTTAAAAGGGGAGACATATATATTTTTATCAATGCATTTTTTCCAACATATAATAGTTTGTTCAAGATTATAAACCTTAAGTTCCAGATTATAGTTAGGGAATTCAGTAGGTATACCTGCTCTCTTAAATTCGTAAGTATAATCTACGTTGCATCGTATTATGCGTCGTAAGAAGAAAAGAACAAATAAACACAATAACACATACAAAAAACTTCGGAGCCTCCGATGCAAGTTCTTCTGAAACACATAGCTTTCGCGATGGAGCGTTCTAGTATTGTCATCCGCCATCTTAATTCGCCGTGATCATCTGAGATGTCCTTCCCAAGGATGAGACTTCATTTAGATGTGATAAATAAGGTGGAGCATGCACTGGCGGAAACACTGACGATCCCCGCAAGGTCCGTCCATAAAACGACTTTACCCAAAAGGGCATCCCATAACTCAACTTCACCTAAACGGGCAACACTAACTCGATTATACCGACCCTAAATCGAGGGGCATAGCGAGAAAACTTAATAAGAGAAATGAAGGATCAGAATCAAATAGATAAACAAGATGAAAAGAGCACATCCAACGATAATAACAAAATACATTTTTTTCGTTAATTCTCTCTCGATTTGAGAGCCTACCCTAGCCCTACCCTCTATCGCCGCTATGGAGCTTCCGTCTGTCGTTGCCGCAGCGCCGCCTGGACCTGTCGGTTTCGTCGTCCCGGTATTCGCCTATCCCATACAGTTGACCTCGCAGACCACGCCTGGCGCGGGGTTTAACTACGGATGGGAGTGGGTGGCCTTTCCACAGCCCTCAACGCCTATTCCCCTCCCCGTTAAACTTATGGTTCTGTGACTCATATTCCGATCGCCATGCCCCCTCGTCCTCTCCCTTCAGTCTTGTTTGGTCTCCCTCCGTCTGATCTACAATTCATACCACCACCAACACCCCTTCCTCTCTCCCACAAATCTCGGTCCAGCATCCTCTACCGGTGGACGCTGTGTCAACGGGTTCGGCTTTGAGGGAACCGCTGGGGTTTTTTGGTACGCGAGGATCGCCCTCCAACCCCTGGTGCTATTGTTTGTCGCCGATATTGGGAATGTCGAAGTTGGGTGCGGCAGGTCTTAGTGACTTCGACTACAAGCTACAGGTCCTCTCCACGTTGGTCGAACCCTACCCCGCCTGTCAGGGCCCATCAGCACCAAGACCTCGCTCCCCCCACCCATATTCTGTCCTTTCCCATGGGGCACCAATTCAACACCGTCGAGGACGTATCTACTGTGAAAAGAATAACGAACATTCTTAAATGTTCTTGCCCTGTTCTTCGTGGTCAGAAAGTCTCTGATGCACTTATTTGTCATTATAGAATTTGATTAATGAAAATTTGCACCTTTTGCTCAAAAACGATAATAACGAATAGGGTTTGAGCTCTTCTGTCTTTGCATCTAGAGAGAATTTTTTATCAAACATCATGATTTTTCTTTGATAAAAGAAGATAAACATATGTAGCTAGTATTTTAGTTGAAGTATCATGTATGTCAGTACCTTTTATTTTTGAACATAATTATGCATATAATGAAATATAAATGTCTGAAGGCACCAACTCAAAAGAATCACTAAGACAAAAAATAGAATTCTAAAAGAAGATATGCAGGGAAAAAAAGCATAAAGTCCTCATATCGTAGTACAAACAAGAAAGAAAAACGATCTCTCAACTTATAAAGTTGGAACTCACTTACCGAGTTTTTCGAAAGGTCTGATCAGGGTGATGCTACGATAGCGATCAATTCCATCAGTACAGTTGCTGATGATGGGAGCTAGGGCAAAGTGTGCCCATTGTCGGATAAAGTGTGGTGCACTCTTAGACTGATTGCTCCCCGGGGGGGTGGGGGGGGGGGGGGGGGTAGTTGACGTTGTCCTCTCTCGTATGATAAATGAGGGTCCTAAAATACGGAGATGTTGGTTCTCGAGATGGTAGAGGAGAGACTTGTCAGTACTTGTTGAAACTTCTGCTACCCTCCGACTAGACAAGCGATGGTACTCGTTGACTCCTAATTATTTCTGTCGGCCCTCATTGGGCGAGACGACGGTGCTTGCTGCCCTATCGGTCTGTTGATCCTTCTAGTCGTTTACTCGGTCTTAGAATTGATCATCAGTCTGGTTTGGGGCATCCATAAGCCTAGTTCCTCACTCTTCCTATAGAGAATATGTAGGACGATCCTCGGGTGGAGAGTGGAAATTGCAAAAAACCCTCCCGCTCCAAATTCATCCACCTATCATCCTTAAAGAAGGTTTGGTAACTAGAAGGGTAATCTCTTGTTAGGATGGTTGTTGAGATGTGATCTTTCTCCTAACGGGAACGTCATGTCCTATGTCAAAGGACCATCAAGTCCCTCTACTACCTTCCCCTTACTCTTACGGCCAATGAGTCCGTTTTGGGCCTAAGTCCTTCCATTTTCTCTAGTCCCTAGGATAAGATCGTTACTTCTGTCTTCCGGGATGAGGGAAGGTCCTCCACGATGGCCACGACTCATACCCAAATGGGGACAATCATTCCGAATGTGCACTTGGGTGTTCGGGGGTTCAGTTATGGTTGTCATCACCATCCCTCAAAGTCTCGTTCCCAACGGGAAAACAATAGCCATATGGCCAATATAATTACAATCAAAACAGTGGTCCAACAAGTACTTATAATAGAGATTGTACCTTATGTTAAGTTTGACGGAACCACAACTGACGTTAGAGTGGAAGGCATGCATCCAAGCGGACTCTAATAAGCAAATAATCCCTCGTACCCATGTATCGAAATCTTCATCCAAAACCAAGAAAGTACACAATACTCCTCCAGTCCTAAAACCTACGCCCTTATTCAATGCCTTCATCGGAAGATTGGTGATACATATCCTCATAGAGAAGTGGGTGAACAAATAGTCTTGAGGGCGTATATGTGGCCGAAGATCTACGAGAAGCACAGAGACCTCCTATAGGCCCATGGTTCCATCAGACAGTGCGAAAAGCGAAACCCACGACCCCATCATCCAATGGACGAGCCACCACCTCTAATAATCGCCATAGCTCAACCAACCGGTCTACCAAAGACACCAAGAAGGTCCAGTTGGACAACACTCTAGTCGTCATTGCGTGGGTGAAGCTCAACCCACTCCCACACACTTCTGTCGGGGGTACCACCACCTCCTAAATAGATAGGCCTCTCATCTGGCCACCCAAGTCCTCTACCCCCGAGGGGAGGGCCCTTGGTTCTACTGGCTCCCTCGACCGTGCAACATGAGAGACCGACAATATATCCCCATGGTGTCCACGAGAGGTCCTTACCTGCATCCCTTGATTGGGTTCCTTCTTAATCCTAGAAAATGAACCTTACTGTCTCTTATGTCAGGTCCCCTCCAAGGCTCTCTCTGATGTCTTATGGAACCCCTCAGATTCTGCTCGACGGAGTGTTCACACCCCTTATCGGAGCGAGAATGACACCGCTCTACCAACTATCAGTGTATCTACTCCCCCAATTGTTGATACACTCTTCAAACCTCCAGAAAGCCCCTAGATGTCCTCCTCCCTGACCGAGGGACCCAAAGGTGGCGTCACTTGATAGTTCAAAGATACTCTCCCGTTTAGTTTCGTTGTCTTCGTAGCCAAAGTGACTGTCCGAGGCACCCGAGTTTGACTACCCACTCTCGCAGTCTATCGTTGGATCGGCCCAGGACGAGTCCTTGCGAGAGCTCCTTAACGTGCCGCCCAACGTGTTGAAGGATAAGGAGGTTGAGACGTCTCCCTCGTCTAGATGATATGCGCCGCCATCATTAATGATGATGAAGAATTCATTTCGAAAATGAATACAAGCCTTGAAGTCTAGAGAGAAAAGAAGGCGAACACGGGATGTATGTCAGTAACTAGTATAGATATAAACTATCCTCCTCGACCCCTCTATTCACTCATAATAACTAGCTTTAAATAATGTTAAATACCGTGATTCTTATTCCCATCTCACTTACAATTCCCTATTCACTCATATTAACTAGCCTTAAATAATATCGAAAATCAATTACCTCGCCTAGGGTTCGCTTATAGCATCTATCTCCCACACCTCACAATATCCAATAGCGTCCCCGCTCCATCTACCCCCAAGATTCTGGTACCATCCTCTTCCTCTACCTATGTGACCATAAGATGTCTCTTTGACCTTGCACTCCATGTCGATCACTACCCGAGGTGCCTTGGGTCATTCCCCCAACTCCACCAGTGGGCTTTATCAAGTCAAAAAGACCAAAGAGAATGTCATATTGACCTTCCCTTACTCCAAGGAACGGTTCGTTCTTGGGTCTGGGAGGGTCTTGGTCACCGATTCGTGTCTATGTTCGACATGACTTGAGGTATGGCCTGTACCTGGATCTTCTTTTTGATAAGCGCGAAAAATTTTATTTAGTAAAAATTAGATTCAAGAAGAATCTAACCAAAGATAACCATTACAAGAGAGTTCTCAGAAAGAGCTGCGGGAACAAAACCCGAAAACATACCAAAATGAATCATTAAATCAACCATCAGTGACCCATTCTTAATCTTCCGAAGTCAAGGTCGGATCGTCAAAAGCTTTAGCTGAATGAGCTATCTGAGCGGCTTGAGCTTGCAAAATCTACTTCTCAATGTCCACACGATATGCACGACTCAAGGAGCGAGTTGGTTTAATATCAATCGTGTAGTAGTCCCCTAAAAATTTTGGGGGGTGGCTCTGCCGATTCGAAGCTCGGGAAGGAGCCTGTTTCGAAAAACGACCCTTAGTTAAAGGGTTGGGTTTTGGAGGTATTTTCGAGTTGTTAAACGGATTTCGTAATGAAAACCCGTAATATGCGGGGGTATTGACTCCCTATCAAATATTTAGATGGTAAAATAATTGACGACAAAACAGTTTTTAAAGTGAAAGATCATTCAATGATAGGTTCTTGGGATAAGGGCTGGCCCATTTTGGGCAAATTTGATAAACAGAGAAGAATTTAGAATTTTTGTAGTTTGTGGGATTCGATCCCTGGTCCGTGAGATGCCAAGCTCTGATACCATATTAAAGAACCAACTCAACTAAAAGCTCAAACTGATAGTTGAAGGCCTAATTATAGTTATATTCTAACAAGTACGACGACATCATGTCGACAGAGTACCGAGAAGAAAATATTTTGAGGGGTCGAACCCCAAAGAATTAAGGATGGACAGATAGTTGAGATCACAGACCTAAGACCAACACCCATAGCGCACAGGTTTCATCTGCTTAAGGGCCCACCCCAGTTTCGGCCGGTTCCGAATCTGCTCGTCAACCGGTTGCCGATTTCAAGTCTCCGGTTTGATGGTTTTCTCGCCCGAAAAACCATCAGATTCTTCTGGTTCCGATTTTTCCGACGACGTTCATGATTGATTTTGATTGGAATCCTATAGGACGGAATTTTTTGCCCACCACAGTAACACCTTTCTGTGTTTTTGTCACGTCAAATATTTGTTTTTTTCTTGTTATATTTTGTACTAGCCTGCGTGCCTTAAACGATACCATAACCTAGTTTAGTAGACAGGTTGACTTTATTGATTAACACTTTATAAAGAGGCCACAAATTCCTTTCAGACTTTAAGTGACACTAGCACCCGACAAGAGATTATTACATTGTAACATCCGACGGAACAAACAATGTCGTGTACAAAACTGAACAATAGTGAGGATTGAAATGAAACAAAAGTATTTCCTTCCTAAAGAAAATGTTGGCTTCTAAACATCTCATGCTGCTCCGTTTTATTTCTTCGTTCTTCGCCATCAACCTAGCCGCTAGCGCATTCGGATTGTTACCGGAAGATGAAGGTAAGGGAGACAATTCAACAATATTATATTTTTTTTTATTAAAACGAGTCCCGATATATCAGTTTTCGTGTTACTATAAATACAATATATCGTGTCACTCTCCCTTCATCATTTCGTACTTTTCGTGTTATTTTTCCATCAACTTGGACTTCAAACCGTTCAAGCCCTCGTATTCGTTCTGATCCATTAGTTTGGGTAAAAAAATAAATTTCAGAAGAGAGACGCGAATGTGTGTACAATGAGTATCGAAGATATGTAGTATTTATAGGATAAAACTTTCACTACCGATTAATTATTTTTGTCGGTCAGAAGTCCAATATTTGGATTATCGGTCAAATATGTTGGTCGGTAATGAAAGTTCATTACCGACTGTTTTATTTGGTCTGTAATGAAAGTTCATCCCCAACCTTTCTATATATACACAGTGCAAGCATTACGCGACATAGCCAACACGATGGGCAAAAAGGATTGGGATTTCAACGTAGATCCGTGCAGTGGAGAATCAGGTTGGGCCACGACGAACGGGAGGAAAGGTTTTCAAAATTATGTGACATGTAATTGCTCCTTCGCGGACGCTCCTCTCTGTCACATCGTTAGTATGTATGTATTCACATTTCAGTACGCTATATATTTTTGTTCGTATTATCAATGATTCATGTTTAGCTATCACTATTCAAATCGAAAACTTGATTGTTAATACGGGCATCATGGCATAACAGAGTCTTGACCGAACAGTCTCTCCAAGGCGAGCTCCCGCCACAACTGGTCAAGTTGCCATACCTTCAAGTTTTGTAAGCTCTTCCTTAAACTCGATACGTCGATTATAGAGTTTGTATTCTGTTTTTCGATCGTAAAATGAACTCGTCTTCCTTCAATTTGTAATCATTTTTTCAAATTCTTGCAGCCATGTGAATGACAACTACCTTAACGGAACACTCCCGCCACAATGGGGCTCAATGCGACTGCTTCACCTGTACACTTTATTCATACTCATTACATATATTTCTTCTAGCATGAAATACGTACATAGATTTATAAGGGAGAAAACTCACAAAATATTAATTACTAAACTAACAAATATTGGTATATTTTATTAGAGAACCAACTCAACTAAACACGCGCTTTCACAGACAAGCCTGTTTACGGGTTTGGAGGTGAATTATTTAGAAGAGAAGATGAGCTCATTGAGAAGAATGATAAGAGCTGACCCATTTTGGCCAAATTTGATAAATAGAGAAGAAATATAATTTTTGTAGAGAGTGGGGTTTGAACCTAGGTCCGTGAGACGCGAAGCTCTCATAGAACCAACTCAACTGAAAGCTCAAGCTGATAATTGAAGACTCATTATAGTTATATTCTAACATTTTCTTTCATGTCAAGAATTATACACATATTTTGTAATATTGTAGGGCCCTAGCTGCAAACCGAATATCAGGTACAATACCTAAGGAATTTGGAAGCATGTCTGATCTTGTTAATTTGTAAGTCCTAACTGACTAAATGTACAAACTTCAATTTTAGAGGGAATTCAAAATTCTGCATATTTACCCGTCATGTGATTAATCCTATATATAAAGTTAATATTAATAATGACCTTATACTTTCAATTATGTTGTTGATATTATACGAATATATATCTCGTTACATAGTTTTTGTTATTAAGGAACTTCATGTGAAACGATTAATCAGTACGCTCGAGTCCAATCAGCTATCAGGAAGTATTCCTCCGGAGCTAGGAAATCTACCGCATTTGGAGCGATTGTGAGAACCTTCACTTAAAATTGTATATACTATCTGTATAGACACGAATTCGTAACATAGCATGCGATCGTTACCCAAAGTATCTGTTTTGTCACAGAATTCTCACCTCTAGTAATCTTGGCGGCGAATTGCCTTCATCACTCGGAAGATTAACCGCATTGAGGGACTTGTAAGCTTCGAATTAAAGATTCAGATTCGGTTTCATACATCGGTCTGTTGAATTTTTATTTACATGTCATGATTTGCATATTTACTCAACAATGTATATGTGTAGTTGGATAGGTGACAACCAGTTTACGGGACAGATACCGGAGTATATTCAGAATTGGACCAACCTTACAACTTTGTAAGCTGGATTTGTTATTTTGTTATGATCAATAATTGGGATTATGCTGATTATATCAACAGATTTGATGATTTTAGGACTAAATCAATTGTGTAGATATATTCAGGGCAGTGGTTTGGGTGGACCAATTCCCTCTGGTATTGCTGCTTTGGTGAACTTAAGAGACCTGTGAGTAAATATTTTAAGATGCCAAGTCAATATTTTTGTTCGTAGAAATAAATATAAGGGAAACTACAAGAACCTATCATTGAATGATCTTTCACTTTAAAAAATGTCTTGTCGTGAATTATTTTACCATCTAAATATTTGGTAGAAGGTCAATATCCCACATATTACGGTTTTCATTACAAAATCCGTTTAACACCTCGAAAAGACTAAATTATCCCTGCTATCTTTTTTCCTTCTTCTTCCTACAAAAAATAATAAGGAAAAGAGAGGGTATGGATAATTTGGTCTTTCTAAGTGGTTAAGGATTTTGTAAAGAAACCTGTCATATGTGGGGTATTGACCATCTATCAAGTATGTACGTCGTAAAGATATTTACGACAAAACAGTTTTTAAGATGAAAAGTCATTCGAAAGTATGCTTTTACCGTTTCCTCGTAAATATACTTATGTTATGATTAATCTTATTTAAATTTGAAAATGCAGAAGAATCAGTGACTTGCATGGACCCGAACAACCTTTTCCACCTCTATATAACATGACGAATTTGGTGAACCTGTGAGTTAGATTCTTAACTTTTATTAGTAACGGAAGTAATATATGTATTTATTTTAGCATATAGGAATTTGATTAATTGTGGGAATCAAGAATACAAAAACATTAAAATTATGAAAAGAAAGAGGACGAGACATAGTTCGAATCCGTAAATAATTAACGCTAACCCTATTATGAGATGTCCAGCTACACCAGGGAGAGTAGATGGTAGGCAGTCGCCTTGTTGGTTGTTGTGGATGAGAACTCGTCGAGGATGATCATTTCCTTATTCAACCTGAAAATGCTCGTGGTGAAACATCGGGGGCACTTGAGGGGATAACTGACATCCAGGAATAACACTAGGAAATAGGGGAATCATGTTATCGAGCTTGCACCGCCCTTGGTAGGGCGAGGTGTGCGCCCCCAAAGACACCTCGTTGCTTGAGTGTCCGCTCATTGGCCCCGACGAGGCTGCTTGACAGACCTCACCTTGTTGATACTTCCTATTCCATCGTACATTAGGGACATCAGACAAGACCGATGTGATGGATTCATGGGTGGTGGAGTCAGCATCGGTCGTGGCGAAGCCGGTAGTTTCAATTGATGCAATTGCGAGTTGTATGACGACAATTGGTGTTGGGGCGGCGACAAAGGCGGTGGGCGTGGAAGACAACATGGTGTTGTCGCGGATCTTGGACGCCTCATACGCGAGCCACGTGGGGAGCCAGAGTTGACCGGCGAGCTTGATAGGATGGATGGAAGAAAAGATATGGCTTCAGGGCGGGCGACAGCCATAGAGGATAGCCGATAGATTACCAAAGAAAAGAGAGTGTCGCATACGCCAAAAAACCCTAGGGCGAGAGAATAATATTAGATAGTAACATATGTATCTACTTATATGGATGGCTTCCAATAAAAACGAATCCTTACCACTCAAACTACAAATTCTCATTTTTGTTGAAACATATAACACGATATGTTAAAACCTATAACACATTTTGTGAGAACCCGTGGAACATATATGTGTGAAAATATATGAACTCTAACACAATGTATTGTAGATTTCAATGAAAACGATGATTCTTAGTTTACACAATAAGAAGGGTTTATAGGGTACTTTTACGTTGTGTGTTAATCGTAGGGTGTTGAGGAGTTGCAATATCAGTGATGAGCTTCCACCTTATATTGGTAACATCAAGACTTTGAATACGTTGTTAGTACTCTTTCTCGATCGTCTTATTTATTTTATATGTGATAGTTTACAAATAACGTTTTGTTTCCTACAATTTGTTAAGTAACTTCCATTTGTGTTTGATTTTGCAGAGATCTCAGCTTTAACAAATTGAGAGGAGAAATTCCGAGCAACTATTCTCGTTTAGTAAACACCAAGTACATGTAAGTGATAAAATATGTCGCTTTCTGATCATTCATAGACTATTTTAGTTAATATCGTTCATCCAAAGTCCACCATATGGTCGAAACACGGATGAACTCAATGTGTAATGATTGAATTAATGGTATGGATTTAGGCTTTTTGTATATAAATTTTGGTTTTTAGACTTTTGTTATTTGGTTTGCACCCGTATTGGGTTACTGAGATTCCTTATTTAAAAATATTCTTTTTCATGTATCGGGTTATAGTCATGTTATTGGTTAGTGGCTGAAATTTGTTTAATCCACTTGATATTTTATGTCGGGCTGAAAATAGTTTGGTTTACAGAATTTTTGAGCTATGCCCCTTCGGTTTAAGTGTCTTTCTTTTTCATTTTTTGAAAATTTTGTGCTTTATATATTGTTTTGTTGATAAAAACAATGGTATGAATTTATTCAGATATTTAACCGGGAACGTGCTGACTGGACTTGTGCCCGATTGGATGTTCAAAACAGGAGGGCAGATGTAGGTGATTAAGTTGCTTACATAATAATTTGTAATAGAATCATGTTAATTAGTTAGAATTTGCAAGTACTTAACACTGTAGTTGTTGCATACAATCGTGCAGTGATCTTTCGTACAACAACTTCACGGTTCAAAGCCCATCAAGAGGCTGTCAATATGGCAACGTGTAAGTTCACTTATATTATGAGGGTTAATATGTTTTTTTAGGGCTAATAGGGTGAATTTTTTGTGACTAACAAGTACTCATATATTATTAATTAAAAGAGTCATTATATGGTATAAGTCTCGAATGTCTTTCTATACTTAACTATGAGACAAGTGAACTGATACATGCGGTATTTGAGGAGGCATAAAGTCGAATTGAAATAAAATCTAAACTATGAAGAATCCAATAACTGCTGCTCAAGGTATTGCCTTGTTGCTACATACTCTGTAGAGTGCGACAAAACTTATTGTCATCAGTTTCTAAGAGAGACAGAGCTCTTCCTAAGGACCCCTTTCAGGGCCAGTCCCTAGAGAACTAGATTCCTTTCATTCTTCCATGTGGGGCTGCTTCTACACCATGTCCAGATCTTCCTGGGTTCCTCAGTTGACCCCCTTTTTACTACCCCAGCTCATGCTCCATACCAGACTCAGCTCTAGTTCCAAGTCCAGTTCTACCTATGTCCCCAGGCAGGTCCGGGGTGTCGGCATTATTGCTACCAAAGAGCTGACCGATCACTAAGTTCTTCTAGCCCGGATTGACCGAGAGGGTTTGGGGGACGCTCCGAGGGCACACACCATTAAGTGCAGTATCCGGGGATACTATCGGGCCCCTACCTCGAGACAAGGGGCCCTTAGATGCAAAAGTCGAAGATATCGATCTGCGGGACGCTTGACCATCCCAATCTGTTGTATATGTACTGGTCTGACGGTCCTTTTGGAACTCCAGACTAGAGGAGTCGAACCGTGGAGTACCTACCATCTCTCGGTCACATTCGGCCACCATGTGACCGATCATACCCCAATTAAAACAAAACACTCGTAGTTTTGTATAAGTAAGTGTGACACGAATCGGGTCGGAAAATTTCCGAAAACGAAGCAGAAGTTGTCGGTGAAGAGGACGCTGCACAAGGTGCTAGAATCTGACCTTCATTGTTCCTCCCCAACAGGTGCCCCATTGGTCACATGGGACATTAACGCACAGTCGTCTCTCCTATGGTCTTGGTCAATACCAACGAGGGAAGTCCATGGGCATGTACCCATAGTTGAAGCCGATCCAGAGTGGGAGGCTCCTTAGCCTGCGGGTCTAGATCACCCAGCAGAAGTGGTCGTCCATCGAAGCACCACAACTCGTTCCTTCGAACCCATGCACGACTTGTCTCTGTCTCAAAGTAAAACCTAAAGATCCCCGAGACGAAATCCTTGATTACCAGACCTTCGGCCAACTTCCCCCACGCTTTAGTGATGATCCTAAGAACAACCTCCTTACGTGGTGGTTTAAAGGTCCACAATTTTCCCATCATGGAAAATTGTTTCCAGGCCAGGATCGATGGAATCATCGGCGCATACGGTACCTCTACCTCTACTCCGTCTTCTTCCTCTAAGGAGCATGCCGAGAGACCATCTTGGAGGCTGATCGGATGGGAGTCTAGAGACACCAGCATAATTAGAGCCTTGGAGGTGGATCCGGCTTCTTTCGATTTGAAGTAACTACGACGGTGAATCATACCCGACGTCGGTGAGAACAGTGCTGGAATCACAGGAATACGGTCAGCATTGGGAACCCAGAGCCCCTTGCAAAGGGCCTCTAGTTTCTTCTGCCCCAATTCATCCCTCTCCGGTTCAGACATGGAAGCCTTTCCTCGAAGAGAATCCTGGACCAATGGAGGTGATGTAGTAGTGATCGGAGCCACCTTTGGCTATGGAGCGTTGGGTAGGTCAGAGTCCGGTGGCAATTGGGGAGCAGAGCCAGCCCCAGGGGTGGTGGAGTAGGCGAGCCTTCGACGGTGGACGGGGGCAGCGAAGGCGCAAAAACCCTAGCGTAGATTGTAGTGGAAGCTAGGATTTGAGCCTTCAATGGGCGGCTCTGTCGCAGATTACTCAACGGCTCAGAGGAATCTTGAGAGAAGGCCATGATCTTCGTTTATTGAGACAGTAGGGAAGATCGTCGTAGAAGAAAGAATGAGAGGGAACGGAGTAATGGTTTGCTTTGTCTTCCTCCTTCTCGGTTTAATGGGAGACACAACCTACGAAGAGGGTGCGGTAGAGGCCTATGTGTCGCGTGCTGCACCAGGATTGACTACGATGAGACAAGACCGATGAGGGGGGGGGGGGGGGGGTAGCGGTCATGTCGACGATAGGGATATAAAACTTCATAAGTGGGGTTAGGGTTACCTCGAGAAGAAGGATCTCGATAGGTACGAGAGAGTATTTTTTGGCAACGTATGATTTAACATTTAAGTCAGGTTTTCGAGTGAATTAGTTCAAGCTTTATGAGTGAATCAGTTTTGTGTTTACTCTTCCCAATGTTCAGATATGTCCCCTCGAATATCAAATGTTTAGGTAGTTTTGTGTTTATCTCTGTTTGTCACTTATGTCGTCAACTAACGATTAATAAATCTAATCTCAATAGATTTTTTTAGCGAAAGGAATAAATTTTATGCATATGAAACCATGAATCAGAATGGAGGAATATGGAGAGAATAATATATCTGAAGACTGACTACAGTTAATCCTCCAAAGAAACCCAAGATATAGTCAGGTTTTTTGAGTGACCAAGCATTTGTTTTGATACTTAACAGACTAGAGCAAACAAAAATTAACAGCAGAAGACTAAGACATGGCTGACAAGACTCAAAACTACTATATAAACTTAATCCAAAAATCATATCTGGTTCGACCTGAGTCCACCCATCATAGCTTGAAAACTTGTGGATTCGCAAAACAGGATCTCTAGATATCGGGGAGACGTGCGTGATGTGGGGAGGGATCACGTGACATGGTGGAGGGACCCCATAACAGAGCAGGTTTCCCCTCCTCCGATGCAGCCAGGGGCGGGTGGCCTTATTGGACTTGGCGATGATGCACAGCAGACCTCGCCTGAGTCGTCTGATTGTTTGGGTCAATGAGAGCCCCTCCTACTATGACAATGTGTTTTCTCCTGGTGTGGGACGTTAACATGAAGAGGGAGATCACCACCATGGCGGGGAGGCGCGGATCGTCGTAGAGTAGACACCATCCTGTCAATACAACAGCGTCGTGATATGAAGGCGCCGAGAAGAACAACAAAAAGGTTGCAAAGATGAGACTCTCGAGTAGTTTCTTGGTGATAGAGGTCATGTACAGTGACTACATCCTGAACAAAGGCAGAAGGAGGATAAGGACGACAGTTTAGGACAGTTAAGAATGAGTACTCTCAACCCTAACAGAATTTTTGTTGTTACAATCTCGGTAGTTTATGTAACACTTTGGTATGGTAAATAAATAAAACTCAAGTTTCAAGCTAAGATGATTGTCAAGAAATATCTTGATATTGTAATTTGTAGCCCTCTTTTTTTAATAATTATATTAAAAAAGAAAAAACAACCTGAACTATAAAATTTACATCTTCTCACTTCTCGTATTTGCTTTGCAATCTTCGGTGCAGCAATTTGTTCGGAAGCTCCTTGTACAACAACAACTTGTAAGTCTTACGTTAAACTAAAATATTTTCCTCGAAACGTTACCTTTTTTCTCTTCTCATGTGTAAGTACTTTCCTTTGTAATGTTTTTGAACACCTTCAACTGTTGTTTCAGAAGTACTATAGTTCCATGTTTGAGTACTTACCACTGTTCACAAAGTAAGTTAATACGCGATCACAAGATTCGGTCACGATTATCAAAACCGAACACGTCAGCTTTACTTTCGATTCGATTTTTTTCTTTGCAGATTTGCCCTCGCTTCATCTAAATTGTGCGGGGGAGAAAGCAACCGGGGACGGGCACGTCCAATTCGACGACGACACGAACCCCGGGGGACCGTCAAATTTCTTCCAGAGCGGTCCGAATTGGGCGGTTAGCAACACTGGCCATTTCATGGACAATAGCGTGACCGGACAAGTCTACATTAACACAACAAACATCTCTAGCGGGAATGCGTATTTACGACTTTACGCTAGTGCTCGGCTTTCTCCCCTATCTCTTACTTATTATGGGATGTGCCTAGAAAATGGAAACTATGCGTTAAAGCTCCATTTTGAGGAGATAATCTTCACTAATGACGAGACGTACAATAGTCTCGGAAGGCGCGTTTTCGATATCTACGTTCAGGTATTTTTTTCGTTTATACTCTTCCGTTCGAGGAAATAAAAACAAAAGTTGATTGAGATGAATTGATACAATTTAAAGTATAGAGTATAGAATTGATAATATGTTAAATTACGTTGACATGGTATATGTGTTTAACGGACAAATATTTCAAAATTATTTCGTAACGAAACACGTTTCGAACTAACTTTTAGTAACAACATCCCCCATTTTATCCATTTTCCGTCCATTTATTTTTCATTTTTTTCAGAAATTCTGAAACTATCTGTAGTGTTACAATCCTAAAACCAACTTTAACCCTAAATCCAACCTTAAATCTCTCTCTAAACGTAAATCTAACCTTAAAATGGATCGAAAAATGGATGTAAGGAAAATGTTACTAAGTGTTAGTTTTTTTTTTTATCAGCAAAACAAATTAAAATTAATCCTCTTTTGAGGGGAAAAAGGAATTACAAAGTCTAACCAACAATACAAACGATCAACAAGAAGAGATAAAAAAAACCAACAAACAAAACAAAGGGGGAGTATGTTTTCGACAAAATAACTTTAACGTATTTATCCGTTAAACAGATATAATATGGAGTATGTCAACGTGTTTTACCCTTGATAGTATTCATAATGAAGTATAATTTTCCTTCTTAGTCATCTACAATTTATAGGGAAAAGCACACCCTCGAACGACCTTTATTAATAGATACACTTATATCGTTCATTTAATGTTAGAAAACTGACTTTCGTTAAACAACACTAGTGCTTTCGTTTTTTTATGCAAAAACTAACGGTCATCTTTACAAAGTTCACCACTATATGCTACCAAGTTCAATGATTAAAATCTCGAACCTTACTCGTTCACGCTGAAAAGCTCTTGTTTTCCAAATTCATGAATCTAATCTTTTAAATCTCCATTTACGTTACGTCTATGAAGAACAAGGAAAAATTGATCGGTTGCAGGGAAAGCTAGTGTATAAAGATTTTAATATCGCCGCCGAAGCCGGTGGAAATGGTATCCCGATAATGAGGACCTTCCCTACCGTTGTGACAGGCAATACCTTGGAGATACGGTTTTATTGGGCTGGAAAGGGGTCGAATGGTTTACCTTATAGAGGAGTCTACGGTCCTCTAGTATCGGCCATTTCAATCGATCCTGGTATGTTCGATATACACATCTTTCAGATGTAATACTCGATATAATTTTTATTTAATCTGATCATAGTCATGTAGATCAAATTCTTAATACTACATAATATAAAGTGAATATAAGATATAAAGTGAAAACTATTCTTGACAGAGTTTTACAGAAAATGTTTACACTTAAAAGTGTTTAAAATGGTGAGCATGAAGTTATAAATGTTTCATTATATTTAACATTTTTTTTTTGTGGTTTCTGAAAAACAAAACAATTTCACCATTCTTGACGGAGTTTTATAGAAAATATTTTATATTTTGAAATAGAGAAAAATATTTAAAATGATGAACATGAACTCATAAATGTTTCATTATATGTAACACGTTGTTTCAAACCAATTAAAAATATATATATTTCATAATAGGAAATTTAAGGTTTCATTATTCGAAATTTAATCTCAACTATTGATATATAGCAATCCAATATTCCAAAAGAGTTTTTATTTTATATTTTAATCTTTGTTTTGCATTTGTTCAATGGTCAAAAACAGTTTTAAGTTTATATTTTAATCTTTCATTTTTATTTAATAATGCTTCATATAAAGCCTAAATCTTATAACTATATGGTTTCCACGGTCATTTTTATCTTTATTGTACATATTTTAAATTTCAATCGTTAGAGCCTGGAAGTTCATTGTCGATAATCGCAATATTTGGAATAGCGGCCGGGGCCGCTTGTCTTGCCACCTTACTGGTTGTAGGCGTACGATGGTGGCGAGGTCGAATGTCACGAGGTACGTATGCAAGCTCTGTAGACCTTGTTGAAATTACTCTCACATTAAATAAAAAAAAGCATTTACAAAAGGATACTGTTATATCTAATTAACATTCAACAACAATGATAATTTGTAGTCACCAGATATAAATAACCCGTTTTAAATGTTACGATTTTCGATAAATGTATACTTTGGACACAGTTTTTGCCTCTATTATTTCTACAGAACCAAAAGGTCAAGAGAAACAAAAAGGCCAGACTAGACTCTATAGCTTGGCAGAACAAAAGCTGCCGAGTGGTCGCTATACCTTTGCAGAAATCAAAGCTGCTACGAACAACTTCAAGCCTCTTAACAAAATTGGAGAAGGCGGGTTCGGTCCGGTTTACATGGTAATTACTGGATATGTTCGTCATTTTTTTTGATAGGCTGGATCTGTTCGTCATTTACTCTAACTAATTGATACTATTTAGAATTATAGGAAGTAATTGATATGAGTTAGGATTGTTTTTTTTATAAGCTCGAAAAATTTATCATAAAAAGTTACATCAAAAAACGATCGAACCGTAGAACTACCATAACGAGGGAGTTTTCAGGAGGAGCTGCGGGAACAAAATCCAAAAAAAAAACATTGCCGAAACAAAAACCAAAAAACAAGCGATCACGAATGAAACGCTCAACCCTCATTAGTGACCTATCCTTCACCTTTCAAAGTCAAGGCTGGATCATCGAAAGCCTTAGCTGGAATGGGCTGAGGTAATTGAGCGTTTCGAGCTTGTGCCACCTGATTCCAAACGTCAACAAGATTGACAATTTTCTCACGGCTCAAAAAACGAGCTCTAGGTTGGATCTAACTGTATAATAATCTGTTAAAAATTTAAGAAGTTGATTCTGACGTTTTTTTAGGACCTCTTTACACAGACTACTCTGACCCTAGAAAGACCACCCTGCTCCTTTACAAGGCCAACCCCAACAGAAACTGATGTAGGGTCAGCCAATACCTCTCCTCCAACCTTATGACAACCTGACCCATTTACTGGCTCCAACACACATGGAGATTAGGGCACTTGCTCCTAAACGCATGTACTTGTTGAGATTAGGGCTTAACAGACCACCGTTCATCCATCTTCGTTTTTACGTGTAATGTGAACCATTTATCCACCAAGTATTATTAGAGGACCAACTCAACTAAAAGCTCAAGCGGGTAGTTGAAGGCACAATTATAGTTATATTCTAACACGCACCCTCACGGACAAACCCGTTTACGGGTTGGAGGTAAATTATTAGAAGAAGAGAAAAGCTCATTGAGAAGAGAGATAAGGGCTAGCTCATTTGGGGCAAATTTGATAAATTTAGAAGAAACTAGATTTTTTTTTGTAGAGAGTGGGGTTTGAACCCGGGTCCGTGAGGTGTCAAGCTCTGATACCATATTAGAGTATCAACTCAACTAAAAGCTCAAACTGGTAGTTGAAGACCCAATTATAGTTATATTCTAACAAACATGTCGAAATCCGACATACCTAAAAACTCAAGCTAATAAATGGTTGTCAAATGATATTCAGCGATAGTGAACTTATTCACAAGATGTGGTATTGTGAGACGTTGGGACGAAAATATAATAACCTAGTATTCATCGGTACGTTGCAGGGCACGCTATCGAATGGAACGAAGATCGCAGTGAAGCAGCTTTCTTCCTTATCACAACAAGGGAATCGCGAGTTCTTGAACGAAATCGCCATGATTTCGGCACTCCAACATACCCATCTCGTGGAGCTCTACGGTTGTTGCATAGAAAAGAATCAACTCTTGTTGGTATATGAGTACTTGGAAAATAATAGCCTTGCGCGCGCTCTATTCGGTAAGTTTCATTTCGACCAAACCGATGATTGACTCGTTTTAGCTTCACGTATGTTTTTGTCAGGAGTTGACTTTGTTGTCCGAATTAGGACCGGAAGAGCATCGGTTGAGGCTGGAGTGGGCGACAAGGCACATGATCTGCCTCGGAATAGCCAAAGGTTTGGCTTTCCTTCACGGGGAATCGAGATTGAAGGTCGTTCATAGAGACATTAAGGCTAGTAATGTGTTGCTCGACCAGGATCTGAGACCTAAAATATCCGACTTCGGTTTGGCGAAGCTCAATGAAGAGGAAAAGACCCACATGAGTACTAAGATTGCCGGAACATAGTGAGTTACACTTGCCTTTCATGCATGTTTTGGCATAATTATCAATATTTAACTTGTGTTTTGTCAAAAAAAAAACCCTCTCGCCCTTGTCTAACCCTAGCAGCCGCGCCGTGCTTCACCACCGGCGATACCGGGCGCTTCGGCCTTGGTAGTTGCCGGTGGTGAACGTCTTCCACCCTCGTTTTTCTTTTCCCTCTTCGATTTCCCCTTCGCCCTTTTTCCGTTTCGTTTTCCCTGTTTCAGATTTGTTCCTCTCTAGCTTTCTCCTTCTCCTCCGCCCGATTCCTTGGTGTCCCGGCCCTGAAATGGATGTGGGACGTGTTTCCTCTCCTTCCAAGGAGAAGATCGCTGCAGATCGGGGTTCGTTGGCGCCTTGGTGAGGGTTTCGCGGCTTCGCCTTCGCGGCCGGCTTCCTTCTTTTCCGGCGAAGTTCATCTTTTCATGTCGTGGGACGCGCTTCCTCCTTGAAGGATCGTTGTGGATTTGGTGATCTTTGCAGGCTTGGAGATCGAAGGCTCGTTTGGGTGGTGCTGCTTGTAGATCTGGCCATTTCTGGTCAGATCTACGGCCTCATTTCTTCATCTGCTCGACAGCCCTCCTCGCGTTGTCAGGTCGGGAGTTATGTTTCCTGGCTCAGCGGCTTCTCCCTTGGCTTCCCTCTCGGTGTTGAACGGAGCTGGTTCTGCCAGAGCTGGTGGAGATCTTGCGCGATAAGTTGGTTTTTGGCTTCTTTGTCGGGTGGACATGTATCTTCTCTGCCTTTATTCGATCAGACTCTTCCTCATGCTCTCTCTTTCTCCTTTATTGATTAGGCTTCCCCTGTTCCCATCCCCTGTGTTGGCACGGGCTCACCGGTTTCGTGGTGTTGTTGAGTTCATAGATTCCCGTAATCTGTTGTGAAGTCGGTTGATAGAGGAGCTAGGGTTGTGAGATCTGGTATCCTTACCGGATTAGGTTTGGTTGTGCGGTCCTGGCCGCCGGCATACGGTTTCAGACTCCATTTTCTGGGGTTTGAATCTGAAACCTGGGAGTTGTTTGTTTCTTATTTATGCATAGGGTTTATGTCTTCTCGGGTTTAGATTTTGAGCTGTTTGGCCTTTTCTGCGCTTATTGGTGGTGAAATCCTGGTTCAAGACCTTTAACTGTTTTGCATTTGTTCTTCATGGTTGATAAATTTGGTATTAGACCTCTGTTTTTTCCTTCTGTTTGGTTGGGTTTTCTGGTTCTTTGTGGTGTTTGTTTACTCCCATGCGTGGGCTATGGTCTTTGTAGTTCTTGTTTCTGGTTGTTCATGTCATGCCTCAAGTTGTTGAGGTGGTTTATTGAGGATCCTATTAGATTGAATCGCTCCTTCATTATACTTCACCCCTGCTCTTTACTTCAATGAGTGGGTTTTATATATTGATTTGCTGATAAAAAAAAGTATACGAGGGAGAGGTTAGAGTACAAACAAGCACATTGTGAATTATACAAACTACCCACAAATAATAATTGTGTATATCAAAAACAGACCCTCGTTGCATATTTAGTATAAGGTCAAACCTCATGTATTTATCTAATTTGATTATTTTGGGAACAAAAATAATCTATTGAGTTAGGTGGTTGTTTCAGTTAAATACCTGCTTTTTGATAGTTTTTGTCCTTAAATAAATTAAACGGATAATTACATGAGATTTGACATTTTACGAGCTATGTACATGAAAACAAAGGTTATAAAAGATTAGTTTTTGTCTTATTATGGGTATCAATTCATAAGACATGTAATTGTTATGTTATCAATACATAAAGGGTATTAAACGATCTATGACAAATTCATAAGAAGTACCAAATATGTGTTACTAAAACATAAAGACTCTTATTGAACGTTATAAAATTGTAGTGTATTAGTAATTCAAAGGGGCACAAAAAGTAACTACCGCTGATTATTATGTAGTCGTATTAGAAGTGTTTATATTGAAACTAACCCTAGTATCCGAATCACAAACAAGTAAGATGGTAAAGAACGTTGGGCGCTATTAGGACGGTGAGGGCCAATAAACTCTACCTATATCTGAATTATTAAAATTCAACACGCATAGTATATCGATTTATCGATTAAGTATCTGGAACATATTTTCAATTAATTAATACATACATCCTTCATATCACAGTGGATATATAGCACCTGAGTATCAAATGCGAGGTCATTTGACTGATAAAGCCGATGTCTATAGTTTTGGGATCGTTGCCTTGGAAATCGTTACCGGGAAAAGCATAGCGGTTCACCAGAGGATGGATGGGGAGACTTGCAACATTCTTGGTTGGGTAAATTTATAGACCGATCTTCAAAACATTCTCGTTTGTGATTAATTATATGGGGTAACTATGAGTCCTAACCCCCCCCCCCCCCTTGAGGTTTGTTTTGGCGATTTTAACTGGGCTTGACCTTTCCTTGCACTTCCCAACTGTGACCTTTCTATTTTTTGCTCAACCTAATATTTTCTGTCTGTTTTGACGATTCCGTTAAAAAAATGCTATTGTGCACGTGACCAACACGTGTCAAAAACCTAACGGAATCCGTTAAAATAGACGGAAATTGTTAGTTTTCGCAAAAAAAAAGGCCAAGCGTAGTTGGGGAGTGTAAGGAAAGGTCAAGCCCAGTTAGGATCGCCAAAACAAACCTCAAGAAGGGTTAGGACTCATGGTTTCCCCTAATTATATTTGTATTTTGTCTTACTACACTAGTTATAAAATTCGTCTGGACATATCTTCATTTTTTAAAATTCGTCTGGATGGTACCGGATTTGTTCTAATAGGCACTTGACATGAAAAGGAATGGGAGGTTGATGGAGCTGGTCGATTCGAGATTGGGTTCGGAGTTCAGCCGGAAGGAGGCGCTGGATATGATCAATGTGGCTCTTCTTTGCACGGACATGACGCCCGGAGCGAGGCCAAGCATGTCTTGTGTGGTGATGATGCTTCAAGGCATAGAAGCGGTTCCGGAACCGGAACCGGGTGTGGCAGCGGTTGAAGCTAGGAAGAGAATAATGGAGCTCATTACAGAAAATGGCATGGAGGCTGATCTCTAGTGATTTTGTATTGTTTTTCTTATCCGTAACAACTGTTGTTGCGATAATGTTGATAACGGTAGATGATGTCTGATTGTCAGGGCATCATGGATGTTTTGACAAACCTATTCACATCAGTCGAACAAAATAAACGTACGACATTCGAGGCAAACAAAGTAATTGTGCGGCATACAATATACGTAACGAATTCTACACATCAAACCCGAAACAGATTAAATGAGCACATGATAGAGAGCTTCTCTCTCTAACCTTTCGCCTCCTCCCCTCGCTCTTCGTCTCTCGCTGTCGTCCTTGCTTGCTCCTCCGCCGGTGACCCTCGTGTCCTTCTGACCGAGGAGCCACAGGCGGTGGCCTCTCCCTTCTGCTTTCCTTCACTGTTTTTTCTTTCCCCTTCGTTTCCCCTTCGATCCTAAATCTAGGTCTAGTCGTTTTTCCCTCATATCTACAGGCCCGACCCTCTTCATCACTGTCGCTCCGCCGTCCTTGGCCGGAGGTCGTTGTTTCGGGTGTTGGCCCGCCTCGTTTCGACGGCAAGAAGTGGATCTACCCACCGGAAACGGTGTCGTCCTTCATCGAGGCTCCGGTGTCCCTTAGATCTAGGGTTTCTCGATTTGTACCTTTGGTTTCCTCTCTCCTCGCCACCGCTGGTGGCTTTCGCGGCCTCAGCCGTGGAAGTTACGGGTGGGTTTCTTCTCACATGTGCCTCTCCGACCGTTTTCCTTTTCCTCCGTCTTTTATCCAACCCCTTATCCTCCTTCGTTGCTTGACCGTGGAGAGGCTCAGATCTACAGGTGGGAGCTCCTTCCTCACCTTTTTGGGGTGAAGTTGAGCGTAGATCTGAGTTCTTTTGTTGTCTCCTTCTCCTGAATCTTTTGTTTTCTTCTTGACATCATCGTCCTCTTTGGTTCTCCGACTGTTTCCTCGGTGTGGGGACTCGCCGATGTGTTTCCGGCGAGCGTTTTGGTCTTTTGACCTGGTTTCGGAGTTCTGAGGGTTGGCCCTGGTGTCCTGGAGTTCTGGGGTTCAGATCGGTAGTCGGGTTCTTCCTCGGCATGTGACCCTTGTGCGGTCCCCGTGTTAGTCTTAGTGCCCGTAGTTCAATCCTAAATGTCCAAATGTATATATCATCGTTAGCAATAAAATTAAAGCGGCTTTATATTACTTATGTGTTGGAGTAATATATGGATGTGTGCTCTGATCTATGCCCACCATGCGAATAGAACCATAGATCGAGATAGATCACACTCGATGGGTCCCTAGTCAACAAAGCTTCACTAGAAGCGACTAGTATGAAAGATGGTTCTTTATGGCTTACGTTCTGTTAGTCATTGGAATGGGATTCCGGAGTCTGATCATAGATATCATGTGGGACATGATATTGGACGACCCGCCCTGAATATGTGCCATAGATTAAGTCATGAACATATTCAGTGTTGTAGCTTGTCATGTATCCTTAGACCAAGGAGTCTTTGTGATCGCTATGTAGTCAACAACTGAGTTTGACCTGAGCCTAACGTTGTCCGTAACAGGGCTTCCATAACGGCCAGGATTGGCTTGGGGACGGGCTACATGAGTGACACGAAAGACGGCTAAGGGATTTATCCCTCATACTAAGGTATGAGAAAGATATCGGTTCTCGGCCGCTTGATCGAGAGTGACTGGAAGAATAGCATGGCCATGCACATGATACTGGGTATCATATCTTCAGTCATCTCACATATCAAGGAACGGTGATTGAGAATAATAAGGATGACGACTCTATGCCTTATCTCAATCATGATATCGGAGATAAAAGGATAATGACAGGGACGACGGAAAGGTTAGAATCGACAGGGTCGATTCGTTATGTAGTGTCAGGCAATACTAAAGTCTCGTTAGTTGCCACTTAAATAGGATCAAGTAAAATGGGATTTTACGTTGATCTATTGACATGCATAAACCTAAGGATCACACCGGAGGATGAAACTCATTGACACATTTATGGAGAATGACCAAAAGGGAGTTGTCTCGGGACAGGACCAAAACTGGGTTTTGGGTCATGTGCCCGTAAGTGAATAGGACTTTACGGATCGAGACAAGGCTTGGAGTCTTGGGATTGATCGCGTCGGATAATGTTGGACATTTCCGGTATGGAAGGCATGGAGGCGATGAGCGAATCACGGGACCTCGTTGGAAATGGCCACGGGCCATGTTCCAAGAGGCCCATGAAAGGCCCATGCAACCAAGGCCCATGGAACTAATTAATCAAGTCTTGATTAATTAGTACTAAGTAAGCAAGACAAGGATTAAGGTGTTGGTGATTCACCACCTAACCCAATCTTGTCTTGCCATACTTTGTCCTATTTACACCTTACTTGACACCATACTTGTCCCATGCCTTTAGTTGGACAAGTATGAGTTTTGTTATGTTTAAGTCATCTTTTTTCAACATAACAAACACAAGACAAGAATAGGAAACACATTTTCTCTCCCTCTTCCATGGCCATTTCGGGTTTGGCTAGTTTCCACCTCCATTTTTGTGTTCTTGAGTCCTCAAAGAGAAGAACTACGTGGCTTTGATTCCCATGTGGATACGTAGGCGTCTTGGAGACTCAAGCCAATCATTCGTTAACCGGTGTTCTTGTTTTGGTAAGAGATAGTGCTGAATTTTTCTCTTGTGAATCCATTCTTTGTTAGTTGTTTCATGGTTTTAAACGTCTCTTGGTTTGTATTGATTTTCCGCTGCGAGTTGGTTCATCTCCAACCCTACCTCGAGACCCAACAGTGGTATCAGAGCCGTGATACCTTCGGGATTCACAAGACGGTGTTCAAAGTTTCGGTTTTTGCTTGAAAGTTTCGTTTTTGGCATGTTGTTTTGCTAAATTGTTTGATAACATGTTTTAAATTCTTGTTCATGGATTTAATGCATGTAAAATGAATTTTTGAAAATTATTTCAAATCTGGAAATTTTGAAAAAAAAATTGATTTTTCGGGTCTCGGGAGCGGGACTCTCGGGGAGCCGAAACCGGGACCGAACGGGGCTCCGTTGGACGGAGCTAGGCCAAGCATGACCATTGGATGGTTGATATGCCAAGGCTAAACCGTTTTGTTAGTTATGACGAGTTTGGAACCGTCATGACGAACTCGAAGATCAAATGTTCAAAAGTTTCATTTTTGAACGGTTTCGATAAACCGAGCATCAAAAATTTTCGAAACTTGGCTATTAATTAAAACCGGAAAGTCACATGATGTTTGATAACATGCTTGTTTGATAACACGATGTGTGATGTGATGTTGGCATGGTGTACATAATAGCCCCGAGCTCGATTTAATTATTTATCGCTTTTCACGGCCTGCGAGCCGTTAGAGTTAGTGTGTAATTATTCTTTCAATGTGTGGTCGTCGAACCACTTGTTTGTAATATTTATTTATTCCCGACCTGCGAGTCGTGTATTAAATTGTAATATTTTACTCAAGACGAAGAAAGGGCGAAAAGGTCATTTGGTGGCTTTTCGGGTGTTGGCATCGGCTTGGAGTCGGTGGAGCTCAAGAAGCTAGTGGGAGTTAGTTTAGGGGGCTATTATGTGCACATTTACCGCTTTATGCTTGGTTTAGTTTATGCATGATTAATTCTATGTGTTTTAGAATTGCATGCTTAACTTTATTTACCGAGCATATCACCTCACATGCAAAGATAAAATTGGAATTTTAATCCTTGTGTGTGAACCCTTAGAACCGTCATTGCATTGGATGTAGTTGACGGGTTCAAAGGAAGAATTACATTGGATGTAATTTGAGGCATCATTGCATTTGGAATGTAGTTGATGTGCTCATCGCATCTAGGATGTGCCAAAGTTTTGAACACAACTGGACAAGTAAAAGCGGGTCATGTCCGATACCTTCCAATCATCAACACCTTACTACCTCCCCGTCCTATGGGTGTCGTGCGCATTAGCGGAGCATCCATGGGGAAGCGGGGTAGTAGGTTTGGACGACATATGTGGGTGTCGTGCGCATTAGCGGAGCACCTACATAGTGACGAGCCATAGTTGAAAATTGGTGGACCCGACTACGATTCTCAGCCTGAGGTTGAGCTAGGGTAACAGATAGGGTAAGTCGTGTACATAAGTACATACCCTAGCCAAGAGTCACATTGGATGTGATTGGATGGAGTCCTACCTACATAGCTCGATTAAGTGGTGAGCATTAGTTCAGCTTAATCGAGTGAATCAAGGATCTTGGTTTCAGATTCTAAAGGTTTAGAATCGATTGTTGGTGTTTAAGCTTGATCTTCATAAAATTTATTCAGTTTACTGATTGAATTTTATCTGTTGTAGATCAAATGGCAAATTCAGCGAACATTAATAGTTTGTCATTAAAAACCATTCTTGACAGGGTCAACCTAAATGGGACAAACTATTTGGACTAGTACAGAATTTTGAGGATAGTCCTCATCTGAACGCAAAGAATATGTCCTTGACAAGGCTGTCTCTAAGACCATATCAGAGTTACATGAAGTGTCATTAATTGCTGAGAAGAATATATCAGGGATCTGGGATCCAAGGATATTCTGATGGTCAACAAGGGAATTGGAAGTGGCAAGGGCGGGGCCCATGCGCACTTGGCAAGAAAGATGAGACACATGAGAATGTCTGCTTCTACTGCCAATAGCCTGGTCATTGGAACCGGGATTACAGGAATTTCACGGCTGATCTGAAGAAGGGCAGTGGGACTGCGCCTTCATCAAATAGCGTGGATGATCTGAAGAAAGGCAGTAGGACTGCGCCTTCATCAGGAAACCTGGATGATCTAAGGAAGGGCGGTAGGACCGTGCCTTCATCCGGTATTAACTCTATAGAGCTACATCTCTCTACTTCCAAAGATTCATGGGTATTAGATACCAGGACTGAATCTCACACATGCACTTATATATGGTGGCTGAAAGTAGGAGAGGTTTGGAAAGCACGAAGTGGACCTCAGAGTTGTGGCAACTGCTGTAGGATCCATGAGTCTTGCTTTGCCAAGAGGCCTTGTCTTAGTATTGTATAATGTATATTGCATACCTACTTTTAGTAGGAATATTATATCTGTATCCGTGTTTGACAAGGAAGGATATAATTTTAATATTGGAAATGGAGTTTTCAATGTTCTATGCAATGATATGTTTTATACCAGTACTGACTTGGTTGGAGGATTGTACATATTAGATATGGGTAACAATGCCTCAAGTTCTATATATTCCGTTAATACCAAGAGGTCTAAATCCAACGATTTAAACCTAACTCTGTTAAGGCACTGTCATTTAGGTCGCATAAACAAGAAGCACCTATCAGCACTTCAGAAGTGCGGACTTTCAGGTTCATTCGAATTCCATTCGATCGATAGGTGCAAGGTTTGTTTGATGGGCAAAATGACTAAAGTTCCCTTTTATCGATCGCGATGAAAGGGCTGGTGAATTATTGGGGCTGATACACTCAAATGTGTGTAGACCAATAATTTCACTTGCCAGGAGGGGTTTTAACTACTTTATCACATTTACTGATGATTACAGTAAATATGGTTATGTCTATTCGCTGAGACATAAGTCTGAAGCTTTTGGTAAATTCAAAGAGTTTAAGACTATAGTAGAAAACCAGCTCGACAAAGGTATTAAGGCACTTCGATTGGATCGAGGTGGAAAATACTTGACCACAGAGTTATTAGATCATCTAAAAGAGAATGGGATCCTTTTGGAATGGACTCCTCCTGGGACACTGTAGATGAAAGGTGTATCCAAACGGAGAAATCAGACATTGTTAGACAATGGTCCGTTCCATTATTAGTTGGACTGATCTCCCAATCTCTTTCTGGGATTATGCTCTAGAGACGACCGCATTCATAGTGAATCGGGCTTCGACGAAGGGTGTGGAAGGGACACCATTTCAAAATGATATGGGATGATGCCCGCTTTGTCCTTCCTAAAGATTTGTGATTGCGAGGCTTATGTGAAACATTTTGTTTCGACTAAGCTCGAACCAAGATCTGAGATATGCACCTTCGTGTGGTATCCCAAAGCAACAAGGGGATACTACTTCTACAATCCCAGTGAGAACATGGTGTTCGTCGCATGGGGTGGGGTCTTTATGAAAAAGGAGTTTTGTTTCCAAAGACGTCATTGGGAGGACTGTGCATCTCGAAGAAATTCAGGATGGTACAGATCTGTCTAAACCAATTGGCAACCCAGTAGAAAGGAGCCAGAGATTTTCGTAAAGTAAGAACCAATTCCTGTTACAATTCCGAAAGGTCCAAGGCGATTTGAAAGGATCAATCTTCCACCTCCAAGATATGGTATCCGGAGGTGACAATGAAGTCATGGTGGATCACGATGATCCAGCCACCTTTCAGGAAGTCGTGGATGGGCCCAACTCCGAGTTATGGCTGGGAGCCATGAGGGAGGAAATGCAATCCATGTCGGACAACCGAGTCTGGGAACCGGTTGATCCCATCAATGGTGTGAGGACCATCGGATGCAAATGGATCTTCAAGGTGAAGATGGACATGGATGGCAACCCTCTGACCTACAAAGCTCAACTGGTGGCGAAAGGTTATAGGCATGGATTGACTATGAGGAAACCTTCTCCTTAGTGGTTATGGTCAAAATCGATCCAAATTCTTCTTGACATAACTGCGTATCATAATTACGAGATATGGCAAGTGGATGTCAAAACCGCTTTCCTAAATGGAAATTTGACTGAGTACGTTTGTATGTCTCGGCCCAAAAGTTTTGACGATCCGAAGAATAAAGGAAAGATTTATAAGTTGTTGAAATCCATTTATGGATTGAAACGAACTTCTCGGAGTTGGATCCTTCGTTTTGATGAAGCTGTAATTGGATTTGGCTTAATCGAGAACGAGGATGAATCTTGCGTTTATAAGAAGGCTAGTGGGAGCAAGATTACCTTTCTGGTTCTCATTGAAAACGACATCCCAACCTTGCACGAGACTAAAGCTTGGTTGATGAAGTGTTTTTCAATAAAGGACTTAGGCGATGCTTCTTATATCTTAAGGATTAAGATATGTAGAGATCGCACCAAGAGGGTCTTGGATTTAGGTCAGGGAACCTATGTGAACAAGGCATTGAGTAGGTTCTTAATGCTCGATTCAAAGAAAGGACTCTTACCCACTAGTCATGGCATTCATCTCAGCAAGACTCAGTGTCCTAAGACACCTGATGAGCTGAAAAGGATTATGAGAATCCTATGCGCCTGGGGGCAGGATCGATCATATATGCCATGACATGTATGAGACCAGACGTCTCGTAAGCCTTATGTTGTACCAGTAGACATCATTCTAACCCGGGGGAAAGATGATGCTGAACTAGTCGTCGAAGGATGAGTAGACGCTAGTTTTCCAAGACAAATCCAGATTACTTTAGAAGTCAATCAGGATATGTGTTTACGCTGAATGGCAGAGCTTTAGCTGGGCGAGCGTAAAGCAAGATATCATTGCCGAATCTACGACAGAGGCCAAGTACATGGATGCTGCAGAGGCAGCTAAGGAGGCTATGTGGATTTGGAAATTCATGGCAGGGCTGGGTGTAATTAAAAACCCATCCAGCCCGGTGAATCCATCTTGCGACAACACAAGGGCCATTGCGCAAGCTAAAAGCCTAGATCGTTTAACAAATCCAAACATGTACTGCGGCGTATCCACCTCATCAGATAAATACTGAACTGAGGTGAAGTGAAGATAACCGATATTGCAACAGATGATAACATAGCCAACCCTTTGACTAAGGCAGTGTCACTGCTGAACATGTTAGACATGTAAAGTCGATGGGGACATATTGGAGTTTAGATTGAAACTAGGGCAAGTGGGAGATTTTTAGTCTTAGTGCCCGTATTTCAATCCTAAATGTCCAAATGTATATATCATCGTTAGCAATAAAATTAAAGCGGCTTTATATTACTTATGTGTTGCAGTAATATATCGATGTGTGCTCTGATCTATGCCCACCATGCGAATAGAACCATAGGTCGAGATAGATCACACTCGATGGGTCCCTAGTCAACAAAGCTTCACTAGAAGCGACTAGTATGAAAGATGGCTCTTTATGGCTTACGTTCTGTTAGTCATTGGAATGGGATTCCGGAGTCTGATCATAGATATCATGTGGGACATGATATTGGACGACCCGCCCTGAATATGTGCCATAGATTAAGTCATGAACATATTCAGTGTTGTAGCTTGTCATGTATCCTTAGACCAAGGAGTCTTTGTGATCGCTATGTAGTCAACAACTGAGTTTGACCTGAGCCTAACGTTGTCCGTAACAGGGCTTCCATAACGGCCAGGATTGGCTTGGGGACGGGCTACATGAGTGACACGAAAGACGGCTAAGGGATTTATCCCTCATACTAAGGTATGGGAAAGATATCGGTTCTCGGCCGCTTGATCGAGAGTGACTGGAAGAATAGCATGGCCATGCACATGATACTGGGTATCATATCTTCAGTCATCTCACATATCAAGGAACGGTGATTGAGAATAATAAGGATGACGACTCTATGCCTTATCTCAATCATGATATCGGAGATAAAAGGATAATGACAGGGACGACGGAAAGGTTAGAATCGACAGGGTCGATTCGTTATGTAGTGTCAGGCAATACTAAAGTCTCGTTAGTTGCCACTTAAATAGGATCAAGTAAAATGGGATTTTACGTTGATCTATTGACATGCATAAACCTAAGGGTCACACCGAAGGATGAAACTCATTGACACATTTATGGAGAATGGCCAAAAGGGAGTTGTCTCGGGACAGGACCAAAACTGGGTTTTGGGTCATGTGCCCGTAAGTGAATAGGACTTTACGGATCGAGACAAGGCTTGGAGTCTTGGGATTGATCGCGTCGGATAATGTTGGACATTTCCGGTATAGAAAGCATGGAGGCGATGAGCGAATCACGGGACCTCGTTGGAAATGGCCACGGGCCATGTTCCAAGAGGCCCATGAAAGGCCCATGCAACCAAGGCCCATGGAACTAATTAATCAAGTCTTGATTAATTAGTACTAAGTAAGCAAGACAAGGATTAAGGTGTTGGTGATTCACCACCTAACCCAATCTTGTCTTGCCATACTTTGTCCTATTTACACCTTACTTGACACCATACTTGTCCCATGCCTTTAGTTGGACAAGTATGGGTTTTGTTATGTTTAAGTCATCTTTTTTCAACATAACAAACACAAGACAAGAATAGGAAACACATTTTCTCTCCCTCTTCCATGGCCATTTCGGGTTTGGCTAGTTTCCACCTCCATTTTTGTGTTCTTGAGTCCTCAAAGAGAAGAACTACGTGGCTTTGATTCCCATGTGGATACGTAGGCGTCTTGGAGACTCAAGCCAATCATTCGTTAACCGGTGTTCTTGTTTTGGTAAGAGATAGTGCTGAATTTTTCTCTTGTGAATCCATTCTTTGTTAGTTGTTTCATGGTTTTAAACGTCTCTTGGTTTGTATTGATTTTCCGCTGCGAGTTGGTTCATCTCCAACCCTACCTCGAGACCCAACACCCCGTTCCTGGGCAGCGGTGAGATTGGTTCTTCACTGATCGGAGGCGACGGAGTCGGGTTCAACACCTTGGGTCGAGAAGGGCAGACTCGAGCTCGCTTTCATCGGAGGACTTTGGGCGTGCTTTCTCCTGCTTGTTTTTGGAGGTTATCGGTAAGGTTGTTCGGTGATTTCAGGTTGTGGTGTGTTGTTGTTTTCTTTTAGTTTTAGTTTTGTTTTCGTCTCTGTTTTGTGCCCTTGTCGGTACTTAGTTTGCTTTAAGGTTGTAATCTACTTGGGAGAGAGTCCTACCCCTGCGTGGGTACTTTTTGTGCTTCTAGTTACCAATTTAGGGTATTAAGACCTTTGTTCACCCATTTATTGGGTTGTTTGGTTTGAGGTACCAGTGTGGTATTCTCGGGTTGTAATGGAGGGTTAATCCCTTGGGTTTGTTTTCGGTTTGAAAACCTTCCCCTTCAATAATACTTTGCTGATAAAAAAAGCCCGATACAGATTTGTGACAAATTTTCAAACGGTCATGATTTTTACATATGAAATCTGATCTAGATACGTAACATATCAAATCGAAAGAAAACAATATCTCATTCTGGATCCTCCACTGAATTCATCGATCATTCCTGCTCGAATCGTATACCTTAAATGTATCTTGAGGCACCTATCAAATGTTGTAAAATATCACTGGTATCCAAAATTACTCATTATGTACATACTCTATCAAAATCGAAATCACGTTCCATCAGGTGCCAGAATCGAAATCGAACAGCTCCTCCCCAACATGTTCCCCACTTGTCACACAGAACCTCGACGCTCAGCCCCAACATCGAGCCGATCGTGTCCCCCGTTGCTTTGGTTCGCACCAAGGGTGGGAGACCGTGAGCATGGGTCCAGAGTTGAAGTTGATCCAAAATCGGAGGCTCCTTAGCCATCGGGGTCCAAGTCACTGAGGAGGAGAGGTCGCCCGTCAAAACACCAAGGTTCGTTCCTGCGTACTCATGTGCGCGCCTCCTTCGACTCGAAGTAGAAACCGAACACCCCCGGTCCGATGTCCTTGATGATTAGCCCCTCCATAGCCTTCCCTCATGCCCTAGTGATGACTCGGAGCAGCACTTCCTTCTGAGGTGGTTTGGACCCCCACAATTGGCCCATCATAGCAAATCGTTGGCGAGCCAACAAAGAGGGGCTCAACGATGCACACGACATCCTGAAGGTTGGTGAGGTTGACCTCCAATGGTGTCCCCTCCGGTGGAGGCTCTAAGGTGAAACCGGTGTCTCTGGTTTTGAAGACCCGTCGACGTCGAACAACTCCCAGAGGCAAATTCAGAGCAGCAGGAACAATGGGAATGCGATCGAAGTTCGGAGTAATCCCTCCCCCACGAAGGTCCCGCAATACCATCCGTCCCGATTCCTCCATCGGAGCCTTCCCTCGGATAGGCTCTCGATAGCATGGAGAGGAAGGAACTGGAACCGATTCTGCGTCAGGCGATGGCGGCGTAGTAGGAGCAGGTAAGGCCAGGGGAGCGAAACTAGGTGGAATCTCAGAGGTTGGAGCCTTAGCCGATTCTACCACGGGTGGAGAGGGGTGAACCCTAGCCGCCGCGTCCACCGAAGATGTTGTAGGTTAGAAGGGCGGAGCCCTAGTCTTGCTTGAAGAAGACGCAAGACCTAGGGTTTTACTTGGCCGACCCCGACGAGGTTTGATCAAAGTGGTTGCATGACCTAGAGAGAAAATACCCTCTGCCGTGGCCGGAGAAGATGGAAGAGGGATGCGGGAGAGAGCAGAAGACGCCATGGCCTGTTGAAGGGGCTTTCAACGTCTCCTTATCTTACGGAGGGGTCACGACGTCCGAGGAGGGACGAGGCGGCGGTACATGTACCGAAGGCTGTGCCTGGACGGGCGACGACGGGACAGGGCCATCAAAGGCAGACCTGTCGGCGGCGGCGGTGGCTGGAACAGAGGAATCCATGTAGGGTAGGGTTTCTCGGGCAAAGGATCTCGACAAACGAGAGAAGGTTTGCGTGGAAAAGCCAAATTTTAATTATTATATTTTTAATAAAACAAATATTAATTATAAGATCGGAATAATAGTGAATTTATAATTATAGTTAGGGAAATTTGTTATTATATGCTACACAGTATGTTGTATTGGTTTGATATGTTTTTAACTTTTTATAATTCAAAATTTGTTTTCTATGCTTTTATACTTGTAAAGACAAATATACCCTATTGAAATTCGAACTTTGTGCTTTAGGAAACATTTATTTTTTGTTCTCTCTATTAACCTGGTAACAGAGCATGAAGCTCTCTGCCTGATACCGGAGCTCTTAGTCCACTCCCTCAGATTCACCAAACTCCATTAGATTCATTATTGTCTTCTCCTCCAACTCCTCTGGCACCTTCTCCACAGATTTGGAGTCAGAACCTTGACTTGAAAAAAACAGAGCAAGACTCACAGCACTAGAAAAACGTCAAAAATAAGGGGACGAGTGATCAACATGTTAATTAATTTTCAGAATTAGTGGCCCAAGTACTAAATAACCATTCAATTAAGGAAGCCCAATGTTATGGTGGTTGAGCCCAAAAGAATGAGTTGGTTATTGGGGGTTTTAATTCCCTTCTCTCTCCCTAATTGAAATAGTTACAGAAACCAATCTCTGAACCATTACAGAGAATAGAAAGGAGAAAGGAGAGAGAGAAGAAAAACACTCAAGGTTCAAGAGTCAAAGGAAAGCATGGAATCGGGTATGTCATATACGTATTTAATTCTTCTTGTTCGTATTATAGAAGTATATATTGATATGGTTGATTTAAACTGAGTTTTAACGTTCGTCTTCAATTCCGTATCAAAGTTCATAAAATTGATCTTAAATTCCTACAGTGGTATCAGAGTCTGGTTAAAACTCTTTTAATTCACCTTAACTGATAATCTGAAAATTACCCTCACTAATTGATTATAGATGGGTTCCCGAAAGTTTTTGATACTTGATTGTTTGTTCATTTGGTTCTGATTATTTGAACTTATACCGTAATATGCTTTTGAAGCTATATAAGTTGATTTGATTGTTACTTGGTATGATGGTGATTTACGTGTGAATCATGAACATGTATATATATGAATTGTGATCCAGTACAGTGGTATTTGTGGTAGTTAAAACTTCAACCGTGGGTATATATGTGTGGTCTTGAAAGGTTCTAAAAGATACATGTGTTTGTTGATTTGCCCTTTACAGCAACAATGACTTAATATGTATTTGGATGGAGTTGTTTTAACTTTTACTGGAAATTACATGTAAAGCTATGTATATATATGTGTATATGTATTGTTGGTTCTTCATCATATATGATACAAAGAACCTGTACCGTGTATATATATATATATATATATGTTTAAATTGTGTTAAAAGCCAAACATTAAAGTATACTTGATAGGGTATTTTGCATAAGTAGTAACACGTTCATGTTGTAAAATACATGAACGTAAATCTTTTGGCTCAACGTTTGTTAACTTTAACGTTTGTTAGTCACCACAGTGATCTGGCTTTAAAGTTAATCAAACATTAACGTTATCCCTTAAGAATTGTTTAAGTTTAGTGATGCTGGTAAATAACATAAAAGACGCTAAACTTTAACGATTTAATTATTAATTATAAAACTATGAGGTCACCCAAAGGTGGACCATTGTTTATAATTAGTAATACTAATTGAGACTAACTGACTCTTTTAATGGACATGTTTGTATATCCAAAGATAGCATCCATGTCAATTAGAATGTAGTTAGTTGTCTATTACATTATTGTTTTGTTTAGCATCATTGAAAGTTTATACTTTTAAGTTTAACCCAAAGGTGAATTTAAGAGTATATAGTAACGATTATTAATTTATAGATAACTCAAAATATTAACGTGTGAGATGTATGTAATGTTTTGCAGCTTCCATGAATATGTTTGCTTCGGCGAATGGTGTTGTTAAATTCAACGGATTAAATTATTCAGATTGGTCAGAACAGGTCCAGTTTCAGCTGGGCGTTATGGATTTAGACCTGGCAATAATTACCGATGAAGTGCCTGCAGCCATTACTGAGACTAGTACAGAGGCTGACAAATCAATATTTGACGCTTGGGAAAGGTCTAATAGGCTGAGCTTGAATTTAATGAAGATGACGATGGCTGATAACGTCAAACCATCGATGCCGAAGACTAACAATGCAAGAGAATTCATGCTGAAAATTAAGGAACTTTCTCAATCGGACATTAATTGGATGTGTATTTTTTTAATTATTAATAAATATAGATTATCAAATTTAATATTATACTATATGAAAATATTAAGAAAATTAAAGATTATATATATAAGATAAACTTTACCCCAACTAAAACATGTATATATATAGTCTAAAAAGTAAAAATATCATATTATCCTAAAAAACAATATAGTTTGACAAAAAATATCAATAAGAAGATTTGAACTCAAGACCTAACACTTGATTAAAGTGTTCACAACCAACTCAACTAGCACAATTTAATAGTATTGTTTAGTTTGTAAAGTATAAATATTGGTATAGCATGGAAGTATTTCAAACCAACCATTTTTAAGTCCCACATCGCCCAAGTTTCACTAACACTCTCTTCTTTTCTTCTATAAAAGTCCACCCCTTGTGCGAACTATTAATCACTTAATTCTTGACTAATTTTGGGCTCCATCTTTTTTGGGGCTCAACTTTAGTAACGAATTAAAAAAAAAGGTTCAGGTTGTAGCCTTTTATTAGTTTAAATTTTTTCGTTTTTTTTTCATTTTTTGGGGCTCGGTGTGATTGGGCCGATTAATTGGTGACTGGGCCGATTAATCGGCCAAGTCGCCGATTAATTGCGTTGAATCGGGTTGGGCCGCCCGACCCATAAAAAATCGGGCGCCATTGCCCATTTGGGCGCCTAGGCTGGCGCCCAGCCCGATTTTTAAATGCCTGCCTCCGATATAGAAAGAGGAGTTGGGAGTAGAAGAGGAAAGAAATAAATGAGGGAAAGTTTTCAAAAGCACGTAACAGGTAAGAGGGAAAGATATCAAAAAGAAATGTGTAAATTTCATTAAGGGTATAATTGTCTTAATATATATGATAAGCATAGAAATCAAATTATGAATCATAAGAGCATTTTTTTAAAAGAAGAAAGATTCATTAATCACTTAATAAACCTTACAAACTGAACTCAAACTAAATCATACAAGTGTTGCATCCAACGATCGTTCTCGGGAATCCGATGAACGAACAGCGAGATGAGTAGCTCTCGAGACGGGCGACGTATCGCCTAGATAAGAACTATTACCAGGTCGGTCTTCTTTATCAGCTCTCCAGAGAGATCGGACGATAAAGAGTCCCGACCAGACATGCCACCAGAGGCAGTAGCTACACCTACCGAAAATCTGAGATTTCGATAGGGAGGACCAACAAAAACCAAATAGAGAGTACATAAAATAAACAACAGAAACAACAACAACAACAATGACGAGTAAGAAACTACTTGCGACCGGCCTCCGAAGTCTGGGCGAGATGGACGGCGCCGACGGGTGCAAATCCGATTAGCTAGGGGGCTGGTGCACGGGACAGGCCGGAAACACACAAAAAAGCAGGAGCACAACTGAATGGCATTGACTATAGTGTTCCGAAGAAAACTGGGTGCAGATCTGTCCGTTTGGCCGGAAGGAGAGCGTGGCACAGAAACTCGGCCTGAGATAGTCCAAACGTCGTCGATAGAAGCTGAATCCGGATGATAAGGGTCGGTCTGACTTGGTTTTCGCCGGTGAAGGAGGGCTGAAGGGAAGTGGTCGGTGGCCAGCAGACCTGGCCGTCGTGGGAGTCAGAACAAGCCGGAGGGGGCGGGTGAGGTCGGAGCAAGGTGGCCCGCCAAGATTTGGTCAGAGAAGGTCAAGGTGTGGGAGGGACGCGTTAAAGGAGGAGGATGGTTGGGTCGACTGGTGGGGGTGGCCGGGAAAGAAACAGAGGAGAAGGAAGGGATGAGAGGTGGTGCGAGGTGGAGGGGGCGGCATAACCTACCGGGGAAGGGGCTCAGGCGTCGGGAGGGTCATGTTGGCCAGCCAAACGAGGGGGACGGTTGTGGAAGGCGAGGAGGGTGGCTGGGGCATCAGATCTGGTCGGAGGGAGTTGATAGACGGAGTGGCGTATCGACGGCCGACAAATGAACGAAGAGACGACACAAACTAGTATTAACCGAAGAGCATGAGGTATAAGAGTGAGGAGAGCTCCACCGGCAGCCATCTTGGCCGGAGCCACTGTGGCCGCCGGTGGCGACCATAAAACCAGAGTATGGAGGACCTTACGGTTCTCTCCGTAGAGAGAGAAAGAAAAGCGCTGTGTTGATAACAATTTATCATAAGAGCATATTAAATAAGTATGACCTATTAAGAAGCATAGAATCTATGTGTATATTTTAGGGATAACACCAGAAAACAACTATCGTTTGACTTCCTAGTACAAATCACAACTATAGACTTTCTTATCGTCCATAGTACACAGTCCCGTTAGTTAAATTACCACAAACCATGAATTCTGTCAAAAAACACGGAATATTCCGGAATATTCTGTTCAAAACACGGAATATTCTATCCAAAAACATAGAATATTCCGTGTTTTTGGACAGAATTCATGGTTTGTGGTAATTTAACTAACGGGACTGTGTACTATGAACGATAAGAAAGTCTATAGTTGTGATTTGTACTAGGAAGTCCAACGATAGTTGTTTTTTGGTGTTATCCCTATATTTTATTCATATTTACGATTTTCCAAAGTCCCGAACTTGCTCTCCAGTCTCACTTACCAGTTTCTCTACCTTTTTCGTTCTTCTTACCGACCCAGAAAATGGCTGTTTCGTCTCTCTTCCTCGCCAATCCTTCTCTGGTTCGTCCTTTCCGCCATTTCTCCCACTCTCCTCTCCCCAGAAATCCCCCAATTCACTTCCCAAACCCTAGCCCCAAGCCTCTCAAGATGGCGGTTCATAGACCCCAAGCACTCTCAGTTCAGGGAGCTGTGTCAGAGGCAATCACCCTGCTCCAATCGTATCCTCCCACGTGGAAGTCCGCCATCCTGAGCAACCTCCTGATCTTCGTCCTCGGCTCTCCGGTTATCCTATCCGGCCTGTCTCTCTCCGGCATTGCTTCTGCTTTCCTGCTCGGGACTCTCACTTGGCGCGCTTTTGCCCAGTCTGGGTTTCTTCTTGTTGCGGCCTATTTCGTCATCGTAAGTGAAATTTGATCCTCTGCTACTTTGTTATGCGCCTGTAGAGGTTGGTGTGGTTATTGGGTGTGATGCAAATTGTGAAATTTGGTGATGGGGTTTTGGATTTTGAGCTGTGCTGGTTTCATTTGGTTGCTCCTGCTATTGTGAAATTTGATTGTTAGTTCTGGGTTTGGGGGCCATCTGTAAAATTTGATTGTAATTTGTAAACATTTTAGGGAGAGGTCTATATTTGCACATTGGTTTTGTTGTTCTGAAGATGAATTGGATTGGAATCTGACTTCAAAAGCTCCTTAAACTGTGTTTCTAAGTATCCTTTTTAAGCTCAACAAGCTCGAAATCAATTGAAATCCAGCCTAATTTCTTATAATAAAGCCAAATTGGATAATTAGGTTCAAGACTCATCACTCAAGTTCCTTTCATGTCAAGTTTGATCGAAATTCAGTTGCCTAATAATCTGATTTCAGTTTGTTGCCCTGTTGGTTAATTTGAGGACTTGTGTGCACTGTAATGTCTAATGAAACAAACCCGTTTTCTGTCTGTTAGGGAACAGCAGTAACGAAGGTGAAAATGGAACAAAAGGAGGGTATGGGGATAGCTGAGAAGGGGAAAGGGCGAAGAGGGCCAGGCAGTGTTATTGGTTCCGGTGCTGCTGGTTGTGTATGCGCTCTTCTCTCAATATATGGAGTTGGAGGAAATGAATTTTCCCAACTGTGGCAGCTAGGTTTTGTTGCCAGTTTTTGTACTAAGTTGAACGATACTGTCTCGAGTGAAATTGGCAAGGCATATGGAAAAACAACGTAAGTAACATATCTTCGCTTGGTATTCTTTCGGAGCCTCAATTAGGTGTAATTATAATTCTTGCGAGTGGCTTCAATCTCTATTTGATTTGATGTCATGCAGATATTCAGAAACAGAAGCCAAGAGATGTTTATATTATTTTAGAAGAATGAAAAAAGACACTTAATTGCATGAGATTTGACCTATGACTGAGTTTATAAAATACCTTAAGGTATCTCATCTTCTGCAAAGTAAGCTTTGGCGACCCATAATTTAACCAAAATTCAAGTTTCTACTGAGATTGTTCTAAATTTTTGAAGTATTACCTGTTTGTGTGGTTTTTACTATACATTACATCTATCGTTCTCTTGACAAAACACGATTTATGCTGCACAATTCTACTGATCTAGTATAGTGGATTGTGGAATCCAAATTCATTAGTGTGGTGGTCATATTTAAATGTTGTTATCAAATATATGCAGACAGAACATCTTGCTACTGGGCCTTGCCTTAGTTGGGACTGGGATCGGTACAAATTTTCGTCTTAGGAAGCAAAAACATTCATGTTGCTTAGTTCTTAGAGCATCTCCAATGGGATTAGCTTACTGGGGAGATTAGCCCTCAATTCGCCGGCCTATTCGCCCAGCCTCACAATGCTGGAGGTGATTAGCCAGGTGAACCCGGAAGAATAGCCATGTGTCGCATGGCAAGTACTATTCGCCAGCGATTTCTCCGAGGCAGCGAATCCTTCACCCCAGAGGAGAGAGAATAGCCCAAAACTGCCTAAACCCAACTATTTCGGCTATTCTCCCTTGACTGTGGGTGCTCTTATATGTCAATTGAGTTGGGTTCATATTAAGAGTTAATTCAGTGGTCAGGCATGTGACTGTTTAGAACTGTCATGAGAAAGGAACAAGTGCATGTGGCTCTGATTCCATATCTTGCTACAAGTTTGAATTTGCTTTAAAGATGTGCTTACAGTCTACTATTTTTGCACATTAGCTGTAGGCCAAGTTGCCACTTTTTCATATCGGTTTTAAAATCAGGTACCTAGTTACAAATTTTAAGATAGTCCCAAGAGGAACAGAAGGGGCAGTCAGTGTTGAGGGAACCTTCGCTGGACTTGTAGCAGCAATTGCTCTTGCCTCCATTGGTTGTCTCATGGGTCTGGTAATGTTTACTATCAGTTTATTCAATTTTTGTCACTCTTCATGCTCCCAAATTCGACAGTGTCTGTCCTATCTTACTATCTTAATAACCTTAATACTTTTTTTTGGAAGTAGTTATAAGGGATAATTGCAAAAAAAAGTATCTTGAGGTATTAACTTTTTGCAACTTGTAGCCATCTTTGATAACTACAAAAAATCCAGAATTTTCACTACTCTTACTTTTCTTCCTCTTTATATGTTCAAAGAGAAAGGAAATTAAGAGAGTTGAAAATTCTGATTTTTTGTTTTGTACTTTTTTTATCTTTGAAATTTAAATTTCAAGGGTAAAATCATCATTTTGAAACACATTTACAGAAAGGTAAGTTCAAGGTACTTTTGTGCAATTATCGAAGAAGATGGCTACAACTTGCAAAAAGTGAATACCTCAGTCAGGATACTTTTTTGCAATTATCCCTAACCATAACAATGTGCTTTGGTTCTTGTTTTAAATCAACCGAGTTATGGCTTATGATTAGTGAGGTAGTTATTCAGTTCAGGTGTTTTGTTGAAACAGATAAACGTTAATCAAGCAGCAATATGTGTATTAGCTTCCCAGATAGCAAATGTTGGCGAGAGTCTAATCGGTGCTGTACTCCAAGAGAAAGAAGGGTTCCAATGGGTGAGTAAGCAAAAGTTTCACAAATTATACATGGCTTTATACCATATAGTTTGTGTCCCTTGATAGGTTGAAACATATCGACCTTTCTTCTTATGCTCCGCGTATGATCTTATATTTGCAGCTTAACAATGATGCGGTAAATGTGATCAACATAACCATAGGCAGTGCTCTAGCAGTCTTGATACAACGATTGCTCCTGAACTGGCCAATGTAAATTTCACGTACGAGGACGGATTTTTGGGGCATAGATCGACCTTGTAGGATCGAACTTAATGTGCTTATTTATGGCCTCGCTGTGCTGTATTTATACCAAGATTTTCTCGTCTGGATAGGAAGATACTGGAAATGTAAACTCATCTGTATATGTAAAATGCTAGTTTCCTATAATCAGAGTCTTTGCAGCCTTTTTCCATGTGTTGGAAGAATAAATTAAAAAAAATGTTTGGGGTGAGAGAGGCTCGAACTCTCGACCTCAGGATTACTCAGAAGCTATGAGACCTACGCGCTAGCCAACTGCGCCACCACCCCTTGTGTTGGATGAAGCTAAAGACAACTATTCATACAAAATACTTATTTATTATTTTCGAGATATTACTTATGTTTAAATTTTAAATATAAATACTGTTTACATATGAACCATGACAATACAGAAATATATACAACTCCATCCACATAAAGGAATTAGAACTCTCCTGAGTTCAACTTGACCACCAAACCAACAATTACAATTTTAATATTTCAATAGTTGATAGTTCTCAAGTAACAAAACATTTGAGGTCATAAAGCTTTCCCTACTGATATTTAATTTTGTTTTTGTTGAAGCTCAATGATCAACAATAAAAGTTATTAACGAGGTACTTAGGTGGGATTATCAATCAATAAGCTAAGTAGGAGGTAATAAAATGTGATTTATATACAGTATCGAAATTTTTATCCATTTTAAAATAAGAATTTTGGTTGGATGTCTTAACAAAAATAACAATTAAATTAAAATATTTGAAATAAATTATAAGAAGAATATATATCTATTATTTATTTCTTAATTAGAAATTGAAAAATAGAATACTCAAAAAAGACATTTCTAAATGTTTTAGGCAACTGAGTTATCTACTTGCCAATGTTGCCATAGCGATCAGAGTTAGGAAAGTGCAAATTTTCTATTATTGATGTAATTAAAATTCAGAATTTCACGGTTCATCACACATACTCCTTTTCTACTAAACAATCAAATAAGCTTATGTAATAATAAATCATATATTACTATGTAAGGCTTATGTAATAATAAATCACATATTACTATTTATAAGATTAAAACCGTAATTATCTGAACTTCTCGTTGCCAACTCAACAGCTTGAAATTTATTTTATTTTAATAAAAAATATACCTTGAAATGAAAATGGCTTCCTCTACCATACAGCTCATCCTCACAAGCTCTCCTGACGGTCCGATCACCGCCTACGACCCCGTCTCCGGCGCCGCCGTATCAAGGTTCACCGGCAGCCGCTCCCCTCGCAACGGCCTCGCCCTTGTGGGCGAGACTTCCTTCGCCGCCTCCCACATCTCATCCGCCACCGCCTCCGGCTCCATTCGCCTCTACAACTGGTGGTCCTCCACCGCCTTCCACCACCTCCCCCTCCCCGAGCCCGCCGCCCCGATCGCCGTCACTCGCGACGGTTCGTACATCTTCGCCGGCGGAGTCTCCGGGAAGATCCACGTCCTCTCGCTCCCGTCCCGGACTGTGATCAGATCAGTCCCTGCGCATACGAAACCAGTGTCCTGCTTGAGAATCAGCGGCGACGGGTCGCTTCTAATCTCCGGCGGCGAGGACGGCGCCGTTGTCGTCTTCCCGATCCTGCTTCTAGTCGATGCAGGAAGCTCCGCGAATACGACGTCGTGTAGTCGTTTCCACGCCCACGCCGATTCAATCACAGCCGTTTCGTGTATAGGAACGGCTATACTTTCATCTTCACTTGACTGTACTTGCAAGCTCTGGTCTCTGAGCAACGGAACGCTGGTGAAAACGGTGTCGTTTCCAACCCCAATTTCAGGGTTGGCGGTGGACCCAACAGAGTCCGAGTTCTTCGCCGCCGGCAACGACGGCTCGATCTACCGGACATCAATCAATGTCGGTAAACCGGTGGCCTGGGAGCAGAGCCACCGCGGCGCGGTGGTGTGCCTGGCGGTGGCCGACGAGGGGAGGAGCTTGGTGTCAGCTTCTGAAGAAGGGGTGGTTTGGATTTGGGACATTGAGAGCCAGAAGGTGAAGATAGTTCTCAGCAGCCGGGCGGGAAGCGTCAGTGATATGGCGGTGGCGGAAGGAGTTAAAAACACCAGAACCCGTCAGGGTCGGGAACAGAACCACCGCCAGGAAGCTTGGTTGTCCGGCGGAGTGATGGGTTTTCCGGTGGCGGAGATGGAGAAGGTGCTGAGAGAGGCAGAGAAGGACAAGGTCGGAGCAATCGACATGCTTGAGTCTGCAATAGAAATGTATGAGAGGCTCTTGGGGATGATTCTCAAGGAAGCTAAAAGAGGCTCTAGCAGCAGCAATGGCCCTGAAGATGTAACTGTAAGTGACAAGTGAAGTAAAGCTTGTAGTCTACACTCTCATGATTCTTCCAATAATAAATCTTAGTTACAGTTATATATGTATATACATATAATGTAACTATGAAGAGCATAGAGTTCATATAAACTTTTATTGGAACATAACTACATACATCCTAAGAAATGGACACAAACACAGTTCTCTAGAATCTAGATAGAGTAGAGCTCATCTATACTAGTTATCATGCCACAAACCTATAATCAACTTCTTTTACTGCTACTACATGATGCAATTAGCCACTAAACCTTGCATTTTCTAGCTTTCTACACCTGCGACTCTTCATGATCTTACTAACTAAGAGATAGCTTAAGTTCGGTTTCCTGAAGAAGGGTGAGATAAGCTGATGGACTTAAGAGCACATGCAGTTCAGTTCCAAGACACTGCTGTTAAAGAGAGAGAGACCCAATAGACCTTAGGAAGAGTGGAGAGGACAAACTAGAATTGGCTCCTCCGTTTAGCAACGTGGTGGTCATGCCGGGAGCTTGACAAAGTTGAGATGCAAACATCAGGCACAAAAGCTGCACTATCAGATAGGTTGTGGAAATGTTTCGGCCAGTACAGGCCTGAGGTTGTGGGAGGAGATGGCACTTGAGGCACAGCCCAGGAGTTATCTGGCACCTGACCAAAACAATCATCATCGTCTAGCTCTTCCTCGGCTGATCTCAGCATCGAAGAATTGTTGGAGTCTGAGCGCTTGCCACTGTCAGCCTGGCAGAAAATAAGATGATTATTCTTAAGCTGAAACATAAAAACATAGTGAAGATATATGCAAAAAAGTACCTTGATGTATTCACTTTTTGCAACTTGTAGCCCTCTTCTTTGGTAATTGCAACAAAGTGCCCCGGACTAGTCTTTTTGTTGCACTTCGTACAAATTTGTTTCAAAATTTGATTTATTTTTGTTTTTTACATGTTATTTTTAAATCTAGTTGTAAGGGTAAAATCGTCAGTTTATACAAATTGCAACAAAAAGACACATTCAGGGTGGGCTACAAGTTGCATAAACTGAATACCTCAAGGTACTTTCTTGCAATTATCCCAACATAGTATAATAGTGTCTGGAAATCTACCTTGGAAGAGCCATTGTCCATGAAGCTATAACCCTGGTTGAATTCATTTAGGCCAAAGAACTCGTCTATGGGCCACTGTGAAATGCTTCCAGTCACAGAACCCCCAGCAAATGACACATTTGCAGGTGGAAACTCCCCAACTCCACCATTCAAGGGTAAAGGGTCCTTGGGTTCACCGGCCAATATTGTAGGAGTGTCGTTTCTAGATTGACCTGATGGTGATTTTGGTGTTGGAGAGGAAGATACAGGTTCAGCTGGCTCGGGACCTACTTTTACTCCAGTAACCAAGAACCTCTGGTGATTAGAAACAAAGCTATTTGCCGTGTGTATAGCAACATCACATTTCCTGCAGAGTAAAGCTCGATCTTCTAAACAAAAGAAGAACCCAACTGTGTCCTGCAAGAAATGACGTATATTGATTATCACAATGAATACCAGAAAAAAATAGATCAATAAGTTCGATGAAACTATACAGGGCTACTGCATATCACAGTGACACAGTTGGGATTATATCTATCCTGAATATTAAAGAACCAATATTATGTTTCAACCAACTACTGAATCACAAAATATATTCCTTTGGTGGTACATAACCAACTAATGTTAAGTTATGTACTAACTCATTACAAGTGGAAGAAGTTCTAAGAGTTCACTACTATGCATATCAACATTCGAAAGGTGGCTGGACTGCCACAACAAGAGCTTCCTGAAATCTCCGTGAAAGTAAAATAAATTACATAATCATGCAACTTTCAACCTGGAAAATAAGATTTTCCAGCAACTTTCAAGAGGGTTTTTTTTTTTTTGACAATCTGATCTAAGCAAGGGAGATATTCAGTTCAAAATTTGGTACATCCAAAACATTTGTTTATTTTAGTAAGTTCAAACATTCACACACTGACTACCCATAAACAAAAACAAACAACTAAATCTAAAAAATTATAATATTTTTATCATTAAAATAAGCAGTTTCTAGCATTTGTACAGTTCCTAAATCAGCCACCTTTCTCCACTTTTCCTTTTCTTTATCTTTCTTTTTGGTTGGACCATATAACCAAGATTTGAGCCTATCACTGACTTCCTTATACACTATCCCACGGCCACCACAAAAGGAACATAAAAACAATTATATAATAAATAAATAAATAATCATATTCCTTCCAACTTTATATCCACAAACTTTATTCAAATTGGGGCAAATTGAAATACCTAGCTACTAAATCAACAAAATAGATCAAATTTTGGAAATAAACACATCAGATTTCCTCAATAATAACTCCAATTTACAAGTTCACACAAAATCTACAACACCAATTCAGATTAAATCGTGTATAGATCAAGAGACCGAATCAGCAGAAATGAGGAAACAAACAGACCTGACAGATGTCACATTTGGGCATCTGAGAGGACGAAGTGGACAGCGGAACCCTCTGGTGCTTCCTCGCGAGCTTGTTGGCGGCGTGGACCTTCTTGTCGCACTCCAAGCACAGAGCCGCCTCGTCAGCGCAACACAGCACCTTCGCCTCCGCCGCCTGGCACACGTTGCACTGAATCTTCATCTCCGAGCTCCCAATTCCACAGCCCAATGTCCGATCTCGCGATTCCTGGAGCTTCTCTCTCTAGAATCGACGAATCTTCTCGCTCTTCTATCCTCTGGGGACGACGATCTTTTTTCTTCTTCCGTGATGCTCTTCGACTGGTGGTTTAAAAAGCGGGAAGGGCAAAACAGTCCATTCGCGAGATTTTTTCCTTTTTTTTTCTTACTATTTTCTGAGGCCGAGAGAGAGAGAGCTGTAAATGTCCACGTGGCGGTTACAGGCCGACGGTTGGGTGTCTTGTCGGAAGGAGACTGCGATTGCTGTCTCGGCCATGAACGCCGAGCAACCGTTTTCACGCGCGCGTGTTTCGTAGGCGCCGTCGGGCGAATCTTCCGGAGAAGAAATGGATGGTGGAGGGGCTTAAGCTGTGAGAGGATATTATGTGGTGTTATGGGCCCAGACAGTGCGATTTGAGCCCATCGTCTCTACAGTGTTGTGGGCCCATCTTGTGTGGTCTTGAAAGATCGAGCCCAATGATTTTGCGGCGAATGGATGTGTATTGGGTCCCAGCTAGATAATCATTTGGATTAATGATTAGTGGATACTAGATACTAATTATCTAAGGAAACAAAATACTGTTCTATCGAACATGTAATAATTGTATTTAAGGATACCAAGTGATAACGATGATGTCACTGGTCTCCCTCTTCTGATCACTAGTATTCTTTTTCTTTTTTTGTTAATATCATTTTATTGGCGGGTAATGAAAATAATATATTAATAAAAAATATATCCGGAGGTATATTTTCAAAATAAGCCAGCTAAAAAAGATAATTAACAATTGAAATAACCGTACAAAAAATAAAAACTCCTGAAACAACTACGAAATTGAAAAAGTATTATTTCATCAAAGTTTTTCAAGGATGTCGACATGAGAATGTTGCGATAACGGCAGAGGCGACCTGTACAACGGATGAAGACTGTGGGATAAGGTCGAATAAGCCCTATGGTCTGAATAGGAATCAATCGACTATGAACTGTGCTCTTGGAGAGTACTACGTAAGCGGTCGACGCCACTGAAACAGTTGTTGGAGCTCGAGAGTGTCGGCCTCGGCAGTCTTGTAACCAGGGATTGAAATGGCTCAAATAGACTGAACATCCTCCCAAAGAACCAACTGACGTCGTCCCCCCATCCGATGATAATGAGGGCCTATAGAAACGTATAAATGCAGGATCCTGATATGATTGGAGAATGTCGCGCTGGTATTTGATGGAATCAATGCCACCATGCGTCCAGTGAGGCAGTATTATTGGCAGACCCATCACTGGACCACAAAGTTCTCATTGATCAAGATGAGGATGCATTCTGCCCCTCATTGATTGGAATGTCACATTGGACACTCCATGCCCCTCTAAGTCAGAACCCAGAGTTCGCATCAGACCAATAATAGTATGAGCACTAACAACATGCAGGTACATCTTGTTGCCGAAGAACAATGTTCCTACGGTACATGTCCAATTCACAACTAAATGAACGACAGTTGCGGATCTCCTACTACCTCCCTTATGTCCTCTGTTACTACTATCTATGTCGTCTTGCTCGTCGGGCAGCGACGAGAACGTATCCATCGTCGCCCCCGAGCATAAGACTAGGTACACCATAACGTCGAACAAGAACCAGGCCCATCTGGTGGTAGTCCATTTTGCATCTGCCTGAACAACAAGTGCAAAACAATGCAACTGTCAACTTCCCTCGCTACATCCAAACCTTCCCCTACCGCCACCGTCGCCTTGCTTATCGTCTCAGAGCTTGTGACCGGACTTACCCGTCGAGTATCGTCCATCCCCCACAAAACCACATACCTCGTCGACCTGAGAGGAGGCGAGAGAGTCTGGGCCGACGCCACTATGCTACCCACCCGAGTTGTCTTAACCCAAGAGCCAACCGCCCTCATGCGTTGTTCAAGAACAATAATTGCTTTTGGTACACATACATGTGTTTTTGTTTCTGTGTATTGCACAATTTATGCTTTGACATTTTGTTTGGCAAATTTAAAGTTTATTATTTTATAACTCCAAACATTTGTGTATATATTTTCTTGCCTATGATACATTGATTCTTACAAAAAAAAATTATATTTAAAAAAAAACAAATACCAATCAATTCAATTTTTTTTTTAAACACAAAATCTCATATAAAAGGACGGAGTTCGGGTACTGAAAGCTCCATTGCCGCCATTTATCATTCAAATCCACATACGCTACTCATTTTCGCTCCCTCCAAATTGATTCTCTCCAGTTAGGGTTTCTCTCTCTCTCTCTCTCTCTCGATCTCTTGCTTCGATTTCAGTTTCTGTTCCATGTATGTTAACACATTCGTATATCTCGATTTGATTTTGTCTTTGATCGCGTAGAGAAGCTCTCGGAATTTCGTTTCTCTGGTTTTGATTTTAGCTGTTTCCGTAAGATTCGAATTTTCCTGGAAATCGCCTTCGAGTTGCAGGTATTTTGTTCGTTTCGGTTCAACTTTTTCGCGTTTTGTTGTTTCTGTTGTTGATCATTTACACATTCATCTACATTCTCAGGTGCTGATTGAGGGGTTTTGCCGTCAGAAAAAGGAGGAACTTCAGATTATTCGGAATCTTCTGGTGCGACCCTAATTGTAAGCATAGTGTCTCGAATTTATTCCGTTTGGTTGCCGAGAAAGTGTAGGAAAAGAAGAGAAAATCTAAATTTCACTTCGGAACCTAAATCATTTTGATTCATTGAAGTGACGGAATACTTCGAACTATTCTGGAAACTTGCACTCTGAACTCAATTGTTTCTCTTTGGCTTTGTTTGTTTCCATTTCTTTGACACAGGATGTTATTATATATTGATTGAGAGGATGTTAGGACGAATAAAAATATATATATTCTGGTGTTATTGACTGTTAAAACAAGTTCATATGGAACCATTTAAAAAAAAGTTCTTATGGAACAACATTTATGCTACTGTCAAGTAACAAATTCTATTTGCAATCACTCGTGTCTATGCGTTTTATCGCTTCATTGATAGGCTTGCTTTCAAATTGACAAACAGTGAAATGCATCTTTGATCAGTTATTTTAATTTTTAGTTCTGCAAATGGTGTGCAGCTTCTCTGTGTATCTATCAAGATTGCAGAAGTTGATGCTTAGGGTTCATAGGATCTGCTGTCAGCTTCTTAACGATAATTTTTAAATAACGAAGATTTTTCAGTTAGCGCTTCCTAAATAACTGTTGAGAATAAAGATAGATATTTTTTCATAATCAATCCCTTCTAATATATCTATATCTCAGTTTCAATCATCATTTCCCTATCTTTTTTCATACTCAATCCCTTAATATATCTCAGTTTCAATCATCATTTCCCTTTCTTTTAACCCTTGAATGCAAACAGAATGGAAAACATTCTATGCATGGATTTATAGCAAGTCAAATACAGTTTGGTATGTTCTGTCATCTGTTATCATGTGCGTCATGTATTCTAATCTACAAATTCACATGACAAACTTGTTTCTAAAGTGAATTATACTTTGGTTCAAGTTTGTGAACTTATGGTGGGAAGTTGTGACCTCAAAATACCCATATTAGAACACCATATCAATTGAACTGCTGAAATTTCCTTCACCACACCCAGTCGTTCGCAATCTTCTGGCTTCTTGGCATTTTTCTCATTTAATGTATGTCATCAATTCAAGTAACCATGCATCAACAAATATAACTTGCCGTTGTCATTATGGTAGTAAATTGTGTATACCTATGATTGAGAAAATGAATTTTATTTTATATGGGACAAATTGGTAGTACCCGCTAATCTTGCATAGAAAATCAGTTATTGAAAATTTTTAAGTTGTGAACCTCTTAATTGGATCTTTGGTCTTGATTTTCAGATTGGCGATGTCCCTTATTAATCTTGAGATTTGAGATGAGATGCAATGCGTGCTGGAGAGAATTGGAGGGGCGGGCTATTTCCACAACCTGTGGCCACCTCCTCTGTATGTTAACAGCTATTATAATCCTAACTTTTTGGATGTCTAATTTGACGTATTTGTGTACATTACCTTCTGATACTGGAACAAGTTCAATGCATAAACGTTCTTTTCAATACGATAAATAGGCTCAGAAGATGCTACCAAGATCCTCAGTAATGATGCAGCATGTCCCATTTGTGAGCAAGTTCTTTCTAAGAGGTAAGAATAATTTATAGTAACTTTGAATCTTTGTACTGTCTGTTGGGGTTGGCACTAGTAATTAGTGAATTATATCGTGGTGGTTCCAAGCCTATGTAGTTCTAGTTTTAAATCTTAGAGGCCATGCATGCTAAAGGAGCTGTCACCCTTGAGCATGCATGGCCACTTTTGTTTGCTTGAGGGTGGCTTATGGACTGCTTTCCCTTAGAACCACAATGATGTTTTGCTATGTTAACGTACCCTGTATTGCTTCTTACTCATTCATTACAATGTGAAGCTCTCTCACCGTTTTTGGTTTTTTACTTGTCAGTCATATGAAACTCGTGGACATCAACCCAAATGATGAATGGGTAAATGTAAGTATTCACCCCACTAAGAATGCCATATATTGCTTATTTGTTCTGACTATTTTCCTTCTTTCTTTGAGATTGCTCCTGCTGCTAGTTGCCTTAGTACTAACATATTCAGTGCATTCTATTATAGATGGCTATGGTTGGGATATCTCCACAGATATGTATCCTTGAAGTTTTATATCATCTTCTATGCATATTTTTGCCTTGTATAATGGAATCTGTTTGATACTGTGCTTGTATTCATCTGATATATTTGGGAGGCTTGTCATACTAACAGAGGTGGAGAAACTCTATCAGTTGTATACAAACTCTCCAAAAAGAACACAGGACCGTGCATTTCCTTAAACATATCTAGTAATGAAGAGTGCTTACAGAAGTGTGATGTTCTACATCGGGCAAAAGGAAGTAGAGATGCAGTACAAGACAAACAGAATAGTGGCTCAGTGTAGGCAGAAATGTGAGATGATGCAAGAAAAGTTCACAGAAAAACTGGAGCAAGTCCATACTGCATATCAGAAAATGGCCAAGAGGTGTCAGATGATGGAACAAGAGATTGAGAGCTTGTCCAAGGATAAGCAAGAGCTCCAAGAGAAGTTTTCTGAAAAATCCAGGTCAATCATATTTGTATCTTAACATGTTGCTCTTTCCTCAAATTCATCTTCTAGTTTTGGAACATTGATAAAAATGCACAACCATAACAGGCAGAAGAGAAAGCTAGATGAAATGTACGACCAGTTGAAGAGTGAGTATAAGTCAGTTAAGCGATCAGCCATCCAACCCTCAAACAATTTCTATCCAAGAGGCGAGCCAGATTTGTTCTCCAATCATACCAACCTAATGGATAACAGAGACTCTATGAGAAAAGGTAAACCTGTTCTTTAACATTCGGTGTCTTTTATAATGTGAATCTTAACTTAGTAACTTGTTTTTGTTTTTATGTATTTCCAAAAATAGTTGACTTATTTATTACAGATTGGTCGGTTTTGCCTCCTGGAACTCCAGGGCCTAGAGAGGATATATGGCCAGCAAGACAGAACAGCTCCAACTCCGGCCCCTTTGAAATTGGTGGGTCACCAGCAAAACAAGCAGCCATTGCAATTGACTCTGAGAACAGAAGGCGGCCTGGTGCTCACCATTCTTTTGGAACTGGAGCTAATAACCCTTCAACAACTTTAAGGAACTTGATACTCTCTCCTATTAAGCGCCCTCAGCTCTCTCGTGCCAGACCTCAGATGTTCACGTAAGCCTCGTGAATTCTACTACTAGAAATAGAAATGTCATTTCAACTTATGCCACGCCTAAGCCATCTTGCAATATCGGGTTTGCAGGTTGTAGGGTATAAGTTCAAGGGGGGTCCTTAATGAATTAGGCTGTGCTGTAACTTGGAAGGTAGCATATTGCATTTTGGTTAGAAACTTATTCCTCCAAGCATTCTAAGTTTTGATGTGTTTAGATTTTCTTTATTTTGCTTGCTTTACTACTGCTGGAATCGAATTAGGCAGTGTTGTGATGATACTGCTTTACTGCTTAGGAGCATATAAAAATTGCAAATATGTTAGTTGAAATTACAAAATCTGCTATTGAAGCCATTCATTGTGATCTCATATGCTACTTTTTGTGCACTTCACCATTATTGTCTCAAAATTTGTATGCCTTCAGAGAAAATCAACAAAAAAAGTATGAAACAGTGTAGAAATTATACTTGTTTTGTTCAAAACTAGTATCCAAAACACTTTATTTTGTTTTACTTTAGTATCATTAGTTAACATTATTTACAGTGAAATAAGAAACTCCGGATCTTGTAGTTTCACTTCTACAGCTTTTGAACCCAATTTGTACTAACAATAAACCGGTAAATAGCAGAAGTTAATACAATCTTAGTCCAACCTCTTTCCTCTCTACAACAGAACTGATAGTACAAAATCTCAAGCTGAATAAACCGAAATCTTACTCTAGTCTAATATAACTCCTCACCTACTTCAAAGCAGATGTCCCACTGAAACTCGGACCTCTGACCTCAAGAAGGTGAAATAACTCTATGACCACCAAGCCAACTCAAATGGGCAGGCAGATCTCTTCACTTCCATATTTACATTCAAGAAAATCTCCACAGCTTGGCCATGGAAGATAATTTTCAGTGGCATTTCCGTGTTGCATTAAAATAACAAACATCAATGTGTATACACTCTCTTTAAGGATAGACCAGCCTCCAACAAAACTTGCCTCAGGTTATTAGAGACTGCTTTGCATGAAATGAGCACCCAAGAAAACTTTCAGCACCGGAGCCTTGGCTGATATCTCAACAATGTCCCCGTGTCGAATAGAGTAATAAACATGACAACCATCGATGTATATCTTACCCCCTTCAGAGAACCATGAGATGTTCATTAAGTGGTCAGGTTTCACAAATCCATGCATTAAGCTTGAAGCTGGTCCGGGTGAGATAGGCTCTCTCACCATGTATTGGAGCTCTTGGGAAAGAATCGGCATTTGAGCTCCACCTGCTGAGAGCATTGCAGCCGTTGATCCAGCAGCTGTACATACTCTCAGACCACTTGAACGACAGTTTATTAAAGGCGAATATGGCTTGCCATCAGACTCTATCATTCTGACAAAAATAATTTTTACTATTATTTATTGTAGGTTACACATGGGAAAAATCTCACTCAGCTACTTTAAGCAGGTAACTTTCTCAATCAACTACCCTTAAGGTTAAAAAGTTTTTGACAGCCCCTAAGATTTTTTAGTCTAACTTTGGGTATGGAATGACAAAAATACCCTTTTGTACATGAGGGCATTTTTGTCATTTGACACCCCAACAATTGACGGAGTTGGGGTAAATTGACACAATAAAACTTAGGGGGTTGTCAAAACTTTTTAAACTTAGAGGTAGTTGATTGATAAAGGTGTAGATTTAAGGGTAGCTAAGTGAGAATATCCCTTAACTTATTGAAATTTCAGCACAAAATCAAGAATATAATAGACATATGGCAAAATGAATGATATTTCACGAGGCATCTTCACCTGAAAGAGAACCGAGATAGTGCTGCTGGACATGGATGTGCAATTAGGATGTCGTTAAGTGCATATGTCGCCTGCATTTGTGAGTTTATGCATATGGAAATTCTTGATAGTTCAGAAGGAACTCTTTGACCCTCCAAGATGCTGTCTAGTACCTGACAATACACCAAACTTCAACTACTGTCCAAAATTTTCTATTGGCAAAGTAATATACGGTTTCTATTGAATTTGTGTATCTTTTTATATATTTTTTCATTTAAAATGTCAAAGACAAAATCGTCATTTTGGAACAAATTGACACGGTGCAACAAAATACAAATTCAGGGCCACAATCCGCTACAGTTTGACGATAAGGGCACCAACCTGCAAAAAGGTCGATAGTATCTATTTTCAATGTATTGGTGTCACTAAATTCATGAGAATGATATCAAAACAAATTTACTATTGTAATTTACTGGTTTGAGTTTTAGTAACACATGGATAAACACACACATACACACATTTCTGTAGAGTTCTAGTAAGTGTAATATAATATACTTCACTTTGGTCATTCCTTGTCTTTTTACATTACTTTTCTTTGTCAGAATTTGAAACCCAAACCAACTGTATTTATATAATTCCCCTGAAAATACATACTATTGCAGTGGCAGCAAGCATACAAATCCATTCGATAATGAAGTACTTCCTTAAACCAGCAATACTGTTGACCCTTGACAGTAGTAGATATACTGATAAATATAAGGGATAATTGCAAAAAAAAAAAAAACTGAACTTGTCTTATTGTTGCAATTTGAATAAAAATCAAATGTCCATATCCCTAATTTTTCTTCCCCTTTGTACCGTACTAAGAGTAAGAACTTTAAGGGATATGAAAATTTGGATTTTTTTGTTCTTTAATTATTATTTTAAAATTATAAATTTGCAAGGGTAAAATCATCATTTTGAAACAAATTTATACATAGTGCAACAAAGAGACAAGTTCAGGGCACTTTTTTGCAATTAGCAAAGAGGAGGGCTACAAATTGCAAAAAGTGAAAATGCCAGGGTACTTTTTTGCAATTACCCCTACAAAAAACGACATGACAAACTCACTCAAAGGTTTTATTTAACTGGTGCTTTTAGTATCTTATCTTCAGAAAAGTAATGATGCAATCTTACTTGTTCAAAGGTATTCACAGTTGCTGCACAAAGATAGCCAGCACTTCTAGTAGCATCGAACTCATTGCTATACGCCTCCACCTACACAGCAGAAAGCTGGGCTAACACACTTTCATATTCAACAATTTAATCTAGAGAAGAGAAAAATAACAAGCTGATATGAAAAGGGTAAAGGTCAGAGCTTAGCTACATAATGAACTGACCTCTTTAACTTGTGTAGGATCAGAATTCACTCCAAGAACTGGAATAGAGTCATCAATGAAATGACTGGCCTGCAAAAGAGTGCCGTCCCCGCCAATTGTAACAACCAGGTCCACATTGCGAATTGGTTGTGTTAGATCTTTACGGCACATGGGTTCCCAATCAACTGATTTCTTCCGTAAAATATCCATACAAAAGTTTATAGCGTCCTTGTGAACACTACGCCTATCATCCAGATAACCTAAGTGCTGCAATATTAAAGTTCAAAAAGTTATATGGGAAAACGTTATTTACATACCCACTTTGACCTTTCGCTATCAAAAACACCCTCTAAAGGTGAGGGTTATCAGTAGGGGTGTCTAAAATTGACCCATAACCCAATCCATCCGGTCAACCCGTCCAACCCGGCCCCAGTGGGTTTGTCTCCATGGGTTACGGGGACGGGCCCGGGTTCAAAAATACCAAACCCGGAGTGAACGGTTCGAGTAATGGATCTGTAACATGGTTTCCTACATAACCCGGACCACCCGGATATGGTACAAGTCCAAGGTCTAAGGCCATACTCTTACGATTTTAATTACTTTTGCATATGAAGATGAAGATTGATGGCTTGACATTTTGAAGATGATTGCTAATTTTGTAATAAAACATATCATAGTTTTGTGTTGAACTCATCTTTTGTAATCATAATTTGTTTTAGGTCTCCTTTCGTATTAACCAAAAACACCCGGATTTACACAGAAAATGTGATGGTTTTATCAAGAACACACTGTAACCTTTCTCATTTATCAGTGTTTTTTTGGAACAAAATGACCCAAATTTGGGTGCTTTAGATGATAAACTAAAGGAGACAGTGTGTTACTAATAACGCCTCACCTTTACAGTGTGTATTTGAGAAACAAAGGTCACCGAATAATGAAACAGATTGAAAGACTACAAATTTAGGGAAGAGAAAACATGCAGAATACAGGAAGTAAATAAAGCTCACGAGAAATGCAAAAGGGAATCAAGTTCTGAAGCAACTGTCTGTAAAATATTAATATACCTTGTTTGAGATGGAAATGGTCCATTATTCGCCTTTTGTCTTAGTTAGATACATTTTTTTATGGCATAAAGAGCACCAAAACAAATCTAAATTCAGAATACTACTTTTTAGCATCCTGAGAGCAGCAAGATGGTTCACTTAGGAAGAAACTACTTTTCTTTCATTTTTTTTTTTGATAGATGATGTTATGTTTTATTAATCCTTTTACCCCAAGACGGGTAAAAAGAGAGGGGACCGCAAAAAGCTATCCCAAATAACCTTCAAAAGAGACTCCACCACAAACGGTGAGAGAATCTTACTTAAAAACGAGGAAAGGAAACAAAAGCCTAAAACAAAGGATGAACTAGTCGATAGGAGGTGGAGCATCGTCCTTAAACTCTATCTGCAGCATAGTCCCTGTATTGACAAAATGTCTCCAAGCTTCATTTTTACGCTGAGCTTCGAGCAACTCCTGATCGCTCATACAAAGCGAACGAGTCGTCACTCTAAATGTCTGCTGAGGTTTCTTCCTTCTTCTCCCTTTACCTTTCTTTACTGTCTCAGGTGACAACGCAGGAAATTCCTGATCGAAACTTGAGTATAAAGTAAGGGAGGGAGTCGGAGATACAGCCGACAAAGGTTTAGCATCCACAAAACCAGCGTGAACCATTCACTGATCTTGAACCGGAGGCTGCACTGAAAAACAATCCTTGTTCCCGGGCTTTGGAGGCCTGAAAATTGTACCCAAGCCCGAAATTGGGTCTGAATCACCCAAAAGAACAGCATCCACTGGGCTGGACCGAGTTGTGGCAGGCGGGCTGGGCCGATCTGCAGGCCCAATCAATAACCCAACTGGATTGAGCTCACTGCGCGCGTTCTCGTCTTCCTTGAGCGTTTCGCGTGTAGCCGGAACTCAAGAGGAAACAAGATCGCGAGATTGTTGCGTTACCATAAAATCCAACCCAGCAGAATCAGATGAAATCGCGCAAATCTGGGGTGCAATATTTTCGGCCAAAATCACTGGATTGATGGATTTGGAATTCAAATTCGAATTTGTGGCCGAGGAAATCTCCAACTTGCCGGAGTCGCGCGCAGGGCTCACATCGCCGGTGACAAACACCAACGAAGGGACAAGCTCAATCATGGAGCAATCCGGCGCGACTTCATCAACAGCACGAGTCGGAGTGCTCTGTTCTGCGAAAACGCCGTTGTTCTCGAGCCTCTGCGTCTCCAACAGCTCTTGGTTGATCTGAAATTGTTGTTTAATATTGCAGAAGACCTTCTCCAAAGGAACTGAAGCAGCACTAGCCTGTAAAGCCGTCTCCCCCATCGCATTCGTGTTGCTCTGTTTCACGCCTAGCTTAGCAGAGTTCACACCAGTACGCCTTTTACCACGCCAGGAGGTGGAGACAAACAACTTATGTCCCTTGAACGTGAAACCATTGAGTGAATCGATCACTCTTGAAGCGGAATCCTTGGATGAGAATTTGACGAAGCCAAACAAGTAGCCTTTTTTGTTTGGTCTCTTGCGGACTAGGACGGAGAGAACCTCGCCATAGGTCCCCATCACATTTTTCACCCACTCCGAGCTAGTTCCAACCGGGAAGTTATTGACATAAATCTCTGATTGACGTTGCTCCGCCTGAGCATGAACGAGAGATGCAGACACCTCAACACGATCTGGCACCGGGGCAACACGTTCCTTCTTCTCTCTGACCGGCTTAGGGTGAGGTCTTGTCGCTGCTCGAGCTTTTGCTCCCCGGGAAAGAGTCTTGGTCTCTTCACGGGTCACTCCCCTTCCAACGCCTCTGCCTCTACCCTTCTCCGCCGTGTCCCCTTGAAACTCCCGGAGTTTTTCCTTCACCGGGACCTTGGGAGATCGGAGTTTTTCCTTCACCGGGACCTTGGGAGGTGTCGACGACTTGACCGGAGATGGCCGTCCCATTGTAGCCTTAGGAGCAGCTCTTCCATCCTTGACAGGGGTGCCTGAATCAAACCCCTTGCCTACTGCATCTAATCGGCAGTAGGTCTCGTAGAGGGAGAGGAGCTCAGTCACGAAGGAGAGAAACGGAAGCATGTTTCTACTACCACACGATGTTAGTACTTTTCTTTCATTGTTATTACTTCTTATCTAGGTGATGCTTTTTTAATAATTTGAGTTGTTGAGATCTAGAGAAAACGAATAAATCTAAATTGACACTGAAGCTAGGCTAGAGTATTACATTTTCAGAAAAAGTTTCTCCAAATACTTCATCAACCTGATATCAGAAAATTACAGAATATTGCACTTTAGAGGTAGTAATTCTATAAATATTCCTCCAAATCATCAATACATAATCACAAAACAAAGTAGATTCATACTATCATGTCATTACATTGCCAAACAGTTTCCAACACATTCCTCTATTTATGACCTAAGATGAACACAAACTTTTGCTTTATCAAACACCTAGTAGGCAGTAACGCTTGGGAAGATGCTAAAAATAATCTAGCCATTGTTATCAATCTACATTACTGTTTACGGATTTGCCTAAAGTGTTTGAGAACAGTAAAATAATATGAAAAATGACCCAAGACAGCTTTCTAGGCACTTCTTCACACTTGAGACAAGGCTCTAAATGTATAATCAACCTCCTACAATTTGATCTTCCCCTCTCTTACTTCTATTGCTATCTTCACCTATATCTTCTACAATGACTTGGGATCTTCAAAATTTTCTTACCAGCCAAACACACCATATAAGAATAATGCTGAGCCATACACCTCGATCGATCAATGCTTCACTTTGAACGGTTCCATGATCAAAAGAAACAGAATAAGCGATCGGAACCCAGAAACAATAGGAACCCAACAAGCATTCATGTCTTAGCAGAGAATCGAATGAAAAAAAAAACCCAAAAAAACATTCTCGATTGGTAGAAGAGAGAGAGCGTACCTGAGGATTGCTGATTCGAGACGGACCGATCGATTGGGCAACCGGGTGCGCCTCGAATGGCTTCAGCAACAACAATAGTCTCCTCCTCGCCATCTTCGCCTCTCTGAGCTCGCTCGCCTGAGAAGAGGGAAAGAGAACTGTAACACTTTAAAGGCGAGCTCAATAGGGATTATACAGTGTTCCGCGGTTGCACCAACACCAGCACTACGAGGTTGACATCTGTCATTAAGACCATATTTTAAAGAAATACTCAACCTAATCTATCAGATACTTATTTTGTTCTAATCAGCCCTACAAGGTTTGAGTCTGGTGGGATGAGATGTTTCGGTGGCCGATCATTGGTGGTGACGGGTTTCGTTGAACATCGAGGTGTTGTTGGTTGTGGCGGTGTCGGGGTGATTTCTAACTGGCAAGGCGACGATGATAACAGTAGCGGAGGACAGAGTGGAGGCGGTGGGAGTAGTCGGTGGTGTCTCGATCCATAATTGTCGTTCGTTTGGTTGTAGAGTGGTCAGGTACCGTAAGGACCTTGTTCTCAGTCGGCGACAGGATGTACTTGTCTACAGTTAGTGCTCGGACGATTTTTTGTCTGATGCAAATCTTGAGCACTGATTCAAATGGGCATGCGGAGTCCAATATATTGACAGTTCAACCGGCGAGGGGAGGAAGATACCCTCGCCTCGATCAATGAGGACTTCGTGGTCCAGTGGGAGGTCTGGTAGTAATACCGCCTCATTGGACGTAAGGTGGCATCAGTTCCACCAAGTACCGACACAACATTCTCCTACCATATTGAGAACCAACAACTTTATATTTTTAAAGGCCTTCATTATCATTAGAGGGGGAGGACGTTAGCTGGTTTCTCGGAATGATGCATAGTCCAATTGAGCCATCTTAGACTTAGTTCCTGGTTACAAGATTGTCCATATCGTCACTCTTGGGTTTCAACGACTGTTTTGGTGGTCTCGACCGCTGATGCAGTATTCTCCTAGAGCATTTTCTAGAGTCTCGATCTCAATCATCCAGAAAGGGGCTCGCCCTGTCCTAGCTTTTCGTTTGGTTTCATTGTATCGATTTTTTCGGACACTATCGCAACATCACCTTCTAGACAACCTAATGAAGCATTTTGGTCCATGAACTTTTATTTTACTGTGTGCTTTCGTCGCCCTACAATGTTGGGGCTTGTTTTTCACGATGTTATTTCTCTTATGACTTATAATATATAACCTCGTTCTCCTTTTAAGAAAATAACAATGTATCATATAATATTATTGTTATTATGTTCTCACAATCGCATCGCAAAAAAACAAAGATTCTGAAGTAGTTTATAAGTGAATTATATTTATATGTTTTCACAGTTTTCTAAGATTAATTTATCTCGTTCTAAAAATGGTTATATATCAGTAGTGTTTGCCTTAGTTCTCTCTCAACGCACGAAGGGTTAATAGAGATTCTCAACGCACGAAGGGTTAATAGAGATGGAGACGCAATTATAAGGCATAGCGACAACAACAACGATATAAAGACGTGTGGCGACTCGGCAGGATAGAAGGACTACAGTTCAGATATGGAGATAGGTGTTGAGAGTCGCCCCGCGATCCTGACAAAGGGTATGGAGGGAGAGAGGTGGGGCGTTCAGTCGTGTGGCGGCGCAACATACCTCTCCGACATCGATGCAGTCACCCCACACCGATGATGAGCGGAACTAGAGACCGACTGCGGCGGCGACATCCTGGCATGGAGCAGCGGGGCAGGCACGCCCTTTAAGCGCAATGGCGCCGACCACGTAGAGGTCGTGGATGGATGGTCGTATGACATGGGGTATTCTTCCAGTCGTAGGATAATCGGTGGCGGCGGCTCCTCCTCATCCTCTAGCACGACGGTAAGTTCCTCGTCATGTACGGTTAAGGAGATGGAGTGGCTTTACGGCGTAGGGGATCGTATGCGGAACCTCTTCACTCTACTAGGGTTTCTCATCCTTGTAGTGACAACGATTCGCGATACAAATTCTTTGTAAGATCAATGAGGGATATGGTCTTGGTTTATGATTTATTTGAGTAATGAATCATGAGGTTTGTGGGTTCTAATGGAGCAACATACAGATAGATGAGAGGTACATCGCACCCTCTCCATTCCCAATGAGTGACAAATGGGTCAGTGATAGGTATGTAGGTACCACATTCTCACCGGTCATAAGATGGTAGTAGTTACACCAAGTATGAACACAATTCTCCCCTATCATTTTGGGAGCCAGTATTTCCACGTTATTGCGTCTCATACTGATCATCCGAGGGAGGACGACGACAATTGGATCCACGTGGGAGCATCCAGTTCAGATGTGCACCTCCACTACTCCGAGTTATGGTAGTCCCAGCCCTCGCTCACCGTTTTTAGTAGCTGCATCGGTGGTCTTGACCATTACCGTAACTACACCTTGATGACACCTTTTCGAGTATATCAGTCATCCTATTTTAGCTTTTTCAGGTATTAATAGTTCTTTTCCCTTAGAAGTCCAAAGATGTTCGGATTATTTGAATTTTTATTTTACCGGTGCCTTTTCGAATTGTGTAACATTTATCTAGTCGGCGCCATCAAGCGTTTTATATTAATACTACTTCCTCACATTCAATTTTTTTTTTAAATATCTAAAATCCAAACAATATTAATTGAAATACTATATCAATTTTAACATGTAATTTTTTGTTAGCATAAAAAGGAAGATTTTTACTATGAAAAAAAAGGACTAGACACAGTCTTGGACAGGCTCAAAGCGCTTATCATGTAGCAAAAATGAACAGTTAATCCGAGTGACATTATATGAGATATATCCTTATTCTCGTAAGATGATTCATCTAACATTTTTCCTAACTCGACTCGGGTGGACCTGTTTTGTCTAAAAAGAACCTTAGTCCTGCGACTAAGACCCTTGAGGAGGATTGGGATCGGGTTGTGCCGGATCCCATTCGGACGGGACATGTCTCCTCAACAACGTCCCGCTTTCCAATTTAGTTTTTTTATAGGTGAAATTTTATTAAACTCATGTCTTCATGAGATGGAAAGACAAGGCAAAGAGAGGCACCCGAAAAAGGGTCTCATGCTCAATACCAAAACAAAGCTCAAAAGAGCTAACAACTCTCATAAAAGCAACCACCTCCCACACGGAGGAAACAACCAAAACAAAACAAGAACACACCAAAAATAATTCAACAAAAGAACGACCCAAACAACGAAACAAAACTATGAAACCAAAGGTAAACAAACCCCGACCACCACAGGGAGCAAAAACTAGAGAACGAGCCCAACCAAACCAACCATACCAAAGCTAGACCGTCACAAAGTAATATGGTCTCATCTTGAAGCCCAACATCAGAACTCAAGGACTTGTTCATCGGAGAAAACCCCATGGCCAAGCAAGAGTCCAAGGCACTATGGACCACCTTACCATCTTAAACGATTGAAATCACCCCGCTTCTATCATTGCTGCTAGACTTAGGCTGAATCTGATAAAAAAAACCTTACCTTAGACCTACTTATTCCCTTGACCTCTAGGCCTCCTTTTCTTCTTCCGATCCGACCCTCAATAGTGAAATCATCCTCAATAAGCGTATTGCCAGTACAGGGAGAGGGTCATAAACCTCTACACACGATGCTGTCACACACTAATAAACTGTCAGAGGGACAAAGAACTCGTCAGGGTCGACGAAATCCAAAAACTCCGGAGTAGACAATGATGATTTTGACGGATCATCACATTCCCTAGACCTTGGACCTGTAAAGAAGGTTGATCATGCAACACTGTCTTGTGAATCAAACTCAGAAACAACGTTAGAGTAAATAGGATCACCGACCAAATCTCCCGAGCTCAAAGTACTAGGGACTCTACTCTCATCAATGTCTCGAACAAAGACATGAAAAACAGTTTCATCAAGGACCAACTCTACCACCTCGCCCCTCAAAACCTTATCAATGTGAACCAAGTCAAAGGCTCGACCAGAAGAAGCCCCAACTTCCAGTTTAGTACTCATTTGAAATGGCGAGGCTACATAACAGACCTCACCTGGTTGTTTGGGGCAACAAAGGCTCATGTTATTGATCCACAACAACACAGTGTCGTCGTCGCTTTTCCACCATCTGCTAGCGACACACCGAAGGAGACAACATCGTTGACCACGCCTGTAAATCCAGCTGATGATCCCAACCTCCGTGATCCAGATTAGGGGGCTAAAAAGACTCATCACGAAGATCCATAACGATTGGATTCAACCATCCCTTGTCGTCGGAGCTGTTCCCGTCCTCCCTATGATACTGGTGGTCTGTAGAGCGGGGGGATAGGTATGAGACCAAGGCAAAGCCACCGCAAGCGACGGTGGGGTAGCGTAACACCTTTAATCCCTTACTCTGGCAGTTCTGGAGGGGATGCAAAGATTAGTCGTCGGAGGAGATGGGGGATAAGATGTTAAACGAGGTAGAGTGATAGGAGGTGGTCGGAACGGTTCCTGAGAAAGAGGACCCCGCTAACGGCGTGAAGTCCTAGAGTAAGGGAGAAGATGCGCCATTATTCGTATTTTAACATGTAGTTAAGATAATTTTTACATTAAAAAGGTATATTGTTGATTTCAAATTCTCACATCACTTATGCTTAAACTTACAGGGCTACTTTTTTTTAAAGAAAAAATTAGAGAGCTATTTATTGGTGACAGAGTCATAATAATTTAGATATTATGAAATTAAGATTAAATTACTTACTTTTTCCATTTTATGACAATGAAGCCCAAACTTTAACCGAACCTATGGACCACACCAATTATCAGCCGGCCCAATCGATACCTAACCTAACCCGAATCGGACCCAACCCAAGTTGGGTTAGGTTAACATTAGATGCAAAATAAAAATTTCTCACACTCTGAACCAATCAATGGTCTCCAATAAACGATAGAAAATAATTTTTAAATGAAAATAAAATAAATAATTTTAGAAGAAAAAAAAAAGAGGGTCCAAATATGTCGTTGACCTTGACCCACCCAAATTGAGGCACCGAGAACCAAACTGGGCAAGTGGGCATAGTGTTATCGGATCTAACCCAGATTCACTCCCAAAGAACCAGACCCAACCTACCGGACCCTCCGATCGGACTCAGCCGGGGCAAAACCTCTTTCGCCACCTGAAACGAAGCTTCTACGCCCTTCAACGTATGACCCATTTCGATTTTTGATCATTCATATCGGTTTATCGTTACCAGTACGGTCTGGTTTCGGAGATTCAACGCGTAATTGGGTTTTTTTTTTCTTATTTTTTTGGGTTGATTTTGTGATGAATTGATGACCCATATGTTAGGATCTTACGAGTTGTTTGATTTTCGCTGTTGTTTGAGTACTTGCAGCTGATTGTGTTCGGGTTTTTTGAGATTTACGCGTGTAATTAGGCGTTAATTTTGTGGGTTTTGATGTGCCCTTGTGTATGATTTTGATACGGTTGCTGTTTTCTTGTTACCCTGTTCTTATAGCTGAAGATGTGAACTTTAAGTTGAATTTGTTGTTTATTTTGATGGTAATGTGAGCTTCATGTGGATTTATGTTCATTGCTGATAGCTTTTTTGGGTTTCCTTGTCGTAATTCTCAAGGCCAGGAGCTGTTGTTTTGAGCCATTAGCTTTGTATTTTACATGGATAAAATGCGTCCCTTATTTCAAACACGATTTCAAATTTGCTGTATTGAAGTTTCTGGCTGTAAGAGGGCGTGGATATGGAATCACTACTATCTATTACTTACATTTCTTCTTCCTAAGAAATATATGAACTGATCCTTTTCTATTTAGTTGTTTGGTCTCCATGAAGATGAATATAGATATAGTCTAGCTCGAAGATCTCTTCCAGTTAGCATGTGGATATCTTTATGACCTTTTTGCACATATTTTTTTGTTAATCTGGTTGAGGCTCGTCATATTTATTTGCTGTTCTGAAGATCTTCATCATGAAACTAAAGATAATCTCCACGAATGTGACGATTTGATTATAAGCGGTCTGTTATTGATAGGTTGGTTTACATGTTAGATGGTGAGGTTGATGTGATTAGTCTGGTTTTGTTTGGAGGTTGAGTCCGAAGGTACATGAAAGGGAAAGAAATAATTACTCCCTCCATCACAAAACACGTGTCCCACTTTCCTAAAATGGATGTCCCAAATCAACTACTCCTTTCCTTTTTAGTTAGTTAAATACTCATTGAGTATCCTAACATAAGTTAGTTATAACAACTTGAGTAGTGAGGACATAGGAGCACACGAGGGTTAAAGGTGGAAAGTCAAATCCTAAATACAATCCTTGATTCTAGCATATAGTCAAATAGGACACTTATTTTAGGCTCATGTGGATGTTGTTTTATGTATTGTACTTCATTATTCATGAGGGTTGACTTAACTGCGTGCTCATTCAATCTCTTATTGTCTGCTTCTTTCAGCCAGTCGTAAGCCTATGCAATGGAAGTACAAAATGAGTCAGAAGTCAAGAAACCCAAGAGATTGACTTCAGTTGTATGGAATCACTTTGAAAGAGTGAAAAAGGGTGAAATTTGTTACGCTGTTTGTGTACACTGTAACAAGAAACTCAGTGGATCGAGTAACAGTGGAACCACGCATCTGAGGAACCATTTAATCCGATGTCTGAAAAGATCTAACTTCGATGTGTCTCAACTTCTTGCAGCCAAGAAACGGAAAAAAGAAGGTACCCTTAGCCTACCAAGTGCCAATTTTGTTGATGAACAGATGAAAGATGGATATGTTAATGTTAAGCCAATGACAGTCATAAAGTTTGATCAAGAGGCGAGGAAAGAAGAATTTATGAATCTCGGGAGTAGTAAGTTTGATCAAGAAAGAAGCCGGGATGATCTTGCTCGTATGATAATATTGCATGGCTACCCGATTGGTATGGTTGACCATGTCGGGTTTAAAGTATTTGTCAAAAATCTTCAACCTATGTTTGAGGTTATGCCGAATAGTGAAGTTGAGCTTTCTTGTATCAAACTTTACGAGGAAGAGAAGCAAAAAGTTTATGATACGATGAAAAAGCTACAAGGCAGAGTTAATCTAGCTGTTGAAACGTGGTGCTCTTCAGAATATGTAGAGCGCTCTTCAGATTATGTAGAGTTCTTGTGTTTGACTGCACATTACATTGATGAGGATTGGAAGCTGCAGAAGAAGATTCTGAACTTTGTCACACTTAAGTCTTCTCATAATTACAAGCTTTCAGAAGTAATCATGAAGTGTCTAGTGGATTGGGGTATAGACTGTAAGCTCTTTGCCATGACATTCGATGATTGTGACACTAATGATGATATTGTTGTGAGGGTAAAAGATCAGATATCTGAAAACAGGCCCGGCCAATTATATGATGTTCGTTCTGCTGCACACCTTGTCAATTCAATTGTTCAGGTTGCCCTGGAAGAACTCCGAGTGGTGACTCAAAAAATTCGAGAAAGTATTAGATACGTCAAAAGCTCGCAAGTAACTCAAGCAAAGTTCAATGAGATTGCCCAAGAAGTTGGAATCAACAGTCAGAGGAACTTGGTTCTTGATTGCCCAACTCAGTGGGACACAACGTTCTTGATGCTCGAATCAGCTTTAGAGTACAAAGGTGCATTTTTTGTCCTCCAAGATCATGATCCGACCTACAAATCAGCTTTAACTGAGTTAGAGTGGGATTGGGCAAGCTCCATTACAACAGATCACTTGAAACTCTTTCTCGTTGTCACAGATATCTTTTCAAGCAACAAATGTCCTACTGCAAATGTATATTTTCCCGAGTTATGTGATGTTCATCTCTTACTAATCAAAAGTTGCAAGAGCACGGATGCTTTCATTTCTTCCACGGCGATGAAGATGAAAGCTAAGTTCGATAAATACTGGAACAAATCCAGCTTGGCGTTGGCAGTAAAGACCATATTAGACCCAAGATTTAAGATGAAGTTGGTTGAGTATTACTATTCCCAAATCTACGGAAGTACTGCTCTTGATCGCCTCAAGGCGGTTTCTGATGGTATCAAGGAACTGTTCAATGCATACTCTATCAGCTCAGCTTTGGTTGATCAAGGCTCAGCATCACCTGGAAGTAGCTTGCCTAGTACTAGTTATGATACAAGAGATAGGCTAAAGGGATTCGATAAATTCCTCCATGAGACCTCTCAGAGTCAGAGCGCAGCTTCAGATCTGGAGAAGTATTTGGAGGAACCTGTCTTTCCTCGTACTTCTGATTTCAATATATTGAACTGGTGGAAGGTCCATACACCTAGGTACCCAATCTTGTCCATGATGGCACGCGATGTTCTTGGGACTCCGTTTTCTACAGTCACGCCAGAGTCAGCCTTCAGGACCAGTGGCAGGGTTCTTGATCGTTCCCGAAGCTCATTGAATTCAGAAACTCGTCAGGCTTTGATATGCTCACAGGATTGGTTGCGAACACAACCCGGAGGTACACAGTTACTATCTTTTTCTTTTCTTTTTTGATAATTTGAACAACAGTCATGCATTTGAAGCAAGGGGAAATGACAGTTCACTACCTTGAACAATGCACGCTTTACAAATCACTACCCTGTATTATTTAGATACACTGTCAGTTAAAAATGGCGGAAAGTTCAGGGTAGTGATTTGTAAATTTAGGTAAGTGTTACATTTTACTAATTCAGGGTAGTGATTTGTAAGACGTGCATGGTTCTGGGTAGTAAATTATCATTTCCCCTTGAAACAAGATTGTGCAAAAAATGTTAACCTGTGACTTGTTCAAACTACTAATCAACGGTTATTGCCATTATGTTGTAGAGTCAAACCAGTCTGCTCTATCCCTCTATGTGGAGAGACTCGAAAGGTGAAACAAATCAATCTATGGTATGTTTCTGATAAAGTCTATTTCTTTCATTCTCTAGTGAATCATATGCACATGGCTAATCACGTGGTGGCCCGTTGCTGACCGTTGGTTCGGTGGACTTGATTCTTGTTATGCAAGGTTGACGAATTTGTGGCTGTCTCTGATGTGTTATTGATCATCTAACTCTGGAAAGCCAAACGTATTATTTAGCTGAAACTCTTTCTTGGTCTGCTGCTAGTTTATGCTTGTTAGAAACAAAGGCCTTCTTAGAAACTGTCATATCTATCATTTGATTAAACTTGATTCTGTAATATATCATGTATTGGTCTTTTAAATTTCTAATTCTCGGAGAAAGTATTTGCGCTGTTCATGTTCGGTATCTTATTGTAAACTTTATTTTAAAATGGGCCAATTATATCGGGTCAGTCTTCCACAACCAAAAGGTCGATCTTGTTAATTGGGTGTGACCCAAGCCTTTATAAGTAACTCTTTATTCTTATATTTTCCAATGAGGGTGCAACTTTAACACTTCTCCTCACGTAAATTTTGTTTTAAAACAGACTAACTATATCGGGTCGGACTTCCATGACTAAAAGACGAACCTTGTTAGTTAGGTGTGACACAAACCTCTATAATTAGCTCCTTATGCTTATATTTTTTGGATGCGGGTTCAATTTCAACACTTGTGGATTTATTACATAATTGATGATATTTTTTGGGGGGATAAGCCAAAAATAAGAATCTTCATGCATTTCATGTATATAATATGTATATATTTCAGAAATCTAGTGATGATTATTTTGGGATAAACTGGGGTTTGGTCACATGGAGATGAGATATTGTAATTTGGCATATCTGAAACCCAATCTTTGTGCAGTATTAGGAGTGGGCGGTTGATGAACAAGACAAGACATGTCATCATGTGGCAAGACCCCAGCTGCTGATCAAATTCTGGACCAACGAATCCTATTCCAAAAACCATGATTCCCTCATTGTGCTTTTATAGAGGAACAAAGTGAAACCCTAGCAAGCTTGCATCCACCTTTCTTCCCTTTGGAATTCCTAGTGCTTGTCGCTTTTAAGAGTCTCGTGTACTGAATTGTTCGTTTTTTTACAATCGTTAGATGTCGCTCTATTGAAACTCAATTTGTTAAGCGAAAAGAAACTTAAATGATGTTTGGGGGCAAATCATCTGGGCGAATCTGGATTTTGGTTTAATTTGTTTGGACGGATCGTAGGTATCTGGACGAATTAACCCGACAAAGTGGGGTTTAGATTAGAAGTTAAACATAAGATGATTTAGGTCGGGTAAGGTCAAGATTTCCAGTTGTGTCGTTGATAAAAACATCTCTTCACTCCTCTTAACATAGGAGCATGTGCATTCCACAACGTTTAGGAGGAGTTTTCAGTCAACAATTTGTTAATATAGGATTAACCCATCTTCTCTCTCTTTCTGAGGCGTTAATGGTGTGTCGACGATAACGCAAAAATTGGCTTGACATCGAAAATTTACACAAAACGGTCGGGTACAATTGTTGTGGGGCTGCATGAGAATTGGTATTTTGAGGCTTTATCATCGCAGATTGGCGTACATAAGAGTTTACACATGATCCACTGAGATTCGAACATAAGACTTTCTTTCTTAATGGTTATTAAAGATACACAAAGCATGTGAATGTTAAAGATGATGATCTCATGATCCACATTTAGATTTCCCTAATAGGACATAATCATGTTCCTAAGTTTTGTTTGGAGGCAGGGTAATTAGAAAGTGAGACAAGAAAGATTGGTTAAAGAGAAAAGATGGTGGAGATGATGCAACTCAGCAACTGTGTAGTGTATTGTGTAGCACTCTCAAAACTGTCTTTTGTTGGTTGGGAGAAGGACAGAGCTATGATAGTGTTTACACCTCAGAGCCAAGACAGCCTTATTTTTCTTGTGATTCTTTTGCCTTTTTTTCCAACCCATTTCCTATTTTGCCCTTAATGCCCCATGGAAAAGAAAATCCAACTATTTCCAAAAGGAATTGAAAAAGTGTTTCCTATACCCTTTCTCTTCAGTCATTTCCTTCTTGGCAAAGTTTTCAACATAGTCTAATTTATTTATATATTATAGTCTTGTTCGTCACCTATGTTCATATTGGAAAAATCAATCCAGACGATCAATTAAATAACGTTTTTTTTATTAAAACCCCCTCTTTAAAGACTAAAGAGGAGACAAGGACAGAGTCCTCATTACAAACATTACAAATACGAGCACCGTAAACCAGTACGGCCTTGGAACAGTCCTAACAAGGGGATGCAAACATAACAATAGGTCTCAGAACCAGTTTTAACAAATATGAAGCAACATAAAGCCAATAAGGACAACAAACAGCCAACAAGGGCAACTAACAAGCTTAAAAACCAGAAGAAACAGAACGGAAAACAGATTCAGTAACAAAGCAAACAACGGGTCTAAAAACCCGATTTACCAACGAAAGAGAGCCACGGGAAGAAGAACCCCTCTGCACAACAACTAGCTTCCCACACCCAGAATCACAACCAGTAGAACACCACACCTCCTACACCCGAAAGACCAAACACCACCAAACCCTAGTTCGAACCTGACTACAACTTCAAACAAGACACAAAGCCGAACCCTTCATGGCGGTCAACACCCGCAAAATCATAAGGCCCCAACCATTAATAATGGCTGAAGAAAGGAAGAAGTAGTACATATCCAGAAGAATGGAGGAGAATCAGTCTTCTCAAATCGAACCGATCAACTGCTTAAACAAGTATGAGTGAATTTTTATCTCTAACTTTTAAGCCTTCTTTTTTTGAGTAGAGGACATCAGTTTAAGCCTTCTTAATTGTGAGCCTTCTATTAATAAATAATTTTAAAATTTTAATTTTATATATAATAATTTATTAAATAAAATATTATAAATATAAAAAATACAAATATGATTATTCTCCTTTGTACATAACATTTTTTTTCCATAATTTTTCCTATTCATATTTTTTTCTGTTCATGTGCAACTTTTAAAGTAACATATATGAGTATATAATTGAATTTGTACCATAACAATTTTCTTAGCAACATGCAAAATGAATCATCAGATATTCATTACCGAGATTTTATTTAGCTCAAAAGACAAAATTCTGATCAATTGAAATGTTTTATGGCAAATAGAAGAGATGTCCGATTAACCTATGATGTCTAACCTAAATTTTTATATTTTGTTGTTCTTTTATTTTTCTGTTACATGAGATATCATCCTAACAAAAATCTAAATTTTACCATTAGTTTAAAAAAAACAAAAAAAATTGAATTTAAAATACAATGCATTCACAACATATTTCCCATGACAAAATCAAATAAAATATACTTGAAATTTCTCATCCTCTCCTTTGACATTGCTTTTATCATAATATTTAAAATCAGAATATGGCATCAAAAATGTATGGCTACAAATTAAAAGTATGTAGTGCAAAAATGTGCAAGAGAATTTTGTAAGAGCACTATCTTTTTTGGTAGAGGAGATAATGTGTTTTTTTTTTTGTCAAAATAAATGATAATAATAGGATATAAGTGGTCAACGTCTTCATGAGGGACATGAAACCTTTGGCGTACGACATGGAATCAGTAAAGGAATTGAAGCCAATGAGAAGTTCTCGTACATATAGCATGCATGAAACTTTATTTTAAAAAAATAAAAAACTAGTCATCATGCTACTTGTAGACTTGTAGTTGTAGTTGAGATTGTAGGGGTCCAGAAATCCAACACATGTTTGTATGACTGATTCCTCTCACTCCACATCGTCCCATCAACCATCACTTGTTTTTCTCATTCTTCTTTTCCATTGAATACATATTTATCTGTCATTAAAATAGTTCTAGTATAATCAGAAGAAACCTATAGTTTAGAATACAATTTAAAAACTCTAGAACTAAATCAAATTTGATAATTATTGTTTAATCTTATCCCACACTCTCCTTGTTTTTTAGTAGCGTAATCCCCATCAGTCACGTCATAGTCGTCGCTCATGCCCAACAGCCACATGGCCACGCTGCATTCGAGTCACTCTGCACCTCTTGTCGCACTTATGCAATGGAAGGGAAATGTCACCTAACCCTTTGGTGGGGTTTACAAAACCCATCAGACCGAGGAAGAAGTCGTTTCGCCCTCGTTGATCCCGATCCCTCTTCCATCATTACCTGTAGTGGCTCCTCTCACGCCAGTTTCCATTTCCGGCCGAATCCAATGTTAGGTCTCGAGGTAGGGTTGGAGATGAACCAACTCGCAGCGGAAAATCAATAAAAACCAAGAGACGATTAAAACCATGAAACAACTAACAAAGAATGGATTCACAAGAGAAAAATTCAGCACTATCTCTTACCAAAACAAGAACACCGGTTAACGAATTATTGGCTTGAGTCTCCAAGACGCCTACGTATCCACATGGGAATCAAAGCCACGTAGTTCTTCTCTTTGAGGACTCAAGAACACAAAAATGGAGGAGGAAACTAGCCAAACCCGAAATGGCCATGGAAGAGGGAGAAAAAATGTGTTTCCTATTCTTGTCTTGTTTTTGTTATGTTGAAAAAAGATGACTTAAACATAACAAAACTCATACTTGTCCAACTAAAGGCATGGGACAAGTATGGTGTCAAGTAAGGTGTAAATAGGACAAAGTATGGCAAGACAAGATTGGCTTAGGTGGTGAATCACCAACACCTTAATCCTTGTCTTGCTTACTTAGTACTAATTAATCAAGACTTGATTAATTAGTTCCATGGGCCTTGGTTGCATGGGCCTTTCATGGGCCTCTTGGAACATGGCCCGTGACCATTTCCAACGAGGTCCCGTGATTCGCTCATCGCCTCCATGCCTTCCATACCGGAAATGTCCAACATTATCCGACGCGATCAATCCCAAGACTCCAAGCCTTGTCTCGATCCGTAAAGTCCTATTCACTTACGGGCACATGACCCAAAACCCAGTTTTGGTCATGTCCCGAGACAACTCCCTTTTGGCCATTCTCCATAAATGTGTCAATGAGTTTCATCCTCCGGTGTGACCCTTAGGTTTATGCATGTCAATAGATCAACGTAAAATCCCATTTTACTTGATCCTATTTAAGTGGCAACTAACGAGACTTTAGTATTGCCTGACACTACATAACGAATCGACCATGTCAATTCAAACCTTTCCGTCGTCCCTGTCATTATCCTTTTATCTCCGATATCCTGATTGAGATAAGGCATAGAGCCGTCATCCTTATTATTCTCAATCACCGTTCCTTAATATGTGAGATGACTAAAGATATGATACCCAGTATCATGTGCATGGCCATGCTATTCTTCCAGTCACTCTCGATCAAGCGGCCGAGAACCGATATCTTTCCCATACCTTAGTATGAGGGATAAATCCCTTAGCCGTCTTTCGTGTCACTCATGTAGCCCGTCCCCAAGCCAATCCTGGCCGTTATGGAAGCCCTGTTACGGACAACGTTAGGCTCAGGTCAAACTCAGTTGTTGACTACATAGCAATCACAAAGACTCCTTGGTCTAAGGATACATGACAAGCTACAACACTGAATATGTTCATGACTTAATCTATGGCACATATTCAGGGCGGGTCGTCCAATATCATGTCCCACATGATATCTATGATCAGACTCCGGAATCCCATTCCAATGACTAACAGAACGTAAGCCATAAAGAGCCATCTTTCATACTAGTCGCTTCTAGTGAAGCTTTGTTGACTAGGGACCCATCGAGTGTGATCTATCTCGATCTATGGTTCTATTCGCATGGTGGGCACAGATCAGAGCACACATCGATATATTACTCCAACACATAAGTAATATAAAGCCGCTTTAATTTTATTGCTAACGATGATATATACATTTGGACATTTAGGATTGAACTACGGGCACTAAGACTAACAATATCCCACTTGTCCTAGTTCCAATCTAAACTCCAATATGTCCCCATCGACTTTACATGTCTAACATATTCAGGCAGTGACACTGCCTTAGTCAAAGGGTTGGCTATGTTATCATCTGTTGCAATATCGGTTATCTTCACTTCACCTCAGTTCAGTATTTATCTGATGAGGTGGATACGCCGCAGTACATGTTTGGATTTGTTATATGATCTAGGCTTTTAGCTTGCGCAATGGCCCTTGTGTTGTCGCAAGATGGATTCACCGGGCTGGATGGGTTTTTAATTACACCCAGCCCTGCCATGAATTTCCAAATCCACATAGCCTCCTTAGCTGCCTCTGCAGCATCCATGTACTTGGTCTCTGTCGTAGATTCGGTAATGATATCTTGCTTTACGCTCTCCCAGCTAAATCTCTGCCATTCAGCGTAAACACATATCCTGATTGACTTCTAAAGTCATCTGGATTTGTCTTGGAAAACTAGCGTCTACTAATCCTTCGACGACTAGTTCAGCATCATCTTTCCCCCGGGTTAGAATGATGTCTACTGGTACAACATAAGGCTTACGAGACGTCTGGTCTCATACATGTCATGGCATATATGATCGATCCTGCCCCCAGGCGCATAGGATTCTCATCATCCTTTTCAGCTCATCAGGTGTCTTAGGACACTGAGTCTTGCTGAGATGAATGCCATGACTAGTGGGTAAGAGTCCTTTCTTTGAATCGAGCATTAAGAACCTACTCAATGCCTTGTTCACATAGGTTCACTGACTTAAATCCAAGACCCTCTTGGTGCGATCTCTACATATCTTAATCCTTAAGATATAAGAAGCATCGCCTAAGTCCTTTATTGAAAAACACTTCCTCAACCAAGCTTTAGTCTCGTGCAAGGTTGGGATGTCGTTTTCAATGAGAACCAGAAAGGTAATCTTGCTCCCACTAGCCTTCTTATAAACGCAAGATTCATTCTCGCTCTTGATTAAGCCAAATCCAATTACAGCTTCATCAAAACGAAGGATCCAATTCCGAGAAGTTCGTTTCAATCCATAAATGGATTTCAACAACTTATAAATCTTTCCTTTATTCTTCGGATCGTCAAAACCTTTGGGCCGAGACATACAAACGTACTCAGTCAAATTTCCATTTAGGAAACGCGGTTTTGACATCCACTTTCCATATCTCGTAATTATGATACGCAGTTATGTCAAGAAGAATTTGGATCGATTTTGACCATAGCCACTAAGGAGAAGGTTTCCTCATAGTCAATCCATGCCTATAACCTTTCGCCACCAGTTGAGCTTTGTAGGTCAGAGGTTTTCCGTCCATGTCCATCTTCACCTTGAAGATCCATTTGCATCCGATGGTCCTCACACCATTGATGGGATCAACCGGTTCCTAGACTCGGTTGTCCGACATGGATTGCATTTCCTCCCTCATGGCTCCCAGCCATAACTCGGAGTTGGGCCCATCCACGACTTCCTGAAAGGTGGTTGGATCATCGTGATCCACCATGACTTCATTGTCACCTCCGGATACCATATCTTGGAGGTGGAAGATTGATCCTTTCAAATCGCCTTGGACCTTCCGGAATTGTAACAGGAATTGGTTCTTACTCTACGACAATCTCTGGCTTCTTTCTACTGGGTTGCCAATTGGTTTAGACAGATCTGTACCATCCTGAATTTCTTCGAGATGCACAGTCCTCCCAATGACGTCTTTGGAAACAAAACTCCTTTTCCATAAAGACCCCACCCCATGCGATGAACACCATGTTCTCACTGGGATAGTAGAAGTAGTATCCCCTTGTTGCTTTGGGATACCACACGAAGGTGCATATCTCAGATCTTGGTTCGAGCTTAGTCGAAACCAAATGTTTCACATAAGCCTCGCAACCACAAATCTTTAGGAAAGACAAAGCGGGCATCATCCCATATCATTTTAAAATGGTGTCCCTTCCACACCCTTCGTCGAAGCCCGATTCACTATGAATGCGGTCGTCTCTAGAGCATAATCCCATAAATAGATTGGGAGATCAGTCCAACTAATAATGGAACGGACCATTGTCTAACAATGTCCGATTTCTCCGTTTGGCTACACCTTTCATCTACAGTGTCCCAGGAGGAGTCCATTCCAAAAGGATCCCATTCTCTTTTAGATGATCTAATAACTCTGTGGTCAAGTATTTTCCACCTCGATCCAATCGAAGTGCCTTAATACCTTTGTCGAGCTGGTTTTCTATTTTAGTCTTAAACTTTTTGAATTTATTAAAAGCTTTAGACTTATGTCTCAGCGAATAGACATAACCATATTTACTGTAATCATCAGTAAATGTGATAAAGTAGTTGAAACCCCTCCTGGCAAGTGAACTTATTGGTCTACACATATTCGAGTGTATCAGCCCCAATAATTCACCCGCCCTTTCATCGCGATCGATAAAAAGGGCACTTTAGTCATTTTGCCCATCAAACAAACCTTGCACCTATCGATCGAATGGAATTCGAATGAACTTGAAAGTCCGCACTTCTGAAGTGCTGATAGGTGCTTCTTGTTTATGCGACCTAAATGATAGTGCCTTAACAGAGTTAGGTTTAAATCGTTGGATTTAAAACCTCTTGGTATTAACGGAATATATAGAACTTGAGGCATTGTTACCCATATCTAATATGTACAATCCTCCAACCAAGTCAGTACTGGTATAAAACATATCATTGCATAGAACATTGAAAACTCCATTTCCAATATTAACATTATATCCTTCCTTGTCAAACACGGATACAAATATAATATTCCTACTGAAAGTAGGTATGCAATATACATTATACATTACTAAGACAAGGCCTCTTGGCAAAGCAAGACTCATGGATCCTACAGCAGTTGCCACAACTCTAAGGTCCACTTCGTGCTTTCCAAACCTCTCCTACTTTCAGCCACCATATATAAGTGCATCTGTGAGATTCAGTCCTGGTATCTAATACCCATGAATCGTTGGAAGTAGAGAGATGTAGCTCTATAGAGTTAATACCGGATGAATGCACGGTCCCACCGCCCTTCCTTAGATCATCCAGGTTTCCTGATGAAGGCGCAGTCCTACTGCCCTTCTTCAGATCATCCACGCTATTTGATGAAGGCGCAGTCCCACAGCCCTTCTTCAGATCAACCGTGAACTTCCTGTAATCCCGGTTCCAATGACCAGACTATTGGCAGTAGAAGCAGACATTCTCATGTGTCTCATCTTTCCTGCCAAGTGCGCATGGGCCCCGCCCTTGCCACTTCCAATTCCCTTGTTGACCATCAGAATATCCTTGGATCCCAGATCCCTGATATATTCTTCTCAGCAATTAATGACACTTCATGTAACTCTGATATGGTCTTAGAGACAGCCTTGTCAAGGACATATTCTTTGCGTTCAGACTTGAGGACTATCCTCAAAATTCTGTACCAGTCCAAATAGTTTGTCCCATTTAGCTTGACCCTGTCAAGAATGGTTTTTAATGACAAACTATTAATGTTCGCTGAATTTGCCATTTGATCTACAACAGATAAAATTCAATCAGTAAACTGAATAAATTTTATGAAGATCAAGCTTAAACACCAACAATCGATTCTAAACCTTTAGAATCTGAAACCAAGATCCTTGATTCACTCGATTAAGCTGAACTAATGCTCACCACTTAATCGAGCTATGTAGGTAGGACTCCATCCAATCACATCCAATGTGACTCCTGACTAGGGTATGTACTTATGTACACGACTTACCCTATCTGTTACCATAGCTCAACCTCAGGCTGAGAATCGTAGTCGGGTCCACCAATTTTCAACTATGGCTCGTCACTATGTAGGTGCTCCGCTAATGCGCACGACACCCACATATGTCGTCCAAACCTACTACCCCGCTTCCCCATGGATGCTCCGCTAATGCGCACGACACCCATAGAACGGGGAGGTAGTAAGGTGTTGATGATTGGGAGGTATCGGACATGACCCGCTTTTACTTGTCCAGTTGTGTTCAAAACTTTGGCACATCCTAGATGCGATGAGCACATCAACTACATTCCAAATGCAATGATGCCTCAAATTACATCCAATGTAATTCTTCCTTTGAACCCGTCAACTACATCCAATGCAATGACGGTTCTAAGGGTTCACACACAAGGATTAAAATTCCAATTTTATCTTTGCATGTGAGGTGATATGCTCGGTAAATAAAGTTAAGCATGCAATTCTAAAACACATAGAATTAATCATGCATAAACTAAACCAAGCATAAAGCAATAAATGTGCACATAATAGCCCCCTAAACTAACTCCCACTAGCTTCTTGAGCTCCACCGACTCCAAGCCGATGCCAACACCCGAAAAGCCACCAAATGACCTTTTCGCCCTTTCTTCGTCTTGAGTAAAAAATTACAATTTAATACACGACTCGCAGGTCGGGAATAAATAAATATTACAAACAAGTGGTTCGACGACTACACCTTGAAAGAATAATTACACGCTAACTCTAACGGCTCGCAGGCCGTGAAAAGCGATAAATAATTAAATCGAGCTCGGGGCTATTATGTACACCATGCCAACATCACATCACACATCGTGTTATCAAACAAGCATGTTATCAAACATCATGTGATTTTCCGGTTTTAATTAATAGCCAAGTTTCGAAAATTTTTGATGCTCGGTTTATCGAAACCGTTCAAAAATGAAACTTTTGAACATTTGATCTTCGAGTTCGTCATGACGGTTCCAAACTCGTCATAACTAACAAAACGGTTTAGCCTTGGCATATCAACCATCCAATGGTCATGCTTGGCCTAGCTCCGTCCAACGGAGCCCCGTTCGGTCCCGGTTTCGGCTCCCCGAGAGTCCCGCTCCCGAGACCCGAAAAATCAATTTTTTTTTTCAAAATTTCCAGATTTGAAATAATTTTCAAAAATTCATTTTACATGCATTAAATCCATGAACAAGAATTTAAAACATGTTATCAAACAATTTAGCAAAACAACATGCCAAAAACGAAACTTTCAAGCAAAACCGAAACTTTGAACACCGTCTTGTGAATCCCGAAGGTAGCATGGCTCTGATACCACTGTTAGGTCTCGAGGTAGGGTTGGAGATGAACCAACTCGCAGCGGAAAATCAATAAAAACCAAGAGACGATTAAAACCATGAAACAACTAACAAAGAATGGATTCACAAGAGAAAAATTCAGCACTATCTCTTACCAAAACAAGAACACCGGTTAACGAATGATTGGCTTGAGTCTCCAAGACGCCTACGTATCCACATGGGAATCAAAGCCACGTAGTTCTTCTCTTTGAGGACTCAAGAACACAAAAATGGAGGAGGAAACTAGCCAAACCCGAAATGGCCATGGAAGAGGGAGAGAAAATGTGTTTCCTATTCTTGTCTTGTTTTTGTTATGTTGAAAAAAGATGACTTAAACATAACAAAACCCATACTTGTCCAACTAAAGGCATGGGACAAGTATGGTGTCAAGTAAGGTGTAAATAGGACAAAGCATGGCAAGACAAGATTGGGTTAGGTGGTGAATCACCAACACCTTAATCCTTGTCTTGCTTACTTAGTACTAATTAATCAAGACTTGATTAATTAGTTCCATGGGCCTTGGTTGCATGGGCCTTTCATGGGCCTCTTGGAACATGGCCCGTGGCCATTTCCAACGAGGTCCCGTGATTCGCTCATCGCCTCCATGCCTTCCATACCGGAAATGTCCAACATTATCCGACGCGATCAATCCCAAGACTCCAAGCCTTGTCTCGATCCGTAAAGTCCTATTCACTTACGGGCACATGACCCAAAACCCAGTTTTGGTCATGTCCCGAGACAACTCCCTTTTGGCCATTCTCCATAAATGTGTCAATGAGTTTCATCCTCCGGTGTGACCCTTAGGTTTATGCATGTCAATAGATCAACGTAAAATCCCATTTTACTTGATCCTATTTAAGTGGCAACTAACGAGACTTTAGTATTGCCTGACACTACATAACGAATCGACCATGTCAATTCAAACCTTTCCGTCGTCCCTGTCATTATCCTTTTATCTCCGATATCCTGATTGAGATAAGGCATAGAGCCGTCATCCTTATTATTCTCAATCACCGTTCCTTGATATGTGAGATGAATGAAGATATGATACCCAGTATCATGTGCATGACCATGCTATTCTTCCAGTCACTCTCGATCAAGCGGCCGAGAACCGATATCTTTCCCATACCTTAGTATGAGGGATAAATCCCTTAGCCGTCTTTCGTGTCACTCATGTAGCCCGTCCCCAAGCCAATCCTGGCCGTTATGGAAGCCCTGTTACGGACAACGTTAGGCTCAGGTCAAACTCAGTTGTTGACTACATAGCGATCACAAAGACTCTTTGGTCTAAGGATACATGGCAAGCTACAACACTGAATATGTTCATGACTTAATCTATGGCACATATTCAGGGCGGGTCGTCCAATATCATGTCCCACATGATATCTATGATCAGACTCCGGAATCCCATTCCAATGACTAACAGAACGTAAGCCATAAAGAGCCATCTTTCATACTAGTCGCTTCTAGTGAAGCTTTGTTGACTAGGGACCCATCGAGTGTGATCTATCTCGATCTATGGTTCTATTCGCATGGTGGGCACAGATCAGAGCACACATCGATATATTACTCCAACACATAAGTAATATAAAGCCGCTTTAATTTTATTGCTAACGATGATATATACATTTGGACATTTAGGATTGAACTACGGGCACTAAGACTAACATCCAATTCCATCCTCCTCCATCTCTGACGGACCTACTTTGCCGATTGTGGTGTCCAATCCAACGCCTTTCCCTCCGGTGGATGCCCTTCTCGCTTTGCAAGAGGGATTTGATGCCCTATCCATCACACACCAGGTTTTCGCTTCTACGACGAGGCCCTTTTATGGTGTCGTGGAAGTTGTTCACTTCTGCGATGCCATCGTATGATAAAGGTTTGGAATCACCGTGACCTTGTCATCAAAGACCTCAACTGTGGGAATTCGGGGTTTTACTTATCCTCTCAAGCGAAGAAAGATCAAGTTCGTAGGGAGGAGCCATGGTCGTTCAAGAAGGCACCGCTTAATTTTGAAAACATCCAACAGGGGGTGAACCCGACCACGTTTCCATTCTCCCGCATCCAGATGTGTTCACGACTTTTCGACTTTCCCCCGGACGGTCTCACGACCACAACAAGATTTCAGGCGAGTGAGGCACTAGGGGGCTTAGTGCACTTCCCAGACGGATAACTCAGGCATTGGTCTAGAGCGAGATCCTTCATGTCCAGTTTTGGAAGGACATGGCCACCTCGCTCTATCGCTCTATCTGCAGCACATCCCGGGCCACACGCGGGTGACTAGGGCTCGCCTCTAGTATGAGCATCTCCCGTGCTTCTGCTTCACTTGTGAATGCATTGGATACGTTAACCTTCACATCCCTCGAGGACAATAAACGAGTATCACCTCCCCCCGAGGTTATATATGTCCATCGCAAAGGAGACGGCTTCCCTACACATACATGTCTTCCAAGACTGGACGGATCCCATTCGAACCCAGATGCCCCCCACAACCCCACTCCGCTTCGAATGTCCGCCCAGGGTTCGATCCAATGTGCCTCAGCACCCCCACAATAATACACGATCTCTTGCCTATCGTGACAACATACCCGTGGAACCGACATCATGTGGTCTCTCGGTCCGTTCCACCACCGCAAATGGGTCAGGGATCTTGGCCATTAGAGGACGGGGTAACACATGATCTCCTACCTAACCTGGAGGACGTCATGTTGACTTCCAAGAACTTGTAAGCCTCAGAGGAGACCCTGGGCATGAGTCAAGGGCCAGGGTAAAGAAGCAAGCTCATGCCTCAAGACCTGGGCATCGCTCCACTGGTGGCCCCTCCACCGTAGAAGAAGGACAACCTATAATTATTTGTTGTGGTTGATTTTGTTTCTATAATCTTTAAATAAAATTAGAAATGATTTAAAGACAACACCTATTAAAGCTCTCTCGACTTGCGAGATTTTTCTCTTTTATAAGGAAGCCTGGCCTCACTTATGGATGTCTCTATCCTTGCCGCCGATGTGACTGTTGCCTCCACTGCTAGTCACATCCCATCACAGACCCACGTGGTGAAGCACATGCCACCTGCGCCACCACCACGCCCCTCCTCGGACGTCGCGTCCCTATCAAACAAAGACGGAACCGGAAGAAGAAACAAAAGGCACCTACAACTTTGGTTCTTCTTCCTCCTTCTTCCATAGGCCCCATACTGACTCCATCATCAGAGGCGTCGCTGGTTTTTTCTTTCGTTTCTTTTGAACCACTGGTAAAGCCACGACGAGGTCGACCTATTAAGCCCCAAACCCTAACGTCTCCTTCAAGTCAAGTTAGGGTTTCGAAGCTCTCTTCGTCAACCGCCAGCCCTTCCGACTCGCCTCTACCCCGAGCTTTGGCGATTGATTCAGCTCCTCAACTACCTCTGGAACCTCATGTTCATGGCTCGCTGAAATCGTTGGTGTCTCCGCCGCTTACGTTGGCATGCACTCCTTTGACTGGTGTGGTGGAACCAGGGGATGTGGGGTTGGTAGTTTTTTCTGGGTCTCTCGAACGGGAGGGCGGCTCCTCTCGACCGATTGTCAGTCGCCCACTCTTGCCCCCATCCCTAGCCTCCGCCCCAAGTTATGCTAGGTTGGTGGAAGTTCCCGCCTCCATTGATAAGGGATCTGGCTCAGGGGAAGGCTCCCATGATAGATACGGAGAGAGTGGTACCGGAACGGAAGGAGCTTGAAGCTTTATGTGATGGGCGTATCGTCCCCAATGGGGATCGTGTGTCGGTGATTCTGACACTCCTCTCTCCTCTGTCGGGAATGATCCACCGCTGCTGAGCATTCAAACCCAAGGGCACCGGGACTACCTCGAAGACGTTGGAGCTTTCGGTGTCACTGAAGTCCAACCTGCTCAACATCCAGGATGGCTTCTCGGCATGTTCGTTGGAAGAGGAGGTGGTTGAGGTCCCTTACCTTCCGATTAGCCCGTCGGTCCTTGCCCGACAATTGTTTGCCATCTTGGGAAAACTATGGACTGCCAAGTCACCCTGCAAGGAGACCCTCCTCTGGATTATCTCTCGATCTTGGGGGAAATCGACTGAGGGGTTGGTCATCAAGGACATCGGGCCGGGTGTTCGGGTTCTTTTTTTCCACGACGGAGGCATGATTATGGGTTTGGCGAAACAAGCCATGGTGTTTTAACGGTCGTCCCCTCCTACTGGATTATCTGGATCCCATGGCTAGGGACCCTCCGGCCCTGGACCGCCTACAAATATGGATGCACGCCCACGGCTCCCTCCGATAATGCGCACAAAGACCACGGGGGAAACGATCGGATCGACACTAGGGATATGTGTTGAGGTCCCATGTGATCAATGAGGTATTTGTTGGGCGGCGCAGTGAAAGTTCATTTCTGGCATTTCGTGGAGCGCCCTATCCGCTGACAGCTCCTACTTCGATTCTGGGAATTTCTTGAGTCGGTTTGTGTCACTCTTACCTATACTAAACTTCCCGTGTTTTGTTTTAACTGTGATTTGATTGGTCACATGATGGCTGATTGTGATAGGAAGCTGGTGGGTAAGCCAAAGTTGGACTCATCCATCTTGGAGTATTAGAAGAACAGGCACCCGAAGATGTATGCGACGGACTAGAACGATCAGACTTCTCGTCGTCCAGTGTCCTCGACTTCTGCACCTCAGGGTCCCTTGTCTCGGGGCAGGGGACCAATTGTATCCTCGGCTACTGCACCTCGGGGGGGAGGGGGCTCAACGAGTCTCCCTACCGCGGGTCGGTGACCCAGGCTGGAAGAACTTGGTGATCGACCAACCAGTTAGGGGCAGCCCAACCGAGACCCCACGTTTGCCTACGCACAGAGATAGAACTGGACTTGGAGCTGAGTCTAGTAGTGGAACGGGAGATGGGGGAGTGAAATGGGGTTTTACTGGGGGACCCCGGGATGACCAAGACCGGGCCGGGAAGATGACCTGAATGGAGGAATAAAAGGGATTCAGTGCTCTGGGGACTGGCCTTGGGAGGGGTCCTTGGGAAGAGCTCTGCCTCCCTTGGAAGCTGGTGTCAGCAGGTTCGGTAGCAACCATCATAATATGCAGCAATTAGGCATGACCTTGAGCAGCGGACATCGGTATCATTGTTATTTAAATTTTGTTTGCCTTTATGGCACCCTAATATACCCACTGTGTCGGTTTTTTTTGGCACAAAGTTATGAGTAGGAAGACCTTGGGGCCTCGATACATTATAATAGCTATTTTACTGTGATCAAGGGTTTCTCGAATACACGTCTTTTATCCGTTCGAAATCTAATTAATGAAATTACAACTTCTTAGTCAAAAAAAGTATATATAATTAGAAATATGGAATCCATCAACTTTTTTTTTTTTTTGAAATAACGGAATCTATCAACCTTGAGTGGCAGTAAGGTGATGAATAGGCATGCACTTTCCGAAAACAACATTAATCAAACATCAAAACAATAGTACTATATTAAAACTATTGTCAACTCACCTGCTAACCAGACGATAGATAAAGCATGCTCGTATTTAAATGGATCCCACCTACACAATCAAGAGAATCTCACTTGTCTTCCTTGATTGATTATTGTAGTTAAATCTTAATAATTATTTAAAACCATGTAAGCTTGTAATTATCCATAAAATAATGTTCGTTGTCGTCTCCTCATTTTGTTTTCTTATTTCTTTTTGCAAAGAGTGTCACTAGAGGCCACAAAAGCCAAAAGGTCAAACAATACATAAAACATATAGAATTTAAGGACAAGAAAATCATTTTAAAAACTAACATTTACAGGACTATAAATCTATAATTGATGGACCAGGTGAAATAAATAATATTGGAATATGAGGTATGAAGTAGAAAATTTGCATATATCCACCATTGAAGCCTCTACCTTTAATTACTCAAAAGCTCTCCACACAACCTCGTTGAGGTTACTTTTCTAACCTTTCAAAGGTTCCATCGCCGCCGCTGCCGCTGCCGCTCCACCTCCAGCCGCCTCCATGGCAATCCCATGCCTCCACCATCGAAGCCCCGACTTCAAGGTTCTTCCACCGCCGCCGCCCCTGATCCTCGGACGTCTCGCAGCCACCGTGACCCTCCTGTCACTCTCCGGGATACGGGTTCCATGCGCCGTGCCACCTATCGCCGGCATGGGTCCGTTTCCCTGACGGATCTGGGATCTGGGAGGAAGGACGATAAGATGGGGTCTGCCTCCACGACACCCGAAGTCGGGACCCTCGATCTCGAACAAACCGTTGCGGATCGAATCGATGCTCTCGCCTTCTGCACTACTTCGAAAGAGCAGGGTGAATCAGGACGAAGAATTGACGATACCAGATCGCTCCAATGGCACGGGGCCTAGAAGACCTGGCATCACAGTTTTGGTAATCTGCTATTTCGGTCGTGTGCTAATTTCTTTTCCTGTTTTAGGTCGAATAAGTTATTGGTTATTCGCTGTGTTAGGTCGATTAAGCGTTTGGGACTGTGCTAGATCGAATAAGCTTAGGACTTTGGTTTATTATTTCCCTGTAACGTATTTTGAAATGACGGTAGGGAGTTGTCTTGAGTTGTTGCCCACCAGTTCATGTGGGTTAAAATTATGGGTCCATGAGCGCCGGGCTAGCTACGGTCGGCCCGGACAAATATCTGGAACTCGAGGTGGTCACGCCTCTTTCTGTATGATTGCCTTTTAGTATTAATGAAATCTCCGGTTACCCGTTTCAAAAAAAAAGAAAATTTGCATATAAATGTTCTGCAAAATCTAATTAATACCGTGAAACTTTTAGTCGTGAAATATGTTGAATATGTATTCTTTTGTGAAAACAATCCCGACATTAAAGATAGTATATTAGCAAAATTCCAATAAAGGTGATCTTGTTTGGATGACACCCGGTTTCGGCATATTCAACTGAAACAGAAATCATAAGCTAAGGGAGAAAATAATTGGACCAGAATGCTTCACCAAGGAGTGTTTGAAAAATCTGCTACGTCTGATTCACCTATTATTCCGTCCAATTCGATACTCATTCAATATTCATCCGTATAAAATTGGATGAATTATTGACAAAAAAATTTATGAATCCGTCCCATGGAGGCGAATGGAGGATTTCGGGAAGGAGATTCAAAGTTCACCCACACACTTCTAATAAGCGCCTATTTTAAATCATGGTCAAACCCAAATCAACAAGATATCCTCATAAACCTTGCAGAAATGACCATTGCATTCACCCGAGTGGGTGACAATCCATTCTCATGGGCGGATCATCCGCCCATAAGCACCCTTGGATTCGCCTAAGCTAATAGCCTAAGGCCGAGCGAAGGCCCAACCTGATTCATGCGTCCGGACGCCATGTACTCAAGTTGTTGGGAAAAACAAATTCACCTATTTTATTAGTCCAGTTTGGGTTATTCGCCTATTCTCATTGTTCGATAATTTTTATCAACCCACCTTTCACACTTTCCCTCTCACACGAAATATCTTTATTAAATCTTACTAGTCCATGCTGAACTATTTACATTGACAATGTTCTTACAATTCCCGTTATACAAATCCAATTTTATAGACAATAAAAAATCACACTTGACGAATAAAATACTTGTTATACATGCCTGATATTAAGAACGTTTCTCGATTGTGAAGTGACCGTTCTCAAATATTGGTAATTGCATGAGACGATGAGGCTAATACCCAAACCAGCTAAAAGGAGTGGATAATCCTTCACCAACCACTTCTTATAACATCTTATCGAGAATATCGATTGAAAATTAAGATAAACCCTAAAACCTAATAATGTCACCATTATTAACCATGGTAGTGGATATTGTACATAGACATAAAAGGGTAGTGAGTAATTTATTTACTTTTGTATGCAATATCACTCTTTGCCGAATAGGGCGTCGAGGGTAATTAAAGTGGATCTATAAAGGGTTCAAAATGGGTCATATATAGATCGAATATTGGCCATTCCTTTCATCAAAAGCAATGTTGTAGAGAGACGAAAGGCTCGGTGGATCGTGATTCATGGAATAGGACTCGTTTTATTTGGAATGCTTGCAATTTTTGATAAGTAAGTTCAATATGGAACTAAAGAAAAAGCACATGCTTAGGTCGACATTTTTGTACTTTAAAAACTTGAGAGTTAACGAATTATACAATAAGAGAGTGAGATATAATGTAAATATACCCCTTAATGGCAAGAGATACAATTTTAGTTTTGATTATTATACCATTTCTTTTTGACAAGATTTTTTTTGAGAATAAACGACGACTATTATTAAATGTTGACAATAATGATTCTGTGAAGTGGCTCCAGAATAAACCCTCCTTTGCCACTCCCAAGCAGAGGATGAACAGACCGCCCTGACAAGCCAGTTAGCTGCTTTGTTCGTTGTCCGCTTAACAAATTCGAGTTACACATACTCGAGTTTAGATAATAGGGAACTACAGTCAGTTACGACTATCCCTAGAGGAGAAGAAGATGTTATTCCCTTGTTCATCATATCCATTATGACCTTACAATCACTCTTGATGATGGCTCTCTGGCGCGGACTCTGCACTATCCATTGAAGTGCGTCTCTGATAGTAAAAGCTTCAACCAATCCCGGGTTCTGTGGGCCATGGAACGATGCTGAACTCGAGTTTGTAACGTGAATTATTAAGATAAAAAGGAAGGCATAAGCTGTATATTACGTTATGTTAGATTTTAACTAGACATTGACAACATCTATTTTTTATGTAACGATTTATAGTCAAATCCAACCAGAAAGAAGAATATACAAAATAAAAATGATAACTTTGATAATTGATTATTCCTGTGACCGTTTGGACATTTACCATAACAACTTTGATTTTTTGTTATTGGTGCTCGTAAATTGAACAAATGAATAAAAAATCTTGATATTGATTTATTTACGTAATCTAGTAACATACAACTGTAAAAGTCATTCCCACAATCATCTGTCATTTATTCACACAAAATAACGATTTTCGTTATACTATATTGGCGTCATCAGTTTTTTTTTGCAAAAACTATTTACTACCTTTGTTTAGTTTTTATACAAACCAACGACCACAATGCGATTTAACAGAAACCTTTGCTTGAGAAATTTATTAGAAAGACCTCCTCCGATAATCTTATTTGCTGGGTAACTCTTTTTTTCTTTTATTTATTTAACTTTAAATGAAAATATATGAAAATACGTTTTTACCCTCCACACTTTACTTTTTTTTCCGTCAATCTCTTCATCTTACTCCTTCTGTACGCTTCATTCAAACCAGAACTCTAACGTTCTTCTTCCTTCTTCTCTCTTCAAATCCGAGCAACCATCATCGTCGAAGTCCCTGTTTCTATCTTTCCATCGCAACGAGGGTTCATGTACGGGCATCACAACGAGCTTCCATCTCGAAATAGGTACAAACCCAATGATTTAGGGCTTGTTTGTTTTTTTGCAGAATCTGGGGTTTTGCTCGATTGTGGTGGTTTGGACTGGGGATGGATGGATATTCTGTCATTGGTGGTGAGGGTTATGCCACAATCGACGGGTTTGGGCTGGAGATCGACGGGTTTGTTCTATTTTCAAAAGTGACTGGAACCCGTCGATCGACGGAAGAACATATGTTCAATTGTAAGGTCAGTATGAAGTGCAACTGCAGAATGTTGAATCAACTGGAAATAGATTTGAAGGATGACGGGACCACACTAAAAGCTATCAAAATGGTCCATTCAGTAAGTTGATGAATTTACCGAGCAAGTTTGATCACTCTAGCAACATAATGTGGTCCCTTCTGGTTATCAATGATTCCTATATCGTCAAACATGTGGTTTTGTCATTAAAAGGGACACCCATTATACTGTTAATAAAGGAATATGCACCGATCATCGTGTTGAACTGCTCAGCACTATATGGGGAAGATGAAAAATTGATGGAGCAATTTAACTCAACAATTTTTTTTCTTTCATAAAGACATTTTCCAAAGAATCGTGGAGTGTGTGTTTTTCATGTATTAGAGAAGTTGAGGAACCTTATTCTTAAACACAATCGATCGAAGAATCAGAGGAACGATCCAAATGAAGAGATGTACAAAATGGCTCACCCGTTCTTCGTCACTTCATCATTGATACCGAAAAAAGAAAAGAAAGTGATTGATGCAAAATGGATGGGTAAGTGGAAGACCTATAGATGTTCAAGAAATATCATTGGGGGTATGTCTCATTCCAACATCTGAGGACACAACTTCATCGAGATTTGAAAAAGAAATTTGGGGACATGGGCATACTCATGGCTCATGGCTCCCCGAGCCCCATATAGGCTCATGGCTTCTGGCCCCATATAGACTCATGGCTCCTACCACGGTTGTTTTACAACCCACGCCTGATCAGACTCGTCCTTCAGTTCATCGGAGACGGTAGAGACAACCTCGTGTGGGACTACAACCACGACATCGTCCTCATGGCCGTCTTCCAACGAGACCCCCCCTGAGGCGGTCCGAGATAACTTCTAGGTATCATTTCGTCGGAGTAACAAACAAGAGCGACTACCCGAACTAGATGTTTGAAATTGGAGGCACCGGTGGGAGACAAAGTGGTGGCCATGCCGCTGCCTACTTCTCACGGATCTGATGGTGTTGCATATTGTGGCTATTGGGACGGTTGCAGGTCTCGAAGTCGGTTGCGACGTCGCCCGTGAGAGGCCCCATCGAGAGGCCACGAGAAGAGAAGACCTTGCGTGCGATGATGGAACTTAGGGAGGCAGGGAGCCACGACGCGGTGGCGAAGCCGAGGGGGTTCCGAGGTTGACTTGAGCATTCTGTCGTTGGGAGGATTGCGGGGATGCGATGAGACCGAGTCCCCAATAACGCGACCGTGAGGACTGAGGAAAAGAAAGAGAAGCCGGAGTTGGCCATAAAAGTTTGGGGATGACGTCCGGTGAAAGAAGAAAAGAATCCTGAAGTTGGAGTCCCTTGAGATTTATATCGGGCTATAATTATATATTTTTCCTGTTCAAATGTTAATTTGTGTGCACCTAAACTAAAAGAAAATAAAAGTGACTAGCTTAGTGCTAATAAGGAATTGCACTGAACTTTCTTTGCACGACTAAAGCTTGCTAGGCAACGTGGTTTCTGAGTCATTTTTTTGCTTAATTATTCATTATTTTCATTAAAAACCGATTCAATTTATTTAAAATTAATTAGTTAATTAAACGGGTGCATATTTTAAACAAATTTAAATCGATAAGAAAGAAGGCAGACGAGTACAAATTCCCTCCCAAATGATTGGGCACGAGACGCAGCACAGTACAGCTCTGCCGCTGCTGATGCACCCAAAGTAACATCACCCGCCAAAAAAGCGTGAGCCAGCCTCGCTGTCCGCCAATTTCTCTCTCTCCCTATAAATACCCGTCTCCGTGCCTCTTCCTCTTCTCCATCTCCGTCACTCCCCAGAAGAAAAAAAATATCTCAGGCTTCTCTCTTCCTTCAGAGCTCGGGATCGAGCTCGTACGGCTCGGCGTTACGGTTAGATTTCTCTGCTCTGCGTTTCTTCGCTCGAGAATAAGATTGCGATGTGATTTTTCTGATTTCGTCTCTGTGAGTGTGAATCTGCGGATTGATTGTTTTGGTTTCTGAATGTGTGACTGATTTTTGTTTGGAATTGCGTTCGTGTCCGTGAATCTGCGGAGTGATTGTTTTGATTTTTTGAATGTGTGATTGATTTTGGCTGTGGAGTTACGCAGATTCTGCTTGTATTTGCTCGTATGAGAATCATGCTGCGTAGCGATTGCTCTGGTTTTGACTGTGTGGTTGATTTTGATGCGGAGTTGCGTTTCTAGCAGAATCTGGTTCTGTTTGTCTGTTTGTGTGTTAGCGAATTGGTTGATCGGATTGAATTTGTGTTCGAAGTTAATGTGTGATCTAGCATTCATAGCATGATATTTCAGTTTTTGCTCACAGTCACTGCATCTGTTGATTCTGCACTAAACTAAATGGATATAACTCGGTGGAGTGATTTGCTTCTTTTTTACTGAATCGAAAGTGTGTTTATGACAAACTTTCCCTCAGAGTTTTGGTTGAAGTTGTCTTAACATCAAACATTGCAGCATCTCCTTTGCAATCTAGGTAGGTTGATTAGAATCTGCTGTTCGGTCACAGATTGATTGTAATTCTGAATTTAACTTACATTGGTTGAGCGCAAGTCGTTTAGAGTTTACTGTTGAGCACTACAATCCGATATTTGATTCACTGAATCTGATGATAGTGAGATTTAAGAAATTATTAGTAGAATTGGTCAACAAGCATAATGCCTCGTGTAATGAGGCATGTGTGCTAAGTGTTCGGGGTTGGCGATGGCTAATGCTCCTGGCACAGGGACTTCATTATTTAGGTACTTGTTGCTTTCATCATAAGGAGATGATGCCAACTATTTTGTCTTTGGCCTGATTTCCGATTCATTTTTATCATCAAACATAATCATTGAGGTCAAATAAGATATTAGGATCTTGTCTCAGTCAGATACTCAGATACCACACACTAATATCCACATCCAGAATCCATTTTAAAACACATGTACAATGATACCACACACTAATAGTAGCTGCATCCAAAAAGCAATTTGGAACACAAATTTGGTTTGCAATTACATCATGATGCTATGTTGATAGAGTTTCCAGTTTGCTCACTTGAGTTGACGTGGTGGTCAGAGAGCTCTCTCATCTCCTTGAGGTCAGAATGGTGCTGTGTTGATAGAGTTTCTAGTTTGCTCACTTGAGTTGGACGTGGTGGTCAGAGAGCTCTTTTATCTCCTCGAGGCCAGAGGTTCAAACCCCAGTTAATATATCTATTTGAAATAAGTGTGAACAAAGTTAATTTAAGTTAGGATAGAGTAAAATTTCTCTACTTTCTTGCTGATAAAAAAAGAGCCTCTACTTAGAGCATCCACAACGCTCCCGGAGGAGAGGTGTTGGCGGGATGATTTTGAGCTTTACCGCCAGCTCCAATAGTCACTACCCTACAATACTAAGTGGTAAATAGTTGATGGTAAGTGCCTTTTTCTTCACAATTTTGCTCACCGATAACGTTGAGAAGAGGTGGTGAGCTCACGTCGGTCCTCACCGCCAACGAGCTCCCCGCCAGCTCTCCGCCCAACGTTGTGGATGCTCTTAACCTGATTTTGATTTCTGAAGGAAAAGTTTATTGTGTTATGGTTGATAAAAAACTAGAATCATTTCATCTCATCAGGTGATCTTGCTGAGGAGTCCATGTCTTAGGACCCACATAGCTGTGGGTACCAAACCTTCCTTTCCTGCATGCGTGACAAATTTTATGGCTTACTGTTGATTAAGAATTTCAAGGATGGCGTGTAGACTTGAGGACTCTAGAATCTCACCACAGTACTAATAATACCAACAGCAACTCCACTTGCATAGAAAAAACCAGCCTGCTTGACAGTCTTCTGTCTACTTCTCTGCATCTATTGGCCAATTCTTTCATTTAGTCACATGCGGCATGCTTCTTTCAGATTCTTCCCTGTGCTTTGCTTCAAAGTTCTGACTTATTACTTCATCACAAAACCAAATCAAATACTTATTCTAAAACGAGTACGAAAAGTCAATCACATGTTCTGTTTCTGCACTCATTGCATTGTTAAGGAAGCAAAGCTGTTGCCTTGTTGCCATTAGTTTCTGCAAACCCATTTGAGAGCAATGCTTTTCTTCAGGATTGCTTAGGTTTAACACTCCCATAGATCCATCAAAATTGTCTCATTGCCATTTATTTGAAAATGACTCCATGTGGCTAAATAATCTTATTCAAGCATGGGTATCAAATTTTCATCTATTTCTTTCTAAAATCACTGATTTTGTGTGCAATTGATTGTAACCTGTCTCTCTAGATCTTATTGTTTATTTGTGTAAGTAATTAAGCATGAGTCCACTATGCCTGGTATAGTTGGTTAAAGCAAATATTACTTGATGTTCATTGTTCAAGTTTTTGAGACCATCTATTCGAACTTTGAAGCAGGAGCAGAGCAAGGATAGAATAACATCAAAATTAAGTAATGATTAGATAGAGAATCGCCCATAACAGTAAGAATTGAATGTAAATTATTTAATCTCCAAATAAATATATATTATGTCGTTACCATCTATGAAAAGTCAAATACATTTTCTCGATATCGGGAGTGGATTAGGGGCTGCAAACTATGAACAATGGTTGGTACATGAACAGAACATTCCTAATAATACGAGGGAGTCTTAGAGAGAAATAGAAATCGAAGTTTGAGCCTAATCATCTGTGTTAATTAGGATGTAAAATTTGTTTTCATTCAATGAAGATTTTGAAATTAATATTACCCACAGAAAAAAAGATAACAAATTCATTGAAGAATAAACGAGGGACGATGTTGTAAAATTTTAATATTCTAGTCCCCACGCGGGACCAAAATGGATACGGAGCAAATTTCTATCCGTTTAAATCAGTTCTCACAACAATTTATTGCATCCGTCCATTTTTTTTTCCTCTCTTTCATATATGGGTTACAGTTAGCAGTAGCACGAGATGCAGATAATGATTCCGTATTGGCTGAAAGAACTAACCTTCCTCATACACGCATCTCCATCACTCAACATTTAAATTATTGGGTTATGCTTGAAAGCGATTTAAAAAAAATTCTTATTCAATGGGTATTTTTTTCTTTTCCCTTTTGCATAAATCTTTTGCTTACCTGTGCATGGCTGTGCGCTTTATGTACTCTATACAGCTTACACGAGGATTCTGTTGCCTCTTCATCTTCTCTCACCATGATGATATTCTTCTACCACTGGGAATCTGGAGTTTCCCTCTATTTCACTATTCTCGGTCCTTAACCCTTCACAAAAAGTTGACTTTTCTTCCATCAAAGAGGAAAGTCTGGAGACCTGCCTTATATAGACAATCTTGTTGATTAACAACCGGGTTCTGCTGCTTGTGATTGTCTTTCTGGGGTGGGTTTTGATTCTTGTCCTGTTCTAGTGATTCTTAGCTGATTTACTATTTTGCCAGATAATTGGTGATGACATTTCATGTTTTTAGGTTTATATGGACCTCATAGACTATGAATGCATTTTCATGTGATTGTGGCTTGTGGGTTTGCTGAAGTATTTGCTTTAAATATCTTGGACATTGTGGTAGACCCCAATTTCTTGACTTGTGCAAATTTGTGGATCCCATTATTTGTGATATCTCTTTCCCTAGTTTGCAATTTCTTCTGTAGATTCTTATCCATTTTCAATTTGATAATTCCTGTGGAAAATTATACTGTGGTAGATACATTAATTAATGCAATGGATATTGGGAAGCTTCAGAAGTTAATTTGCTTTTTATACAAAATGTAGGACTTAGACCTGGAGGACATACATTGGTGTTGCAGTGTGGGCTGTAGAGTAAGCATATGCCTGGGAACAAGTATAATGGTAATCCTACCCACATCCCAGGTCGTGTTGAACGGCTACTGAGAGATCGAGAGCTAAGGAAAAACAGCAGAGCTTCTCAGGCTAATGACTCCCCTGAACTGTATGAGCAAGACCTTCGCTCACGAGAACTTGATAACTTGGCCTATGTTGAACAATTTTTGGAAGGGGCTGAGGCTGCAAGGGGTGCTGAGGGATATGAAAGGCAAGAAGGAAGGCCTTTCAGGCAAAGACTGTTGGTTGTGGCTAATAGGCTTCCTGTCTCGGCAGTTAGGAAAGGTGAAGATGTCTGGTCCTTGGAAATGAGTGCTGGAGGTCTAGTAACCGCTCTACTCGGTAAGTCATAAATGGACGTGCTTTATACCTGAAGTTAGCTCATTCTGAATTCTTCATCCATAACATCATACCAACATTCATTTGTTTTCTCAATTTTAGTCATAAAATACGAGGCAAGTCATAACTTTGGGAGTTAATTCCAAGTTGCTACTGTGTAGTCTTTTATACCTAACTATCCCCAACTTTAAACTTTTACATCCAGCTACTAAACTTTCAAAAAATATAGCTCTTTTCTGCCAAAATATGTCCTTGACCCTAACATCAAAAAAGACTTCATAACTACCATGTTTTTTGTTAAATGTAGAAAACGGTTGAGTAGATGGAAAGACTCCTTAAAAACATTGTCGTTATTGTTTGGCAAAAAGAGCTATCTGCAAAAAGACTTCCAAGTTAGTGCATTTTTATTTCATACACATTATGAAATTTCAATTATTTTCTCAAAGGTGTGAAGGAGTTTGAGGCTAGGTGGATTGGCTGGGCTGGTGTAAATGTCCCTGATGAAATCGGACAGAAGGCTCTTACCAAAGCTTTAGCAGAGAAGGTACAAAATTCTAAATCAGTAAAATAATTCTTGGGTTTTTATAAGACTGGTGGGCTTACACTTTTTGCTTTATATTGCAGAGGTGCATTCCTGTATTCCTAGATGAAGAGATTGTCCATCAGTACTACAATGGCTATTGCAACAACATCCTATGGCCTCTTTTTCACTACCTTCCACTTCCACAAGAAGATCGCCTCGCTACTACAAGAAGTTTCCAATCTCAGTTCGATGCATATAAGAAGGCAAATAAAATGTTTGCTGATGTTGTAAACCAACATTATGAAGAAGGTGATGTTGTGTGGTGCCATGATTACCATCTGATGTTTCTCCCAAAATGCTTAAAAGAGTACAACCGTGAAATGAAAGTTGGTTGGTTTCTCCACACACCATTTCCTTCTTCTGAAATTCATAGAACACTGCCATCTAGATCGGAACTCTTACGTTCGGTTCTTGCTGCTGATCTTGTTGGGTAACTTTTCTTGTATTATTCATATACTTGTATGATACATACACGATCATATTGCTGCTGATCTTGTATGATTCTTTGGTTTGGTTTTCAGTTTTCACACCTACGACTACGCAAGGCATTTTGTCAGTGCTTGTACTCGCATTCTTGGACTTGAGGGTACACCTGAAGGAGTTGAAGATCAAGGAAAGCTGACCCGAGTGGCTGCGGTATATTTACAGTCTAGAATAAGCTACATAATAAATGTGACTGGAAGTTAAAGTTGTACTGTTTTGTTTGTGTCCAGTTTCCTATTGGGATAGATTCTGACAGGTTCATAAGGGCACTAGAGGTGCCTGAAGTTCAGAATCACATCAAAGAGCTAAAAGAAAGATTTGCTGGACGAAAGGTGGATTTTTTCATGGTTTATTGCACTGGATTTTTCTTTTACTATTTCTTAATGTTTGGTGCTTTTTTCTCTTATGTTTTTATCTTTCAGTATCACAAAGCTTTATGTTAACTTCTGCATTTTATAATGTGAAGGGAAAATCTCACTCAGCTCCCCTTGAGTGTGCACCATTCTAAACTAACTACTCCCAAGTTTAAAAAGTTTTTGACAACCCACTTAAGTTTTTTTAGTCTCAATTTACCCCAAATCCGCCAACTGTTGGATGTGAAATGACAAAAATGCCCTCACAAAAAGAAACTAAAAAGAAGGGTATTTTGTCATTTGAACCCAAAAGTTGGCTGATTTGGGGTAAATTGAGAGTATAAATATTTTGGGGGTTTGTCAAAAACTTTTTAAACTTATGAGTAGTTGATTGAGAAAGGTGCATACATAAGGGTATAATGTGAAGGGAAAGTCTCACTCAGCTCCCCTTGAGTGTGCACCATTCTAAACTAACTACTCCCAAATTTAAAAAGTTTTTGACAACCCACTTAAGTTTTTTTAGTCTCAATTTACCCCAAATCCGCCAACTGTTGGATGTGAAATGACAAAAATGCCCTCACAAAAAAAACTAAAAAGAAGGGTATTTTGTCATTTGAAACCAAAAGTTGGCGGATTTGGGGTAAATTGAGAGTATAAATATTTTGGGGGGGTTGTCAAAAACTTTTTAAACTTATGAGTAGTTGATTGAGAAAGGTGCATACATAAGGGTAGTTGAGTGAGATTATCCCTAATGTGAATGTGTCTCTCTTATACCTACCTTTTTTCTCTAGTGTTCTTTAAAAAAGTGAATTATAGGCCTAGTTGTTACGTTGCAGGTAATGTTAGGTGTTGATCGGCTTGATATGATAAAAGGAATTCCTCAAAAGATATTGGCATTTGAAAAGTTCCTTGAGGAAAATACTAAGTGGCGTGACAAAGTTGTGCTGCTTCAGATTGCTGTGCCTACTAGAACAGATGTTCCAGAATGTATGCACCCTTCTTAGCATGCCTTTATCTTTCTCCTTTATAACTTTATAGTGTAGTGCTGATCAGGGCCGGCTCGTCCACTTGGCGAGATAGGCAGCCGCCTAAGGCCTCCGTCTAAATTAAGGCCCCAAATTTTCACAGTTTGACCTATTTACAAACTGTAGCCCAGTTTATCTTTTTTAATAACGTTTCATTTCCCAAGAAAAATTCTGTCTGTTTTAATTACCATGGACTTCACCCATATTTTTTTATGCAGAAGACTTTTTTTGTCTATTTACACGCGTAAAAATTGTAGAGAAAGAAAATTAAAAAGAAAAAAATATATTAAAATATGATAAAACCCAATATTGAAATTGCTCTCCTCTTTACTCAATTGACCTCTTGTTACAATTATTTTGGGGCATTTAATCTTATAAATGAATTTCTTTATTTTCTAGTATTTCATATCCACATATATTCGTCTCGTGTAATTGATTGGCTTCATCCTTTCCCTTATTTTCTAAATATATGATATATAATAAATAATACCATTTTATTGTGGTCCTGGTTTTCAATGTTTGTAAAATCAGGTACTTAGACCATTTCATTATGTTTCTTCCTCTTGCTAGGTTAGTGTTGAGACTGAACTTGCATGTCAGTACTCGAGTCTGTATTTAGTATTTAGTGTGTTTGATCACATCCTTTCAATTGACAACGTCCAACTTTGGGGTTTTGTGGTCTATAGCTAGACCTTGTACTCCTCTTTCTCCTCAAAAGAGATTTCAATTTAAATTTGCCTTTGTCGATAAAAAAAGTAATGTTTTGTAGATAATTTTTTTTCTTTCCAGAACAATAATTCATTTTTCCTGTCAATCTTCTTAATCCTATATAATTATAATGTTTTTTCCTCTTCCAAATCAACATGTAATCGATTATATATTTTTAAATTTAGACTCACCTAAATCTTAATCTTTCTTTTCAATAAATTCTTTGATTTTCATTCTGATTTCATCTAGAACTACAAAAAAAAAAATTCTCAACCGACACAACAAAAATGCTCATTTTGTTATAACTATTTTATAATTCATAAAATGGTTTAAAAGAATTTAACTTGTTAAACTTAAAAATAAGTTTAAGTAAACAATTTTAACATAAGATTATTAAATTAAACTATTTTTTTTTGTTATTTTGTCTTTCTCGTTGTAATTTCAGGAGACAAAAAAAACTTAATTTATACAATATAAACTATATTAAAAAGGCCCCTATGTTCATTTTCGCCTAAGGCCACAGTTTTTAAAGGGCCGGCCCTGGTGCTGATTGTGTTTATAATTGGTTAGTCATGCTGCCGTATTATTTCCATTTTGGTATTTACATAAAAACAAGAATCCCAAATAGTTTATTGAACCTGTTGAAAAAGAACTTTCGATAAGTCTTGTGGTTTTAAATTAATGTTTGATTGTATTTGTGGGATGTTATGTGGATTCATTGTCATTTTTTGTTGTGTTTCAGATCAAAAACTTACGAGTCAGGTTCATGAAATTGTTGGACGCATTAATGGTAGATTTGGAACACTGTCTGCTGTTCCAATACACCACCTGGCATGTCTTCAACTTCCTAACCATCATCATGCTAAATGAAATTTATCTAGTGCAATATGCAATCTAATTTCAATAGTATCGCTTGCAATGTTTTGCTTCTAAGAGGATTCAATTTCTTATTAAAAAATATCGTTTTGCAGGATCGTTCTCTTGACTTTCAAGCATTATGTGCTCTATATGCAGTAACTGGTAGTGATATACTTTTACTTTCTTCTTTTCTTTTTTTTTTGCATTTCCAGAATTGTGAATTTATAGTGAATCATTTATGTATTGCTTATTTCATTTAAATGATAATTATATACACTTCTTTTTTACAGATATAGCACTTGTGACCTCTTTGAGAGATGGGATGAATCTTGTCAGTTACGAGTTTGTAGCTTGCCAAAATGCGAAAAAAGGAGTTCTAATCCTTAGTGAGGTATTTTTCAATCACCAACAAGTCAGTATATTTATTATTTAATCACCATCTGCAAGTTGAGCTTTAGAGTTCAGTTTTTTTTGGTGATTACTCAACATATAGTTGCTGTAGATGAAGTTTATTGTGTTACAAACATAGAACTTTTCCAATCACATTTATAACAATAATCTCCCACATCTGTTTCCCATGTTGTACTTCTAAGTTCTAACAAGACTTTATATTTGCAATGAAACTTGTAGTTTGCAGGTGCTGCACAGTCTCTGGGTGCTGGTGCAATCCTTGTAAACCCTTGGAACATCACTGAAGTAGCTAATTCAATTCTTCAGGCACTGGAAATGTCTCCCGAGGATAGAGAGAAGCGACATCGGCATAACTATGTACACGTCACAACTCACACTGCTCAAGAATGGGCTGAAACTTTTGTAAGGTATGCAGGGGATTTGTGGTAATGCTTTTCTCAAATAGTTTCAGTAAATAAATCGTTCAATAATTCTATGAATGCTATTAAATGTTCTCTTTCATGAGCTACTAGTCTTCACTCTGCAGGGCAAGATTTATTAATTTAATTCGAGTATTTTGCAGTGAACTGAACGATACTGTTGTTGAGGCGCAACTAAGGACAAAACAAGCCCCACCCCCGCTCCCAGTCAAAGATGCCATACACCGATATATGCAGTCAGAAAATCGGTTGCTCATACTGGTATTCAATGTTTCATACTGAGACTTACTCGATTCTTTATTTTTATACAAAAAAGAAGGGAAATTATGTTTTACTGCCCCATGCTATACACGATTTGTAGTTTACTACCCTGAATTGTAAAGCGTGTCAATTTACTACCCTCAACTTTAAATGTCTGTGGACTACCCCTGAACTTTTAGATGGGCCAATATACTACCCTATATTATGAGTTTGTTGCATTGTTGGTTAAGTTGTATTACCTCTGTTAAATTTAGGGGTTGGACAACATGAAATGCTAAAATTATGTCTTCCCATGCTCAGCCACCTCATGTAAAAGCGTAATTTTACGTTCTCAAAATTGTAAAATTTACGAATTCTATACAACTTAATTAACAATGAAACAATTTCAAAGTATAGGGTGTTGAACTGGTATCTTAAAAGTGTAGTGTAGTAAACTAACATATTTATAAGTTGATAGTAGTATAATTGGCACACGTCAAAGTTGAGGGTAGTAAAACGTACTTTCCCCTTAAAATAATTATAAGGGTTCTATGTAGGATGTCGTTCTTAAAACACTGCTGATAGTTGACATTTGATCAACTGTCCTTAAGATCCGTCAAACCAACAACATTTCTTAAACACTGCTTGATAATTCATATGCAAGAATGTGATCAATATGTGTTTTTTTTAGTTAAAATTGTTCACATAAATAATTGCTAAGTTTGAGATGAGTGAAACTTAGCGGTAAGATCCTATCTCGTTTGACTCTTGTTTATAATTGTTTTTCCCTCCATAATTCAGGGATTCAATGCAACATTAACTGAACCGGTGGACACACCGGGAAGAAGAGGTGACCAAATAAAAGAAATGGAACTCAAATTGCATCCTGAAGTGAAGGAATCCTTAAGGGCTCTTTGCAGTGATCCAAAGACAACCGTTGTTGTCCTAAGTGGGAGTGACAGGGCCATTTTAGATGATGTACTCGATCCAACTTCACTTCAATTTTCTTCTAATCTTACTTGTTATATTATATCCAACTTAACCGAGTTATTATCGAACAGAATTTTGCAGAGTACGACATGTGGCTGGCCGCTGAGAATGGAATGTTTCTACGGCTTACCAAGGGAGAGTGGATGACCACCATGCCTGAGCACTTAAACATGGAATGGGTCGATAGTGTCAAGGTGCTAATTTGTTTCCATAATAGTTGTTGGGTCAATTGCACATAACTACCTTTTTGAATTTCCCTCAAACACATGAACCCATAGTAAAGTTTCCACTGATACATGACTACTCTTATAAATTTTCACGTGTTACCATCGTACAAAATAGACAAAACCATCAAATGGGATATTTTAAAATTTAAATTCACCTGATGCAAAAATCAAAAAATTGATGGTATGTCTATTTTGTGGACAATTCATGAAGGTAGTTTAAATCAATCCATAGTTTATAAAACTGCCTGTCTAAAATTGACCGTGTTGATGCCATTTCTCAGCATGTTTTCGAGTACTTCACTGAAAGAACACCCAGGTCACATTTTGAACTCCGAGAAACTTCACTAGTATGGAATTACAAGTACGCAGGTATTTGCTCATCTCAAAACCCCTTATATTTCTCAAGAGACCTGAAGATTTACATTTACCGTGCCTTCTCTAGCCACACTGCTTCTCATATGTTTATGTTTGTAGATGTTGAATTTGGAAGACTTCAAGCAAGGGACATGCTGCAGCATCTCTGGACCGGGCCAATTTCTAATGCATCTGTGGATGTCGTGCAAGGTAGCAGATCCGTCGAGGTTCGAGCTGTTGGGGTTACTAAGGTAAATAACTATATTTGTTTTACATGAATGGGTCTTCATCAGTACATTGTGAAGATCTTATATCGAGATGGTCAACTATTGAATCAGGGTGCAGCAATTGACCGCATATTGGGAGAGATAGTTCACAGTAAATCCATGACAACACCAATTGATTATGTCTTGTGCGTTGGACATTTTCTAGGGAAGGTAATACTGGCTGTCTGTCTGATCATGACCTTTAATTTATGCTATTTCTGTTTAATAGATTGTAGACTTTAAGGGCAGTGATGTCTCCAAACTCAAGATCGGAGATTTTAATTTTAGGAAAATCTCACTCAAACTACCCCTAAATTTAAAAAGTTTTGAGCAATCCCGAAGTTTTTTTTAGTCTCAATTCATTCCAATTCCATCAAACTTTGATTGTGAAATGACGAAAAGACCCTCATGAAAATACATAATAAAATAAGGGTATTTTCATCATCTCACAGCCTAGATTTGACAGAATTAGAGTAAACCGAGACTAAAAACACTTGGGATAGTTGATTGAGAACGGTGCATACTTAAGGTGGCTGAGTAGGGTTTAACCTTAACTTTATGAAGGAAAGTTCCCTAGTTTGTAAAGTTCCAAACTTGATCTTAACCGTTTAAATTGTAACAAAATAGTTATGATTAGTTTTTAGTATTTATATAGGGTTAATTGCTAAAAACTACATTATGTACTGTCCATGTGTAAAAAAACTACATTATGTACTGCTCACGTGTAAAAAAACTACATTTATGTATTCTCCACGTCCCTAATTTTAACGGAAATTTTAATGGAATATTAAGTAAACGACAGTGGTCAAAAGATGGTGTAGTTTAAAAGCATGTACAATACATAATGTAGTTTTTCGCAAGTGGACAATACATAGCTTAGTATTTTCACCCTTAAGTGTTCCCCTCTATTCCTATATTTCATTGTTTGAATAGAAACTTTTCATTCAAATACATCTTGAACCAATGAACCAGATGTTTACAACTTCACATTTCTTGGTGTAGGACGAAGACGTGCACACATTCTTCGAGCCAGAGCTCCCCATCGATCCCATAGGCATCCCGAGAACAAAGGCGGCAGCAGCTGAAGGGTCAAAGTTTCCATCAGGAGAGAGAAGATCTTCCCCAAAGCTGCCACCTGGCAAGAGTGGATCAAAATCGTCTCACAACAAGGCACAGAAGCCGCTGCCCAATCACGACAAGAGAGCCAACAATCACAGCTCCGGCAGCAGCGGGCGGCGGCCCTCGCCGGAGAAGATCTCCTGGAACGTGCTCGACCTCAAGGGGAAGAACTACTTCTCGTGTGCTGTGGGGAGGACAAGGACAAATGCCCGTTATACCCTTCCTTCGTCAGACGACGTGGTTTCGTTCCTCAGGGAATTGGCTGATGCTTCTTCTTCCAGATTCTGATTCATCGAGTTTGAGATATTTGTTGTGCGAGCCTTGGGGAACGACATGGGTGAGGTCTTCATCATATACTTCTGGTTCTCTCTACAATGTGAATACTTCATTAGTCTCTCTCACTGCTTCAATTTTGGTAGTCATATTGGAATTAGAAGTGTGGCTACCTTTGAGAATCACTAAAATCATAACACTCACAATCATGTATGGGAAATAACGGTTTTTTAGAAGGAAAGTAACTTGTCGTGTAAGAATTTAGGTCCGTATCAGTTATAACAGCTGATTTCAATTTTAAGATTAATCAAAATTGCCCCCTTGGATTAGCGGGATGGTGAAGAGTTCTTCCCGTTTTACCTCTCCTTGAGTCACTGGTTTGAATCTTAGTAAGTACATTTGTTTGTTTGGAAGTATGTTAGGTTAGGTTATGTCAGATTAAAATAAGATTTCTTTGTAATTTTCGTTGAGCAAATTAAAAAAATTAATCAAACTTTATTTGAAAGTTTGAATGTTTGTTATATCTAGCGGAAAAAGGGAATGTTGGGCATATGTTATTCATGTGCTTCCCTTCTCTCTTTCTTTTTTCTTTTCCAAATTTTCTTTTGAATTAAAAATCCAAATTAAAAACAGATGAAATTATTTGAAAAATATGCATATTAGAGAAAATTCTTTTTAATTTTAAGTGCGCCATTTAATACATTGTATTAAACAATAAAAAATTGTATAAAATAGGTGAACACTTATGATATTTGAAGAAAAAATGTATACAAATGATTTTATTTATTTTTAAGAATAATGCATAATTGCATGATATCTTCAAGGCTTATTTTTCTACTTTTCATTTATTTTGCATAAGTAGAAAAATCACACTAAGATAAAAGTTCATGACACTTAGTCCATAGTAAATAGTCATGTGTCACATCACAAGTGAAAGACTACACCAAGACAATTGTTCATGACTCTTTTTAACTCTTCTTGTACATCAAAATTGGAGAATTAGTCCGGACAAATAATCACGGTCACATCACAAGTAAAATATCTTATCAAGACAAAAATACACTTTTCTAACGAGAAGTAACCCTATCCGCCACCTCTCTGGTTCTCGTCTTTACCGGCGACGGCCTAGGCTCCGGCTAGGGACGTTGCCGTTGGTGACCCTCTTCTTCCCTTTTGCTCATCTTCCCTTCTCTTCCCCCTCTGTTCTACTTCTTCTTCCCATCCCCTGTTTTGCCCCGGCCTTTGGAAGCTCCCTCGCCTCTTCGTGTGCTGATGGGATCTCGACCTCCATGGGTTTGGGAGCAACATTTTGCTTGGTCGTTGGTCGCCGGAAGTTTGAGTTTTTTAAACTAGTGTAAGCTCGCCGGAAGTCTCGAGCTCGACGGATCTCTTGCCTGGCTGCTGTGCCGGAGTCTGTTTCTTGGTTCGGGGGCAGGTACGGTTCGTTGGTTGCTTGCTACTGCTGCTGCTCGGAAGATCGTCACCGACATCGACTGGTTATGCAGAAGACGTGGGTGACGGCTGGTTTGGGTGATTCTGCGGGTCGGGTGCGGGTCGGGTAGGTTTTGGCTCGACCGGGCCGGGTCTGGTCCGAGTAGTTGGGCTTCGGGTTGGTTGTTGCTTGGGCCGGGTCGTTCTGGGCCAGGTGGATTGGGCCGGTGGAGACCGAGTTTGGTGCTGGTTCCTGGGTCATGGCTCGGGTCTGTGGACAGTTTTAAGCGGGTTGGGTCGGCGATTCGGGTTGGGTTCAGGCTGAATGTTCGGCAGATCCGGACTCGCGTTTTCTGCCCTATTTTCATCAAGGTTCGTCGTTTCTTCTTCCAACTCCGGAGTGGGAAGTGTTTCTTTTCCTTTCGGGATTAGATCGTCTCGGAACATGTAAGACGATTACCGGCTTAGTGGAGGTTAGAGTTCTGCTGGTATTTGGGTGTTGGCCCCCAGCTTTTTCTCCTTCGTCGTTTATTGGGTTGGGAGCTCTTGTTCTCGAACTTTGGTTGTTGTCGTGTACTGATCGGAAGCTCGGGATCGACTCGGGTTTTGGCCACCGGCCTTGATCTTCGACTGCTCTGAGCTTTGGAGGTCAGATCTCCCTCTTCGGCTCCCTCGTTCTTGACAGAAATGTCGATCCTCCTCTTCTGGGCCTATTTTCGGTAATGGCTGGAAAAGGCTTATCGTCTCTATGGCGGTATCAGAGGATTGAGTTCGAGCGGCTGAATCAGGGTTGGTCTTCATCCTCATCTTTGGCGTGGGGCTTCCCTGATCTGGCGTGAGATGAGTTTCTCCGGTGAGGATTCTCGCGGGTCTGATTTGCCTTTGTGGTGGTGATGGGGGTTTTTCCTTCGGCGAATCTGCAGTAGGATTGTGTTTTCGGTTGTGATCGTGGACGTCCAGTTTCAGCCGTGGGACGCGCTTCCTCGAAGAGGATCGTTGTGGTACTGGCTCGTCTAAATCTACCAGAGGCTCTTCTCTTCAGCGTTTTTGTCGCCCTTTGGGCTCTCTGGTATGACACTCGCTCCTTTTCCTTGGCTGGCTCTTCCTCTCCCTCCCCTTTCATTCCTCTTCTAGTTGGGGCTTCTGTCCTTCTCGGTCATATGGGTCGGGCTCGCCGGTGTTTCGGGGTTGGCCGACGGCGAGCTCCTTGGGCATTTCAGCCCGCAGAAGCCCCTGGAGGATTGGTCTGATATTGGGGGTCCATTTGGGTTTTCCGCTAGATTGGCTTGTCGTCTGGTGTTGGCCGGCGGCGTCTGTTAGAGATCATCTTCTTCGAAGCGATGTGAACTGGTAAGCTTGGGGAGAGATCGTTTTCCAGCTCTGGCTAAGTGTTGGGTGGCTTCTCGGGCAGTTGGAAGTCCTTTAGCTCCTTTTCACGCTTAATGGTGGGAAAATTTGGTTCCTAAGGCCTCTTTTCTTGGTGCTTAATGTTAGTCAAATCTGGTGTTCAGGCCTTACTTTTTTTTTATTTGAGCTTCTGTTGCTTGTTCTTCCTTTAGGCCTGTCTTTGTATTCATTTGGCTCATACTCACTGCGTTGAGTGCTCCTTGGTTGTTTATGCTCCTTGTTGTTCTCTCTCTTTGTAGAGAGGTTTGGTTGAGGATCCTTTTGGGATTGCTCGTATGCTTGTATTTCAACTCTGTTCTTCTTTCCAAAGAACAGTTTCAATTTAAATTTGCTTTGCCGATCAAAAAAATTGAGACAAGTAGTCACGCATCATCATCACAAATGGCCACCGAATGAATTGGGAGGTGGTTGTTGGAGAATTGTGGACTTTTCTCCGACTAATTTGTTGCATGTAGTTGTATTTGGATTTTTTTGCTTTACTATTTTTACTTTCGAGTTTAATGGTGATTAAATTTGGATTTTAGATCCGTTTTCTAACTTTTGGTTTTTAGTGTTTTGAGGTTAAGACTGTGTGTCTTCTTCTTCAGTTGTTATTTTAAGCTTTAGTGTAGCTTTTTGGATCTTGTTCTTCAGTTTGCTACAAATCTGTTAAGGTTTATTGTTTGTTCTGTTTTTAACCGGTTGAAGTCTTGTTGTGAGTTTTAGAGACTGTTGTTGGGTTTGTTACCTTTGTGGAGTTTTTGGGTTGAAGCCGTGCAGTTGCTAGTGCTCATGTTTGTAACTGAGGGTTTGTAGGATTGGAGCCTTCAATAAGACATTGCCGTTTCAAATAAAAAAGTGGCCAACAAGTAGTCGAATTGAGCGGGACAATGCATCCGTCCCTTAAGATATGCCATTCGTCATAAACCATGTTCTCTGCCGATCCGCTCATACAGAGATTTTCATTCCCCATTCAGTTCATTGAAATTGATTGGCTTTTCAATTGAAGACTGTATAAGATTTAAAGATGCATTTATCTAAAATGATACAAAGTTACAAACGCTTTATTATCCGGAAAAGAAACGCTAAAGCCAATAGATAGGATAATCAGGATAACAATAAAAAATGTAAGCCTAAATATAGCTTATCTAATGACGGAGAGGAGATCTATCTCCGTCACAATCTAGAACAGCTAAACAGTAGGTACTGACTTTATGAACGTAAACACAAACCATAACATCTCTAAAATCCATACTCCAACAAGACCAAATCCTTAGTCTACAAATGGATCAAAACCCGCTTACCCTTCCTCTTCATGTCTTCTTGTTGGGCTCAAACACATTCTTGATCAACGACTCCTTGATCGATAGCAGCTCCGGGAACTCCTCCTTCAGCTTGGAAGCGTCCAACTCGTTGTTGCTTCTCGGCGCAACAATCACCTTAGCTTGCTCTTCCAAGGTGAAGTTGGTGTACTTGAATTCGGGGTTGATGTACTTCTTGTACATCTCCAGGATCTCGTTGTGGCTCACTACGCCTGGGTTTGTGAAGTTCCATATGCCCCTCAGGTTTCTCTTTGCCATCTCTACTGAAATGGGTAGGAGCTCGTCCAAGATGGTCATGCTGTTCGGGATGTTGACCACTTTGTTGTAACGGCTGATCTTCGTGATGAAGTTCCTCGGGTTGTTTAGGTCGGATGAAATGGGCATCCGGACTCTCAGGGTGCAAACGTTGTCGTACTCCTTCAAGAGCTCTTCAACCTATGATATAATGTCAAAGAAAGTCGTTAGTTTTGATTTCTTAATGAAGTTTCAAAAACGTATGTGATATATGGATTGCAAAAACGTATCCCCAGGTATTTGCAATTTGTAGACCTATTCCTTGATAATGGAAAAAGGTGCCATGAACCCGTCTTTATGTCGCACTTTGTATCAATTTGATTCAAAATGACGATTTTGTTCTTGAAATATTTTCAAGTAAAAAACAAAAAAAGAATCAGAATTTTCATCTCATTTAATTTCCCCCCTCTATGTGCTACAAAGAGACGAAAATTCTAGATTTTTTTCTACAAAAAAGTTCCAGGGTAAAATCGTCATTTTGAAACAAATAAGTTCAAAGTGCAACAAAAGACAAATTCATGACAGTTTTTTGTTCCTATACAAAAAAGAGGGCTACGATTTGTAAAAAGTGATTACCTCAGGCTATATTTTTTGCAATTATCCTTGTGATATAGGGAAACTTACCATGGCCTTGGTTTTGGAATAGAAGGAACCAGTGAAGTTGGGTGTATCTTCCTCTTTGAACCCGATGCCTGAACCCTCAGGATGTGCAGAATCATACTCAAATATGCATCCTGTAGCATAGTTAATCACCAGGAGTCCATGCTCTCTGCAGACATCTGCTAATGTTAAGGTTCCAGCAACATTGGTGCGGATTGTTTCAGTCTTATGGGACTCGCACCAGTCAACATTGGGCCTCCCAGTCACGCCAGCGGCGTTGAAAACATGAGTTGGTTTGATGTTCTGAATATCTGCCAAGATCTGTGCCCGGTCCTGAAGACGCCCTTTTCCATACTCATACTGAATCCCTTGCTTCTCACATATCTTCCCAAGTAGACCACCGATCCACCCAGTCCTGCCATAGATCAAAAACTTCAAGGATGGTTTTTGAGGGGCAGTGCTGGTCTTGGAAGCTGGAACTACCATACGGGTCTGACTAGTATTAGTCAATGCACCTGATGAGGATTTACCGTCTTCAGCCCCATCAAAATGCCTTTCCTGGCCACCGGGCATCATCAGCATTCTTGGATGAGGAAGAAGTGCTCCAGACACATCGCCCCACCAATCAGGATTTTGGGTATACCAGTCAATAGTCTTCTTCAACCCCTCTTCCCACGTGGTCCGTTCTGACCAGCCCAAGGTCTTGAGCCTTTGATCATCCAAAAAGTACCTCTGATCGTTAAATGGCCTGTTCTCTACAAACTTGATGCTTGTCTCAGTGTTCATGGAGAAAAGCTTGCATACGTCTTGAGCAACATCAATCACCCTCCTTTCCTTCTTCGTCCCAATGTTGTAAACATGGCCTACCTCTCCCTTGTGGAGAATGACTTCAAACGCCTCAGCAACATCCTCGCAGTAGAGGTAACTGCGGACATTAGACCCATCACCATGGATAGGAAGAGTCTGCCCTCTCATGGCCAAGAGGATAAACTTTGGAATCAACTTCTCGGGAAATTGGTTAGGCCCATAAACATTGTTTCCACGGGTTGTTATGACAGGCAACCCATATGACCTACCATATGCCATAACAAGCATTTCTGCCCCAGCTTTAGTTGCAGAGTAAGGGTTAGTTGGGAGAAGCTGAGAAGCCTCATGGTTGCCTACAACAGCATCCTCATCAGTCTCTCCATAGACTTCATCAGTGCTTACATGGATGAACCTCCGGATCTGGCCAGTGACTTTGCAAGCTTCTAGAAGGACGTGTGTACCATATATATTGTTCTTGGTGAACTCAAAACTGTTACCAAAGGAGTTGTCAACATGGGTTTGAGCAGCAAAGTGCATTATAGTGTCGATGGACTCTGTGATTAGAAGGTAGTTGACCAGATCAGCACTACCAATATCTCCCTTCACAAACTTGAAGTTGGGGGATGATTTGGATGGAAGGAGGTTCTTCAGATTGGAACAGTAATCAAGCTTGTCGAGGACAACAATCTTGTAGTCTGGATAGGTGCGAATGAGGCGATTGGCAACATGGGATGCAATGAATCCAGCAGCCCCAGTAATGAGGATGTTCTTTGGAGTATATGACGCCATGTCAAAACACCCTCTACCAAGGAAAAACAAAGTTCTATCAAAACTAGAAACAGTACATGCAAACAAGCTTAAGTCACCAAACCATATAAATACTGAAAAGATTATATAGTGGGTTAGCAAAATTCTAACTCATCAACTAAATAATTGAAGCAATATATACATAAATCTACAGACTCAGTGAAATTATAAGTCAAATATGTTAAACAGACATATACATACAGGAAACAATCATGAAGTTAAAGCTTGCATTCCTTGGTTTGGTGCAATAACATTTAAACATTTTAACAATAAAATAAGAACAATCACGTAATCCAGTTCAATACACAAAATTAAGTTAGATATTATAGCTCTAAAACTGAAAAATAAACAAAAGGCACAGATCCTGGATAAGATAAAGCTGGAATTCCTCAGTTTGGTGCATTAATATTTAATAGTTAAAACAACAAGTGCAATCAACCATTTCAGTATGCAAAACTAAGTTCCAGTATTATATCTCTAAATCTGAAAAACAAATTATTAAAATTTTGAAGTATCTTCCTATTTTCTCAGTTTTCCAGTACAAAGTGAACAAATCTGCCGAGCAACCATCCATGGAAGCTCACAGACGATCATCAGATCCGACACAGAGTTACCAGAACAAGATCAATTACCAGATCTCCACATCTACAGCACAACATAGCAAAAACAAATGAAATTGAAATCCAGAAACCAACTCCAGATCTGATCCATAAGAACAAATCCAGATTTTACACTATCAGCACACAGATCCCGATCCTATTACGCTACGAATGCAGATCAGACAAATCAACCAAAAGCTAGATCGCAACAACGGGCGAGTCAATGCGATTGACCAAATTACGAATTCTATGAATCAATGATCACGGAATGAAAATCAAGCAAAGAGGAAAACAAAGCAAGTAATGGAAGCTTACAAGCTTTTCTCCGCGACCTAGATCGATCAGCAATTTGCGGATTGACTCAATTTTCCAGGAAAATAAGACGTTCTCGAGAATCAGACAGAAAATTACGGAAGAGCAACGAACTCAACTCCGAGATTTAAGAGAGCCACCATTGCTAGGCATGTATATATAGTACACTGGAAATCCGTAGACAGTTATACCAATGGAAGTCCTCGAATGACCAAAATACCCTTATACAATTCCTACTACTAAAGTGTTATTATGGTACACCTTTCCGTAATGTTACCGAAAAGCTCATCAGCTTGAGTCAGATTCACAAACGGAATGGTAATAATTTTTTTTTTTTGAAAAAAATAATTAGATGTATCGTGTATTATAAATTAAATATGCATAATATCAATATATCTAATTAATATTTTATCAAAGAAGCGTATAATTTATATATGAATCAATTATTTTAAAATTGTATTTTTATTTTTAATTTTAGAATGTGGCGATTATGGTTTTTTTTGCATCATGGAAAGACAGTGTTAACAGCATCACGCATGCTAAAAGGGACTAACTTTCCAAGTTTCAAATTATAGTACGGAACCTCTATAAGAGAGAAGGTGTAACGGTGTTCTGGACTCTTAGAAAAGATTTATTGTAAATCGTAGACTTGTGGTGGACAATACAACCGAAAATATAAAACAGATTTTTAAAAACTCAAGTAGATACTGTAACTTGGATCTGTAGAAAGGTTCATTGGTAGGCGAATATGGAGTTGTCTCGATTGCTCGTTGATCTTCCATGTCCTCTGGAACAAGAGGGGGTATTTCGTCTTACGGAAAAAGATCGCGATAGTCCGACTTTGATTGATGTGGGAAAATTCTCCAGCCTATTATACCACATCCCGCCCAAGACCTCATATCTCTTGGGGGGTTGTTTAGCAACCCTGGTCTGGAGGGGGTCAGAAAATCCTAAAAAAAAGGCGACCAGACAACACGTATTAGATCCTGTGTCGTTCATCGCTAGGACTGTTCCATCTGGGATGACTACCAATACATCATCGCAGTCTTCACCCAACAAGAATGTCCCCTATCTGGCCCTAGATGGCAACCAATCCATCCTCCATCGTTGTTAGTGTCGTTGACAGAAAAGGCCCAAATATGAACAATAACCATTGGAGAAGAGTTCAAAATCGATGAGGTCGTGACGTTTAACGGCGGCCGAGATTCCATTATGATACCCTAAGTGACTCATCGTTATGCAAGAGAGGAGGCGAAAGTCTGATTCCTTGTATGTGTCACAACTTTTTACTTTTGATTTTTATTGAGTTTTCAAATATTAATTGGATCAAATATTTGCAATATCAATATTTTTAAGTCATGTCTGTTTCTTGCGGGTTGGTTTACAAACCCTGCATCCAAACAGAATTTCTACATATTTTTCTTTTTAAAATAAAAAGGAAATTGAACATGAAATAGGATGGGTGGCGATTAAAATGGCATGCCCATGTGAGTTTTGGGATTTGCCGGGATTTAATTGGCTGTCGAATATTTAATTCTGTTTGCTTATTAACCAATGAAAGGTGCACACGTTACCTTTCGCGGTGCCGGTGGTGTAGTAGTTGACTACTAATAAATAACTGGATTTTATGGTCCACGAAAATAAAAAAGAATTAAAAGGAATTTTCAGATCTATGTTTGGAATAAATAAGGAAAAAAAAGTAGACTGCATTGGTGGTGTCGGTGATGTCCAAATCTGACTTTTCCTATTATGACACGTGTTGGCTGCTATTACACTCATACAGAAACTTTGTATATATAAAAATAATTTAAATGAAAGGTGATGTGCATGCATGCCATGGTGAACTGAACTGGGTAGGTGCATGGCATGGTGAAATGGGAGGTGATGTGTTCTCGTAGGAGGGTGGTAGGTTGAATTATTGGATATTCACGAATGATAATTTGGGTATGGGGTAGGTGCATCGAAGGTGTAGTAGGTGCATCGTAGGGGTATGTAATTTCGTCGAATATTAGTCATTTTAGGGGGTGGTATTCTGTTCCAGATGTGTTTGGCGTTGTGTGTCATTATATCGTTTTCCGTCTCGACTTGACTGGCTATGTTGTGTCACAACAACCGGGCAAGGACTAGCCAGGGAAAGGAGGAAAGCAGATGACTGACTCGTATTGATCGAGATGTGTCTCCTCAGTGACACCCTGAGATTCTCCGTGCAATTCATGATGACCCGCGAGGCATTCCAGCATGCCTCGTTGTACCTTTATGTTGGTTGGCCTCAACATTGTGACCCGCATCCGTGGATTGCGGGCTGCCTAGGACGAGACGTCCCATCGGGGGTCCAACACCCGATGGGTAGGAGCGTGAGGAGCGCCCCGCTCAGATGGTAGTAAGACCCCATTGGGAACGTCGCGACGCTTTCCGCAATGGTTCCTAATTGGCGACTCGCATCCTCGATCTGAGTCCGGTGGTTCTGGTAGCGGCTTCCCTAGAAAAAAATATATAAATATCGGTATCCGTACTTCTATATTGTACATGCTCTTCCAGATTTGGAGTCGTTTGGCTCACGTGTCTTTCCTCGCGATTCCTTAGTTTTATTGTTGGATTTTTATCCGTTTTTTTAAAATTCTAACACATTTAAGAAAAAGTGGCTGAACTTGTTTCACCGGATGGTTCTCTCGCTAACTGCTCATGCCAGCCTTAGCTCGTCTCGTCGACCTTGTCGTCGATCCTCCCGATCGCCACCACAGCTTGCATCACGTAGCTATGGCACCCCCCCCCCCTTCATTGCAGCAACTATCCCAATCGTCCTTGTAACTGAGATCTCAATCTCTTTCACCGTTGCACCCTCAACCGTGAACCCAGATGGCTCTAGACCAATCTGCAACACACAACCACCCTCGAATCCCGATAGGGTAGCCCCCTCAACCCCTGTTAGGGCCGGCGCCGCTACTACCCGTCTTCATGGTGGGTCCAATAACCATTTCCTGAGGTCGTTGACTATCGAGGCCAGAACCTTTCTATTCCACTTGATACTGTCGACATGCTCACTGTCACTCTTGGTAGGCGATATCCCGGTTTTCTCAAGTTCTTCAACTACGGGGACAAATGTTGACCCGCCTAAGGGAAGTATCAATATCAAGGCGGTCGGTCGTGTTTCATCTTTACCACAACCCCACGGAGGGGAGATGACCCAGAAGGGGTAGAGGCGAGACATGCGAAGCAGCCCACTGGTAATCATGAAAGCCCTAGGGCCCAACGGGGTGTCCTTGAGGAGCCACACCCCGACCGCTACTGAACAAGCCCCACTTGTTCTCTAGACTCCTCCTTTCCTAATTCAGTCCTTAGACGACTACTTAGACATAGCATGTAGTTCAAGTCGAGATGGAAATAGTCTCTTGTATCTTATGTACCGCTCACCGTCTGAATATGGAACCATCCCCTAATTTTCTCCCTGTTTTTACCGTGCATCCATTCACAAGATTAGTGTTTCAGGTGTCAACGAAACTATATCTAGTCCTTTTTATGATTTTTAGCTGTTGTATGATTTGTATGATCTAACTTATTTCAATTCTATAAAATGATATCTGTTATGCTTAAAGAGGAAAAAAAATGATTGGCCATCATTCTTACTTCTACATTTTTTTTTTCCAATTCGATGATTTTTAGGACGCAAAGGCTATCGAAATGGATAGAAAATACATTATTTCAAGACATGTAAAACTATGATGGGATGTTAATGAAATTATGTGAGTTACACGTAATCTCAAATAATACATTTTTCGTTGATATAAATGGTTAAAAAGGTAAGAAATGAAGATGGCCTATTTTGGGCTTTCACAAGGATTCATAGTTGTCACTGTGAGTGTCGAAGGAGATCTGTCCTCCCCATACTCTTTCTTTTCCTCTCCACGGAATTTTCTCCTCTCTTTTCCGTTGACATACCGACTCTCTCTGTCGCCGCAACAACCATTTATGGTGTCCTCCCACTACCACATATTGCATCGACGATCGAATTGAATGGATATGGCTCTTCCCCATCGCCACGTGCAATAAAGATGGACGTCCGAGAGTCTATCCGGTGACAACTTAGGACGTTCTTGTTGAAGGATGAAGACGGCGACGTAGTGGTGGTCTTGGTCAGAGTGGTCTCGACCATGACAAACACACGTTACCGGTATGCTTTGGTAGGGAGGATTCTCGCCAATGTCTCGTTCTACCCTAAGACCTTTTGTGGGGTGATGACAAATCACTAGAGGGTACAAGGGATGGAGGTGGAGTGTCTGTCGAAGGAGGTAGTGGTGTTCTTCTTCTAGTCCTAGAACGCAATGGAAGATATCCATTATCGAGGGCCCACAAACGTTCAATGGATACTCGTTGCTGCTAATGCCGCTCTAGTCGTGCATACAGCTAAACTCGCACCAATTTTGACATATGAAGATCAAGGTGAGGGATTTCAATGTGCTTGGGGACGCCTGAACGGACCCAATCTGATCATTGCTAGTCAACACGCTAGGCACGAAAGTCACCACACCCCTGCCTCCGAGCCGGAAGAGATGGGATGAGTTCGTGTGGTTTCGGGTTATCTTGGATATTGATGGCCCCCTTCGCTAACAGATCCATCTGATTTTCCTGGGACATTGGGAGCCTACCCGGATCGGGCTTTAGTACGAGGGGCACCTTGGTTTCTTCCCTCGAGGTGGTCGCTTCAATCACCACATCAAAGACTACCTTACCCGTCTCCCAAGAATGGGACTGTCCTAAGCACGTTTTGATCAATATATCCAAACTTCGTTTAGGTTGGATACGGAGAAACTACTTCATACAGAGTAGAGTACGTCGCCGGTGTTCCATCCGGAGGAGGAAAGTGTCACCGAGGCCCCAAGGTTGTAGGGGAGAGAGCTAAGCCTATGATGGATCACCACTACTGCGGTCTGTCGGGGATCTTGCCAAGCTTCTCGGCTCGGGTACCTTTTCCGTGGAAGGGAGCCCCAACCAGAGATCTGTGAGATGGCTAAGGAGTTTCTCGGGTATAATACGCAGGGGCTTCACATAGCACCGGTATACCTATCCCACAACTGGGGTTTTGGACTATATTCCAAAACTCAGACTTCTCTATAAAAGAGTTATTGAACACAAAACCTACCTCTCAGTTTCAAAAAAAAATGTTTAGGTGTAAGTGATACACTGTTACTCAATGATGATGAAAGTTGGACAGACATACTTTTTACTTATCTATAACAAAATTAAAATGTAAATGCCAAAGTGTGAACTTTTAATATCACCTAATTAAGAGCATCCACAGTCATCTCGCCGGCTGCCGGTGAGATGGCGCCGGCGAGATGACTTAAAATATTAAACTTTAATTATCTCGCCAGCGAGGAGGCAGCGACGTCTGCAGTGGGGAAAGTGTAGCTGGCGAGGAGCAGCCGGCGAGAAGGAGGAAAAAACATTAAAAAAAATGAAAAACAATTTGCAACATAACCCACAACTTTATTATATTTATACATATACCACACGTACGATAATTAAAAAAAACTTTAACGATAATTATACATATAATTAGCACGCAGATGGTAAGTTAGTACATACTTAAACGAAATCTAATTTTAGGACACGATCTACGGCTCGTGAACGTACTGCAGGAATTTGTACTGGTCTCGAACGATCTCCCACGGACCCATCTTCATGAAATGGTTGCGATGGTCCCTGTAATGGGCAGCGGCTGCTTGAGAGCGAACGTGAGTCTCGGAAGTTCCCGGCGGGGCGTTATGAACTGCTGCACGGTAGCACAATTCATACCGGTGGATTCTCCGGGCGAGTTCCTGCCAGTGGTCTCGACACTGTTCTGGGTTCTCGGCGGGGAATTGGCCGGAGCATTGTGGACAAAATTGGCATACACTTCCGGCCAATACCTATGATTTGGGCCCGGCCGGGCGTCCTGCAGCCAACATAGGACCAACACCATCTCTTCCTCGTTGGTCCACGGGTATGAGCCTACGCCGGCCATTGGTGCTTCGAAGAAAGCGAGGAAAAATTGAAGAACAAAAGTATTGGAGATAGAGAGAGATTTGGAGAAGAGATGTGAAGAATGAAGGAGGAGAAGGGTGCCATTTATAGGCCAAAACCGCCGGCCACTAGGGGGCATATTGGTCATTTTGTGGTGATGGTGGCAATAATGGCACACAACCCAATAATGGAGACCTCATAATGTAAAAAAAAAAAATCTTTTTTGACCAAATTCAAACAAGTCATTAAAGTAAACAAATTACCAAAACATTAAAATTTAAAAACATTCATTAAAAAGGCATCTTGAATTACAACTAAAAAAAACAAGTATGGTAAGCTGGAAAAAAAAAACAAGTCACTGGGCCATAAGATTGCGCAAAATATTAAGCTGCGTCATGTGGGCCTGTAGCTACTCGGGGTCCATGCCCGAAGTGTCGGTTTTTTCTGCTGCGACCCACTGCTGGTATGCCATCAGCTTCAGCTGCGCAACCTTCTCAATGGTCCTGGCTTGGCTTGCTTCTTTGGCCGCTATATGGGCCCTCTTGACACGATCGGCAACCGCTTCCTTAGACGATGATGCTGAGCCCTTACCTCTGAGCCTTGCAGCCTTGGCAGCTTTGCAGCCCATAGGCCTCTTGTACTGGGGTTGACCGTCCGTATTAGCACCGGTCGTTTGCTGACTGTCCTCACAGCCCGGCGTGTCTTCACGAGGGCGCTTGCCGGAGACGGTAGAATCTTCGACATCGAACTCCGTAACCGGCATTGGTACAACGGGCTCGTCAACAACAAAGTAATGAGAATTCCACTTGTGTTCTCCTTTCACAAGATCCCACCAGTGTTTCCATGTGAATGGATGACCACATGCCTGTATGTATCGCTCCTCGGTCAACTTCATGATCTCCGCATCGTTCTGGCCGCTCCTGTGGTCCCTGCAGGTCTTCACAAACAGCCCTTGGAAGAACTTCACTTTGGGATTTGTCCCCAGCCAGTGGTCTTTGCACTGCTTCCCCGACCTCACCGGATCATCCGACCCCCGAGTGGCTTCCATTTCCTCAACGATGCCCCCCCAGTACTTCAAATTATGCTTCTGGTTGCCATGCACTGAGTCGTACGAGTGGTGCATCCAAGCGCGAACTAACCTGCAGTCCTCCACGTCGGTCCATAAGACACGCTTTGCTTTGGCCTTTGTCGGACGGACGGACGGACGTACTTCGGCGGGCTCGGAAAGGATTTGAGAGGATTGGACAGTCGGGTTGGGGGAAAAGCAAGGCTCCAAAAACTCTTGGGACAAAGTTTCATTCGTCACCGACCTATAGTTGAGAACCCACTCGTTGAGATCGAAAGAAGACATGGCGAAAGAAATTTGAATAGGACTTGAAGTGTAGTAGAAGAGAGAATTTGAGTGTGTGTAAAATGAGTTTTGGGTTGTTTATTTATAGGGGGGAAAAGTGAAAAAAAAAAAATTAATGCTGCCAGCGACCCAGGCCACGTGTAGCCAGCGTGTGGCTCGCCAACGGCCGGCGCGCCACCCGAGGAGATCAGATTCATCCTCGCCAGCGAGATCTGCTGGCGAGGTCGTTAACGGCTACCCAAGTCGCCAGCTGCTTCCTCGCCTCCACCTCACCTGCTCCCCGCCTGCTCCTCGCCGGCGAGAAGATCTCGCCAGCTGCTCCTCTCCCACGACTGTGGGTGCTCTAAGGGAAGCAGATTGCATATGCGGTGTCCATATCTAATTTCCAAGATTGAATAACTACACTTACACTTACTGAAACTTGGACATAAGTATGGGCCAGGTTTGGGCCCATACCACGGGTCCTTTTGCAACTCGATGAATGAGTTTGGTTCATATTATTACACTACATCCACATACTTCATATGAAATGTATTGAATTCAAAATTGAGAGGTGAAATCGGGTACAAACCATTCTTAACCTAAAAACTAGAGAACCAATCCTAGACACACACACCTAACATCCAACATTCACCATGATGCCACATCATCACCCCAATTTCACCCAAACTCACGCCACCTTCATCCTTTCTCACACAAGTAAGGGCATAATTGTAAAAGTATGGTGCCATGTGGATAAGTGTCCATTTTTTTCTTCACCAATTCACTAATTTAATATTTCCCGATTCGTTTGAACTCCGATTAGCTTCAAACTTGCGCCAATATTTTTATTTTTTCAAGGGCTTTAAATCAAGATCAATCATGAATATATTTTGAAGCACGAAAATAAAAAGGTATATTGGAGTGATAAAAATAATGTGAGTGTTGATAAATCTTCACTAATAAATGTTTTATATCGGATGTATCAAACTAGTGCTAAATGTTGATAAAAACATGTACTGAGGTGATAAAAACCATGTTCAATTTTGATAATAAGTTTGATAAACTAGAGTTTAGCGTTTATTAAAAAAACATGTGATGAGGTGATAAAAACACATGTAATTTAATGATAAACATAGTGTTTAGTGTTGATAAAACTGGTGTTCACAAAAAGCATGTGATGAGATGATAAAAATCATGATCAATTTTGGAGAATGGGGTGATAAAACTAGTGTAAAGTGTTGATAAAACCAGAGCAAAGTGTTGATAAAATTTAGCCAGATATAATTTCTTTAAAAACCAACCCCGAAATAAAATAAAAAATCGTGCTTCAAAAAAAACATGTGATGGGGGTGATAAAACACACGTAATTGAATGATAAACCTAGTGTTTATTGTTGATAAAACTAGTGTTCATAAAAAACACGCGGTGAGGTGATAAAATCATGACCAGTTTTGGAAAATGAGGTGATAAAACCAGTGTAAAGTGTTGATAAAACCAGTGTAAAAGTGTTGATAAATCCAGAGCAAAGTGTTGATAAAAATTACCCAGATTTTTTTTATAAAAAAAATCAACACCGAATAATATTTTTTTTCGTGCTTCAAAATATATTCATGACTGATCTTGATTTGAAGCCCTTAAAAAAACAAAACTAATGCGCGCAATTTTGAAGCCAATCAGAGTTCAAACGAAGCGGGAAAAATTAAATTAATGAATTGATTAAAAAAATAATATGATAGTTTTACTAAAAAGCCCTTACCACTTACTAAAAAGTGCTGTTTTTTTTTTGCAGTCAACAAGTCAACTACTCAATTGCATCTCATCCATCCATTCTTAAAATGAATGGCTTAGATTGGTTCTCTAGTTTTTAGGTTAAGACATGGTTTGTATTTGATTTCTTCTCTCAAAATTGAATCAATAACTACATTATTTGTAGGCGTACTGTACACGTTTGTTATACTGATTGTACATATTAGGTTACGTTGTTTGATTCGGAGTGTAATATTATTGTCTAATACGTCTATGGTCTATAACATAGCTGTTTGCTTTGTGCGTTCAACAAATTGTATGTATTTCATTATTTTGCATAACATGATAGTTCATGATGATCTATAAATTATAGTTTTTGTGTATTGTTGCTGTTGTTTTATGTTGTAATTTTCAGTTTGGTTCATAGAAGGGTTGCTGGGATAGTCTAGCCTAGTTAGGTTGCTCATAATTTTGCACCAGGATGGTTTTGGTTTGGGTTAGTATACCTTTTCATTTGGGTTTTGGTTCGTTGCTTTGGGAAGGTCATTTTTCTTAGGATGTTGTCCTCTCTTTATATTCTAAAGATTGAATCGACATATCTCTATCATTGCCGATAAAAAAAAGGACGAAGAGGGGACGCCTACAAGACCGAGAATGACTGTTCATCGTGGGCCGTCACATGGGACCAGGGGCGCGTGCCCCCCACCAATTTTTTTTTTGAAAAATTATTTCTTGTTTTTCGTTTTTTCAAAAATAACTTTTAATTCTTTCTAATTTCGTAATTGTGGCTTTCCTCTAGTTTTTTTTACCGTGACGTATTATCGTTGAATTTTTTTGGCGTCCCCACTGAAAAAGTTGACTCCGCCCCTGACCGTGTGGTTTCTCGATTTTGCTAGATCTCTAGGACTGAGCCACACACCAGAAGCTCCAAAACAATTTGATTGAACATACATGACAACGATAAAAATGAGTTTGCGATAAAAGTCGTTTTTTCATCTAGTTGTATGTATTTCAGTTTCGTTTGTTTCAATAAAATTTGTATGTATCTTTCAAAATAAATAAATGGGATAACGTTGTTTCCAAACCTTTCCACACGGTCCATTATCACATCCCAACCGAAGCAAACGTTTCGTTACAATTCCTAACTCAAAAGGTTTGTTTTTTACAATTCCTAACCCAAAGGTGGTATTTTTTTACAATTCCTAACTGCGAAAAAACAACAACTTTTTGTAGTAAAGTACCACCTTTAGGTTAGAAATTGTAAAAAAGAAACCTTTTGAGGTAGGAATTGTAACGAAACGTTTGCCTCGGTTAGGATGTGATAATGAAACGTTTGGAAATGTTTGGAAACAACTTTATCCCTAAATATTGTATGTATATATTTTTATATAATTTTATCATATCGAGTTTCCAATTGAAATAACACGATGATTTGGAATTTAGAGTAGTTAGACGTTGTACTGTTCACCGACGATATGGTTATTCACCGAAGATATGGTAAGTGGGATAGAATTTATGAAAAAGAGGATTAAAATCTGAGGAATTCAAATAACTCGACTCAAACATTTTTGTGATGCTCTTACCGGTCTTTCAACCTTTGCTAGGTCCGCTAGTACTAGTTGTACCAGGAGTCTCATTCCTTGCTGTCGGTAAAAGCATCAACCACACACGTTTTAAGGTTGATTATTCTAATTTTTGACCTTTTTTTACAGATATACTAAATTTGTTTTAGTTATGCTCAGCACTGACGTGGCACAGCAAGGTTAATAAGTGACATGAGAAAACTAAAATGCACTTCGACCTTATTTACACGGATCATCACAATCCTACACTGGACTCCCTCTTTGAACCAAGATAATCTTCCGGTTGCTCTTAACACACCTGATTGGACTCTGTTTGAGAAGACGAACCACGGACCACTCGTGTTTACTATGCTTCAAGCTATAAACCACAAGTAAATCACCTTCTGCATGTTTGTTTGTAATAGTTGTTTGATTTTGTACTCTGCAATCAACACGAGTAGTTCAGTACATTTTGTAATAGTTGTCTTCAATTATTTCTCCTCCACCTTTTCTCTGATGCAATTTCTTCACCGCCTTTTCCACCATATCAGAATGGGCCTTGGCTCTTTCATGGACAGACGAAGAAAAAAGACGCCTTTGTCTTGTGTGGATGATCCACATAGATGTCACATGGGAGTATTAGAGACACTTCCACCATGACTGGCAAGCCAAGCACACCCATACATATCCCCGGTTTGAGAAGCATCTCAAAGACTATTGACGGAAGACCAACCTAAGGGTAATGTAAAACCCCACTTATTTCTGAAGGGTAATGTTGTGAAATCAGAAACATTGAGGTAGGAAATTGCAACAAGAATTGTTGAAGAGAAAATTCAAAAAATAGAGGATAAAGTGGACTGAGTTGGGATTGGGCCAGCTTGGGCCCAATCAGTGACACGCGCGCCGGCCCACGAGCCAGCCCAACCCACACACAAACCCTACAGTTCTTCTTCTTCACGCGTTCTGGCACGCGAACCGAGACAGCGCCGCGTTCCTCTTCTCCTTCGATTCTCTCTCGAGCTCCCCATCTCAGATCTCCCAACCTCTCACTCTCGCACTCCATCTCCTTCCATCCTTGTCGACGTCGTCCTCTCCAGCCCCATCTCCGTGTGAATCGATCGACGCCGGCGAGCGAGCTGCACCAAGAACCTCGCGCCACGTTTCTTCTTCACCGAGCCCCAAATCGCATCCCGTGGGGTCAGGCTCTCAGCACCGGTGAGCCACGCAACGGCCTTGTCTCCTCCGCATGTGAATCGCACGTATGCGAGCTCTCGTCGGAAGGAAACCCTCACGACGTCTCAACCCGCACCGGAGAACTTGACTCAGATCCATGGCCGAGCTCGAGTTCTGGCTCCGTGAGGGCGAGTTTCATCACTGGGCGAGGGCCACCGGAGAACTTCACCGGCCCTGCGACGGAAACCAACTCCCAACGTCGCCATAGTTCCTCCGAGCACTTCGCCGCCGCCGTCGCCGGGGAACTACACAAGCCCTCGCCGCCCCGACCTTGCGCTCGAGCTGGACCACCACTGAAACGGGCCTTGGGCCAGCCTAGTTGGGCCTCAGGCAGGCCGGTCAGGCCTCGGCCCAGTTCGGTCAGACCTGGACTTGGACTCGGGTTCGAGTCGGGTCCGGAACTAGGTTCGGGTCGGCCCCGGGTCCGGTCGGGTCTAGACTGGGCCTGGAGCCGGTTTGGCCTGGATTCAGGTCGGATCCGGGTCACAGTTTTAATTAATTAATTAATTAACTATTTGACTTAAAAATGATTTATTTAAGGGACGTTTTGGGTAATTTCGAGAACGTTGGACATACCGGTTCTGATTGGACCCTTTTATCTGTTAAACCCATACTCGAACTTGGACTTCGCCCGAGAAGACGGAGTTGGCCCGGTCGTCAGCAGCTAGGAGTATTATTAGAGGAAGTCCTTGAGGTAGGGAAAATACTAAACTCCTCGTGCAATTTAATACTTAGTATGCCTATTAGGTTAATAAAATCGGAAAGGTCCTAGATTGCATATAGGATGCGAATAACTAGAATAATCGACTTTCAATTACTAATAACCAGACATGTTTAGTATGCATATGTAGGATGTGAATAACTAGTTTAACTCGCTTTCAATACTTGGGAAATTGTCGTGCTGGTAGAAAGGCCGAGATGAGCCATAAGATTTGTTGTGGTTGCCTCACATGCATTGCTTGCTTAGTCTTCATGACAAATTTAAGAGTCTAATGAAACTAGATAAATCGTATGCTTGAATGATTGAATGAATGCTTGAATGATTGAATGATTGAATGGATTCTTGAATGATTGAATGAATGCTTGAATGATTGAATGATTGAATGGATGCTTGAATGATTGAATGATTGAATGAATGCTTGAATGATTGAATGAATGCTTGAATGATTGAATGAATGCTTGAATGAATGAATGATTGAGTGTAATTAATTGTGCCAAATGGTACGACCGGGTGAGTGGTAGACCGATGGATCACGATTGGTAAGTATAACGGTAAGCGTAAAGGTATATGGATATCTTGGGTGTGTTATGATGGAATTATGATTTGCTGAGCTTGGGTTGTATGATGTATTGGCATGATAGTCTCTCGTGTGTGTTTTGAGAGCATTGGTTAGTTGATCCTGCGGGATATTGGTTGTGGACCCCGCGGGGCATTGGTTAGTTGATCCTGCGGGATATTGGTTGTGGACCCTACGAGGCATTGATTGGTTGATCCTGCGGGACATTGGTTATTGGACCCTGCGGGGCAACTGGATGGTTGACCCTGCGGGGCAACTGGATGGTTGACCCTGCGGGGCAACTGGATGGTTTACCCTGCGGGGAATGGTTACTTGTTGATTCACCCAAGTGTATGCATCCTGCGGGAGCATTACCTTGGTTCCCGATGACATATGGTCCTTTGGGGGCATTTCCGAGAATCCCGACGATAGGTGTCCCTCAGGGATATTACCGGTATCCCGATGTATGTGCCTCCTCTGGACCGAGGGAAAATCTGACATGACACGAGTACTCTTGTGGATCGGAGTATGAGATCCGACATGACACAGGAACCTATTCGTGGATCGGAGTATTGAGGATTCGAGTTGTTGGTGTGATGTTTACTTGTTCCCATTTTAGTAGTTTTCAACTATTTACAGCGCTTTTCACTTATTCTCTCAAAAGTTATTATTACCTTTAAGAATGCGATATTGTTCTTATTTGTACCCATTGCCAGCATCTTATTGAGTAAATGTATTAATTGCGAAATGTGTCGTCGTGCTAATGCAGTTTTATTACTAAATTGGAGGTTAACTGTTTATGATTTTCCCTACTGAGCGTAAGCTCATCCCCTGTTGTTTATCCTTTGTTTGTACAAGCTTGCTTGAGGTTTAGTGGACTCGAGGCTCGGGAGCTTCTGGATAGTCAGGGTGTTTAACTTAGAGACGTGTTCGTCATCTGTACTGAACCTCATATTTTACGTATTCTATTTAGAGCCTTGACTCTTATTTACGATTTTGAACATATTACTTGAGTATTTGATCGAAACCTATTTGAGCGGTAAATCGGTTTGATTATTATTTGTTACTATTTAATTGTCAACTTAAGGCACGTCTCGAGTCCGGCCAAAACCGAATTTGGGGCGTGACAGGTAAGGGCGTTCTTGGAGGCATGGGTCGCTCTCGGCCTAACATTTACTGAAGTGAAGATGCTCTTAGAGGCGAATCGTTAGTACGATCACAATGTCGTCCACCTCTTGAATAAGCATGAGTGGTGTTTGATAGTTTTCTCTGATGTAGTTTCTTCACCGCCTACTCCCACCATAACAGAATCGGTCATGGCTCCTCCATGGACAGAAGAGGAAGAGAGATGCCTTTGCCTTGTGTGGATGATCCACGCACGTCACAAGGGAGTATTGGAGACGCCTCCACCATGACTAGAAAGCCATGCACACCCATCCGTATCCTCGGTTTGAGAAGTATCTCAAAGACCATTGGCTGAAGACCAAGATACGGGTAAGGGCGTTCGAGATGGCGTTCTTGGAGGCATGGGCCTCTCTCGGTCTAGTAGTTACTAAAGAAAAAATGCTCCTGGAGGCGAATCGTAAGTACAATCACATTGTCAGCCACCTCTTGAATAAGTATGAGTGGTGGTTGACAGTTTTCTCTGGCGTAGTTTCTTCACCGCCTCTTCCCATTATAACAGAATCGGTCATGGCTCCTCCATGGACAAACGTAGAAGAGAGATGCCTTTGCCTCGCGTGGATGACCCACATAGACGTCACAAGGGAGTATTGAAGACGCCTCCACCATGACTGGAAAGCCATGAACACCCATCTATGTCCTCGGTTTGAGAAGCATCTCAAAGACCATTGGCTGAAGACCAACCTATGGGTGAATGCTTTCAAGTTGGCATTCTTGGAGGCATGAGCCGCTCTCGGTCCAACAGTTACTGAAGCAAAGATGCTCTTGGAGGCGAATCAGTAGTATGATCATAATGTCGGCCACCTTTTGAATAAGCATGAGCGGTGGTCGACAGTTCGAATATGCCAGAAATGAAACCTATACAACTGGTTCGCCTCCCTCTAGGTTGTCATGTGGTCGGTTTGTCTAGCTAGTGTTTGTTGTTTCTCAACCCTGTGTTTTGTAATTTCCGTTTCTCGACTCCGGTATATAAAAAATTTCGTTCAAACGTGATATGATTTTTCTTCTTCGAATTAGACCCGGAATAGACTGAATTAGTCTATTGCCACTGTAGCCTCTAAAACAAAAAGACTAACATTTTACCCCAAACAAAGTTTATTTTAAGTGAATTTGTCCAAAATTAAACTGTTATGCTCTTGCATTATAGGTTTCAATGGAATTAGGGTTTTCTCTTGCCTCTTGAGAGCTCTCTCCTAACCTAGTCGCCCCAGCTATGGTGTTCTCTATTGTACCTACCGCCGGTTTGTCCTTTGTCGTGGTTCCTCCGGTCGTTACTACTGCTGCTCTAGCCGGTGATGCCCATCTGCTATCGTCTTTCCCCTCGCAGACCGTTCCCAGTGCTGGGGGTAGGAGTCATCGACGGGAAAAATCTAAATCCTCGGTTCTGGCTTTGTCTTCTTTTATGGCGGTGCTGCTGGTCCTTCCACTCCCTGGCCCGGGAGCATCGGTGGACGTGGCCTCCTTCTCCATGGGAGCAACCGCTCCATCCCCAACCGCGACGCCGAGAAGAGGGCGACCTTTGCGACGTCCCCCAGTTACGTCCTTCTCACGTAGTGTCCTCCTCGGCTTCCCCCTTCAAACCCTATTCCGCCGACCCAACCGTTTGGCCTAGACCTCGCTCTAGCCCCACCTCCCCGGGCGGCGCGGTTTCTAAGGTTTGCCAAGACCTCGCTCTGGCCCCTCCTCCCCCGATGGCGCGGGTTCTACGGTTTGCCAAGACCTTGCTCTGGCCCCTCCTCCCCCGGGCGGCGCAGTTGCTAGGGTTCCGGCATCGCCCGTGACCCATAGGAGCGCAACTGATGGAATGCTGCAAAGGATGGCGTCGGTTCTTATGTGGGGTGACAAGCCACAGGTGGGAAGAAGCCCCACCGAGAGGAATAATATACGACCTAAGCATCGGGGACTGGCTCTGGGAGGGGTCCCCAGACGATGTTTTGCCTCCCACCATCACCATTCCCGTCGAGGTCCCTCAGGATCTCCGGTACCCCGTTCCCCCTCACCTCTTCTTTCCTTGCCCAAGGGGCGTCAAAATACCGTATGTGACGATTCTGATATTAAAAGGATCAGTGAACCATTGTTCGTTAATACTGACCTTCTGGTGGTCGGGGAGCCTTTTCCCTGTTGTACGATAACGTAATCGATTTCAAATAATAAAATCACAACTTTCGTTAAAAAAAATATAGGTTTCAATGCAATACAGTATAGGTTTGTAAGTATTTTTTTTATCGACAAAGCATATTGAAAGTTTTATAAACCCTCTTTTGAGAGGAAAGAGGAAAAAAAGGTTTAGCTGCAAACCAACAAAAAAGAACCCCAAGACGCTCAAAGTCGTCTTTTAAGGGAACACATGAAGCGAGCGCTGGCATGTCGCTCAGCCTCATGAAAGCTATGGATGGGTACACAGACCCTGAAGTCCCACACCGGGGAAGCTATGAGTGGGTACGCAGACCCTGAAGCTATGAGTGGGTACGCAGACCCTGAAATGAATGGGTACGCAGACCCAACAATGAAAGGGTACGCAGACTCTGAAGCTATGGAAGAAAAACTGACAGTGACGGTCTAAGAAACCAAATTTTACAACCATGAAGCGCTAAGTAAGAAAAAGGGAAAGGTCCTAACACCCGGATTTTTCAACCATGAAGCACTCAAAAAAGGAAAAGGTCATTTGTCAACCATTAAGCACAAGAGATACTGATATAAACCCAACGAACAACCTAAGCAAGTATAGCACCCTGTCACATTATTATAATCAACCAGTCACACAGACTAGAAGACGAGCACTAACACATCGACGATCAACACCGCAAGCGATAAAGACAGTCCTGATGAGTGGTACCCACCAGAACACATAAACCCCTAAAGCGATTCTATAAGAAAACAACTGAAAGACACAAAGACCTAAACCCTCACCGGCGGCCAACACCTTAAACCGGCGAGACCTAACCACAAAAGTGGAAGGAAGCACATGCATATCAAACCAAAATCGAAATAGGGGTAATGCGGAGACACAAAACTTAAGCTGCAGAGAGGAATATACCAGTAAAGGTACCACGATGAACCGCTAGACCCACGACGATCAACGCCCGAGAGAATGAAGAAGTGCGACCCACGACCAGATCTGGAGCGAAACATCAGGCAAACAGACGAACCACCAAAAGCAGGAAGAACAGCTCCGCAACGATCCCCACCCGGGAGGATGAAGAAGCGCGTGCCACGACCAGAGCCGGAACTAAAAACCTCCAATGATCCGAAAGAAGGCCCACAATAGAGTCCGTGAGGGACGGATCTGACATAGGAGCTCGTACTCAACCCTCCAAAACCTAATACGAACATCACCAAGAAGGCCAAAAAGGAGGACGGATATTTCTACCGAGTACGGGCTCAACTTCTGAGCACACCGCAGCAAGTCAAATCTCTCAAATCCAAAGATGGAACTCGAGCTGAGCGTTCTAAAACCAAGAACGGTTACTTCTCACCGGCGAAAACCAAACGAGAACCCAAGGGGAAAGGCCTGGAATGATACCGAGCCCGAGCCAACGCCACAGCAGCAGAGAAGCGCAACATCGCACAAAGTCCGCACCTGATCGAATCATAACGACACCGGCGAGGACCCAAAATCCGTCAAAAGCCCAAGATGACCACACCACCAAGATACGAACTTCAAGAGCTAAACCACGGCCTCGACCCGCAGCCAAAACCACGAAACAGAGGGAAAAATTGAGCAAAACCGGGTCTGCTGAACCAGACCAACCCGGATCCGACCCGGTCAAACCGGCCCAGAAAACAACCCAGACCGGTTAAACCAGACCCAGGATCCGAACCTGGGTCGATGACCACAACCCGTCCCACAACAGCGCCCATGCCCAGACGAACCCTACCCGGCCCAAAGCAAATCCAGCCCGAACCACAGCTTCGATCCGAACAAGCCGCACCTGCTTTGAACCTGCGCAGTTGAGCAGCCAAGATCCCGACGCCGGCGACCAAGATCCCAACGCCGACGAGCAGCTGGTACACAACAAGTACACTCCCAACGCCGGCAGCCACAAGACGAACTCCGGACCCAAAACTACCCCACCAGCGAGCAACGTCGAGCTTGGACAAGGGCCGGTGACGTGCCGACGAGCAGTAAACCCAAAACGCAGCGAGTTCCTCAACAAACCCCGACAACCAAACGAAGAAGGCCGGCGACCCTGCGATGAGAACTCCGAAAGGCCACCCCGAAAGAAGAGGAGAAGAAGCAGAGGAAGGGGGTGAGAGAAGAGGCTGGGGAAGGGAAGTCCACCGGCAACGACCACAACCACAGCCATGGCCGTGACCGTTTCCGACGAGGGAGAGAAGCGAGGGTGAGAAACAATGGCGGCGGTTAGTGTTTAAGCGGCTTCTTTTGAGAGAGAACTTTTTGGGTTTTAGTTTGGAATGATAATTATCCCTTGTAAGTTTTAATATGGTGTTACTGGCTAACTTTTCAATATATTATTATTGACTATGTTTGAACGTTTCCAAGGGGGGAAACTATAGGTTTTAACACGTTGCTTAAATCTGTCGTTCACGAATCAGGATGAGTTGTTTCACATTTGTATATAGATTCAAAGATAGTTACTTACAAGTATCAGTACGAATATAGCATATGTACTGACACATGTTCCAATGCAATACAATTTTTTAAGAGTGAAATATGAGTTCCAACATGAAAGAAAATAAAGAAAGCAACACCTGGGATTTTTCGGTTTTGGATTTGAATTTGACACGCTTCTTTTCTCTATTCTCCTATCAATTACTATCAATCTTCATAGCCAACAACCAAGAATTCACAATGTTCAATACGGCAAGCAACTTTGGGCTTGGCAATGTAGCTGGACTTTTTTCTTGACCTTGTCAAGGTACAACACACACCAATTGTTAAACTAATTATACGATAACTATAAACAATAAAATCAATAACAGTGCATATTCAAGGTCTGATATGACGATTCGTACCGTCCTTATGCTAGGGTTATTATTGTGGTCGCCGTTGGTCCTTCCCTACATCCGTTGATGGTGTGTCTTGGTCGTCGATAGAAAGTGGAGGTGGTGGATGGAGGAGGCGCCCATCGGTTATGCTCCATCCGAAAGGGTTAGGGTAGGGATCTGTAGCCTATATTTTGGCGGAGCTGCTTGGCGACTTTAGATGTAAGGGGAGGACGTTGCGGTGGACATCGATTGTGAGCACGAGACCTAGGCTATCGAAGATCAGCAGAAGGCGAGTTGCGGCGGACACTGATTGGGAGGACGAACCCTTCAATGAAACTTGTAACATTAGATCTAAACCTCCACTAAGAGCATATCCAGTCATTAACTAAATTGTTGGCTGATAGAATAAATAAATAAATAAATCTACTTCTCTCTTCTCTTTAAGCCAGACTGATAGAATTTCATTTCCAGTCCTAATTTTTCTACTGACTGATAGGGTAGACTGATAGAATAAAATAATCATAAACATAAGATTTTTATTACAAAAAGGGAAACACACATTACACGATTAATATTATCGAAACTGAAACTAAACACAAGTTAACAATAATTTATTTTCACCAAAACATGAAGTTAAGTATAGGTTAACAACAATTTATATTTCGTTGCAATATTGTAGCCACTTTTTTTTTTGATAAGCACAATTTTGTAGCCACTTGGGTTGGTCTTTAACAATATTCTAGATCTCGAACTTTGTGAAAACTTGGCGAAAACGGTCCTGATACGTCTCCGCAGCCAAGGCCCTGAGTTGAGCATCGGTTTTCCTCGACAATCGAGCATGAAAATTTTCACGGTAGATTAAATTGAAATGCTTTACGTTTATGGACGTCCCTTGTCAGTGGTCCTTCAACTGTCTATTGGTTCTTAGTGGCGTGACATCGGGGGCCGAGGCGATGTAGTTGTTGTAAACATTCGACCAATAACGGATGTTTGGGCCTGACCGAGCAATTTCAAGCCACACAAGACACAAGACCATTTCTTCTTCGGGTGACCATAGAAAAGTTCGACGCTCGGCATCCATCAACGGTTTGGTTGAAGGAAGCTTTGATAGCAAATTATTTGAGGAATTTGGGAAGAGAGGAGTCGGTGGTGGAAGTAGTGAAGATAGGTGATGGAAGACGACATGTTTATAAGTGAGGAGGTGGAGAAAATGCCTACGTATCGTCGGCCCTAACAAGGGAATTTTGGTTTTTTTCCATATGTAAGGCAATTATATCACGCAAACCAAGAAAAGTTGAATGAAGACCAAATTCATGTGAAATGTTGGCAAAATGACATTCAAACTATAATTACAATTCAATCACACAATAATGAAACCGATCAAATGTAACAGGAAATAAATAAACCAGAGATAAAAGTTCATTAATCGAACAGAAAGAAACAATGAAAGTTCAAACTAGGAAATAAATACGGAAATTTAGATACAGAATTGAAAAAACCAGACAACACTAATTGGTGAAACACCAAAACGCCGCATTGGAAGCTTATGACGCAACATCGCAAGAGTCTCATGGTGGGCCCAATATCCTGAGGAGTCATGCTCGAAATGTCCGTGGCCTTCTCCTCCTTCCAGATCTCGAAGTACGACTAGAGGTTGGCGATTAGTTTTAGCTTCAATTCGAGCGCATTGCAGACTGCTTGTTGGGCCTCCGTAACACTTGAGGCAATCTCCTTTGCCCCCGATACTTTTCCTTTATCTTTAAGCCTTGCGTATTTGGCAGCCTTCCGACCCATAGGTTGGTGGTAATCCGAACCTAAGCTCATCCCCTGGTGCGCTCACTATCATCCCCAAGCGTGTCTTCCCTAATACGCTTGCTTAATTTGCTGGATGGTTGTAAATGCGACGTTGGTTCGAACGACTCTTCATGCTCCATTACGTCAGGTACGAAAAAGTGCATTGAAGTCCACTGGTACTCATTTAGGACAAGTTTCCACAATGCTTCCACACAAAGTCGTGTCCTTCCTTGAACTCTACTTGTGCATTATCGTCCTTGATGTTGTACGTTTCCTCCTAATTTGAAGGGTTTAGGATAACTGTTTCAAGATTCAAACCCCACCTTTTCACCCTCGGTAAAAGGGTCTCGAGGTCCCTTTGCATGACCTTGACCGTGTGCATATGTCCCTACCCAGGCTGTTCTGTTAAACATAATGATGATTTAGATGAAAAATGCATGTGAGCTGCACATGTCCATTTTTTTCCTTTCTGAAACACCAGATTTTACCCTCATAAAGGTCACGGACTGGACTTGCAAATGAAGGTGACGCACAATTTGACATGCAAACTAAGTCAATTACATCGTAGGGAAATGACTTTTTCCCAAACCTATATTCTTCCTCCTTTCTTCCCCTTCATCTTCACCATCAAGCAACTCGTCTAGAGGCGAGTTATAGGGTTTCGATTTCATGCTCGTTTTTTTGATACAACATTTGATTTTGATTTTATACTGGATTTGACGTTGTTTTTGGCTACTGTTGTTGCTATATTTTTTTTGTTTTGGGGTAATTTCTCAATGCTTATCGTAGAAAATTTTCGATGCTTTATTGTGTCGTTGCGCACCTCCTCCTCCTCCGAAACTTGGTCCATGCGATGCATCCACGGGACACACCTCCTATAAACATAATGAACTATTGAGTCCCCTGTTTCAATAATTAAAATACCTAAGCAAATTTGTTATTTTTGTTCAACAATGCATATTATAAAACCCGACTCTTTGAAGTAAAGAGCGCGGGGGTGGAACAACAATTACAACCTAAGAGCATTCCACTTGGGAATCTCAAGAAGCCCTATACCAGGGACGAACCAACCAAATACAACCCAAGATACAACCAGTGAAACAACAATAAGATAACAATACAACCAACCATCCCAACCAGTGGAGCAGAAGACTAAGAAGCCAAGTAGAGAACTGAACGAAACAAAGATTTTAAGGTCTAAAAGCCGAATTTATACAGATTTGAAAACAGGCCTAAAATACCATATTTTCCACCTTTAAGCACAGAAAGGATCGATAGCCTCCAATCACCAAAGTCACCCATACCCTTAACCAAATCAGGCATTAAACCTTCTCCAATTCTCAAAAGAACCATTCTCCTAAAAAAAGAGGACAACAATCTTTTAATGCATGCGGTCAACATCGCATACAGTTGAGAAATTCCAGAATAGATAGACTGAAACCCATCAAAACCTCACTATGAACCTTGGGCTTCTATAGGCCGAGAGGCCCTATGAACTAGCCGACGACCAACACCTAGAACCGACCAACAAAAATAAAAAATGTGAACGGGAACACTAGAAAACCCAAGGTAAAACAAAGAGGACAAGACAAGAGAAGGAAACCAATTAAGGCCGAGGTAGGGATGAAGAGTCAGAACAGACATGAGGATCCCTAGATCTGACCGTAATAGGTAGAGCTAGGGACGGAGCCGCCGAGGGAGAAAGGCCGGACTCCAGAGCAGCGAGATCTACTAGGTCCACAACGATCCAAAGCCTGGAAGCGCGTCCCACGCCCGGAGAAGGGAGAGTCGCCTAAATCTATAGTTGAATCCTTCGTCGCAGCAACCCCGCAGGAGGATCTACCGCCGCCGTGAGAGCCTTTCAGATCCGTGATTATCCTCTCCAAGGTGAAGAGGAATATCGTCCCACTTTTAGATCTGAAAAGGTTTGACAACAAAACGAACGAAGGAAAGAAGAGGACCACGAACCACCGAGCAAACAGAAGAAGTCTACCTCAAAACCTCAAAGATCCACACCTTTTCAGGCGTAGAAGGACGTCCCACTCTAGATCTGAGGAGACTCAGCTGTCGGCGAGTGATACACGCTCCTAAGGGGACCAGAGGGAAGGGAAGAAAGAGGAAGAAAGGGGAAACGCAAGGATAGTACCCCTTCCGGCGACCTTCGTGGTCGTGAGGACAAAGAGACCACCGGTGAAGGACGAGAGATGCGCGACGGGGAAGGGAGTGACTCGCTCTAGGGTTTTTTTAGAGAGAAGATTTGTTGTTATATTACATTTACAACTTGCTTGACTCGAGCATGTTTTGATTGTACATGCTTTCAAATCCTACACATCTTCAACATGTTGACAATTGTTGTAGCTATATGTTCCAACTCTTAAAAATTATTTATAGAGTTGTTTTGATTTTCAAATTTGTAAAAATATTTTTTTTTATAAATTCAGTTTAGTGATTTTGATTTTTAATAAATATAAATATTTTTATATATTTACGATCACGACGACATCGGTTGCCTTATGCTCTACGATATGGGTTGGCTCCCGTTAGGCCGAACCCTAGTTTGCTTCCCCGGATTCACCATGACCTTGCTCTGGTGACACCTAGGGCGGCGAAGGTTCATACCGTAATGGAGTACTTGAAGTACTTCACGATCATGACGGTGACGGCTAGAACCAAACGCCTAATCTGTGATAGACATGGGTGGCAATAGAGTGCGGTAGATGCATCCTCCATGGCTCTTCGTCAAGGCTGGACGCGAAGATAGAGTAGGGTTTGGATACCCTACGGAGGAGCTGCTCTAGGGCATGACCCTGAGGTCGGTGGTCGGCCGTTTCTGTCCCCGAGGGAGGTTGTGTCGGTATCCATGGAGACCCCTAAAAGGAGCTGGACACGGTGACAGCCGAGGAATGGTTGTCTTCCGGGGGGGTTGCCTCCGGAGTTGCTCGGGGGACCGAGGACCGTGGAGATGGCGCTGCCCTGAATGGGAGTCTGGAAGACGGTTCTGCAATGACCGGGATTCTAGGGTGAGCTAGTTCCAGCCCACTGCCATTGGATCTGAGACCTAAGGAGGGGTTGCCTAGAGGACGGGGTTCCTGTGTGATAATGGACCCGAGACCTAATTCGGGACCCCGCTTTCCTACCTGGGGCACCAGCTGGCCACCCACGATAAGCTCTCTCCTGATTCGGTTGCTTGTCCCCAACTCCGAGAGCGTGGGGAGATTGGAGGTGGAGGACGAGCGCACCCAAGGGCGCGATGTGTTGAAATTCCATCGGTCATTATCCTTGAGAGCGCCGCTGATGGAGCACGAAAGAGGATGGCATCAACTCCTATGTGGGGAGTCATACTACAGGCGGGGAAGAAGCCCCGCCGAGAGGGATGATGCACCGTCTGAGCATCGGGAACTGGCCCTGGGAGGGGTCCCCAGGCGATGCTTTGCCTCTCACCATGACCATTACTGTTGAGGTCTCTAAGGATCTCCGGTTGCCCGCTCCTCCTCACCGTCTTCTCTCTCTGCCCAATAGGCATCATAATAGCGTCTGTGACGATTATGATAGTAAAAGGATCAGTGAACCAATGTTCGTTAATATTGACCTTCTGATGGACGGAGAGCATGTTTCCCTATACAAGATAATGTAATCGATTTCAAGTAATAAAATTATACCTTTCGTTAAAAAAAAAACAGCATAGGCAGCCCTCTAATTCTATAATACAAATTGTTCCATTATTTTATCTATTTATTGGATAATGCGCTACGAAAGATTTGATAATGGGGACAAAGACCAAACAGTTCTAAGGGAGATGCAGAATGGCAGATATGGATAGGTACAAGACTATTTCTTTGCTTGTTTACTTCATGTGCTTTCATCTAAACATGGCCACAAAAAGTGTTTTAGAGACAAGGATTAGACCACTGATTGGTGGGATTGATTCCTCAGTAGAGAGAAGAACCAAAAGGACCTTCTTCCTTATTTTGAGCTCCTTTTCACCTCCATTTTGCTCTTTTTTTGGTTTCGTTGCTATCTGAAGCATAGATGGCTTTTTCAGAATCAATCTATTACGCCAAGGATGCAGCTGGAATCGCAGGTACAATCTCAGTCCCTTTCCTCAATATCTCTGCCTAGGATCTTGTGAGTTTGATTTGTGAAATCCCAAGTTTCTGAGATTTAGAGCTGCGTACTTTGCATTTTGTGCTGAGATGAAGAGAACCCATCATCCAAAATTTGATTTTTCGTTCACATATGCTTGAAACTGGAGAGACCCATGATTTGCTTTTGTGTCTGCATTGTGGCTTTGGAAGTTCATGTTTTGCTGTACAAGTATGGAGATTCAGTCTGCATTAGCCCTAGAGAGTTTGTTGATCCCATTTCAAGATCTCACTCTCTTTGAATTTAATGTTTTGTTGCTGATAAAACAAGTGCAGATTACTGAATGGAAACTTGTTGGTCTTTATTTTCTTGTGATGTGGTTTGAGTTGAAAAGTTTTGGATCTTGGGTTGGTAGATTCTAGGTAGTAACTAGGAATAATTGCGAAATAGTACCCTGAAGTATTCACTTTTTGCAATTTGTAGCCCGCTTCGTTGATAGTTGCAAAAAAGTTCCCTGAACTTGTCTTTTTGTTGCAATTTATTTCAGAATGCCGATTTTACCCTTACAATTTAGATATTTTTAAAAAAATAGGTAAATTAAAAAAATCAAGATCTTCACATCCTTAATTTTCTTACTCTTTGTACTCTACAAAGATTAAGAAATTTAATGGATATGAAAATTTGTTTTTTTTTTGTTTTTAGTCATTATTTTTAAATATAAATTGTAAGGGTAAAATCATCATTTTAGCAAAAATTGCAACATAAGACAAGTTCATGAATATATTTTTTTGCAATTACTGAAGAAGAGGCTACAAGTTGCCAAAACTGAATACCTCAGGGGTACTTTTTTTGCAATTATCCGTAATAATAAACATAACTAATAGATTTTCGTTGCTTTAATTTGAATGTCCCTGGGGATGTGATGCTGGTTACTGTATAGAAACAGTCATATAAATATTTATTACTGTTAAGTGGGCTGCATTTAAGTGCAAAGTTTAGTCATTGGTGGTTCCTGATGTAACAGCAAGCACTTTAATGTTCTGACCAAGCAGCTTCTTGACTTCTGAAAGCCAAACAATCACATTGGAATGTTGTAGTATATTTTATCTTCATATTTAGTTGAACTTTTAAACATATTAGGAACCAATGAATAGCTATACTCATCGTTGTATGTTCTGTTACTTTAAATTTGCAGGGAACATCTTTGCTTTCGGGTTGTTTATATCACCCATGTAAGTCCCAATTCTACATACTTTATTCTACGGGACAAGACTTCAAATGAGAATTTAAGCAACAAAGAACTGTTATTTATCTTCTTTTTTTCATTCCAGGCCAACATTTAAGAGGATTATCAGAAACGCGTCAACAGAACAATTCTCAGGGTTGCCTTATGTATATGCACTTTTGAACTGTTTAATATGTACTTGGTACGGTTCGCCCTCGATATCCACTGATAATACATTGGTTATGACCGTCAATTCAGTTGGTGCTGTTTTTCAGTTAGTCTACATAATCATCTTCCTAATATATGCGGAGAAAGACATAAAGGTAATGATCTATGTAGATTACATGAACACTATATGATTATTACAAAAAAAATCGAATGTTTCCAGATTTGAAATTACACGAGATGATGATTATAAAGGATAATTGCAAAAAAGTACCTTTAGCTATTCGTTTTTTGCAACTTGTAGCCCTTTTCTTTGATAATTGCAAAAAAAACACCTGAAGTTTTTTTTGGTTGCAGTTTGTTTAAAAATGACGATTTTACCCTTAAAATTTAGATATATAATATTAAGTAAAAAAACAAAAAAGATTCCAATTTTTCATATCCTTTAATTTTATTCCTCTTTGACAGTACTAAGAGTAAGTAATTTAAGGGATATGAAAAATTGGATTTTTTGTTCCTTCATATTTCATACATCTAAAATCTAAGGGTAAAATCATACAAATTGCCACAGAAAAAACAACTTCAGGGTACTTTTTTACAATGATCAAAGAAAAGGGCTTCAGATTGCAAAAAAATGAATACTTCCGGGCATTGTTTGTATTTGTATTGTAAGGGGCGTTTTATTCGATCTTTTCCCAACATATGTTTAATCGGTAGGTTCTTATGTTTTAAACGTAATTTAATTTCGCCTCCATTGATGCTAGCAGGTCAGGATGTCTATACTGCTGGTGGCAGTTATTTGTATGTTTGCAATCATCTTAGGTGGAAGTTTGGAAATGAAGAACAGGGTTGCACGACGCCTTTTTGTCGGGTTTCTAAGTGTTGCTTCTCTTGTTTCTATGTTCGCTTCACCCCTGTTTATCATTGTAAGTTCGTAAAAACCATTTACCGCACTTCCTGATATAGGTCTCACACATTTCCTTAGTAAAAGGCGAAAACATAAGTTCTATCACTTTACAGAGATTGGTGATCCGAATGAAGAGTGTCGAGTTCATGCCGTTTTTTCTCTCACTCTCTACCTTCCTAATGAGCATCTCTTTCTTCGTGTATGGATTGTTAAATGAGGACGCTTTTGTTAGTGTAAGCTTTCTTTAGCACATCACTTCCATTTTCGGGTTGTACTGGTTCATTTCTTACTTTCTATTCTTTCTTTTTCAGGTCCCCAATGGAATAGGAACCGTTTTAGGGACTGTACAGTTAATATTGTACTTTTACTTCAAAGGTAGATCTCACGAGGACTTGGAGGAAGCAATGTTGCTTGGGTCGAACAAGGAGTAAGAATGTTGGGCAAGAAAAAGGTAAATGGAGATATGTATTATTATGAATTTATCATTAGTTCACATTTAGGTTTAGTTTGTGAGGTAACTGTACATTATTTTCCAACACATATTCTTCTATTTTTGTGTATCCGAATTTATTCTTATAAATGGGTACTTTGCAATTATTCTTTTACATAGAGAAGATGTAATCAAAGTGAGACTGAGAGCAAATGGTTGTGGCTTTCATTGCTGTTTAGGTGAAGGAAGCTATACCTTAGTCTAATTTATCTAAATTGTTTGTCTTTGTACCTGAAATTCTTCTGAGATGCCTCGGAAAATTTGTTGTACGATGTTTTCGTGACCGATAGAAGTTCTTCTTAGTGTCAATTTGGCATAGAAAGTGACACAAATTGTAAGTGTAATCCATTGGAAGGCAATTGAGTCTTGATTGTTTATTGCTGTTCTTGTGATTTTTGCTGGCCCAAAAGTAGGTGTTTCGGTCCCTTCTTGCAGTAGATTATTAGTCGGATCAAACTTTGATTCCATATTAAAGTTAGGCCAACTTTAAAACTCGAACTGATAAGTGAAATCTTTTCAAGTTTGAAGATGTTTATTTAGTGAGGTCGGGGTTTACGCTAACATGAGGTGTTGGAATAAATGTCGCTAAAAGCTGTTAAGTGTATTTAATTTTTTTTTTTGATCAACAATTTTTTGTTTTATAAATCCAACAGTTACAAAGTGTAACTGAAGGACAAGGGCAGAGCCCTCAGATGGAACCAAAACATACACCCAACAAGGGGTGAAACAAACACCAATTACAACAGGTCTAGTAGTACCCAGATATACCTAACATGAAGAACAACTAAAACTCGAGATAACAAACAACTATCCTCGAGTAAACAGTAACCAATCCTGCCCTCAGGCCCAAAACAAACCCAGAGGCCGCAACACAACTAAAACAAGCCACAACCCAACTAAAGAAAAAAGAAAACAGGAAGAAAGAGAAACCCCGGGGCCCCACCAACCCTACCGCTTGACCGACCTAGAGCCGCGCACAATACTCGGAAATCGCCACCTCGAGCCGCGCACTTGACTAGGAGACAACAACCTCGATTCGCGCACCAGAAGAACGCCAGAACCATTTACGACCCACAGAGCTGCTCCGCCACGAACCGAGCGACGACGACGCTTGACCCGAGTCGTACCCCATGAATCACCACGAGGCTCCAAACTCAGATCAGTAGAAATGTCGTGACCACGGAACCCCGCCACATCAAAACCACGACCAAAGCACCCACACCCAAATCTCCACCATCACCTCACCCGACCCAAAGTTTCCTGAAAAGGAGATCCCGCCGCCGACCAACACCGGACAACAAACCAAAAGGTAGACCGGGGACACCTCCGAACCCACCCAAGCAAGAAGTACCACTCCTCCAAACCAAAACTAGTAGAAACTTCAACAGAGCCAAAAGACTCGAACACCCCACGGTGGCCAACCCCAACAGTGAGGCCCCGACCACACCTGGCCGAAGAAACGAAGAAACTAAAATTTAGATTAGAGGAGATATACCTGAGCAAGGATGAGGGGAGGTAGAAGATGAACTCCTTCGTCGAGATACCAAGCCATCTCTTAGATCTCGAAGATTCAAAAGCAGATCTGGGATCTCCGAGATCTTGTCGGCTGCCATCACAAATCGGCAACCACCAGGGGAGAGAAGAAACCCCTACTCCGCAGAGTAAAGGAGCTACCAAGGCCATGAATCTGACTAGGGATGAAGAGGAGAGAAGGGAAAACTAAAAATTGAGATCGGGAGCCCAAAAACGAAGCGAAGAAAGGGGAAAGAAGAAGAGAAAAGCGAAGATAAGGGGCAAAGGGGGGTCACCGGCGACGTCCAGGCCATGAAAGCCGGAGAGGAGCGTCGCTGGTGACCGAGAACGAAGACAAGAAAGGGGAACTTTTAGAGAGAGGTCAGAGCAGAAAAGTTTAGAGAGGGGGGGAGCGAGACGGTAATGGTATTCATTAAAATGGCAGATCAAATAAATAGAGTGGTTAAAGGAGTTTATATTGAATCCCTATTATCTCCTTGTCCAAGACTAAGTTGGATTTTGTATTCAACCTAATTTCGCGACGTCGTCGTTTGGTCTGGGTTCGGATTGGGCAATACACTTAAATGGTGGAAAAAACTCTCGTTTTGTGCATTGAATGAGTTAAACGACAGTTACGGGTTAAGACGTGGTCCAACCATTGTTTTGTCACTAAGGATATTTTAGACTAATTGTTTCCAAATCAGTGCGAGATGTTTCCGCTTCCTTTAGTATCGATGAATCTCTTGATCTTTGAGGTAGTATATTGGGATATGTGACTGTTAACTCGATTAAACGAAATAACGAATAAAGAATATGTCAAATATATCCACTCTATCTACCTCTAAACTCTCAAAATGCAAAAAAAAAAAAAAAAACAATCTGAAACAAAATTCACTAAAATCCTGTAAATATGTTACCATGAGACAAACAAACCTTCTTAAATTAAATCATACCGATCTTGCGGATTTCAGTAAAACTAGGAACAAATGAGGTATACATTACTGTCACTTTCACCGATGATTGCTCGAGGTTCACAAGACTTTACTTTCTGAAAACGAAAGACAAAATTAATGAGGTGTTCGTCAAATTTAAAAATGAAGTAGAAAACCAACTCAATAGAATGACCAAAAGAGCTAGGTCTGATAGAGGTGGAAAGTATGAACTCAACCTTCCTAAAATAAGTTTTTGCGTTGAATGGTATCATCATGAAACCAATGCACCATACTTATCTCAATAAGATGGAGTTCTTAAACGAAAGAACCTAATATTAAAGAACATGATGCATGATATGCTTTTAAGTTTGGGTTTTCCTAATGAAATGTGGGAGAAAACGATCCCATCGGCTTGCCACATCCTCAATCGAGTATCTCATAAGAGGATCGACAAGACCTCCTAGGAGAAATGAAAATGTTATGCTTCAAAACGCCTGTTTCTTAGAGTGTGAGTTGTTTGGCCAAAATAGACCTACCTGACCCTAAGAGATTAAAACAAATGATTATGTAGTCATAGGTATGTGCAAAACAACGCATCGTATAGACTCATAATTTGTAGATGAGTCCTTAATGGTTTGAGCATGTATGCTACGTCCTATAGAAACGCACTAGATGAGTTATGTACATGAGTGTGATGGTGGATCTGTCATCTATGGAAGACTTAAGCAAGTCCTCCTTATTAATGTTTCGAAAAACTTGCAAAATTAAAGGTATGATATATGTGTTATCCTGCAATTACACTCTCTCTTTCCAATTAGTTTGTCTTCCTCTGTTTTACAATTTGGTAAAGTGAGTGAACGCGTTGTTAGATAGAAGTTATATTAATTTTAAGAAATGTTGTTCGTTATCAAGAACACTCCAACCACCTTTACAGTTTGAGGTTCTACGTTATAATCAAATTGATTGTTCTAGTTTACGTATGTATAGTTTACAGTTATCGGCATATCCCCCAATAACTTGAGAAACATCTTTCAACAATGATTCTTTGTATGGCTTTGAGCCGATGGACTGAGAAAAGACATTCAAAGATGCATGCATAGAAACCTAGGATTTGACAAGGTACGGATTTTTTTTACCAGACAGTTTCTAATCTAAACTCTAACCTAACTATTCCCTCACATTGAAAGATCTGGAGCTGATTGAAGCGATGGTGGTACGGGATGCGCTCCAATGGCTTCATCAGGTGGAGTGAGAAGCGATGATTGTCTAGCTGATGTTCTTGCAATTAACTCCCCTGATAGATTATTAACCCCGTTGGGGATTATTGTCGAAGATTGTAAGGATTTTTTGAGGGGCTTAGTGGGATACCGGGTTAGTCATATCCGTAGAGAGGCTATTCGGATAGCTCATACAGTAGCTCATTCCGCCCGCGATTGGGTGTCTATTTCTTTGGTTCCTGATTGTATGCCAGAGCCTATTCCGGGTCTTCTGGCTTTTGATTCAAGTTAATGAATTCATGCATTCCGTCAAAAAAAAACTATTCCCTCACACACAACTAGATTTTACAAGAGAAAGTGATGGTCTTGATCAAATCCGTCTTAGTAGTCCACACATTGTAAAAACCTAATACACTAAACTGCTGACCCTAAACTCACGAATCTGTTACAAACATTGATTTCTGCAAAACATCGGATAAGAAAACTGTTTCACATTAACAGACATAAACCTCTTACAACAGATCCTTGAGAGTAGTTCTTACAGCGGTTGTACTTTCCTGAATCCAACAACCAAAAAAAATGTCACATAAGAAACATCGTTACAGATCATCAAGAAGAAGCTGAACTATTGTAGTACCTGCATGGTGGTTTGATAAGATTCATGTTTATGATTGTAAGGAAGAAGCTGACCATTCTCATCATAGAGAATGAGTCCGCTGAACCTCGGAAGCTCACACTTCTCCCCCATCAGTATCGGCCTCTGCCACACCGGCGAGCTCGAGTTATGGCTGTGCCACCCTGCCTCCACCCCAAACTGCTCCAACCCCAGCAGCGGCGGCGTCTGGTCTTTCCCGTCGCCCTCCTCCCATCGGTGGGCTCTGCTCCACCGGACCGACCCCACGAGCACCTATAAGAACAAGAATACAGTAAAACCAAGGTTCTAAAAGTCGTTAAGCCTTAATTGGCCGGAAGTGGATTTTTGGAGATTAATGGGAGACTAATCGAATTAATTGGGTCGGTCAACAAAGAAATGGCGGCTAAACAACACTAGGCCGGAATTTATAGAACACTAAGTAAAACTAAATTTGAGTAAGGTATTTATTATTCTATCCTCACAGAGTTGAACTTATAATGCCCCCGTCATATTGGACATATTCTTTAGGATACAATGTTTTATTGTACCTATTCTATTTATAACGGTTTCAGGAACAAGCATACTATTTCATAACCGTGCCCAAGTGACACTTTAGTGAACCCGCTAATAATATAACACCTTGATTCATAATCTCTATGAAGTGTAGGGTTAACTATCTTTTGTACTCATTTTCTATTGGAAACATACCTTTTATATTTTTGCGTTTTGTAACGATCAATAACAGTCATTCTGTTATGATAACTTTCATTTAGTTCTTTTTATGAATCGGTCACAGAACATTTATTACCCCTCTTGTATTCATAATATAGTATTTAATACCCCTCATGAATTGGTCACAGATCATCAAAATGACGTAAATTTGACCAAAATTTTATCTAGAACGTTTCCAATATATCAAGATACTAAAAGAATGTTACCAATACATAACGGATTCTGAAGGTAATTAACCCTAAACAATAAAAACACATGTCTATGTATAAATATTGTTTCCTCTCCAATCTAGGGACAACACCATTTGCATGTTCTAGCTACGCTCGACTTTTCATTACATGTTCTAACGTAAACTTTTTAAAATTATACAGAAAACGACTTCACCTTTCTATCAGTTCGAGTTGTAAAAAGTTTAAAATGCCCTTGTAAATATATGTTTATGGTAAGACATACAACGAAATATCGATCATAGAACATGCAAATGAGATAAGGCCAGGATTAGGAAATAACGCTGGTTTCAGTAAGCTTTGGAAATTTTTTAGACCCGGACATGCAACAAAAAGTGGAGTATGGTTAAGACACTTAAATAGGGTTAGAAAATTATGTTACTCCTATATAGTCTATTTACGTCACATTTTACGAACAAAATGTTGGAAAGAGCACCTTCTTTATAGAGATGTGGCAGCAAGTCGGGGCATTGGCTATGGCGGCACTGGGTGGGGTTCGGTCATTGTGGACTAGTTGCTTCCTTCTGGCTTTCTTCCTGAGGACGGCCGTGGAGGTGGTGCAGAGGCCGATGGCGACGAAGGCGGTGCAGACGAACACGAGGAGAGCTCCTTGTGTGGAGACCTTGTACTTGTCCTCTAAGTTCCATAGAGCTTCCATGGATGTGTGGAGAAGAAGAAGAAGAAGAAGCTGGACTGTGACACAAACTGTGGAGCACCAAAAATAGCAAAGTGCGTAAATTTGGAAGGTGGGGATGGTTAATATTGGGTTCGGTGGGCTTCACGTGAGCCTCGCCGCTGGGTTGGGCTAAGTTTTGACCGTTGGGCCCACTTGTAGCCGTTTAGAATTGTTACTTGTCATTCAATGAAACAATCAGTAATTAATGGCACCTCCGTGATGTTTAAATGTTGCCGTTAACGTTGCAGAAAATAAAAAAATCAGTCGGAGTGTGGTGAAACATTTTGAACCTGATCGGGATTCAATGACCCGAACCCAAAGAATGGGTCGGGACGAACATATTTGGTAAATATATGTGTGATCCATTTATATGTATATATTATCTTTTTGGTGGGGTCTGGTGAGTATTTGTTCCGGAGTCGCTTTTTAAGGCCGATCTACCCGTTTTCGGGTGGAGGAGCATGGGTTACTTAGCCTTCTTGAGGCCAGAGGATCCACCCGTGCGGTCTCCTGTGGTACTGTTCACTAGTCCGATCAAGGTTGCCCGTGCGATCTCTTGAGACACTGTTCACTAGTCTGGTGGGTTTGTGATTGTTGTGGTGGACCGGGGTGGTTGTTTTATCTTGTTTCCTCTATTGCTTTTGCTTTTTATACTGGTTTTGTTGGACTTGCTTTTTGGTGTGTGGTTTCTATCTAAGGACCCACATTACCTTTTTATTGCATTTATTTCTCTCTGATAAAAAAAAAGTATATATTATCTTTGGATTTTGTGTTTTTTGTAAACTCATTTATTTAATGAAAATCCTTTTATGTTTAAATAGTATACTCAATAAATAATGACAAAGAGCTTTATTAGGGTTTTGGTGTTGCCTCTTCGTGAGCCATCACAGTTTAGTCGATCATAGTCCTTCCGGTGTCGTTTCGGTTCCTCTATTCTGCTGTTATGGCGTTCTTCTTAACCTCCAAATTCCTCTCGAATTGGGTTGGGGAGGAATTTATCTCCAGGCGGCGATCTCCCTCGCCAAAATCCCGCGGCAATTCCTCTACCTCCGGTGTCTGCGCCCCATCCGCCTCTACAATCTCCGTCGTCTTCTGATCGACCCTATCCGTCTCTAAAGCCGTTGTCGCCTTTGACGCCGCCTCTAAACCAACCTTTGAAATTTCCTCTGAAGCTGCCACCGTCGCCGCGTCCATCTCTCTGGCCTCCACCACCGCACCCTCCTCGACCCCTCTCTCGATTATGGATCTAGCTAATGGAGTGAGTCGTTTTTATTTTATCTGATTTCGTTTTTGCAGGGTCAAAAACTAGCGAGCAGAGATCTAGGGACATTTCCTCGGAATGAGCCCTGTTTCACGTATATCCTCCCAATACAACTAATGCAGTTCAAGTTTTGTCGTTTTCCCCTCATATGCAGCGTTTAGGCACTATATTCAGTAGGACTTCTAGTTCCTTCTTCCAACCTTCATCTTTCCTTCCTACCTATATGGCGCTGGCCTATATGGCTTTTCATCTAATACCGTCAATGGCGATTATAATGCTAAAAGAATAGCGAAAAGTTTGTGTTATATATCTGTTCTTCGTGGTCAGAAATTTCTCCTAATGCACTTACTTGTAGTTGATAATCTAAAATAATGAAATTGTACATTTTAGTCAAAAAAAAGTATACTCAATAATATTTGAAAATGAAAAACTAGTGAACATTCGTTCATTGTCCTAAACAATATAATCGAAACAAAACTTCTTTTAGTTGATGATCTGAAAAAAATACTTGTCCTAACGATATGAAAATTAGAAGAAAAAAAAACTTTTGTTGTAGGTCAATATGAAAATTTGAAAATCAGGGTAATACTAATTTTTTGGTAGTATGAGAACGAACCTAATTCTTATTAACGTGGTGAAAATTTATTATAAAAGGAAGTGTTGGGATAAACTGCAACAAATTTTAAAACAAACAAATGCAAATAGAATAAAGCAGGCAATCAGGAAACAAGAACGACCAACCGGTAAGATGTGCAGAACCGAAGATGTGGCATGGCGTCAAAGTCCACTGACTTGAAAGCAATAATTCGGCGTGACCGTGGTGGCGATCAACAGCGGCTGCTCGCCAAGCATACACAGCTCTACCCAGCAGCGTGCCCACTCGCTCTACTGGATGTGGAAGTAGTAGGATAAAACCAAAACGTGGTGTGGTGAACGTTTTGGAAAGTAACGAAAGTGTATAGTAATCTGGCTCTGGAAATCAAGTTTGAAAACGTAGAAGAAGAAGTAACCAGAGCCTGGTTTTATAGGCTATCAGACGCGAGGGTAAAAGAGTAAATGTCACGCCCCAAATCCGGTTTTAACTGGACTCGAGACGTGAACTTGAACAATAAAAAATTTAAGTGAAACAATAAAAATAAGCATTGAACGAAACTCTGAAAATAATAATATGAAATTCGGTAACCGAGTAAAGCAGTATTTAGTCCAAAATACACAGTACGTCTCTAGACCTACTAGACAAGACCTCGCCAGCTCCCAAGCTTAGATGTTAACTGCTAGCACAAATCACGCTCAACACCTGAAACACAACAATGTAAGGGGTGAGCTTTCGCCCAGTAGAGAAAGTAGTTAAGGTAATGAACATCGGCTCACCACCACGAGTAACCGTCCAATTAGGGCATACTAGCACAACATAACTAACTGTCAAACGAGGTTCACAGCCAAACTTACAACACGCTCAAAATCCACTTTCACAAAGTAAAACATTAACCAAACAGCAAACGTATCACACACAAAAGCAACCAACACAAGTCTCGTACTGCAGTCCCGAATTACCATCATATCATACCGTAGAGTCATTGTATCATCTCGGACAGCCCCTCGGTCCAGAGGAGACACATGCGTCGGGGCGACCGGAAACGTTCTCTAGGAACGCATCTCATCGGACGGCCCAAAAATGTTCCCAAAGGACCATAGATCATCGGGGTAGAACACGACCCGTAGGCCCAATCACGACTCGTAGGCCCCATGTTGGGTCTCGAGGTAGGGTTGGAGATGAACCAACTCGCAGCGGAAAATCAATAAAAACCAAGAGACGATTAAAACCATGAAACAACTAACAAAGAATGGATTCACAAGAGAAAAATTCAGCACTATCTCTTACCAAAACAAGAACACCGGTTAACGAATGATTGGCTTGAGTCTCCAAGACGCCTACGTATCCACATGGGAATCAAAGCCACGTAGTTCTTCTCTTTGAGGACTCAAGAACACAAAAATGGAGGTGGAAACTAGCCAAACCCGAAATGGTCATGGAAGAGGGAGAGAAAATGTGTTTCCTATTCTTGTCTTGTGTTTGTTATGTTGAAAAAAGATGACTTAAACATAACAAAACTCATACTTGTCCAACTAAAGGCATGGGACAAGTATGGTGTCAAGTAAGGTGTAAATAGGACAAAGTATGGCAAGACAAGATTGGGTTAGGTGGTGAATCACCAACACCTTAATCTTTGTCTTGCTTACTTAGTACTAATTAATCAAGACTTGATTAATTAGTTCCATGGGCCTTGGTTGCATGGGTCTTTCATGGGCCTCTTGGAACATGGCCCGTGGCCATTTCCAACGAGGTCCCGTGATTCGCTCATCGCCTCCAAGCCTTCCATACCGGAAATGTCCAACATTATCCGACGCGATCAATCCCAAGACTCCAAGCCTTGTCTCGATCCGTAAAGTCCTATTCACTTACGGGCACATGACCCAAAACCCAGTTTTGGTCATGTCCCGAGACAACTCCCTTTTGGCCATTCTCCATAAATGTGTCAATGAGTTTCATCCTCCGGTGTGACCCTTAGGTTTATGCATGTCAATAGATCAACGTAAAATCCCATTTTACTTGATCCTATTTAAGTGGCAACTAACGAGACTTTAGTATTGCCTGACACTACATAACGAATCGACCCTGTCAATTCTAACCTTTCCGTCGTCCCTGTCATTATCCTTTTATCTCCGATATCCTGATTGAGATAAGGCATAGAGCCGTCATCCTTATTATTCTCAATCACCGTTCCATGATATGTGAGATGACTGAAGATATGATACCTAGTATCATGTGCATGACCATGCTATTCTTCCAGTCACTCTCGATCAAGCGGCCGAGAACCGATATCTTTCCCATACCTTAGTATGAGGGATAAATCCCTTAGCCGCCTTTCGTGTCACTCATGTAGCCCGTCCCCAAGCCAATCATGGCCGTTATGGAAGCCCTGTTACGGACAACGTTAGGCTCAGGTCAAACTCAGTTGTTGACTACATAGCGATCACAAAGACTCCTTGGTCTAAGGATACATGACAATCTACAACACTGAATATGTTCATGACTTAATCTATGGCACATATTCAGGGCAGGTCGTCCAATATCATGTCCCACATGATATCTATGATCAGACTCCGGAATCCCATTCCAATGACTAACAGAACGTAAGCCATAAAGAGCCATCTTTCATACTAGTCGCTTCTAGTGAAGCTTTGTTGACTAGGGACCCATCGAGTGTGATCTATCTCAATCTATGGTTCTATTCGCATTGTGGGCATAGATCAGAGCACACATCGATATATTACTCCAACACATAAGTAATATAAAGCCGCTTTAATTTTATTGCTAACGATGATATATACATTTAGACATTTAGGATTGAACTACGGGCACTAAGACTAACAATCTCCCCCTTGCCCTAGTTCCAATCTAAACTCCAATATGTCCCCATCGACTTTACATGTCTAACATGTTCAGGCAGTGACACTGCCTTAGTCAAACGGTAGGCTATGTTATCATCTGTTGCAATATCGGTTATCTTCACTTCACCTCAGTTCAGTATTTATCTGATGAGGTGGATACGCCGCAGTACATGTTTGGATTTGTTATACGATCTATGCTTTTAGCTTGCGCAATGGCCCTTGTGTTGTCGCAAGATGGATTCACCGGGCTGGATGGGTTTTTAATTACACCCAGCCCTGCCATGAATTTCCAAATCCACATAGCCTCCTTAGCTGCCTCTGCAGCATCCATGTACTTGGCCTCTGTCGTAGATTCGGCAATGATATCTTGCTTTACGCTCTCCCAGCTAAAGCTCTGCCATTCAGCGTAAACACATATCCTGATTGACTTCTAAAGTCATCTGGATTTGTCTTGGAAAACTAGCGTCTACTCATCCTTCGACGACTAGTTCAACATCATCTTTCCCCCGGGTTAGAATGATGTCTACTGGTACAACATAAGGCTTACGAGACGTCTGGTCTCATACATGTCATGGCATATATGATCGATCCTGCCCCCAGGCGCATAGGATTCTCATCATCCTTTTCAGCTCATCAGGTGTCTTAGGACACTGAGTCTTGCTGAGATGAATGCCATGACTAGTGGGTAAGAGTCCTTTCTTTGAATCGAGCATTAAGAACCTACTCAATGCCTTGTTCACATAGGTTCCCTGACTTAAATCCAAGACCCTCTTGGTGCGATCTCTACATATCTTAATCCTTAAGATATAAGAAGCATCGCCTAAGTCCTTTATTGAAAAACACTTCCTCAACCAAGCTTTAGTCTCGTGCAAGGTTGGGATGTCGTTTTCAATGAGAACCAGAAAGGTAATCTTGCTCCCACTAGCCTTCTTATAAACGCAACATTCATCCTCGCTCTTGATTAAGCCAAATCCAATTACAGCTTCATCAAAACGAAGGATCCAACTCCGAGAAGTTCGTTTCAATCCCTAAATGGATTTCAACAACTTATAAATCTTTCCTTTATTCTTCGGATCGTCAAAACCTTTGGGCCGAGACATACAAACGTACTCAGTCAAATTTCCATTTAGGAAAGAGGTTTTGACATCCACTTGACATATCTCGTAATTATGATACGCAGTTATGTCAAGAAGAATTTGGATCGATTTTGACCATAGCCACTAAGGAGAAGGTTTCTTCATAGTCAATCCATGCCTATCGCCACCAGTTGAGCTTTGTAGGTCAGAGGGTTGCCGTCCATGTACATCTTCACCTTGAAGATCCATTTGCATCCGATGGTCCTCACACCATTGATGGGATCAACCGGTTCCCAGACTCGGTTGTCCGACATGGATTGCATTTCCTCCCTCATGGCTCACAGCCATAACTCGGAGTTGGGCCCATCCACGACTTCCTGAAAGGTGGCTGGATCATCGTGATCCACCATGACTTCATTGTCACCTCCGGATACCATATCTTGGAGGTGGAAGATTGATCCTTTCAAATCACCTTGGACCTTCCAGAATTGTAACAGGAATTGGTTCTTACTCTATGACAATCTCTGGCTCCTTTCTACTGGGTTGCCAATTGGTTTAGACAGATCTGTACCATCCTGAATTTCTTCGAGATGCACAATCCTCCCAATGACGTCTTTGGAAACAAAACTCCTTTTCCATAAAGACCCCACCCCATGCGACGAACACCATGTTCTCACTGGGATTGTAGAAGTAGTATCCCCTTGTTGCTTTGGGATACCACACGAAGGTGCATATCTCAGATCTTGGTTCGAGCTTAGTCGAAACCAAATGTTTCACATAAACCTCGCAACCACAAATCTTTAGGAAGGACAAAGCGGGCATCATCCCGTTCCATTTTTAAAATGGTGTCCCTTCCACACCCTTGTCGAAGCCCGATTCACTATGAATGCGGTCGTCTCTAGAGCATAACCCCTGAAAGAGATTGTGAGATCAGTCCAACTAATCATGGAACAGACCATTGTCTAACAATGTCCGATTTCTCCGTTTGGCTACACCTTTCAACTACAGTGTCCCAGGAGGAGTCCATTCCAAAAGGATCCCATTCTCTTTTAGATGATCTAATAACTCTGTGGTCAAGTATTTTCCACCTCGATCCAATCGAAGTGCCTTAATACCTTTGTCGAGCTGGTTTTCTACTTTAGTCTTAAACTTTTGAATTTATCAAAAGCTTCAGACTTATGTCTCAGCGAATAGACATAACTATATTTACTGTAATCATCAGTAAATGTGATAAAGTAGTTAAAACCCCTCCTGGAAAGTGAACTTATTGGTCTACACACATTCGAGTGTATCAGCCCCAATAATTCACCCGCCCTTTCATCGCGACCGATAAAAGGGCACTTTAGTCATTTTGCCCATCAAACAAACCTTGCACCTATCGATCGAATGGAATTCGAATGAACCTGAAAGTCAGCACTTCTGAAGTGCTGATAGGTGCTTCTTGTTTATGCGGCCTAAATGATAGTGTCTTAACAGAGTTAGGTTTAAATCGTTGGATTTAGACCTCTTGGTATTAACGGAATATATAGAACTTGAGGCATTGTTACCCATATCTAATATGTACAATCCTCCAACCAAGTCAGTATTGGTATAAAACATATCATTGCATAGAACATTGAAAACTCCATTTCCAATATTAACATTATATCCTTCCTTGTCAAACACGGATACATATATAATATTCCTACTAAAAGTAGGTATGCAATATACATTATACAGTACTAAGACAAGGCCTCTTGGAAAAGCAAGACTCATGGATCCTACAGCAGTTGCCACAACTCTGAGGTCCACTTCGTGCTTTCCAAACCTCTCATACTTTCAGCCACCATATATAAGTGCATGTGTGGGATTCAGTCCTGGTATCTAATACCCATGAATATTTGGAAGTAGAGAGATGTAGCTCTATAGAGTTAATATTGGATGAAGGCACGGTCCCACCGCCCTTCCTTAGATCATCCAGGTTTCCTGATGAAGGCGCAGTCCTACTGCCCTTCTTCAGATCATCCACGCTATTTGATGAAGGCGCAGTCCCACTGCTCTTCTTCAGATCAGCCGTGAACTTCCTGTAATCCCGGTTCCAATGACCAGTCTATTGGCAGTAGAAGCAGCATTCTCATGTGTCTCATCTTTCCTGCCAAGTGCGCATGGGCCCCGCCCTTGCCACTTCCAATTCCCTTGTTGACCATCAGAATATCCTTGGATCCCAGATCCCTGATATATTCTTCTCAGCAATTAATGACACTTCATGTAACTCTGATATGGTCTTAGAGACAGCCTTGTCAAGAACATATTCTTTGCGTTCAGACTTGAGGACTATCCTCAAAATTCTGTACCAGTCCAAATAGTTTGTCCCATTTAGCTTGACCCTGTCAAGAATGGTTTTTAATGACAAACTATTAATGTTCGTTGAATTTTCCATTTGATCTACAACAGATAAAATTCAATCAGTAACCTGAATAAATTTTATGAAGATCAAGCTTAAACACCAACAATCGATTCTAAACCTTTAGAATCTGAAACCAAGATCCTTGATTCACTCGATCAAGCTGAACGAAGGCTCACCACTCAATCGAGCTATGTAGGTAGGACCCCGTCCAATCACATCCAATGTGACTCTTGGCTAGGGTATGTACTTAAGTACACGGCTTACCCTATCTGATACCCTAGCTCAACCCTAGCTGAGAATCGTAATCGGGTCCACCAATTTTCAACTATGACCCGCCACTATGTAGGTGCTCCGCTAAGGCGCACGACACCCACATATGTCGTCCAAACCTACTACCCCGCTTTCCCATGGATGCTCCGCTAAGGCGCACGACACCCATAGGACGGGGAGGTAGTAAGATGTTGTGAATTGGGAGGTATCGGACATGACCCGTTTTTACTTGTCCGGTTGTGTTTAAAACTTTTGGCACATCCTAGATGTGATGAGCACATCAACTACATTCCAAATGTAATGATGCCTCCAATTACATCCAATGTAATTCTTCCTTCGAACCCATCAACTACATCCAATGTAATGACGATTCTAAGGGCTCACACACAAGGATTAAAATTCCAATTTTATCTTTGCATGTGAGGTGATATGCTCGGTAAATAAAGTTAAGCATGCAATTCTAAAACACATAGAATTAGTCATGCATAAAATAAACCAAGCATAAAACGATAAATGTGCACATAATAGCCCCCTAAACTAACTCCCACTAGCTGCTTGAGCTCAACCGACTCCAAGCCGATGCCAACACCCGAAAAGCCACCAAATGACCTTTTCGCCCTTTCTTCGTCTTGAGAAAAATATTACAATTGAATACACGACTCGCAGGTCGGGAATAAATAAATATTACAAACAAGTGGTTCGACGACCACACCTTGAAAGAATAATTACACGCTAACTCTAACGGCTCGCAGGCCGTGAAAAGCGATAAATAATTAAATCGAGCTCGGGGCTATTATGTACACCATGCCAACATCACATCACACATCGTGTTATCAAACAAGCATGTTATCAAACATCATGTGATTTTTCGGTTTTAATTAATAGCCAAGTTTCGAAATTTTTTGATGCTCGGTTTATCGAAACCGTTCAAAAATGAAACTTTTGAACATTTGATCTTCGAGTTCGTCATGACGGTTCCAAACTCGTCATAACTAACAAAACGGTTTAGCATTGGCATATCAACCATCCAATGGTCATGCTTATTCTAGCTCCGTCCAACGGAGCCCCGTTCGGTCCCGGTTTCGGCTCCCCGAGAGTCCCGCTCCCGAAGAGTCCTTCTTCTTTAATCCTTTAAATCTCCCAATTAAATTAATTAAATAGTTAATCAGTCTGATTTTAAATTAAATAAATCTTTAAAACTGGTCTGACACGGATCCGACCCGAATCTGAGCCCGAACCCGAGTCCAGACCCGGACCTGACCCGGAACCGACCTGAATCCGGCTCCAGACCCGACCCAGACCCGGATCCGACCCAGGTCCGGACCCGAGTCCAGACCCGGTCCAGGAACCTGGGCCTGGCCTGAAGTCTGATCCAGCCCGAGGTCTACCCTAGGCCCAAGGCTCGTCCTCAAGCCTGGCCCAAGGCCCAAGTACAGTAGCGGCTAGGGTTTTTTTTGCTCCGCCGTTGACAGTGGCGCCGTCAGTCTCAGTTGGATGGCGGCGACGATGCTCGGGAATTGATTTCTCCTCTCCGCCCCGGTGAGGGCTCTCCGGCCTCGACAGGACGGCGGACGGTGACAGCGTAGCCCGAAGGAGGAGCGACGATGGTCGGGGATGGCGGATCTGGGTGAGCTCTCCGGCACGCGGTAGAATCCGAGACTCGAGGCGTTCCGGCCGAAGAGATTTCACAGCGCGCGGTTTTTAGGTGGGGGAGAACGAGGCAGGCACGCTTGCTTACCGGAGCTGAGAGCTCCTTCTCAGGCGTGATGCGAATCGTGCTCGGGGAAGAGGCGGCGGCGTCGAGGTTTTGTGTTCGAATTTGCAGAGCTCGAATTCGGGGACGGCAGCTCGTGCGAGGGTGAAGGAAAGGGAGAGGAAGGGAACGAGGGCGAGTCGTGGCGGTGGTGGAGGAAGGTCGACGACGGGATCTGGCTCTGACGAAGGGCGAGAGAGGGAGAGCGGTGCAGATCTGAGTGAGAGACGAGATGAGGAAGAGGAAGTGGCGTTTGTTTTCCTCGGTTTGCGTGCGAAGACGTGATGAAGAAGAAGCCGAGTAGGGTTCGCGTGGGTTTGGGCTCGGGTAAGCACGAAGTGGGCCAAGCCCGAGTTTGCGAACTGGGCCTGGTCCTATGACCAGCCCAGTTTGGACAAACCTTCTTTTTTTTGCAACCATCCACAATTTTAACCCGTTTTTCAACCTCGACGAACCAACGAAGAATAATAATTGAAGTCTCAAATATTTTAACCGAGGCGGTCTTCAGAGTAAAAGAACAATTTATTTTCAAAACAGAGTCAGTTCAACGTGGATAACAAACTTAGGAAAACCGAAACCACTTTGACCTCGACTTCACGACTTATTCAAAGCGTTTTGAAAAAAATTGAATAAGTCCTCAACAGAAAATTGGAAAATAATTGTCCAAAAATATATTTTACCCCGCCCCGCAGGGGCTCCACCTGAACCTGAACCCGAACCCAAGCCCGAGCCTGGCCCGTCCCGACCCGGATAAATGACGACGAAGACAACAATACGCGAGTCCGGGTCCGGCTCAATCGGCATAAAGCCCACTTTCTTGTGTTGAAAAAAGACAAGGAAAGAGGCTAATATAAACAGCCAAACCTTATTCTTCCGATGTGGGACAAGGGAAAACAAAAAAAATTCCAATTGAGCCATTTTTCCAATAGGTAGTAAAATAAAAAACTTATGGTACAAGTCATTAAGGTCGAGAAAATAGTATGGTACCCCTGCTAGAGGTATGTGTACCGCGCTCTAAGCCATATAACACAATCATGTTATCCAGTATAGAAGACAAAACTAGACCATTGTACTCCTCTTTTCCTTAAAAAAAAGGTTTCAATTGAAATATAATTTGTCGATAAAAAAACATAAGAGTCAGAAGATTAGTACAACTGTCAAATACGATTAAGCCGATCAGGGCCGTCCCAAATGATTATCGAGGCCTAAAACGAGAATTTAAACGATAACTTTTTTTCTTATGTAAGAATATAATAGAAAAATAAGTAAAATTGGTCATATAAAAAGATTATACTATATGATATTTGGAAAATGAACGTCAACATCTTTTTATAACACTAAACGATCTAAAATGGATGATGGATATTAGTTTTTGACAAGACACCCTAGATGGATAAGATTTACTGTCTAGAATTTTTATAAAAATATATAAATATTTAATGATTCACATTTATCCCTAAATAAAATATATTCATGTTATGTTCGGATGTGATAGGTTCAAGATAATTCTAGAAAATTTCTCTAAATTATCTAGATTATATATGACGTCGTGTATGGCTGGCTATCGTCATTACCTTCTAGAAATTTCCACACTTAATATGAATTTTAACTATGATCAATCAAATATAACCAAAAATAAGAAACCCGTTAGAACTTAGAATAACGTAGTAGGTAGGTGGCAATTTTCAAGAACTAAGGGTATTCGGTATTGAAACACACCGTTTAACCGGTAAAAAATAGGACAATCCAAACACATTCTCCTAGTTACCTCATGCTATATATCCAACTTCATTTGACTGTTGTTTCTCTCTAAGGGTTAAAGATGATTGTAAACAAACTCATGCTTATTGATCTTTTTTTTATTTTGGACTAAGGAACCAGAAATAAATCATCATTCATGTTCATGGCCTCTGATCTTTGTTCTCTGTTGAGCATCTTCATGTCAACGATTGGAAAACATATACATCCCGAATGAGTGAATTATTTTTCTAGCGTTTGGACAATACAATTTTATGGGATAGGTATATAAAGTGAACTCTACTTATAATCTTGATTAATTATGAAATGAAACTTTCGTAATACCTATTTTTTACTACCAATAATTTTGGAATATTTTCTCTTTCTCTTGACAACTTACTTTTCCATATTATTTTGGTTTAAGCATTTTCGTAATGAAGTTATAAATTGTTTGTCATTCCTCAAATAAATACTATAGCGCATATATATAAATATTCACGGTTCTTTTCTTTGGTTTTGTTCCATTATTTCATTTGATCCCTATTTTAAGTTCACTAATAATCACTGGTTAATTGAATATGCATGGCATGTTTTATTTCATTAACGATAGTTTTTACTGCTAAATAAAGATCCATAGAGTTGTTAGAACGTTCAACAATCAATAAAAATAGTCTTCTTTTTGGATTGGAATTTTTTTTTGTATCGAGATCAAAATTTGGTACAATTAGTGATAAAATTTAATTTCAAAACTAGATGTCCAATATTTTCGTTTGATTAGATTTGATCAAATAGTAACAAATGCTTAATTTTGGGGGATCTTTTTCGACCCAAGACCTTAAATGACTGATTATTTAATTTTATGAGGTTTTTTCGATCGGAGGCCTTAAGCGGTTGCTTAAATCTTAAGACGGTCCTGAAGCCGACACAAAAAGCTAGAGACCTTACTAGGTGGTTGTATTGAACTATTAAGACATAATAGGTGATCCCAACTCGAGGAAGATGGCCCGGGATAAACGGCCCAAACCACGGTGAGGTGGGCTTCCATCTCCCATCTGACCGTCCTTCCTCTAACGCATGGCCCTAGGCGAGGCTGCTTGGCATATCTCGCTGGTGACACTAGATCTTCCTCCTCCTACTGGACTCATTGGTCAGGATCGAGGTCCAAGAAGCTGAACTTCTGTTTCTTCATCTAGGCCTTGACCATGTGTGATCGTTTGGCCTTAACCCTTGCTAGTACCGTTAGACGTCTTGAGGCGAGAGGAGAGGGAGATCTATCAAGGGTCCTTTGCTGATGTGCTTGCCTGTAGACGGTAAAATCTCTTCACGACCCCTGGGGGTAGGGTTTCTTATGGTCGTGGCACGGGCACAGGGTGGTTGCAGGGTGTAGGGTTTGGTGGTAGATTTTTCAAATTGATGTCTTTATTTGTGCTAGGCATGATATTGATCCGAGTGAGCCTTTTTCATTCCCATACCATCCTCTCCACCGCCTCTGGAAGGACTTTCGAGGTCCCCAAACATATCTAGGGTATTAGGCAAAAAACTAATCCGAAAGACATATAGACCCGACCTCTCCTAAGCCGATATGGTCGTTGTTGTTTGGGATGGTTCCCGGATAACCTCGAAATCTAGCAGGATCCTCACCGGAAGTGGAATAACAAGAGGTAGGCCGTTCGATGTCCCTACCTATATGCTAGAACTACAAGACTCTCCCACCGTACCCAATAGTGGCCGCCTTAGTTGCCCCAAAGATTGAATCATCCTCCTTCCCTATTCCAATGGTCTCGCCTTCCAATTTATTTGGAGAAAAGCCTCAATCGAGAGCCCCATCTAGGCCTTGTTAGAGAAGTCATAAAAGAGGGGTCCATGTTCCATCCTCTGGAGCACTGTCATGCAACATTTATTCGTGTAACCCAACTGTCCACAACATAAGAAAACTCTGGTAGATTCTCGTACTGGAACTGTACGAGGACCGGATCAAGATACCCTTTGAAACCCAAACGGATCCACAGGTACTCCTGCCGGCCTCGCTAACGCAGTCGATCCCTTGAGGTCAATTCATTTCCCAACATTGCCTGATGATATCCTGCACTTTGGATATCCATGCTTCCACGGGGATGTCATAGTCACAGACTGTTATCCACATGTAACGGAACACTAAAGCATCCAGCTACATATGAGGAGGAAATGGCATCAACAAGAGAACATACCTATGGAAGGTTCATGGTTCCCGGTTGTGGATACTTTCCATGGCCTCTCAAGAGGGGAAAAAATCCAAAAAAACTGACATGTCATTGGCTGCACCATGAGGCCTCAGATCTTCCAAGTTGTTGTCATGAGTCCGCACAAGGCTCTCGGATTGAAACTCTTTTCGGAGAGGATCCGGTTGGCTAGGATAAAGCGGTATCCAGCATCATCCATGATAGGAACTGCCTCGTCGAGAGCAGATTTGTATGCTTAAAGGCGGACGAGGGAAAGGGCTACACCATAGGCCCGACCCTAAGGATAGAGCGAAGGCTGGAAGAGAGGGTTAGGGAAGAGGGGGTGAAGTTTTCATCGGTGAGGAAGGTATGCATGGTGGTGATGGTGGCAGCGACGCACTCGTTCCATTTCTGGAACTTTTAGACTTCATTTTACACGAGAGAGAGAGAACTCTAACTTATTAGAATATAAGATTATAATTAAGCCTTCAATTAGTTGAGCCTCTTTGTTTTGAGAAAAAATTGTACTTTTATTAATTAAAGAAGCCGTACAAACGAAGTGACTCAGAGAAAATATCCCTTAATTATCTAAAGAAGCAGTACAAACGAAGTAAGAAGCTTTGTTCACAGTTCTTTTAACGATTTTGAGAGTTAGTCTCTTTTTTTGAAGAAGCTTAAATAAATTTAAGCTAATAAACTAAGGAGAACCACTCAAATTGGTGCTAACTGTTGCTTGATCCTTGCTTTCCAACAACTCTTTTCGCCGTGAGGAGTGCGACTGAACTTGAACTCATCGGTAGTTACAGGAGGATATATGTGAATCAGGGTTCCCTCCTGGTAAAAGTTCTTGAATCACTACTCACTAGTCATTAACCCTCTAAAATAGAAAATTGATAAAGTAAAACGGGCCCAATCGATTAGCCTAATCCAGAATCGAGACAGAGGTCGAGGAAGGTGCATCGGTGGAGGCCAAAGAGATGGACGAACCGGTGGCGGCTTCAAAGACGGCTGGAATTTATCAGGAAATAGTGATGGTGAAGACGGAAAATACACCGAAGATGGTGATTGAAGACTCAGGGGGATCGAGGAGGGAGAGGCATCATTTGGGAGTAGTGGTAAAGAGGATTGTCGCCATTGAGAAGGAGAAAGAGGACCGTACCTGCGCCGGAAGAATCAGAGCCGTCTGTGAGGAACGACCGCCTTCGCTAACGATTTAGAGGAAATCTCAGCAAAACTCATTCTTCTGTTTTTACCCAAGCCACTTTAGCCGTTTATTTAATATTATATCAGAGCTATTGATTGTGATCATTAGTTAAGTTTTGTGTATCCATGATTTTATCCGCTTATTAATTTGTGATTCTAATTCGTCGATAAAGTGGTAATAAGTATATGTTATACTGTTTCATCTTATCAATCTGATTCGGGTTTTATACCTTTTTAGCTCAACTAATCTAACTCCTTCAGATAATTAACAAGTATTAGTTCAAATTAACAACATGGTTCAAATAAAACTATGCTATAAGCCGGCCTCTCTCTCGCAAGTCGAGATCTCCTCATTCTCGAGGAAATCCTACCCACCTATGGAGTTACCTACCTTAATCATCGACTTGGCCGTCGCTAGTCCTATCGTCGCCCTTGTCCCATCGCAGTCAACCCTGGTGCAGTCGCTCCCACATGCGCCTCCGCCTCGCCCCTCGTCGGTCATGAAGCCTACTAATAAACTGAGGCACAGAAGAAACCCTAAGCCTTGTTCTAGCACCCCGGTTTCTCTATCCCTCTCCCTCTCCTCCACGACGCCTCTCCTTCTGCCCACGACTACAACAACCATGGCTTTCTCCCCTGGTATATCCGAACCGCTGAGTACTGCCCGATGTGGTTGACCTTTGAAGACCAAAACCCTAGCTTCTTCTGCAACTAACCCTAGTGTTTTGGGGAATTCCATTCCGCCGCCCCTTACGGTCGAGTTGAAAGCCCATACGCCCGCTCCCGACGATGTGCAGCCTCTACTGCCTCAAGTGACGGTCCCTATTCTCCAACCACTGGTGAAACTAGCTCCCCCCATCGCGACACATGCTCCGGTCACCGACGCCTCGTCTCTCATTATCACTGCGCCGCTTGTTACAAGACCCGCCATCATCCTACTGCCCCCTCTGATCTGGGACCATCTTAAAGGGAAAGCCCCCATGCCTGAACAGGGGAGGCCATAGCCAGGGAGGGCGGACGTGGCTGCTCTCTGTGAAGGGGTCATGACTCCCAACATAGCTCGTGTCCTCTTGATCCCAACGTTGTTCACACCGCCCCCGGGGATGACTTACTGTAAAGACCACCCCGGTTTAAAAGAATTAAATATTTTAGAATCGTCGATTGAAACGTCGTGGTTGGAAAACGGGGTGGAAAATTGGAACGAATGCGAAAAAAAAGAGGAGAGATGGGCTGGACCAGGCTGACCAGGCCCGGTCAGAGTCCAGGCCCAAGCCAAACCTGAGCCCATTTCCGCGTCAGGCCCAAGCCCATTTCCGCGTCAGGCCCAAGCCCACCCACTCAGAAACCCTATTCACTCTTCTGCTTCAGCGTGTCGAGCACAACTCCTAAGAACGGCCGCCTCTCTCCTACTCTCTTTGGATCTCATTCTTCCAATCCTCTCAGACACCCTCTCTTCCTCGAAACCAAACCACCCTCGCCGTCCTCTCTCTCCCTGTCTCGATTTGAACTGCGCCGGTGCAAAATCGACGCCGAGGTACCGTCACCACGCCCTACGTCAGAAACCGAAGCGCGTCGCACGAAGTTCTCGGCCAGGTTCTCTTTCTCTAGCAAGAATCGCGCCGACGACGGGAGAAATCGCACTATCGTGCCTCCCTCGCCGTCCGTTTCCTTTTTCCCCGACAAAAACCACCAGAAAACCCACCCTCTCGACGCTACCCTCTCTTTCCCTCTGATGCGTCGCCGTGGAACTTCACCCCGAGCTCGAACGGTTCTGAGAGGACATGGGTCCTCGAAGGGAGTTGGTCGCCGGAGGGACATCACCGGGGTCGTGAGGGAAATCGATTCCCGAGCGCGCCGCCTTCCTCCAGCTTCACTGACGCCGTTAACGGCGGCTGGAGCAAACCCTCGCCGCCCTCGCCCGTGCTCGAGCGTCCAGACCAGACGCTGGGTTGGGCCAAGACGGCATTGGGCCAGACCAAAGCCAGACAGAGACGGGCCACTGGGCCAGGACGACCTTGGGCCTCAGGCCAGGCCTTGGGCCAGGCCAAGGTCTCTGGACTGGGTTCTGACTTGGGTCTGGGTAGGGTCCGGGGTCGTTTCTGGGTCGGGTCGGGTCTGGACTCTAGACCGTGTCGGATTCGGGTCTGGTTTTCATATCCGGGTCGGCAGTTTAAATTAATTAATTTACTTTGAATGATTTGAAATTGGATAATTAGAGGACTAAATGAACAAATCAGAGGACTTTTGGATATTACCGGGACTGATTGGACATTTTACCTGTTAGAACCAAGCTTGGATTTCGCCCGAGAAGACCGGAGGTAGACCTGGACGTCAACAGCTAGGAGACGTAGCTGTTGGTTCTTCTTGAGGTAGGGAAATTAATAACCGGAAAGGTCCTAGTTTGCATATAGGATGTGATTCACTAGAATAACCGTTTTTCAATTATAATAATAACCGGACGAGTCTTAGTATGCATATAGGATGTGATTCACTAGATTAATCGCTTTCAATATCTTGGGAAATTGTCGTGCTGGTAGAATGGCCATGTCGAGCCTTAGGATTGCTTGTTTAGTGTATTTATCGATGTTTGTTCGCCTTAAGGTCGATGCATGTTCCGTTCTTAGGATAAGATAAGAGTCATACTAGATTAATTGAACTACGATAATCGTGATGTGAATGATTGATCCGTGTTATGATTGGTTGAATGAATGAATTGAATGTGATATGATTGGTTGAATGTTTGTGTTAATGGGTATTGATTGTGCTTAACGGTATGATCGGGTGAGTGATAGACCGATGAGTATGATTGGTAAGTAATGACGGTAAGCTGAGTTTGACATTGTGTATGACTGTATTGTGTGTGTTATGCTTTCGTGTGTTTCGAGTGTACACCCCGAGGTGGACATGCCGGGAAGACATCTAGACCGATGTGCGGTTCCGGTATGATGTGAGTGTGAACCCCGAGGTGGACATACCGGGAAGATACCTAGTCCGATGTGCGGTTCTGGTATGGTCTACGATTATGTACCCCGATGTGCGTTTCCGGGAAGACGTCTAGACCTATGTGCATTTCCGGTATGGCGTGTGACTGTTTACCCCGAGGGGGTAGTTCCGGGAAGATATCTAGACCGATGTGTGTTCCCGGTACGATATGTTATTTGTTGCTGGTTTCGTCCCGATGATCTGTGGTCCTTTGGAGACATTTTCGGGACCTCCGACGATACGCTTTCTGAGGGAATGCTTCGGGAAGTCTTGACGGCATGTGTCTCCTCTGAATCGAGGGACAATCTGATATGATGTACCAGTCAGTGTACGGATTAGAGTCGTGGTTTTGATGTATATTATTTCGGTATTTGTGTGCTTCTTTAATTGATCCCTTGATAAAGTGTTATCCCTCTGTTGATACCCTAGTTTATTACTTCTTAACTATTGTATTTCTTGCTGATCTTTATTGATTATTTGTTGGATATTTGAATTAATCGGTTTTATTGTTAAAACGGGGTTCCCCTTACATTACTGCTTTTTCCTACTGTGTGTAAGCTCACCCCCCTGCTTGTTTACCGTTTATACAGGTTTCCTTATTGAGTAATTCTAGAAGTGGTCTCAAGGCTCGGGAGCTCCTTGGGAATTGGGAGTTGTCCTAGAGACGTATTGGTTTTTATGAGCATTATTCCCTGTTAATTTCAGAGCTGTTGACTCTTAACTTTGGTTTTATTTAAATTACAATTGTGGAGTTTACATTATTAAATCTTTTCGTTTATTTATTTATTTATCGTTTTTAGTTCACGTCTCGAGTCCGTTCAAAACCGGATTTGGGGCGTGACACTTACCGTCCCCGATATTTCAGACCCAAAGAAGCCGACTCAACTTCAGTGGCACCTCCCTCTCCGGCATGCCTAGACTCCCAACTGCTCAACCTTCAGGATGGCCTCTCGGCTTGTTTTTTGGAGGAGGATGAGGAGGAAGAGATTGAGGTGATGGTACCATACACCCCGGTGAGCTCATCTACATTGGCTAGGAAAAAATTTACCATGATGGGCAAGCTATGGTCATCTAAGACGCCCCGGAAAGAAATCCTCATCCGGATCATCACCAAGGTATGGGGTAAATCAGCGGAGGGTTGGTTATCAAAGATTTCGGTTCGGGGGTTTTCGGGTTTTACTTCGAAATAGAGAAAGCCCGGGCATGGGTTCGAGATAACGAATCGTGGTGCTTTGATGGGAGACCATTACTGCTGGGTGACTTAAACCCGACGGCTAGAGAGCCCCCCACCCTAGATAGGATCCATCTATGGGTGTATGCCTGTGGCCTCCCTCCTTTGGTCCGTACCAAAATCATGGGGGAAACAATTGGGGAAACGTTGGGGCTCTATGTCCACATCCCGTGCGACCAATAGGGGACATGCTGGGGAGGATCAGTAAAGGTTTTCTTCTGGCATCTTGTGGAGAGCCCCCTTCGAAGACACCTCCTATTGTGCTTTCGAGAATTCCCCAACCTGGTTCGTTTTACTCTCACTTACACAAAAAATATCATCATTTTGTTATAATTGTGGGATGATAGGTCACATGGTGGCCGAGTGTGATCGAGAGGTTGTGGGTAAACCTCGGTTTGATTCATCGATGCTGGAATTCTAAAGGGACCGCCAACCCAGGGTATATGCTACATATTGGGACGATCAACGGTCTCGTAAACCGGTATCCCCGTGTACTACACCTAAGGCCCCCTTGTCTTGAGGCAGGGGCCTGATAGTATCCTCGCCTGCAACACCTAATGCACTGAGCCGCTCGACCGATCCAGGTTGGAAAAACTTGGTAATCGGCCGGGCCTCGGATAGTGGAAAAATCGATACCCCGACCCTACTTAAGCACAACTTGGAGCCGGAACTGAGTCTGGTGTTGATGGAGGAGCTAGAGGAGTAAAAAGGGGATCCACTAGGGATCCCTAGGGATTCAGTGCTTCAGGGACTGGCCTTGGGAGGGGTCCCTGATCAGAGCTCTGCCTCCTCTTGAAACCAATGATCGCGGGTTCGGTTTAATACAGCGAATAGAGCATGAAGGCAACACCTTGGGCAACAATCATTGGTTTCATCATAATTTAGTTTTATTTTAAGTACGACTTTATGGTACTTCCAAAACCGATTGTACCGAATTCCTTGTCTCAGAGTTTTTTGTAAAGAGGTCTATTGGGGCTATTTACAGTATAATAACTCTTTTATATTTCGTGGTCAGTGAATTTCTCTTGATGTCCTTTTATAGCTGATATTTATGACCGATGAGATTACAACTTTCATCCCAATTTTTTTTTAACTCCTTAAGAACTATTTTCCCATTTTCTAATTATTCTACATATGCAATTTCAATGTATCACCATGTCTTTAATATTATATCCGACCTATTATTGATAATTTTCTTTCTCATTAAATCTTCCAACCTTGTTATTTTATTTTTCAATTCTCCATTTAGTAAATCAGATTGTCAACTTTCTTTTTCCTTATCATCAATTATGTTTTTTTTATCAGTGATGTTTTATATATCCCTGTCTGAATGACAGGTAGCCATGAACGGCTCTAACGTGCCTTAAAAGGCTACAACCAAGGTTAAAACCTTAACAAAAGTAACACTACAGAGACCTATAAACTGAAAACCAAGAACAAAAACAAAAGACAGAACAACTAGAGCACCAAAAAAAACCTTTGGAACCAAAGGAACGAAATGAGCTCCTACAGCTCACGAAAGGGAACCTGCACCAAACCACAGAAGAATAGAGGAAAAAGCAGGGAGGGACGTCTTGACTAACCCAAACTAAGCAACCTAGCCCTTGGAGACCACAATTCCAGAGGCATGACAAAAACCGGATTTCTCTTTCAGGTACCTCCCATAACGAACTCCGCTTGAGATCAGAAGACTTAAGGGGACGAAGAGTAGGCGTTGCAGCCTCCAACATCCGACTCTTCCTCAGAGTCCAACCCAGGATCACGATCCCCAGCAGCCACATACAATTCTGCATTCAGAGCCTCTAGTTCACGTTTGAATTGTTCACCAGATGACTTTGATTTGAAGCCCATGGCACTGCAATAGGCCCATGCCTAGGGCTCGCGATTCTGGGCTCGACCCATACGTTTCCTGAGCAATCGACTTATCACTCACGGTGGCTTGAGAATCGGCCTTGTCTCTTGCTTTTAGCTTCGTCTTCTTTTTCTACTTCTTCGAAATCACAATACCTGACACAGTCTTCTCCGAATCCACACTAGTCTGAGTTTGTGGCACAGCGGTAAAGTCCTCAGGTTGCTCAACAATAGGAAGCAGAAGCAAAGCTGATTACTCAGGGGGTAACATCCCAGTAGAATCAAAACTCTCAGAAAGGTTGGCATTCACAGTGGATAGCCGGTTGCCTTCTGCTTCGGGATTCACTTCAGTCGAATGTTCAGGACTAAAAGACAGCCAGCTATCATCCGCCTTATCAATATTCGGGATTACCAGTGGTACCTGAAGATCATGAACTTCAGATACTTTGATGCTGCAAGTCTCGCCGTCAAAGGACACTCGAACAAATTGCTCGGATTTACTCTCAGAACAAATATGAATCAGAACATAGGCTTCGTCAAAATCCAAACCCACAACCGATTCTGGGTGAACCATCACTACCTCCCCGAAAGCCCCTGCAACTTTCTCCAAATTCCTCTTTGTCCATCATTGGATTGGAATTCCCTGGATCTTTAACCAGCGGAATGAGCCACCTTTTAGCAAGAGTGGTTCCTTGTCTAGGCTCATCGTTAGCCATTGGGCTAACCATGACCATTTACTCTCAACCATGCGTTCCTCAAAAGCTCTGTCATCGCAGGAAACCATCACCACCCTATTGCCTAGTGATCTGATCTGAATGTCGAAAACCCCTTGCTTGCCTAGCTCTTCCTGCAGCATTTTGGAACTTAGATTACCATGAAGCACACCCAACCAACCATTACTCGCCTCAACTTGCAGCTTGTCATCCACATCTAACGGAATTGGGTCTGAACAGCCTTGGCCGGCCCAAGGACTATCCGTCTTTTCTTCTGGCTTCCTACTAAGAAGCTGCCTGAGGTCTTCCCTTGGAGCTTTCTCCCCATCCTTTCGGTTAATCCATGCCTGAGCCACAAATAACACCTTCGATCCCAATTTGGACCCATTTGTAGAAGTCACCACTTTCTCCAACTCCACTCCGTTTTTGAACCGAATGAATCCAAAATACCTACCTCTGATATTTGGATTATAGGGTAGTTGAATGTGATCTATCTCCCCAAACACGCTGAAGATGGCTCTCACTCCCTCCTTTGTCGTTCCTTCAGGCAGATTGTGGACAAAAACTGTGTGAGGTTGAAGTTGAAGAACTCCTCTCGCCTGAGGTCGAGGCCGGCGATGGGGTGACCGTTCCCCTTCAACCTCCATCTCCGATCCACCGCTTCTTAGTCCCGACCTCACGATCCGCGTCCGCACCTGAAACTCACGCCCCAACTCTGAACTATCTTCCCCACCCTCGCGACCACCTCCCCTCTCCAAACAATCAGACGAGCCGTCCTTCTCACCGGTGCTAGAACCATCGATTGTCCCTGTCGCTGTCATCCTTGTCGGCCTTCAGCCTGGAAATTGACGATCACAGCTTGGGTAGGGATTTCGTCGAAGAGAAAGAAAAAGGGGGGCGCGTATCATCAATTATGTGATTCGTAACTCAAAATAGGTTTATTCTTTGCTTCCATCAGAGCATGTGCAACGGACCAGCCTTGAGGCTCGGTTCGCGTTTTTGCGGGCCGTAAGATGCGGGTTGTTCCGTTGTGGGACGATTTTTATGTGTCCTGCAAAAACGTGGGTCGGGCCGAGGCCCGCGTCCCACATCCCACAACCACGGGACGGACCGAGGCCCTTGGCTCACGTCCCGCGTCCGACTCTGGCCCAATCCCATGCTGCCACGTGTCCCCGACCGTTGGCTAATAGCTCTATTATTTTTAATTCAAAATTCCTACATTTTACCCCCAACTCCTTTCTCAAACCACAAACCATCCTACAAATTCTCTACAAAATTCAGTTCTATTTTTCGATACAAAATGTCCGACGATGAGGGTCCGATATATGAGGAGTTGGCAGCCCAAATGCGGATAGTTGAGGAACGAGTCCGACGAAGGATTTAGAGGGGCATACAGAGAGCAATTATGGGGTCTATATGGAGCTAGTTTCAATCCCAATGATTAGTCTTTTGCACTTAATGCTCCTATTCGGGAATAAATAAAATTATCAGTTTTAATTTACTTGATTATTTTTTTAATTATCATTGTTTATTTTTTTTCACATTCATTTAAATTTTATATAATTTAAACTGTTTCTGATAAAGAATTAAATAAAACATAAAAATACCAATTAATTAACAACTCAGCATCCAGTCAGCATCCACTAACAATACAAGCCTCACATACAATTTTCTCATTGTACAACACCCACTATTCTGAGTCCTGAGTCCCACTATTTTGTCCAGCCAGCATGTGAGCCTTACATACGAGCCTCACATATGAGCCTTTCCATTGTACATGCTCTCAACAATATCAACTAACTTATTTTTCTTTATTTGTCTCTGTCTTTCTTCTTTGTCTTATTACAATTGTGATTTATCGTCAAATCTTTTCATTCGTCCCACTTATCTCTTTACCTAAATTATGTGCATTGCCTCTATTGTCATTTTTTAAATCAGCGATATTTTATAAAAACATCTTAAATAAGGAAGAGGCAGCCTGCCATTAGCAAACTCTAGAACTACAGAGAAACTGAGTCTAACACAGGACCCCAACAACAGTTCAAAATACTGTAATAAAGCCTCAAAGGCAACTATCAAAAAGAAAAATAGACACAAGCACATAATAAAACAATGAGTCTATCGACGAGACACAACTTGTTTGGATCGATTGGAGCTCCTGCAACAAACCATAGGATAGATGCACCATTCTGTAGCAGTTACCTCAACCAATTCCCTCATCGCCTCCTTCCCTACCTCTAAAGAAGCCGATTGTACTCTAAAAAGAATATTTCCCACCATCAGTGGTTCCCTTTAAAAACCAAACTATTCCGAGAAAGTCAAATCTCCCACATAACCAAAGCACATAATGGGTTCCAAACTTTTTTGAATATCTTACACACCAAACCTGTCCACATTGAAAGTTAAGAACGCACATTTCCTGGATACACCCCCTGCAATCCCCACCAATCCAGAACCCCAACCCAAACAAAAGGGCGTTGAAGGAGAAGATGCTCCCTATCTTCAAAACTGAGCCCACAAAAGGGACACCAACATATCTATATCGATATAAGGACCCCACGACCTTCAAGCAATAAGCTAATCAGGATAGCATGATGACAGTAGAGCCACACAAACGGCGCCACCTTTGGCGGGGTACCTGGAACCCAAAGCACCTTTTCCCAAGCACACCTCTCCACCTTTGGTTGAAGAAACTCATGCATCTGACCAACTATAAAACCCTTTTCAAAAGGCACCCAAAAAAAAGTATCCTCTGAACCCAGGATCAATCAAAAAAGCTCAAGGATGGCATCCAACTCACTCTAAGCCATAGGGTTCTACCTATCGGTTCTCTACAAAACTGTAACTATCAGGTACCTTCCTTTCAAGCTGCAACAACACTACCACCATTATCCTCCGATATATGGAACAACTTATGAAACCTATCCCGTAACGGGGTATCCCCTACCCACACATCCGACCAAAAGTGAAAACGGGACCCGTCCCCAAACTCCATTGGATACCGAGATTGCTAAAAAGAGTACGAAAAGCTTCATCTTTTGTCAAATCCTGGACATGAGCCAACTAGGAAGTTCTATCATCAATATCACCCCTCCCTAGATCCCAATCCGAGACCTCCCAACCATACCGAGCACAAACCGCCCTCTTCCACAAAGAGTTCACCTTGAAAGCAAACCTCCACCAGCACTTTGACAATAAGCTCTCATTAATCGGTCTAACCTTCGTAACCCCAACCCTCCTTCCTCCTTCGAAGAGCAAACCACATCCTAAGACACCTTATAGACCGATTTCTTTCTAGAATTCCATCCCCATAAAAAGAGGTGTTGCCATTTATCCAATCCTCGGATCATACCAATAGGGGCCTGCATAACGGACAAATAATACAGAGGCAAAACAGTTAAGGCGGACATAATAAGAGTTACCCGGCCACTTAAACTCAAGAATTTTGCCTGCCAAAGTCCCAATCTCCGCTTGTACTTGGTTATAATCGGATCCCAAGTTTTCTTTCTCTTTGGATTGGCTCCTAAACTGAAGCCCAAGTACTGGAACGGAATGGTGCAAACTGAGCAACCCAGCATATCAGCTCCTCCTTCCTCAGATAACAAACTAGCATTAAACAGATAACAACCTGATTTGGAGAAATTAATCTTCAAAACCCAAAAGTGCCAACTTTAAGTTTTCATCTTCCTGCCACCCACTTGTAGAAAAATAACTGTATCATCTGCGAACTGAAGGTATGAAATAAAAGGTTCCCTACCCCAGAACTTTACTCCATGAAACTCCCCTCGACCCTAGCAATCAACCAACACCTGATGAAGGCCCTCAACTGCCAGCACAAACAAAGGTGGAGAAAGGGGGCAACCTTGTCTCAGCTCATGGCCCATCTAAAAATCCAGAGATGGAGACCCGTTAATAAAGACCGACACATGAGCCATAAGGCACTCTGAAATCCACCCCCTTCATTTCTTCCCAAAGACTATAACAGCCAGGCATAAATCTAGATATTCCCAACTGATTGAGTCATATGTCTTTTGAAAATCGATCTTGAAAAGCAACACCTCCTCCTTTGACTTTCGAAGATACTGTACTAACTCAGAGGCAATTAAAACTCCGTCCAAAATCTGTCTCCCACCAACAAACCCTGATTAAGTATCACTGACCAGTCTATCAATAACAATCTTAAGTCCTCTTGACAAGACTTTTGCTAAGATTTTATAAACTGATGAAACAATACTAATAGACCGAAATTCTCCAAAATACTTTGGATTATGCCTCTATTTTCATTCTTTTATCATCTTTTCTATCATATGAGTAATGCAATCTAGACCCCACAACACATATCATTATCCACAAAAGTGTCTTTTTTTTTAAAACGAGTGATTGGGGTGTTGTATTACTGTAAAAAGTAAACCTTACAGGGTAGGGCATAACAACCCAGGATTCCAGATATTTGTCCCGGTCGACCGTAGTCCACCAGGCGCTCATGAATCCGTAAAAATAGCCTGCTTGTGTTCGCAGATCTTAACTCAAGAGTTCCCCTTACCGACATTTCAAAAGTACCAAATAGAATATAACTAGTCCACCAATCGAAAGGAATTAACCAAACCAAACCAAAATAGTATAACACATAAAGCAAGCTTGAAACGAATGCTCTGATTGCGGCTTTCCCGATTCCCAGCACCGGCAGTCCCGGGTCTGTGGGTATAGTCCGTAGTCGGACCCTCCCACCCCCGTCGGGTCTTCTCATTCTTCCGAAGGAGGATGTAGCGCCTCCACCTATACAATATGCTCCTCCTTGTCCTCCCCTTGCTTTACGGCCACCAGGATAGCTTCCGTCGGGATGACCAAAAACTCGTCCTCATCTTCCCAATCCGGCCCCGAATCGAGAGGTCCGGTTTGAAGTCTGGATGGATTTGCATAATATCTAACCGGACTTATAGAATACCCGGCCGGACTTGCAGTGTACTTGGTTGGAGTTGTAGAGGACTTGGATGGATCCGGCAAGACGAAGGCATACCATATATGGGGAAGACGGGGCGAGACCGCCGAGGAGCCTTGCGAACGAGAGAAACTCCCGCTGGTTTCAGCATAAGGGCAGCGGAGTGCCGGCCATGCCGGGTCTTGTGCCGTGGAAGTAGGACGAGGCCGGGGCAAGGCGTGGTTGCTCTCCGGGAATGTTCCGGTCGTAGGAATAGTGTTGCTCGACTTTGCTAGAATCTATAATAGGTTCTAATTGAAGCGAGGCCGAAGAGAACTCGGTGGGGGGGGGGGAGTTGTGTTCCGGCCGTGGTGTGTGAAGGTGAGTGGAAGCCATGGAAATATGGACTAAACGATGGTGGCTGCGTGAGGAAATGGAGGAGCAGGCAACCTTTACGGTTCTGAAATAACCCTTAGAGTTCTGATATAATCACACTGCGATTCTTGGCCGCATCAAGCCATTGCTTGAGCGGAGTAAAGCCAAAAAGGCCATAACTGTGGTGGCGTGATTTCAGAGAAACCAGAGAGAGAACCTACTAGGTTATTTTACCTCTCCACAAAAGTGTCTTAATTTGTCTTCCATTGCTTTGGACATAGATTATACCTACAGACCCGGGACAACCACTGCTGGGAGGTCCCGGACAGCCTGCATTATCAGCAACATTTTTTTATATGCTCTGTTTTTGGTTATGTTTTGTTTGGGATATTTTATTTTTTGCGGATTTCAGAACATATTACCTTTTGCCTCGTTATGTTGAAACGACGGTAGGGAGTTGTCTTGAGTTTGTGCCCACGATTTCAAGTGGCTATTATTATGGGTCCATGAGCGTCGGGCTTGCTACCGTCGGCCCGGACATATATCTGGAACCCGAGCCGGTCACGCCTCATCCTGTTTGATTACCTATTGGTATTAATGAAAGTCTCCGATTACCCGAAAGGTACGGTGTAATAACTAAAAACCGACATTAATGATGAAATTATTTGTCGATTTTCGATTCTATCGTCAATATACGACGCCAACATCACTAGTATTGGACAATCAACGATTAATAGTTTGGATGGATAGAAGTGGCTCCGGTATCGGTCGTGGACCAAACTCACCACTTCTACCCTCCTTTATTAATATTGTTTTATTATTTTTCTCTCCCTAAACATAAAAAACTTTCTCCACCCGAATGGGTGAAATATACGAATGATTGAGCTTGTTTAAATCTTGATTGTAATGTCCTACAATAGGACTCCTACCAGTTAAAGTATCCAGTAGGACTCCTACCAGATACTTTAACTGGTATTATGAAAGATGATCTTTTATAATAACATATTCAGAATTTTCTCAAAAAAAAGAAAAAAAAAAGAATACCTACTCCACGCTTTAAAACAAGACATGGACCATCAACGTGTATAACGACAAACACCATTTAAGATTAATGTATGTCTTTATCATGATTTGGATTATTGTGAGTAATAGATATAAAACGAGATTTTCCTAGTTGAGAAATAAAATTTAATATCTTGCTGACCTCTATTATATTAACACGTGTACATGTTCATCACACCCTCAATTCAGCTAAAGTCTTGTTGGTGTTCGAATCGACCCATACCTAATCCGTAGAAAATTTGAGTATCTCTAGTTATTAAAACTTGTTGCCAAAGAGTAGAATATTTGTTTTTGCGGAAAAAGCATGGAATCAGGAGGCGCTACACTAGGAAGGTCTCTTTTGGTGCCTTGTGTTCAGGAGATGGCCGAGCAAGGCGTCTCCACCGTGCCGGACCGGTATATTCGTCCCGACCGAGACGATTCTCAAGTGTCCCATGACCGGAGATCCGAGGTTCCGATCATTGACATGCAGAGGTTGCTCCTAGGAGATTCCGATGAATTGGCCAAGCTTCACTCTGCTTGCAGAGTTTGGGGTTTCTTTCAGGTGCACCACCTTCAATCATATAGTCTCTTTTTCTTGGGTTAACTACCTTTAGTACCCTTTAAGTATTGATAATACTCTTTACTACCTTGATGTATTGATAGCATTTTAGGCAAAATTTCGATCAAATTTACATCATTTTGATGATATGTGACCAATTCATAAGAGGTATTAAATGTTCTGTTATCAATACATAAGGGGTATTAAATGATATGTGACCAATTCATAAGGGGTATTAAATGTTTTGTTATCAATACATAAGGGGTTTCTTTCAGGTGCACCACTTTCAATCATAGTCTCTTTTTCTTTTATGCAACTAAATGTATTTAGAAAGTTAAGAGTAAGCTTATGAAACAATCCGGGTAGAATCTACCATTTTTTCAACAAAGTATTCATCCTTGGATTCAATACTCAGTTGATTTATGAGAATGATGATCTTATATAAATACATTAAATTTGTCATATTTTTTTTTATTGCTTTGATTTTGAAACGAAATTCATATAGTTATATTTAACATTCATTTTTATCTCACTTTACTATATTTTGACAAGAATAACAGATATACCTCGTCATAGTATGGAGAACTAGAAAAACAATGTCCATGTAAGGTTATTTCTTTTATTTATTACCATGAAAATTTTCATTAAAAATTAACTTCTCGATCCGAATCTTGTAATAAAGTGAAAAATTAAGTCAATATCGGGGTGCTTTTGTCATTTCTTATCTAAACAGAGTGAGATGAGAAAATTCGAAAGATGAGAATAGTTATGTGAAAAAAAATAATAAGTGAAAAAAGTAATAAATTTAGTGTACTTTTATGACATTTTCCCTTTATGAGATGAATGAATGTCACAATAAGATTTCAATACGTGAATCCCGTAAGATCTTTCATACTCTACATCCCGACTTTATATGTCTGTTTTTGCTATGTTATTCTTTTTTCATCATATATTTGTGATGTTTCAAGTTTGTTGATTCCATTTCAGAATTTCTTCTACTGAAATGGTTTTATGTTGATGAAGGGATCTCATCCATATAGTCTTTAGGAAAAAATTGATTAGATAACGAATTATTTATTTTAAAACATTTGATCGTAAGACGAATCGTGAATTACAAAAAAAAAATCGTTTCTTTTGAAGAGAATTGGATCTTAGTGATATTAAATATGTCTTTTCATTGTAGTTGGTAAATCATGGAGTGAGCTCTCCATTTTTGGACAAAATGAAAAGAGACACTGAGGACTTCTTCAACCTTCCAATGGAGGAAAAGAAAAGGTTTTGGCAAACTCAAGAAGAAATAGAAGGATTTGGGCAATCTTTTGTTGTATCCGATGAGCAAAAGCTCGATTGGGCTGACATATTCTTCATCACCACCCTTCCACTTTCTATGAGAAAACCCCACTTGGTGCCTAAGCTTCCCCTTCCTTTCAGGTCTTTCTCCCTCATTTGATAAATTACTAGATTAACATTGAATGACGAATACTCGCCCGTTATGTTGATTGTGTCTCACGAGAATTTTTGTTACGATAAAAAAATCGTTATTGTAGCTTACAGGGGTACTCCATGTCCGCATGTACATGTTTCGTTTATTGCTAAATCCTAACCTAAAAAAACGTGAATTGTCATGTAGTAACGTTGACCAGCACCTATTGTATTTTCCGTTCGCAAGTCTAATAGTCGTTAACTGAGTAACAGGAAATTTTGATAGTTCATGGTTATGATTTCGCAATAAACGAAAAGGTTTACGTTATGATTTGAGAATAAATCAAAGGTCCACGTTATTATTTAAGAATAAACGAAAAGTTGAAGTTTCCAAATCAGGAAAGTTTTAGAGCACGTGCCAAGAATGTGACTGGTATTTCACGGAGTTAGTCACATTTTACAGATTTTGATACATTTTGAGATTTAATTGGTGAAACCTATTATTATCTGATACTTTCGTATATGTGGGTTATGATTTGATGTTTGACCTTAATACTATGTCACTTTAATACTATGAAGTGACATGGAGTTTCTTCTACTTTATATAATTAATCTTATGTTATTTTTGTAGGGAAACCCTAGAATCTTACTCGAAGGAAGTGGAGAATCTCGCCTTGACTATCATATCTAGAATTGCAAAAACTCTCGGAATAGAAGAAAAAGAAATGAGAGAGTTTTTTGAAGATGGATTGCAGTCAATGAGGATGAATTATTATCCTCCGTGCCCGGAACCTGAGAAAGTCATCGGCCTTAATCCTCATTCGGATGCGGTTGGTCTCACCATCCTCCTCCAAGTTAGTGAAGTTGAAGGCCTTCAAATTAAAAATGATGGAAAATGGGTTCCAGTTATGCCCCTTCATAACGCCTTTGTAGTTAACATTGGCGACATGTTAGAGGTAATTAGTTACATGATAACCAGAGTCTCGTGTACTGCACTGCTTTGGATAAACGTTACATAAACTAAGTATAAAACATACTGATTGTAACATAAACTAAGTATAAAACATACTGATTGTAACTATTACATTTTGTGTTCTTGTTATTCTTTGGCAGATTATAACCAATGGGGTATATAGAAGCATTGAGCATCGTGCGACGGTGAACTCTGAATCGGAGAGAATATCGATAGCTACGTTCTATAGTACAAACTACAAAGGAAAAATCGGGCCAGCTTCAAGCTTGATCACTTCAGAAACACCACCTATATTTAAAACGATGAAGACTAAAGATTATTTCAATGGTTTATTTTCTCGGGAACTTGATGGAAAATCATATCTTGATGTTCTACGCATAGAAGATACGAAAACCTAGATAGGATGGCCAATCCTAATTTATTGTGTTATTTTTATGATCATGAATAAATTAGCAAGTTCCAGTCTTAGAGTAACTCCTATTGTCAAATTTATACTCGTGTAATTTTATGTTGTGGTCAGAGATTTAGACCTTATAGCTACTGTTATAACGGGTTCCTAAGAATAAAAATGATTATGCCAAAGTAAATAATGAATATGAAGTTACTTGGACTATACACAGGATTTTCATATTCAAATCCTATGTATGTTCTGCAAATATGATGACGGCAAAAAAATAAAGATGATTATGCCAAAGACTTTTTGTCCAACAGTCTTTCAGGGGTATTCGAGAAGGACCTCCCTCGGTCGTATGCGAAGGAGGTCTTTCTTGAGAACCTCCTTCTATCGTATGAGAAGGGGGTCTTTCTTGAGAACCTCCCTCGGTCGTATGAGAAGGGGGTTTTTCTTAAGAACCGCCTTCGGACGGCTCGAAACGTGGATATTCTTGTTGGGAGTCACCATCAAAAGGTATTTGGTCATAAATAAGGCTATGTAGGGCTTGGGTCCATTGCGATGCTCTCCTAAACTTATATAAAGGGTAGGATCACGGGACTACCCAATACGTCCAATTCCTAATTATCCGTTTCGATCACAGATCTACGATAATCACCTACCCGACAGTAAAGGAAATTGGATATCTCTCTGGCACGAGATAGTCGCATTCAGTCCCCAAGATGCGATTACAACGTATTCTGGCTATGCATCTTAGTCTGTAGCGTCACCTCAGAATGTACCTTGCCTTCCTACAGTGGCCACTCTAAGGAGCCGATTAATCAACAATCACAATTTCGACTAACAAGTCGGTTCTATCGCGTGTGGATAGCGTCGAGACTTGGTCTAAAGTCAATTATATGATGAATCATACAATTCATCCCTCAATTAAACACAAGAGCTTATGTACCTATTAAACACTAATATTTATCTTCTAACAACTCCATTAATTAGCCAATTAACCTAACCGTTTAGATGAGTCCATAGCTCAACCAATTTGATCTAGAAATTGGTTTCTCAAAACCTCAATCCATGTCATCAATTGAGTAATCGAGCTATAAATACCAAATCACTACAATCACTGGTCCGATCTCAACCTACACAAGTCATGAGTAGGTCTGTTGTACGTGGTTCTTTCCTGTTTCTTTCTTTGGCCTAGTCGACTTGGCTCAAATCATGAGTCCTATTCCCACACTTTCCGTCCATGATCTCAACCACAAACACTCTTCCATAGAGATTCAAAGGAGCAAAAAGATCATAGAGGAAAAAGGGAAATAAAAATAAAGCGTTTAATATATTCTAATCAAGGACAAAAACAAATAAAAGTACCGAAAAGAGGCATCTAATAGCACCTAAAAAAGAGACCTCATCAATATTACATGTCATTCATGGTTGGGACCACTCTCGTCGGCACCACAATGATCCCATCGTCATCGTCTTTGTGCCAAGCGAAGGAGACCTCCCCCAGCTTCCCTTGAATGACCAAGATGCCTACATGCACTATATCGCACGGTGGTTGCACAACCGTCGACAGGACAACCCCAAGGAGAGAGGGTATGGAGTAGGAGAATTGGCGGAGGAGAGATAGTCGATGAGGGTGGTGGAGGAGAGATCATTGTCCGACTAGGCGGCAGTGGCATACCAATCGCATTAAGGAACCTAAAAATTTCATCTGCTGCTTTGGGGAGAGGGATCGAGAGGAGTACTGAAGTACTATTCAAGTTTAAATATAAGAGTGATTTTAAAAACATATATTTGATGATCTGTGTTTTTAAACACACACTCTAAAGATGACGGGTTATCAGTAACATATATATCGTGTCACATTTCGTTTACTATAGAAATAACCTCCGGAATCAAATCCATGCGTTTAAAGAACCACTGGTAAAACAAAAAGGTGAAGTGTGTTCATGATAAAACTATAACCTATTCGGCATAAACTCATTTTTCCTCCTTAATATCGAAAGGTGATAATACGTTACTGAATGCTGATAAACACCTCACATTCATCAAAAAGATGTAAGTGACGTTTACCCTTCGTCACAAACATGTATCAATAAATCATGTTGACATGAAAAGATCAAATACCCCCAAAAAAAAATTACTCTCAAGTGCATAACTTTTATAAAGAACGATAGCTTACAATTCTTCAAACCAATCAATGTGGAATCTTATTGTGTTCCATATAACATATTATAATTTGTTTCCCGATACTGAGATTTATTCATAATCACAAGTAAAAGCTAGTGGATTAATTACACTTAGTAAATCCAACTAATATTGTATATTTTCTGCACGCATAACTTCGAGGTAACCTTTTCCATCGAGCTCTCGAGAAAACAAACGTTCGAAATACTCCCGTGTCGTGACCGTCTTAAACAAAGGTGGTGTTTGTGGAGTGATCAAGCTTGAAGCTGGACCAAACTTCCTTTCGTAGTTTGTACTGTAAAACGTAGCAATTGACATTCTCTCCGATTCTGAGTTCACTGTCGCTCGGTGCTCAATGCTTCTGTATGCCCCATTACTTATAATCTACAATAGTCATCAAAACATCAAATGTGTTAACTAAAGTTAATATTCGTTTTTTTTAGTTGTGTATTTTTTTAAGTAATTTTACTAATATGCTCTCAACAACCCTTCATTTTCAAAACAAATATCCTTATAGATGGCAAGATATCGGTAACATATCAAATAATTCACGGTGTGTTCCTGATAAGTCATCACCTATGTAGTGGAGTGTTTTTAGGAAAAACTCCAATAATATATACTTGAATGACATTTTCTAGCACAAATGAGTTGAGCTCTTTTTTTTCTTTCAAAAATGTACTTATATTTTTCGTTTATTATAAAATAACGATGATTTCTGTTCATTTTATATTAAAATCCGTTAAACAAGATGGAAAATTCATAAGTCCCTAAAATATCCTCACTTCTAAACCCAAAACCTCATCCTGAACTCTAAACCCTTAACGCATTTATGTTGTCCTTTCAACGGAGTACAATTTAGGTTTTGCAGGGTTTTTAAGATTCGGGGAGGTTTTTTTTAGGGTTTGGGAGTAAGGATATTTTAAGGAAGTTTGATTTTTTGGGGGGATTCTCTATCCAAATTAACATAAAATTTTGATAATAAAAAGAGGTATAAATACGCTTTTGAAAGAAAATGTGAGAACAACACTTTTGTGTTTAAGAAGTTCATTCGAGTGCACGTTACTAAGGTTTCCCCGTGATTTTACAACAAATTAACAAAATCCAAGAGTTTTTGTAGTGATAAAAAAGGTAATGTTCCCAATAAACCAATCCTATCGAAGTTAAATAACGTTTTTCCGTCCATTTTTTTTCTTTTGAGAACGACTCAAAAACAAAACTCTTATTATCGTAAAACTGATTGATTACCTCTAAAATGTCGCCAACATTGACAACGAAAGCATCGGGGAGGGGCATAACGGGAACCCATTTGCCATCCTTTTTTATTTGAAGGCCTTCGACGTCACTGACTTGAAGGAGGATGGTGAGACCGACACAATCGGAATGAGGGTAGAGGCCGGTGACCTTCTCCGGCTCCGGACAAGGAGGGTAATAGTTCATCCTCATTGACTGAAACCCATCTTCAAACATATATTCCATTTCTTTTTCTTCCATTTTTAGAGCTTTTGCAAGCTGAGCTAGGATGGCCATTGCAAGATTTTTCAGCTCCTTGGAGTATGATTCCATGACTTTCCTACACCACAGAAAAAGTGTGTATCAATCGTCTTCCCAATGTACAAACATATATTGATTGTTAAAGAACAATGTGTATAAGCATGTCATGCTGACAAGGTTTAAACTTGTGTCAGTAAAATCAAAACTGAGAGTTCCATATGATCAACATTTTTATATTTGTGTTCATATTTCATTTAAAATATTCTATTTTTTTTTCTGTTCATTTCAGCACTCTAAATTTTTATTAATTTATTTAGAATATCCTAAAGATAATTGTGTCACCTTAGTACCCAAAATTTCATTAATTCACTTAGAGTACTCTAAAAAAAATTGTCACCTGAGTACCTTAAATTTTCGTTAATTCATTTAGAGTACTCTAATTGTTTTTTGTGTCACCTCAGTATCCTAAACTTTCATTAATTCCATTTTAGTATTCACCGTCAACTTTCCATCTGTTTTACCATCCAAAACAAGTAAAATGACCATAATACCCCTTAGTAACAATCAAATTGTGGTAAAGTTAACGGTGGATACTAAAATGGAATTAATGAAAGTTTAGGGTACTGAGGTGACACAAAGAAGATTTAGGATACTCTAAATGAATTAATAAAAGATTTGGGTACTAATGTGATACAAAAAAAGATTTATATTACTCTAAACGAAATATAAAAGATTTAGAATACTAAAGTGGAATTAACCTATTTGTTTTCTAAAACAAAAATACTCCTCATTCTCCCATAAGTTACTCGGCTGACTTTTTGTAATTATGTTATCAAATAAATAACATAAAAATGAATAAATAAATAATAATTTTATAAACTCATGACTTAAAATTTGCTTCACTTATAACTCAATATCAATAAATATACAACCAAGTAGTCTTCACGTCAAAACTCCAAAAACATCTAATAAAAGGAATCAATGTTTTTTTTTGATAAGCAAAGCATTATATAAATCTTTCCCATTCCAAAGATTGAAATGGGAGGACAAAAGCCTCTAGCTACAGAGACTTTACAGGTAGTAGAACAACATACATGAAGGAGCATAACAGCCAAAATGAATGGGTACACAGACCGTGAAGTGGATGGGTACGCAGACCCTGAAGCCGAAAACAACCACCAAGGAAGTCGAGAGGAAAGGAAGAACAGCAGCCAACGACAACCACCAGCAAAGCTCTTAAACCAAATCCAGCAGGAGAAGAAATCAAACTCCTATCACTAGGCTAGCAACTGCCTACAGACAAACCCAATTGGCCTTACTAAACCAAGCGTCTGGCTTCTGAAGAGGGCATACAAAGCCCGATGAACTCGCCCGCGGCCAACACCTAAGAACCGACGAGCTCGACCCACGGTCGGGTCGAGAGGAAGCGAAACCAAAACGCATAGGAGTGCAAGAAAAGCAGGGGGAGCATTCTAACCAGACTGGGCGAGGAAAAAAAGCTGACCTCGAGGGAGATCCATCAAACCAGATACCGTAGAACATATAAAACGCTCAGCCCTTCCTAAGTTCTGGCCAACACCAAGACACTTGAAGGAGAGGACCAGTATTTCTACCGAGCATAAATACGAACTGAATATCCGTCCGGAAATACCTCAAGATACCAGTAGAAGTCGCGGAAAGGTACGAAACCACTACGAGAACGAGTGCAAAGCCAGCGAGCATAAGGTAGAGGAGAGTCGCAACAATCCCGAAAAGAAAGCCTCCCACGAGCAACCAAAACTCTACCAACCAGCTCCAATCACGCCAGCAAAACAGGAGAGCGAAGAAGAACCAACCAAGCCAATCAACAGAAAGACTTCCCACACAAGTTAGAAAAATCACCCACTCCCGAAGCTGAGAAGAGACTGAAACCGCACACTCCTGCAGCAGCCACCAAACCGAACAGCCCAAACGCTCGAAAACCACGGAGGAAGGAAGAGAAAACTTGCAGATCCGTCGGGTTAAACCGACCTGAATCGGATGGGTTGACCCGAACCGGACGGGTTGACCCGAACAGGACCCGGACTGCGCCCAACCCGAACCCAGGCAGAAGCACCGGGCGGGACGGCCCGACCAGAACCCGAGCTGAAGCCCAAACTAAGCCCAGCCCGGTCCGAGCCCAACCTGAGCACAACACAACCCGGCCCAAAACCCCTCAACCCGGAGCTGCCCAAACCCTACCCGATGAACAGCCACACGAACCACTGACCTGAGCTGAACTCCGGCCGTCGAACTCCGGTGAACCTGACCTCCGGCGAGGACTTGACAGCACACCACACGCCGAGAACCCCGCAAACCGGCCTGCCAAAACCCCCGAGCCGAGCTGGAGGCGCAGAGAACAGATCTACAAAAGCAGTCCTGGCTCTCTGGGGACCGACCCAACGCAGCCGCCTGGAAGAGTGTCACGGCGACACCAACACCACCTCGGGATCCCAAACAGACCAACAACGATGGAGATCCGGAACCGGCGCGAGGCGGGGGAGTAGATAGAACTGAGAAAAGAGGCAGGGAACGAAAAGAAGAGAGGGAGGGGGAAGGAAGAGGGAGCAGGAAAGGCCTCCGCCGGCGAAGGCCAAGGCCGGAGCCAGTGGCTTCACTGGCAGCGGCACACTCAGATGAAGGTTGAAGCTTTTTGAGAGAGAGAAAAAGGGTTTTTTTTTAGGCATTAGTAAAGGAATCAATGTCCAATAAAGGGAAAAACCTTAACATACTCTCTTTCACCTTCAATTTGCAAGCACAAAGATTAAAAGACTTTGTTCTCTTAAACTAACCTTATTAGTAACGCATTCTCTTTCACCTTCAATTGGATCCCACATGTAATACTCTTTTTGAAGTCTTAACCTTAGAACACGGTGAACACTCCATATATATTTTTTTTATCAGAAAATAAATCATGCATTAAAGTGACGTGGGTTCCAAGAAGAAAACCACAAACTACCAAACCAACAAAAAAATCCAAACAAAGTATAAAAAATAAACAAGACCAAGAGGCCGAAAGAAAAAAAAAGGAAAGAGGAGCTCAAGCAGGCTGAGAGAGAGCAAGAGTTGGCGACACCATCCAGGAACCAGTAGGCGGGGCTTGGCGATTCGCTTGAAGCAACGTAAGTTCCCCGAACTGAATTCTCCGAAGAATGATAGACGGATCCGGGATCGGAGCTCCTTGGAAAACTCTAGCGTTCCAGGCTAACCAAATGAACCATAATCCCAAGGCTAAGACGAGGCCAAGATTTACGCGGACGGCGCACCGCACAAATCGAAGGTCACGACAAAATGAACAAAACATGAGAAAAAGAGAGAGTTGAATGGCGGAGCCACGTAGGCCTCAGAGGAGGCACATGTCCCTTCAAATTTTTTTCTTTTCAAATCTTGTTACTTAATTTTTGAAAATTACCTTTTTGATTTCTTGTTATTTTCTAATAATGTCTTCTTAAAGTTTTTAACGTTATATGTTATCATCGAAAAGATGTAGTGCCCCTCATCGGAAAAAACTGACTCTGTCACCAAATATATGTGCATGCATGCTGAATTGACAATCACGGGTGATAGTACGATAATCTCATAATTGGATAGTGGATAAAGACCTGAAAGAAAGAGGAAGCTTCGAGAACAAATGGGGTTTCCTCATGGAAAGTGGAAAGGAGGTGATGAAGAACATGTCACCCCAATCAAGCTTTTGCTCATCAGACACAACAAAAGCTTGCCCAAAGCCCTCCACTTCTTCTGGGGTTTGCCACAACTTTTTCTTTTCCTCCATTGGAAGCTTGAAGAGTGCTTCGATCTCTCTCTTCATTTTATTCACCAATGATGAGCTCACTCCATGATCCACCAACTGTTGCAAAATGAAACTATTTCAGCACCAAAACAATAATCCGAAAGTTAAATTTGGTATTCATTATGATTGATTGAAGAGAAAACATTGGAAAATATCATACATAATTCAATTATTAATTTTGTTCTAACTTAGGTTTTAATGTGTGTTGGTTTGTCTTAGTTTACTTCGAGCATATACGTGGAGGTCGATTCCACATGGGCAAATAAGACGTGAATCGGTGTTGATTCGGGATGGATTCATAGTGAGAGTCGATTATGCTATCTTGGAACCGCCAGTGACGGAGCTAGCTTTATCAGTGAGGGGAGGTACCGAAATTTTCAGTGATAATATATTACTGTAAAAGTAAGTTGAGGGAGGCACAATTACGAAATTAGAAAGAATTAAGGAGTATTTTTAAAATATATATATTAAAAAATATGTAAAAAAAATTAAGGGGGCATGTGGCTCTGCCAGTAAGAACCGTCACAAGATAAGAGATTGAAGAGAATAAAGAGAAGAAAGTGGGTCTATTCCTAAATTTATAAGATTGACCATTTCAGTCTAACAATAAGAGAGGTGAGAAAAACAACAATTTTTCGCCATTTTCTCGTCAAAACGACCCTGAAATGCCCTAATCATCGTTGCTTTAATGCATGGATTAAACTGGAGCTATTCTGAATAATCGGAAGAAAGATCAGAAAAAATCGTCGGGGGATAAAGTAAAATTGAAAAATAAGGTTTGTAACAATAAATCACAAAACAAAATTGAGTTGAAATACAAAATTTATGATTAAATTAAAGTACAAAAAAACACACATATTTAGTCCACCTGGATGTAGAAGTAAACCATTAAAAACAAATTTGAAGCTAAAATATAAATTTATGATTAAATTAAAGTAAAGAAAAACACGAATTTATTAGTCCACCTGGAAGAAACCCCAGTCTCTGCAAGCAGAGTGTAGCTTCTCCAATTCATCAGAATCTCCATGGAGCAACCTCTGCATGTCAACGACCGGAACCTCGGATCCACGAACCTTATCCGACACATCGGAATCGTCTCGGTCGGGACGAATATACCGGTCCGGCACAGCGGAGATGCCTTGCTCGGCCATCTCTTGTACACAAGGCACCAAAAGAGACTTTCCCAACGTCGCAGCTCCTCCTGATGATCCCATTATGTCTTCACCAATATTGTTTGGGCTGAAGAAGAGTTCATATTCGTGACTTTATATATATAATCCTTGTTAGCATGTAAAAAGATGTAGATTTGTAATTGTTGGTTTAATTTATTTTATTTTCTCTCGAAAATCTATGTGGAGAGAGACGGCCTACCAAATATCACTAAAAATGTAACACCTAAAAGCTTACTTTGTTATTGGAAAAAGGTTATTTTAGATGTAATATATTCGCACATCACATTCATGATTTGAAAGTTGGTTTATATGATTGGAAGGGGTGCACCTAACCATATGTATTTTCATTGCTACACCAGAATGCGACGTACACAGTAAATGTATTTTCATTATTTTTAAATTAGCGTCTTAATTTTTTTTCGGTTTAATTATTTGTGTTCATTTTTTACCAACAAATATGTAAAAAAGTAGTGTATCTTGACTGATCATTCATTGACAAATACTAATCACGTTCGAAATGCAAGAAAGGAAACAGGGATATAATAGTAAATACATCATCTAAAAAAAAGAAAACAAGAATTTGATTGACCCATGATTTTACGATTAGGATCTAAATTGATCTTATAACAAAATATCGTCAATATTTCCTCTCAAGTTGCAACATGTATGTTAGAATGTTCAATTTGTGGAAATTGGTTGAGGTTGTATGTGTTTCGTTCGTTCATAAAATGCTGTATTTGAAGCAATGTGAATATTTGCATGACTGTCACAAAAGAGCGGAAAGATCGTATGGTATTGTATTTACAGATTAGTGGCGCAGCCAGACTATCTCTCGGTAGGAAGTCGTCATGGCTCTATATTCGTCTTCTGAACAAGACACTACGGTCTGCTTCTTTGATCGCCAAGTGACTGTAGATAACCTAAGGAACATTATATAAACGGTGGTGGATTTCCGAGTGTTAGGTCGTCCTACCCAATCAGCGCCACAATATGCCTATAAGGTGAGAGTGTTCTCGGCTAAGAAAAATAACCATTGCCTTAGGTTTGTCTTCAGGTAGCGAATGATATGAAAGGTCACGTCCAAGTGAGGTTGTCGAGGGGCATACATAAACTTGCTCAAAATGTGAGTCACATAACTAAAATATGGTCGAGTAATAGTTACGTACAACAAACGTTCAACCAAACAATGATATTGATCACTACCTTGACAAAGAGGTCCAGTATCAGCCAAGAGACGGTGTTTTGAGCGAGATGCAAAGGTGCCGGTTTACAACCAGTGAAGCCACTATCAGCCAAAATGTCGAGGATACATTTTCTCTCTGATAGGGAGATCCCTGAAGCCGAGCGAGCCACTTCGAAACCAAGGAAGTGCTTTAAAATTCCCAAATCCTTGATCCTGAATTGGTGGTTCAAATGTTCTTTGAGTTGTTGAATATGAGGTTCATTTGTATCGTAAGTGAGGTGATGGATTTCATGAATTTTTGGTACCAATTACGTGATACTTGTTTAAGTCCATAGAGAAATTTTTGAAGGCGACAAAACCGATACTCCGTCTATTTAGAGAAGCCCTTTAGAAATTTCATGTAAACCTCCTCATGCAGATCCCTATGAAGGAATACATTATTGACATCGAGTTGGTATAACGACCATCTACGAGTAGCTGCAATGATGAGTATGCATCGAACAGTGACCATTTTTACTACAGGAGCAAAAGTATCGGTGTAGTCAACCCCCTCTACCTTAGTGGAAAGTTTATACAATGACTCCCTACTACTAGTCATGGTTTGCTATTGGATATGTCATAGTATGAGGTAGTGGTATGGAGGAGAAAGAAAGCCAAAAATGAGCTCTTACTATGACTCCATACCACTAGTAATAGTATACCATTGTGGATACTCTAAGTGGTAATGGCTTTTTAGTAAAACTGTCATATTGTATTTTTTTATCAATTCACTTATTTAATTTTTCTCGCTTCGTTTGAACTCCGATTGCCTTCAAACTTGCGCCAATATTTTTGTTTTTTCAAAGGCTTTCTATCAAGATCAGTCATGAATATGTTTTGAAGCACGAAAAAAAATTATTTTGAGGTTGATTTTTTAAAAAAATAATTATATCTGGGTAATTTTTATCAATATTTTACACTGGTTTTATCAACACTGAACACTAGTTTTATCACCTCATTTTCCAAAATAGAACATGTTTTTTTATCACCTCATCACATGTTTTTTTATGAACACTAAGCACTAGTTTTATCAATACTAAACACTATGTTTATCACTAAATTACATGTGTTTTATCACCCCATTACATGTTTTTTTATCAACACTATTTTGAGGCTGATTTTTTTAAAAAAAAAGCATTATATCTAAGTAATTTTTATCAACACTTTACACTGGTTTTATCACCTCATTTTTCAAAACCAAACATGTATTTTATCACCTCATCACATGTTTTTTATGAACACTAAACACTATGTTTATCACTAAATTACATATGTTTTATCACCCCGTCATATGTTTTTTTATCAACACTAAACTCTAGTTCATCACCCTTATTATCAAAATTGAACATTATTTCTATAAACCTCATTACTGGTTTTTTATCACCTCAGTACGTGTTTTTTATCAATATTTTAGCACTAGTTTGATCACCCCCGATATAAAACATTTATTAGTAAAGATTTATCAACACTAAACATTATTTTTATCGCCCCGATATAAATTTTTATTTTCGTGCTTCAAAATATATTCAATATGCTACTTGATAGATAGCCCTTGGAAAAAGAAAAAATATTGACACAAGTTTGAAGCTAATCGGAGTTCAAAGGAATCGGAAAATATTAAATTAATGAATTGATAGGGAAAAATAGTCACTTATCCATATGGCACCATGCTATTACAATTATGTCCTTGCTTGTGTGAGAAAGAATGAAAGTGACATGCATTTTAGATGGGATTGGGGTGATGATGTGACATCATGATGAATGTTAGATCTTAAGAGTGTCACATAGTTTTTAAGATAAGAATGGTTTCTTTGTCCTCAGTGTATATGTAAAAAATGTATACATATTTGTGCATGTACTTGTAATTCCCGCGTAACTTTATAAAACCAGAAGTGACCTAATAATTGTTTCATTTGAACTTAACATCCAATTAGTGACCACAAAAATGTCTAAATCTCACAACTCTGCTTAATTCTTGAAGAAAGGGGGGCATTTATGAACAAAGGTAGATAATAGGGTTAATTACACCTAGTTACATATAACTATGCTCATTTTCACCTGATTATACCTCATTATAAAGTTCGTCTACATGATAACCTTCCCAAAAATTCCACGGTACTACAAAAGGAAAAGGTAGTGATGTGAAAATCAAATACCGTTAAGATACCACCCAAATGAACTTTATAATTAGGTGTAGGTAGGTGAAAAACAGATGTATAGTTAACGCAAGATAATACTATATTTACCCAAGGAGAATCCACCCTACCATCAACATGCTGGTAGGTCGACAAGGTCGCTGATGCAGCAACAACATTTGATAAAATTTGCCAACACGCACATCAAAACTCATAAGACCAACCCCAAGAGCCACCTATAACATCATCACTTCCCATGTCTCTCCTTAACCTGTCTACTATGGTTTGTGTCTTTGTCTCGGTAAGGAGAGAGTTTGAGGAATAATTTAGAATTGAAGCAGAGTAAGAAAATATTAAAACACGTTTCAACATGGTATTATCTCCTATGTCCACAATCTATTTCAGGCAATCCATGATTACATACCTAAAAGGAAACACCAAAATACAGAATCATTCTTATGCACCCTCGAAGCCGAATATCCGGAAAACACCTGCAACATTGTGTCTTTCACAATCAAAGGAACTTATTGCAATGACAATATTTGGTATTGAAATTGTGGTACCTTCATCGGCTTGATACTTGTTCTTGTCATCCCCAGCATATGCAAGCAAATTATATTTGGGATTCCACTCCACACTGTTCATGGCAGCCCGGCAAGGAATTTGGTGCACTGTTCGTCCAGTTTGAACATTCGACTGTTCCACATAGCGAGCAGGAATCAGAATTAATTCTTCTCAAAATATTTGTCAGTAAGGCCCAAAATACATACAATATCGATGAATAAGTCTTCACTAGCAGATGCAATATAGTCCCCGGTGTGATTGAAGCTTATAGTCCTGACAGGCCATCTGTGAGAGACATTTTGGGTTTAGGAATACAGATAGAAAATCCCCATTGAATTATGTTAAGTACATAGATCGCAAGATAAGAAAACAATTCAGTTCACTGACTCGAGTTTTGTGAATGTGCGCACACAAAGCATTTCTGAGATATCCCAAAGGCTGACTAAGGAATCAGCACTTCCAACAGCAAAGTACCTGACACAGTAAGACATAATTCAGACAATCTATGCGAAGTTTTCAACTTGATACACAACTATTTTTCATACGAAACAAGTGTCACTTTCACTTTTTTCTATCTATTACTGCATGATGATACTTGATAAATGAACAGATGGTTTGATAAAAGCAGTAAAGTAGATCATGAGTATCAGGTTTGAGAGTTAGAAATTACAAATGTCAAATTTACCCATAAACAAATATCACATTTCAAGTAATGGTAGCGGAACTTCATCTCAGATGACTCCGGAAACAAACACATAAAAATAAAATCAACTTAAGTCCACATTCAGAAAACAAAGAGCATAAACCTGAAATTGTACCTTCCTACTGGGTCAATTGCAATGCAATAGCAGCCAGCTGTATGAGCCATAAGGGTGTCGAGCGGCTTAAGAGATGGATATGCTAGTACTTCAACAGTACCTAAGCAAAAGAATATAATGAAATATCAATTTCCAACAGCATCTGAACATTACTGTATTCCAAAGTAAAACCTACAAAGAAAACGAGGCATTCGAACAGAAGGAATTGCAACTTAGAAACTGGAGTTACCATTTCCAGTTGTAAGAAAGAACATCTCCCCAGTCATGTTCCATGCAATCTCATTCACCTGCAATCGAAACATGAGGAATGATGATTATTATAGATATGATGACTCCCTCTAATCAGATTATGCATCTACGTTCATCTTAGAAGCAATTATTTAATTTATGTTAAGATCTTGCTAGCAGACAGTCGGACTGTTTACTTGTCTTTGTGACTATAGATTGTTAGACTTATGATATGGTCAAAAAGAGAGTGGCATGAGCTGACCATTTTAATTTTTGGACACAACAATAACCTAATCACAATACTAATTTTTAGTGACCAAACTATTTTTTTTCGACTTGAAGGCACCATCAAGGGATGAAGGTAAACGAAGCATGAGCTTAAACAGATACAGATAGACTGATGAACATGCTTACCACAAAGTCATCGAGTTAATAAAAAGTATACAATTCAATTAAGTTTCATAAAAATTCAAAAAGTTGATGTATGCAGAAAAACATTAAACATTATAAAGTAATCAAATTCTAAAAGGATGAAGTTATAGCCATTTCCTTAGGTTTAGGCTCATGTTCAATCTATCAGGATGAATCAAAGTACTATAACAAGTAACAAAATTATCAGTTACCTCATAATTAAACTTGCGCTTATGAATTGGCTTAAACTTCCTAACATCCAATATTGTGAGTTCATCATCCTGCAATGCATAACAGCCATCACAGTAAGAAAATAGGAAAATGTTCCTAATGAGCTACAGGGCAGCAGCCAGGTATAATATGGTCTCATGAATTGCCAACAGCAAAATCACCAACTCTCAGATTTCAATTAAGACAAAGACAAGATGATGCATTCGATTTAAATTTTAAATCAAAAACATAGGTGCATAATGTAGCAAGGCAATGAATGGAGAGCATACCCTGTTTCCAACAGCTACATGTGTTCCATCAGGTTTATATGTGATGTTAATATTCTCTCCACTTAGTTCTGCCTGCTGTGAGCATTTCCCACCTGCAGCATACAAGCACGAGCATTTGAGAACACCTCTTCTTTCTAATGATATTACCATTGTGATTGATTTGTTTAGTCAAATTGAGTTAATCTTCAATCAACGGGAAAAAAACTGTCTTGTAATTTAGTGCATTAGTAAAAACAAAATATTTTTGCTCCGACTTGCTTCTATTTTAGACCTTTTGCTATCTATTCAGTTGAAGGATATATCTACGCACCCATGGAAATCGCGGACAATAATTAGAAACCCGGGAGAAATCCAAAATGAAAGGGGATAATGATCTGTTAAGCCGCTTATTCAACAACTTTGTTCCTGTTTTGGTAATGATAACATAAGGAGACGACATACTTCCTGAAAATTTCTGGAAAAAAGAAGAAGATGATGTTTCTTTGACTTACTACGAGCATCCCACAAACGAACAGTCTTGTCACCAGATGCAGTTGCAACTAGGTCAGAATGTTTGGGGTCCCAACATAGTTGATCAACACTATCTGTGTGCCCCTTCAATTCAACATCTTTAACCTTACCCTACAATAGATATTCCCAAATAATAAACGACATAGAAGTCAATTAAAGTGTGTGGTGTTATCCTAACTCCTCAGTTACAAATGTTCCCGCATAAATAACTAAATGGATACAAGATGCTTGACATGGCCACAAAATACCAAAAGCATTTTATTGATTACTAAACCAATGTGAGAAGGATCGGGAAAGTTAAAAACCAGTTATTGCATTGGAGATGCAAATCCATTAATCCAATATCTAAATATGCAATCAATTCTACAAAGGATGCAACAGATTACATGGTTCACCCATACTAAGGAGTACTGCAATTTCTACCCTTGCCCAAAATCACAATTGTCATTTATGATGCAACAAAATAAAAGGCTTAATTATTACCTTTAATACCCCTTATGTATTGATAAGGCACCTTTGGTACCCGTGCGTCTCAAATGTTCAATAAGGATCCCTATGTTTTGGCCACATCTCATTTACATGCCTATATGAATTGGTCAAAGATCATTTACATGCCTTATGAATTGGTCACACGTCAATTACGTGCCTTATGAATTGGTCGCAATACATAAGGGGTAAGGTAATTAAGCCAAAATAAAATCTTAAAGACCCACATTTACATAGAACAAAAAAAACATCAGTCCATAATTATGTCACAGAACTGAACATAAATTGAGTTGGGAAGAAGAATAAGAAGTGCAATTTCTGATTTTTAGAAATGTGTAGGCAAAATAAAATGTGCGGAAAGGTGGCTTACGTGTCCGTGAGGTTCAATGAGCCAGAGTCGAGCTGTTTGGTCGACGGAACCAGAAGCGACCTTGGTTCCGGTGCAATTCCAAGCAACCGAGTGAACCTAATTCCATTGCAGATAAATTTTAGTTAGAAATTAGGGTTTTACGGAGGTGGAGATTTAGAAGACAAACCTTTTTCTTGTGACCTTGATATTCTCGGCTGTGCAGATTCTTGAAAGGCATTGCTTCGTCCATACCTATCTGCAATTCGATCGGAATCAGGTTTGAGATGAAGAGGCAGCAGCGTTCGATTATATTTCCAGAGTAATTGCATTTACATAAAATAATATGTAACTGTACATAATTTTACATGCTTAATTATATTGAGGGAAAATTATACCTAGTAACACCTCTCAATGATTTTCACCTCGTTAACATAACTATTTTTCGGTGCTACGGTTTGAAGCACATCTACCAAAGAGGTCGTTACGACGATAAGATCTCGGTGGACGAGGAGCGGAGGTATACCGAAAAGTACCCGCATGAGTTCATATGGAAGCACTAATGGAACATGATGAAGGACAAGCCATACTGCAAGCATCGGTTCAAGAATGGGTTCCACCCGACCAACAACGCGTATACCGACCCCCTAAGTAAGGGTAGGACCCCTAGGTCATTTGGTAGAGATACCCCTCGGTCCTCGGGTATGGGGGCTCCTCGAACAACATGAGGGTCAACCATGTCGGAGATGGAAATTTTGGTTGTTGTTGCCGCACATCAAGAGTGCTTTTCGAGACTTGTGTGTGGGCGATGCTCTGAAGGTGTCAAAAGGATGCGAAGACAAGGAATTCCAGGGAGAAGGGCAAGGCACCGGCACCATAACGATGGACCCCAAGTTTACCAAAAACCTGGACATAATGAGAAGCACCCGTTCATGTCCATCAGAGTGACTGAATCCCTCATACGCGAGTACCAATTGTTCGAGGACAAAGACACCTTAAACATGAATGAAGAGCAAGTTGCCGCCCACATAATGGTGCTTAACGGAGTGGCCAAGAAGATCTTCGGGTACTTGTAGTGTTGTTCTGTTAACAATTATGTAGTGTGATTTGGAGCTTGTGTAATCGGTCCCCCCCCAAATTATTAATGAAGCTTTTTTTATCGTCCGTACAAGATCTTGGCTAATTTTATAGTTTTACCAGATAGTAAACCAAAATGCAGCAAAAGTAAATCGAATTACAACAAACGTGTAGCCAACTCATCATCTTTATCCACGATCGTTTCGTACCCATTAAACAAAGTCGAAATGTGTTCTATGAGATCTTCTTTCAGTTGAAAGTGGGCCTCTCGATTCTCGATGCGTCTTGTGTGAGCTCGGATGACATCATAATCGGAAATTGGCACTCGATGGACGGGTAGGATTGGCTTTTCATCGTCCAATCGTTCAATATGACCCTTGTACGAATCATGCACAATCATATTGTGTAATATGATGCACACCTTCATTATCATTGTCAATTTACGGTTGTCTTAACTTCGTGCCTCCTCGTGCCGATTTGAAATCAAGCTTGGAGAAACCCGAAAACTCTCTCGACATCCTTCCTCGCGGCCTCTTGTTTCTGTGTGTATAACACATGATTCGTAAGTTGGAGGTATCGGCATGGACCCCAAAAGTTGCCTACAATGGATATATTTCGTCAATTAAGTAGTAAAGAGTGTTGTAATCGTTATCGTTTACTTGAAATTGGACTTCTGGCTGCTCACCTCGTTGTACGTGAACAAACAATGATGATTGGTTTAACACATTAATGTAGTGAACAAACAATGATGATTGGTTCGACCCACACACACTGAAATATGTGTGTCAAAACAAGGTGTCGGACCCCGGAATGGCTTCCAACACAATCATCGGTCCAAGATGATCGTCCCACTCGTGCACCCCTAGGTGCGCTATTGGACAATTCTTTAACGCACAATGCATACTATCAAGACTACCGATGCAACCAGGGATACCACACATTTCATTTACACACAAAAGGTGGGAATATCAGTAGCGTTCAACTTCCTGAGGTAAGTCTCCCCGAAGACATTAATGACGATATAGAAAAATCAATGTATACACTCGAGCATCATCATGTCCGTTATTTTCAAATACTCGTCCAAGCTGTCGACCGATGAACTGTAGCATAGCATCCGGATATCGACAATACACTTTTGGTTAGTGGAGAACCCGGGACGACCAAGACAATCCACTCTTTGGGTGAAGTATGGATGGAATTCAGACACGCCTCCTAAAGTTGCATAAAAACGGACTTCGCCATATGGAACCGCTGACGAAACATTTTTTCCATACAACGACCGATGAACGAAGTAGTCAGCCATAAGTCGTTCATGAGCATTGTATTGATCTCTGAAAATGTAATTCATGTTTTGCTTCACCAGCATGGAGTTCATCATCCGTTCCTCGACTTCCTTAATAGTAACTCGTAACAACTGCACCCTTTCATTCTCTGCCTCTCGGATCTTCTCCCATAACTTGAAATAGTCGATTGCAGACACATCAAATTCGTCACCACTAGAAGAATCCATCAACAATCGAAAAAATTAAACGTTTTCGGAAAGAACAAAGAAATACTTGATGGTGTGGGAACAAAATGGAACTTGAATGAGTTTTTATAACAAGAACATCGTTTGGCATTGTAAACTTTCAATATTTTTGCAGCCTAATCGACCGAATCAACAACAGTTAGAATATACGTGCATCGGCAGAATCTCAATATAGAAACGGCCCATATGTCACATAATGAAACGGCTGATCAAAGTCGTCGCAATAGAAACGACAACTACAATCGTCTGCAGAATCGTAGATAGTATTATTCAGCGCCACCGATTCGACGAGGAAAATGACCACAATTTACCGATTTCAACATCAAATATAGGTCAAAGCAACGTCATTGTCTTGAGGATCACCGAGCGCCATTGATGAAACTCCGTCAAAGCTGCACCACAGTAACCTTTACTCCAAATGACTAGAATAAACTATAAAAGAGACCCTTCGGATCGTTGCACTCCATAATAGTTTTGAAAAGAAAAGAAAAAAGAAACTCAAAGTACCCCATGCACCAATCATTCATATATTTTTTTTTTGATAATCGCAAAAAATTTTATTAGAAAAAATTAGATCCAAGCAGGATCTAAGAGCACCCACAGCCGTGGGCGAGGAGCAGTTGGCGAGATGATGTCGACGGCGAGGAGGAGGCGGGGAGCTGGCGAGATGCTCGCTGGCGAGGATCGCTGGCGACGTGCTTCTCGCTGGCAGTCTACGCCGGTGAGATGAGATGATGATCTCAGAAATCTTTTTTGTCCAATTAAAAAATGCTTGGTTTCAATGCTATTTTTTTTGAAAATTAAACCTCGCCTATATTATCCAACAAATATCTGTACGTCCAATCGAATAACCTTGATCGTCGCTCACCATAACTAGAACATTTATGATAAACCTAACCTAAAACCTTATATAAACCCACCCTCACAAACTAAAAATGCACACACTCTCTACTATTCATCCTTCTCATAATAAAGAATCGTCCCGACACTCATCCTTCTTTGTCCGTCATCATGGAATTCGATCCTGAGGATATGGAATTCGATTCTATTTTGAATGACATGCTCGAAGACTGTCTGTCAACTGAGGAGATGTTGGACGACGCTTTGGTGGATTCTCCACCAAAGAAGCGCAAATACATTCGACGTGACCGGGTAGCCGCAAACGAACGGTTAATGAATGACTACTTCAACACCAACCCTGTGTACACCGAGGTGCAGTTTCGGCGTCGGTTTAGAATGCCAAAGTCGGTGTTCCTTTGTATCGTTCATGCATTGGAGCAGCACGACGATTACTTCAAGGAAAGGTTTGATGCATTGGGTCAAGTTTCATTATCTCCTTATCAGAAATGTACTACCGCCATTAGGCAATTATGTCACGGAATTGCAGCTGATGCGTTGGACGAGTATGTGAAGATAGGGGAAACAACGGCTTTGGAATGTTTGCGCACATTTTGCAGTGCACTGAATAAAGTCTTTGGTGCTACATACCGGCGGAAGCCTACACAAGCTGATATGGACCACATTTTGGCGGTTAATGAAGCGCGCGGATTCCCGTGCATGCTTGGAAGTCTTGACTGCATGCACTGGGAATGGAAGAACTGCCCAAAGGCCCTTCGAGGGTCACATTCCCGAAGGGACCATGGTAATCGACCAACCGTTGTCCTTGAGGCGGTTGCAACTCGTGACTTATGGATTTGGCACTATTTCTTCGGCATGGCGGGGTCGAACAACGATTTGACGGTCCTGAATCATTCGAAGCTGTTCGCGGACGTTATCAACGGTTGGCAACCACCGGTTTCTTACACGATAAATGGTAATGATTACACACTTCCTTATTATCTTGCTGACGGTATTTACCCTTCGTGGCCAGTGTTCGTAAAAACAATTATGTTACCGTCAACGCCGAAGCAGAAGAAGTACGCTGAAATCCAAGAAGCGTGCAGGAAGGATGTGGAACGAGCTTTCGGCGTATTACAAGCTCGGTTTCACATTATCAAACAACCGACCCGCTTGTGGGCTCCCAAGTCGATCGGTTTGGTCATGAATGCGTGCATTATACTGCACAATATGATAGTTGAGGCTGAACGTCATACGTACGACGGGTATCGTGAACAAACAGAAAAAGGTAGTCCAAGTCAACCACATATTTCACGAGGAGGCTTCGTCCCGACCAATGTCATGCTTGGAAACACTGAGAGGATGCAAAGTGAACGTATGCATTACCGTTTGAAGGACGATCTTGTCGAACATCTCTGGAATAAACTTGGAGACGCCTAGATGTTAGTTGGTGTAGTTTCCTTTGTATTACTTTCGTTGGTTTTTATTTTCCTTTGTGTTGGTTTCTTTTTATTTGCGTTGTTTTAATGAGTACATCTATCCTTTTATTTTATCGGGCGTTCCATCTTATCGATGTTTAGTATTTTTTCTATTCAAAATCTGGTTTTAAATAAAAAAACATTAAAAAAACTAAAATTCTTTGCATCTCGCCGGCGCCTCCTCGCCAGCCCACTGTAGAGCTCGCTGGCGGGGAGCTGGCGAGATGATTTAATCCAATTACTATATTCCATCTCGTCGGCGCCATCTCGCCGGCAGCCGGCGAGATGACTGTGGATGCTATAACCAAAGGCAACCATTACAAGGTAGCTCTCAAAAAGAATTGCGGGAACAAAACCCGAAAAAACAAGAAGGATCACAAAATCACCCATCAGTGACCCAATCATTCATATACTCTCACATTTTATTACGAACAATAAGTACGATTATTCTAAACACACGTTACAGAATCCAAACAAGTTCGATATGATAGATAATCATTTGTCTGGAACCGAGATTTATTCTTAATCACAAGTAGCTCACAGTTAACTTTCACGTCTACTAATTAGAATTAATATTCGGTATGTTCTATTCGTAGACCATCAAGATATGTTTTTCCATCATTCACTCGTGAAAACAAACCTTTGAAATAGTCACGAGTGGTCAACGTTTTAAACACCGGTGGTGTTTGTGGAGTGATCAAGCTTGAAGCTGGCCCAACTTTTCCTCCAAAGTTTGTACTATAAAATGTAGCTATTGAGATTCTCTCCGACTCAGAGTTCACCGTCGCGCGATGCTCGGTGCTTTTGTATGTCCCATTGGTCACAATCTGTAATATCAAACGCGTTACATGACTGTTGATTAGTAGTTGACAGACATATCTCATCCGTTGCTTAGGTAGACTAGTTAGTCTACAAGAGCTTTTCTTGGAACGGTTGAGGAAACTAGGTTACCTCTAAGATGTCGCCAATGTTGACTACTAGGGCATCGGGGAGAGGCATAACAGGAACCCATTTGTCATCCTTTTTGACTTGAAGGCCTTCCACATCACTGACTTGGAGGAGGATCGTTAGACCAACCGCATCCGAATGAGGGTAGATGCCGATGACCTTCTCGGGCTCCGGACATGGAGGATAATAGTTTATTCTTATTGCCTGAAACCCGTCTTCAAACATCTCTCTCGTTTCCTTTTCCTCTATTTTTAGGGCTTTTGAAAGTTGAGCTATGATGGTCATGGCAAGACTTTCCAATTCCTTAGAGTATGATTCCATCGTATTCCTGTCATACGAAAAAAGTGTTATCGATGAGTTTCTTTGTATTGGATCCCTCTTTATTGAACGTTAAATTTAAAACACAACATCTGAAAAGTTTTAAGATTGTTAATTAAAAACTAAATTAGATTTTAGTACTAGCATAAACTCTAAGAAGAATCATTCACTTTGACTACTAACTTGCTTTGATGGACCAAATGAATTGAGACATGATCCCAATCAGGCATAAATATAATTTTATATGCATGCATGACATGTTGAGTTGACTACTAAGGGTGTTATGGTAATTTCACAATCGAGAGACCTGAAAGAAGGAGGAAGCTTCGAGAACAAAGGTTTTCTCATGGAAACCGGAAGGGCAGTGAAGGAGAATATGTCGGCCCAATCAAGCTTCTGCTCATCGGATTGAATAAAAGCTTGTCCAAATCCTTCTACTTCTTCTGGGGTTTGCCACAACTTTCTCTTTTCTTCCATTGGAAGTTTGAAGAGCTCTTCAGTCTCTCTCTTCATGTCATTCACCAACGATGAGCTCACTCCATGATCCACCAACTACAATTAAAACAAAGTATTTCAAACTACATAAGGTCGCAAAGAATAACTTATTACAAATGTATAGGTTGAAAATTAATCAGATTTTAATGTTATGTTAGAGTTCATCCCATCTGAGTATCTAACTTTAACACTCTCTTAAGTACATATCAGATAAGTTGTGGGACTTTGCATGTGGACCATGGACTTTACATTCAATCAAACTGACTTAGAAATGTGTGATTTGTGTTGAGGTTGAGCTTTCATATCAGTCTTTGGGTTTGTTTTCATTCTTGGTTGTTGATTTGATCCTTTAAATTTTCGGTTTGTGGTGTCTGTTGGCTTGTAAGGATTCTGTAGGTAGATCCTTTTGTTCTCTCTTTTCAAGATTTTAAAAAAAAAGATAGATTTATATATTGTTTTGGTGATAAAAAAATTTGGATCTAATCATGTTGAAGTTCATCTTGTTTAAAATAATTTAAAACCCATAAATACCATGGACCTTAGGTTCAATCAAACTGACTAAGAAACTAATAATTTGAAAATGAATTGGATCTTTATATCAAGTTTTTTTTTAAAACGATCTTTATATCAAGTTTAAGTTTATCTCATTTAAAATAATCTAAAACCCATAAATGATGTTTAACTGATGTTTTGATTTACATGTTTAATATACTTGACTGTTTGAATGAGAGATCATCTAATCTCTGTTGGAGTATCTATTTCGTCCTAATTTATGTTATTTTGTCTTAGTTTATTTATTATGTTTATTACAGATTTACAGCAATTCTATACGGATTATATTACAACAAATTTACAGGGACAAAAAGTTAATTCAGAACAAATAATATAGGGACAAACTAATTAGTCCAGACCTGAAAGAAGCCCCACTCTCTGCAAGCAGAGTCGAGGTTCCCTAACTCATGAGAGTCTCCATGGAGCAACCTCTGCATGTCGATGACCGGAACCTCGGACCCCGAAACCTTGCTGGACACGACGGAGCTGTCCCGGTCGGGACGAATATACCGGTCCGGGACGGCGGAGACGCCTTGGCTGGCCATCTCTTGCACGCAAGGCACCAAAAGAGACCTCCCCACCGTTGGAGCTGCTGATGATTCCATATGATGTTTTTAATTTCTAATTAACACAAATTCACAAGTATTCAGCTGAAGAAGACACTGATTATTCGTAAATTTATAATGCGGTTTGCTTCCTAATACGATCCGGATACAATTAAAAACTATATACTTAAATCTAGCGACTGTTCAAACAAATTTTAGAGCCAACTAACAAGGATGGACTAAATTAAAAATTTGTAGTGTGCTGGTAGTTGAGTCTTGGGATAATTACAAAAAATAACTTTAATGTATTCGGTTTTTATAACTTGTGTTCCTAAACAAACAGTCCTAACAATTTGCACCCTTGTTTTCTTAATTCGTACCATACATTGCATAGTTTAAAGATAGAGAAAAAGACATATTTACTCCTACATTAGAAAAAATACATGTTGGCGATTAGGATTTGTGTCGCCGTTGATTTGTTCTGTTTTCAATGTGATCACACTCATGGCTATGACTTTGTTTGTGGGGCTTGATCAATTGATCATGTCCTCGCCTCTCTTATTAGTGATTCTGCTATGGGGACAGGAACCGGGTGAAGAGAAACAGACGCAGTTAGAGTACAAGCTGCTTGGCTCTGTGGACGGAGGACGGTAGGGGCCGATGGAGGAGAGGGGAAGAAGGCCTCACAACGGTTTGTCCACGGCAGAGGGGGTGGAGGTTTTTGGCGGCTATCTGCCGACGGGGCTGCTAGGGCGTGCCTCCTCGCGCGACGGCTTCTGTGTTGGTTTAAGGAAGGTATTATCGTGTTACCCTCCATTTTTATCGATTTTTAGTATCGATGATCTGCGATATGGTCGTCTGAACCGATCGATGTTGGAGTTGGTCGGATCAAGGTCGACCGCTCTATGTAACCCTTACCCGGTGAACGATTGTTTCGGGCAGGTAGGTATTTGTGTCCACCGTGTGATTTGGTCTCCGGTGCGGCAGTTAGTCACCTACCATCTTGGACGACGGTTGGATTTGGCCAAAAGAGGACAACGACACGACGGATGGTGTTGATTCAAGTTATCGAGACTTCTTCTCGAAACCCTTGGCGAGCTCGGTGCAGGAAGGAACAAGGTCGGGGCATTCTCTCCGATTGGAGAGTGGGACCAGTTGGACGATGGTCCAATCACGGAAGCAGAGAGTGTTACGAAGTCCGAGGAGGTATCAGACTTTCCGGCGAGGGGCGACAAGTACCCTAGCCTCGATCAATGAGTACCTCGTGGTCCAGTGGGGGTTGGTCGGCATCACCACCCCACTGGACGTAAGGTGGCAGAGGTTCCACCAAGACTTGATATAGTACTCTCTACCTTTTGAGGGGCTGCAATTCCGCGTTAATGAGTCTTACTTTTATCATTTCAGGGAGGACGACGCAAGCTGGCATCCTGGAGGAGTATCCGGTCCATCGTAGTACCAATCTAGAAATATGTCCGCTCAACCCTAGCTTCCAAGTCAGTTTAGCTGTATCGGTGTCTCAGGACGCTACAGTAGTACCCCCTTCTAAACGTATCAGCGAAGCAGTTCGATCAATGAGTCATATTTACTTTTAACGCACTTTACTGTTTGTCAGCCTTTATTTTCCAATACTTTTATTTTGGAGGTGTTTGGTGTATTTACCTTTCATCTTTTACAATATATAATACCATTCGTTTATCTATCAAAAAAAAAAAAGAAGAAGAACTACCTATGTACTCTCAATTACAAGTTAAAAAAAATATTATATTTGAGACATTTTCTACAAACGTACAATATCCGAGGAACATTTTCAACAAACATATAATATTTGAGGGATATTCTTTCTTTCCTTTTTGCAAAAGTGTATTTTAGTATAAGGGTAAAAATAGTATTTTTTTTTTTATATGAGTTATTTATGTAATTATCCTTTCATACTTTTATCCATTTACAGTAATACAGACCAGAATTGTAGGAACATCCATGTACGTGCAAAACTAACAAAATGATCAACATGAAATCTTTTCTTTTATTTTTAAATTTTCAACGTAACCAATACTGATAGATGTTGACAATAAAGATATATTGCTACGGGTCAGGGATATGAGCTCCTTGTCACTTTTAGACGTGAGAAGAGCAAATTGTCCTGAAAAACTAATGAGTTGTTTTGTTTATTTTCTTTTCCGAGTGCCACTATCTCAAATTTTGTGAAAAGAGTTATAAAGTCATGTATGGCTGGCCTAGTGGGAAGGAGGATATCACGTTTATGTTGATCATGTCCACTACGACTTTGCGATTGCACTTGTTGTGCGCTCTCTGACACAGGTACGACACCAACCATCTCAACGTGTCCCGTATCGTTTAGGATTTCAGTAGTGTGGAGGATAGATGTTGGTACTAAGGTCACCCCATCCCATATTTTTCGATTCCTGGCCTTCCCTACCACCTAGAGGAGGAATCTGATAGGACCACCTTGGGGCAACTAGAGAGATATTTGAAGGCGGGTTTTAGGCAATAAGGGTAAACTATTATCCTCCATGTCCGGAGCGTGAGAAGACTATTTCAAAGGTTCATTTTTAGAGTGAAAGAAAAACTTATCTTAATGGTCTACGAATGGAACATGTCGAATATTAATTGGAAGTAGTAACCGTGAGATTTAATAATGTGTTAGTAGTGATTAAGAATAAATCTTAGTCGGAGACGAGTGGTTATCTATCATATCAAGTATGTTTGGATTATTTAATATTATTATTTTAGAATAATTATGGTGTCTATTGTTTATAATAAAATGTGACAACTTATAAATGATTGGTGGATGGGTACTGTGTTCCTCCGAAATCATTGTGGAATCATGGGACAAATTACAAGTTGAAAATATAAAATTATAATTAAATCTGTGATTATCAACTTGAACATTTTAGTTAAATTAGACTTTTCAATGACCAGGACTGCAAATCCAAGAATATATATAGTCGTTGGCCAATTCAACTAAATGACATTCCTTGGAAATTCGCTATTCGTTATTAAGTGACGTTCCGTGGAAATCTGCCCTACGGTGAGTTCATCTCAAAACTTTTTTTGTTACTATTTTTAGATTTTCCAAAACCATCACCACATGTCTCGCACTGATTGGTGGATATGCACCACCGAACAATCTAATTACAACTCAGCAATTATTTTTATTAATGAATCCAATGTCAGTAACAATATAATAATTACATCGACAAAGCTAGAACCTCAAGGAACAAACTAAACCAGTAAGTCACTCCTAAGTCCAGAGAGAGATCGACTGACACAGACAGGGCATCGGCTCTGTGTCTAGCCATAGGGCACCACGGCTGCGGCGCTCCTGTGAGCAGCAGCCACAGCGACCGCTGCTGCACCGAACTGGGACTGCGCCTGTAAGAGCTTCGCATCTATGGCGATCCGACCGTTCAATTCATCGATCTTGTTCTGTGGCCGGCGATAGGGGTTGGTGTTAATGTCAACGGCCATGCCAAGCGATGATGCTCTGCCTGCCATGTTGCCTTTTGATGGATCCATCTCTACCTTCTCTTGGCTCGAAGCGTTGCTCCTGAAGTAACTCTGTGGTGATGCCTGAGGGACGCCTTTGCTTGTGTACAGCGACCTCGGATCATAACCATCCTTGATGCTCCTGCTGCTCTCGTATGGTAGAACAGGCCCCACAACCCTCCCTGGTTTCGCTGCAAAGCCGTCCAAATACCAATGGTTTACCGTTTATGTCACATGGCAAGGAGAACGCAAAAAAATGAAAACAAGTAGTTTGGAGATCGATTACAGCCTAACCTAACTAATAATTGAGAGGGCTTTCTCACTACCCCAAGTTAAAAGAGTTACTACAATCACTCTAAAAAAAATAGTCCCAGTCTATCTCAATTCCGTCAAATTTTGAATGTGAAATGATGAAAACACCCTTTCTTTTGAACTTTAACATTTTCACAAAGGGTATCTTCGTCATTTCATACAAAAAGTTGACAGGGTGGGTTTGTCAAAGATTTTTTAAACTTTGGGCTAGTTAGTTGAGGAGGGTGCACATTTAAGGGTAGCTAAGTGAGGTTATCCCTAATTGTGATATAGAAAACAAGTAGGCTTGCTTTAAAGCACAACAAAAAAATGTTCATACCATTTGGCACCTTTGGTGGAGGTCGGGTAGGCATAACCCTTGGTTGAGTTGCAGAATTTGCATTTGGTACTCTATAGTTCCTGCAAGACTCGTCTGTAACTTGCTTGTTTTGAAATGAAGCCGGATTTGTCTGCGTATTAGGAGGTATTGTACTTGAATGGACCGAGGACCTGCAAAAGAAACAATAGAGCATTACAAATGTACTACTATATAGAGAACAAGGATGAATCACGAAAGCTTTTGATGTCAGGGTTACTGTCTCCATGTGATATATTAAAGCAGGTTTAGATAAAGGGTTACTTACACCTAGGACCTAGCTACACCTATGTTCCAAATTCGTTCTGCACCTACCTTAGGTTGCAAAAAAAAAAACAGAACTCTTTTTGGCCAGAAAATGACAAAAATACCCTTGAACCTAATCTCGAAAAAAAAAAGGCTACATAACTACCCAAAACATTTTCAAGTATAAACAGTTGAGTATATGTAAGAAAGACTCCTTAAAAGATAAAACTATTAAATGGACAAATGGCATTTTTTGATATTAGGGTCAAGGCTATTTTTTGTGTTAATTACACCTAGCTACACCTAAGTTCCAAACTCGTTTTGCAGCTATTCAAAAACCGACACAGCTCTTTTTCACCCCAAAATGATGAAAATGCCCTTGACCCTAATATCAAATAAGACTCCATAGCTACCCAAAACATTTTAATTAGATGTAAAAAAACGGTTGAGCAAATGTAGGACTCCTTAAGAGATAAAACCATTAAATTGACAAAAAAACATCTTTTGAGATTAGGGTCAAGGGAATTTTTGTCATTTCTGGCAAAATAGAACTATGTGAAAGTATTTGAAACTTCAGGTAGCTGAAAACGAATTTGGAATTTAGGTGTCTGGCAGGTGAAAAACTTGTAAACTTAAGTGTAATTAACCCTTAGATAATAGATAGTGCATTATGATGCAGTTCTTACAATAAATTCACAAAGGCATGTCTTACCGAGGGAGGGACACATGCTTCCTCTCAAGTGGAATGACGGGCCCACTTTTACCACTATTTTCCTCGAGATGAGCAAACTGCTTCCGGAAATGATCTACCGCACTGCAGTTACACCATAAATCCGTATGGAAGGAGGACAAAACCGTAAAAGAACTATAATGTAAATTGTTCTTGGAATCAAGCATTACCTAGGATAGAGAAAATTTAAGCTTTCGGTTCCATTCATGTAGTCTTTCAACAGCTGAGGATGATATTCTAATATCTCCCTATAAATTAGCTCTCTTATGTCGTCCTTTGTTACCCTACGCCTCTCGAACTCAAACTCCAATTTCGAGATTGGCTGACAAGACGGTTCTCTCTCAATTTTGGCCAGGCCTTTAAAGTATGGATCAGCCAGTGCCTTCATAAATCGAGAACAAAATGTTCTTAATAAGCTTGTATCAAAACAACATAATAAAATATAATACAGAGGTTAATTACACCTACCTATAGTTCAGTTTACTCGTTTTGCACACAGCTACCCTTAAGTTCCAAATTCATTTTTGCAGCTACCCTATGTTTTGAAAACTCTCACATAGATATTTTTTGCCAAAAATGATGCCCATGACCCCAATCTAAAAAGAGACTCCATAACTACCCAAAGTATTTTGATTATATGTAAAAAACGATTGAGTAGATGTAAAAAGACTCCTTAAAAGACAAGTATTCAAAAGACGAAAAAAATACATTTTTATACTAGAGTAAAGGGAAATTTTGTCATTTTTCAGCGAAAAAGAGCTCCATGAATTTTTTGAAACCTAGGGTAGCTTCAAAACAAATTTGAAATGCAGGAGCAGCTAGGTGAAAAACATGTAAACTTAGGTGTAGCTAAATGTAAATAACTCTTAAAAAATATAGAAAAAAAATGAATCAGTTAAAGGGAAAAGACGGGAGCAAAAGGCATAGAAGCTTTAAGAGGTTCCATAAATCTATAACCAGAATGAGTTGAGGACAGCAAAAGAAACGCATACCTCCTCTGCAGTAGGTCTATCCTTTGGATCAAATGCTAGCATTCTTTGTAAGAGCCAGAGTGCTGAAGGATCAACGTGTGGAAATTTCTGTGAAAAAGGCACGGGATGCTTTTTCCTCATTTCCATCAGGTATTTTCTAGCCTTCTCATTCCTGACCTGCATGAAATTGGAAAAATAACAAATTAATACCACGTTATGAAAAATAGTATATATGGCTAGCATGGTATTTAGGGATAATCTCACTTAGTTACCCTTAAGTATGCACAATTCTCAACTTACTACCCTTAAGTTCAAAAAGTTTTTGACAATAGCCTAAGATTTTGTCTCAATGTACCCCAATTCCGTCAACTTCTTGGATGTGAAATGAAAAAAATACCCTCATGCAAAAATAGAAGGGTCTTCTCGTCATTTCACGCCTAAAAAGTTGATGGAGTTGGGTTAAATTGAGACTAAAAAAACTAAGGGGTTGTCAAACTTTTAGAACTTGGGGGTAGTTGATTGAGAAAGGTGCTGAGTGAGATAATCCCAGGTATTTAGCATCTAAAAGAGAGACAGTGAAATTATCATACTCCAGAAATGGTTTCTGATGCTGGTGTGCCAAGAAGATCGGTGATCAAATCTAATTGATGCACAACACTTTTACCAGGAAACAGCGGCTTCCCCGTCAGTACCTCAGCAAAGATGCACCCAACACTCCAAATATCAATGGCAGGCGTATACTGCAAAAACAACCGGTAACCAATGACTAAGAGTTCATAAAACAATTAAACTTCTCCAGAGAAGCAGAAATACTTAGGCACAGGTACCTGAATGACAGATATTTCAACTTCCAGGACAGTTCATTAGTCCTCCCTGAACAAGAATTATTATAATCTAGGCATTACAGCTAAAGCAGCACAAGACATCCCACACAGAAACATGCTACTATGCTATAACTCGTTCCAATATGCAGAGGCTAACAATTTCGAAACCTACCAGTTGTAGTTCAACACCTATCTGCTCTATCATATTCTTGGTTCTTGACTAGAAAATTGATCACCTAGCAAAATATTGGAAATTGATGTTGTTTTCTCTCACGGGCAAGCAGTGTCCTAATATAGCAGGCTGCACATGACTCAACAAATAATTTGACGGTGTTCATATATACTTCTATCTCAGACTATAATGAACAGTTATTACCAAAAGCTTGATAATCGGCAACAAATTGAACTCGGATTATAATTTACAGTTATTACCATACTTATCACCAAAAACTTCAACTATGGAGAGAACAATGAACAGGGCATATTGAACTAAGGCTATAATGAACAGTTATAGGTTCTATCATGTTGGTAATAAGTCTATAATGAACCGGGCAAATTAGATAAGGCATACCTTAGAGAAGAACGAGCCACAAAGCTCTGGAGCCCTATACCATCTTGTAGCCACATAATCCTGCAAAGAGCACCAAGGGAGAAAACACTAAGAAAATATAGATCTATGATTCCCTATGAAATTGAAAACTTAACCCTGGAAAGATTTGCTTTGAATTAAACTGTAGAAAATAGTGTTAAGATTACGTACCGTCCAGAACACTGTAGTCGGGGTGTCACTAAATGCGACTCTTGCTAGTCCAAAATCACAAACTTTCAGTTTGCAATTTGCATTTGCTAATATGTTCTTCGGCTTCAGATCACGATGGTACACATTAGCTGCAACCAACAGTTTAAAATTAATGCAGAGACACCAATCACTTCAACTATATCATAAAGAGTATAAGATATAACAATTATAGAGTAGATGTACAACAGAAGAGACACCTGTATGCATATATTTCAATGCGCGTAGCATCTGATAAAGAAAAAATTGATGATGCTCCCTTGTCAAGTCATCATTAGCTTTGATGACTTGGTGAAGATCAGACTCCATGAGCTCAAAAACAACAAAAATGTCTCTAAATTCCCTTTTAGAGGGCGGCAACATGATGCGCTTGATTTCAACTATATCTGGATGCCGTAAAAGCCTCAGTAGTTTGATTTCACGCAATATCCGAAGGGCATCAGACATGTGCTCAAAAACATCGTGTATTTTCTTAATTGCCACTTTTTCACCAGTATGAGTGTCAATGGCAGCACAAACAACTCCATAGCTTCCCTTCCCTATAACTTCAAGAATCTTATATCTATTGGCATCACCGTACTCAGTGAAAAAATCCAACTCTTTAATCTCCTGAGAAATTTTTAATCATCATCATAATCATGCATTGACAGATTTCACTACAGTTTACATAACAGATAAGAAGCAATAAAGCATGTTATAGCAAGCAGTATAAATGTTTTTGTAACCTATCATAATCCATTTAAGTTTCTTTTAATAATTGTTTTCCATAATGGAAAAAGAGGAAACGCCTTCAGAAAGAACTGAAACTATGATCATGATTAAAACCCATAATGAATGATCATTTAACAAACCTCCAATACAAACAAATTTAGTGCAAAGTTCAAGATTTTAAGTTCCATTGTCTTTCTACAATACCCACCCAAAGCCACAAACAAATTAACAAAAGTAATCTTCCTGATAAATGTTATAATTATTAATTGGGTGTCAGTAAGTTTTGAGTGTCCAAAAATGGAAATTTCTCCACAACTAATTCAATATTCACTTTTAAACTCAACCAGAACATACTATGTTCTAGAGTTCCAACAGAATAAGAAACCCAATTCATCCAAAACTCCTAATTCCTTCCACTTCCTCGAGATCTCACAGCAACCCTTTTCTCACACCCTACACGAGATCAGCTAATCACACGAAAATCAAGTTAAAAGCTAAGAAAACGAACAATCTCCTACATTCTTGGTTTTCCTAAAATGGGCAATTCACAAATGACCTAATTTCCGTCCTCGATCGCAACAAGAAATCAATCACCCCGACTCGGTTTTTCGTCAGTGCTTTCTCAGCAACCAAACAGGAAATCAAACCCAGATCTCCGCCGAGGGCAACAACCACAAACGAAATCCATACGCCAAATAAGGATATTTCAAAATAGGAAAGGAAATTAGAAAACCTTCTTCGAGCGATGATCTTGCTTCATCATTATCCCAACCCAGAACTGAGGCAAGTCTCGTTGAGCTGCTGGTACTACTGCGAATATGGCAGAACCCAGAATCGGCCTGCACACAACAGTCCAGAACCGATGGCCCTTTTTACCTTCAATTCACGCAAACCCGAGAAAGCAAGCGGATTTGGCCGAAGGGAGAGAGAAAATAAAAAAACAGATAAGGATGATTCTAGAGAGAGAGAGGAATTGGGTGTGGATCAGAAGGAGATCAGAAGGAAAGGTTGAAGAAGGAGCTCTTGGGCTGGATTTATAGACAAAAACGAGAAAATAAAAATTGAAACTTTTTGGAACGAGTCGTCTTGTGAGTTGTGTACTTCACTCGCATGCGCCTAAACTAGTGGGTTTATATGGTAATTTTCACCAAATTCAAGCCCTTTTTCCTCCCTGTGGATTTTGTAAAATATATATATAATATAAATAAGTATATGGTAAGGAATATTTTTCATTTAATTTCCTTTTTAATAATGGAATATTTCGAATCTTACACAAAAAAAATCTCCAAGTGGTGAAACTACTTTGTTGTGGTGGGTCATGACATTGATGGTTAGGTGTGGTATCACCAGAAGAGACTGTTTTTACAAAAACATGTCAAATAAAAAATATATAGTTTCTTTGTTTCGAGACATAAATGTTTTTTGTAAGTTATTATACATTCTTGACTGATGATACTTAAATTTTGTATTTTATTTAATTTTTATCCTAATTCAAACACTTGACTATCTGATGGAACAAGTGATGTGAATAATGCAATGAAAACGAGACAATTATGGACTAAAGAGTCAATCTATCATCATTATGAGAAATTATTATTTGTCTATTGTTACAATGCTAGTGGATAAAGTATCCTTTTACTTTAAATGCATTTAGGATATTGGAAAGAAAAGTAGTCTCCTTTTCGTTCTTATAGTGCTCAATAAATGAAAGATCAACATATCAAAGTGTTTTTAATATTTTTTTAAAATTCTAAATGTTTTTATTTCAAACAAATAAACAGAAATGTCGTATGAGCGTTAGTAGGGATGACAATTAAACTGGAAAAAATGAAACCGATCGTCATTGATATTGAAAATACCAGAACTATCACCACCAAGGCGATGAAAAAATTAGCAAGGCGATAGATCAACAATGAAGATCAACTTTCATATCAAGAAAACAATGATGAACCGAACTGACCAATAAAATCCTTTATTTTGAGCTTTACATTATATGGGATAAGCTCACTTTAAGTTTCCAACCAAACTTGTTGTCCATGCCTCTAAGAGCATGTATATCGAAGGAGGGGGGTTGTTGTCCATGCCTCTAAGAGCATGTACATCGAGGGGGGGGGGTGCGAAAGAAGGGGGGCGGGGGCGCGAGGCTGAGGGGGTAGGCTTCGGGGTTCGAGCCCTGCTCGATGTGGGGGAGAGAAATTGAGGGGGGGGGGGGGGGGGGCGAGGCAGAAACGCGCCTCTCGCCGCAGCTCCGCTCGCTTCTTCTCCTGGCGCGACACATGTCCTCCTCAGCCTCCAACAACTATTTTCAAACGGTTCATTTTTTAATAAGAATTAAGTACAAAAATCAATTTTCAAACACCTATAAATACCCCTTACTCTCTTTCATCCGATCTACACCAACTTTCTCCCTAATTCTCTCAATATTTTCTCTCCATTTTGCATATTTTAGTTTTAACAAGAAATGTCCGACGATGAGGATCAAATGAGGGAGGAGCTCGAAGCCGCAAAGCGTGAGAAGGCGAAGCTTTTTGTCACTCTAGACGTCAAAGTCGATAAATATATGCAGTAGGGGTGAGCATCGGCCGGTAACCGCCCAAAATCCCTAACCCATTACCCAAACCGTTTTTCCCGGTTACATAAAACTCGTACCCATCCCCATCATCGGTCGCTAAAGGGAAGGCCGATAACCGTCTGACCTCACTATCGGCCGGGGACGGTTATAACCAACCAACCCAGGGCCAATGGGCTTCTTATTGGGCCTACTGAAATAAATATTCAAAAATTGTCTATGCAACATGTTCTCTTCAAAACAGTACACTTCAGTGCTCCCTTTTCACTTCAAAAATGATTAAAGATTTAATGAAAGAATATCCTAACTCATTTTATTTAAATCGATCATCACCAAATTATTAGAAGAAAATACACATATGCAAGTAACCGGACAAAAACTGTTTATGCAACATGTTCCCTTCAAACATAGTTCAGGGTCATTTCTTAATTGACCAGCAGCAAATAATATTTGAATGTGAACTACAGCCCTATATCACATGCTCCTATATACATGTAGAGACATATACATAATTTTCAGTCTTAATATATCTCAACTAATTGCAAATCGATAGAGACATGTTCCCAAGAAATGCAAACAAGTAAATAACATCAAAAAACAGTTTCCTCGTGCTGGTTTCACTTCAAACACAACTCAAGGGATTAAAAAGGCCCTATCTTACAAGTTTTAATTGACCAGCTTATTTGAACGAGGAATAGCATGAATGCAAACACTTCAATTCGCGAGTGAGCCTCAACCCAGCACGTGCTACAGTGCCGGTATAGCCGGTTTTCTTGTAAGAAAACCGGTCAAACCCGTTGACCACGCCGGTTTAGCTATTTCCAACCCGTGCCCACTCGTGGTAAGGCCGGTTCTGGGTTTTTCGATGACGGGGACGGCCGGGATGGTCGGTTTACGGTGATGGTCAGATTTTTGCTCAACCCTAATATGCAGGACATTAGAGAGCTGCAAAGCGTGGGCACGTCTAAGTTGACCGAGGAACAACAAGTGAATCACGTGAAAATGTTGTCTTTATATTTCGCACAAGTCGAGAAGATTCAGAGACAAATTGACGCTATTAACATATAAATTAATGTATTGTATTTAGTATTGTTTTTAATTAATGTATTATTGCAATGTTTGATTATTAATGAAATTTCAAGTTTATTAATTAGTTTTGTATATTTTTTTAATTTATGTATTTATTAATTAATTTTATATATTTTATTTATTATTTTGTTCATTTAATATGCATTTAGCAAATTCAGTAAAAGCATTATTAATTATCCAGTCAACATTTCAGATGGGCATGATCCTCATATCTGCCCCCTTGATATGGTGCACTCTCAACTTTAGAGGGGCATAATCGCAATTCAACCCAGTTAGCAGAGGATCCTACCTCAAGCCTCAAGGCTCAAGCCCCCCTTGATGTACATGTTCTAAGACCTATAAACAATTCAGTCAATTAGTCTATTTATAAAGCCCATTTTAATATGATACTCATCCATTATCATTTAGCCTTATTTTTCCTTTTTTTTTGGTCGTCGCCATTAAACTACTACTATACACGACTTTCATCTCCTAGATATTGCTCGCGAGTCTCTTTATCTCTACAATCTTGATATTGTTCTCTTCTACGCATCCACACCTCAATGTTGTTGTATCAGAAGGATGGTACATCGGCGACGATCCGCGACTCCTTGTTGCGGTGGTGCTCACCTTCTCCGTGTTAACCTTCCACGTCTCGAGCGAGTACACATCTGACGATTTAGTCGGGAAAAAATAAAACGAATCAAGCGAGTTCTGCTATGCAGCCTCGTCAGGGCCAATAATTAGTGAGCAGAGATTCAGGGCTTTTAGACGGGAGGGGGCTGAATCTAGTGCACACTCCCCTTACTTACTGTCGAGTTCATGTTCGATGGTTCTCCTCACGAAGAAAAGAGTCATCTCCATAGGATCAAGCAACGTTTAGGCACCATCTTGAGCTTTGCTCCACAATTTGACTTTATTCTTTCAGTTTCCGTATCCTTTGTTTACAAACCGAAGTGCTATACGTTCTTTGTTTCATCGTCTGTTAAGCAGGGAGCTCTTGTTCCTTGGTTCCTATCTAGCGACTTTTTCTATTGATAATATTTGCACCTTTCATCAAAAAAAACTATCCTACCCATCTCTCGTTCTCAATGAGTAACTTACGTTGATTTTTTTTTTTTTTTGCTTCTACAACTCATATATTCCACGACCTAGCCGTTCACTTTCATCTATCCTCTCCTAACTTTTTATATCTTTTTTTGTAGAAGAAAGTGAATTTTATTTATGCTCTCTAGAATCTGAGAAGGATTCAAGAGAGAGGAGGAGAGTACCTCCCAAGAGCAACAAGTACAACCAAGAGAACATGCTAGCAGCACTGTCTCAGAACAAACCCTGAACGGGCAACAAACAAACTCGGTCTCACCACCAGATAAAACAACCATTAAGCATACCTGGGTCTAACAACAAACCTATACCCAGAACAAGTCAAAAAACAACCTAAAACAGCCCATACAGAGGGAAAACCGAACTAATGGTCTCAGAACCAAAATTCACACATTAAGCGAACAATGCTAACAAGGGCAAAACCCAACTAAAAACTTAGGTCTATTACCAGAAAAGCCCAACCTTGAAGCACTCAGAAAACAAAAAAAGTAGGTCTTCAACCTGGATTTTACCACCATTAAATGCAAAAAAGAACCCAAAACTTGGAACCCAAAACCCCTAGATCAAACATGGGACAGAAAATTGTTCCCAGGTCAACGAGACTTCAATCCCATGAAATGAAATTAAATCCCTAACATTGCTGGTGGCCAGCACCACATCGACGGGACCTAACTAGTGGGAGACAACCAGTACCCAAAAACCATTATACCCTATCGACGGGCTTCAAAACAGGTACAATGCCTAAACCCTCGTCGGTGGCCAACACCCTAGCCGGCGAGCCCGAGCCAACAACACGTGGACGGGAAGAAACAGAAGACCCAGACGATAGAAAAAGAAAGGATAACGGGGGGAGAGATCAAACCTGAGTGAGCTAGGGGAGAGACACCACACCCCAATCACTAGGACCTTAACACACCGAGCATAACCTCCACAGACTCAAAGAGAGCCCTCATCTCTGGTCAGCACCGAGAGAAAGGTTGAAGGAGAGCATAGTGTCATAGAGGTGAAAGGGGCGGAGGAGGCCCTCGAGCAGTCAAGGATCCAGTCTCGACGACAAGAGCAAGAGGCGACCTTCTCAGCACCGAAAACGACCCAAACCTCAACGATCCACGTCTAAAGCAGCGAGGAAGCATGTCCCACGACAAGTATGGAAGGAAACGACCACAGCAAAGTAGGCCCTTCACGCAAACCGTCGAGGAAGCGGTGAAGAGGAAACGAAGTTCAGTCCCACCAAAGCGCCACCAAAACCCAGATCCGCACCAACCCCTACTTGAGAAGACAAGAAAAAGTGACGCACGCACCAGATCTGAAGAAAGACGCGCCGAGGAAGGACAAGAAGCCTGAATCGGACCACCGAGAAGCGAAGAAGGTTGAGGGGAAAAGGCTTGAAAAGAAGGGGAAGAAGGGGAAAGGAGCTCGGGAGGGGAAGGATAAGAACTGGCAAGGTCGAAGGTTTTCGGATTGAGCTGTGGGAGCTCAGATCTGAGAGAGGAGGGGGAAAGAGGGCAAGTACGGTGGAGCGAAAGAGATAGGAGGTAAAGGGCGGGGAATCCTTTCCGACAACAGCCATAACCATGGTGGCCGTGGTCGTCACCGGCGAGGGAGAAGAGCGTTGGCGAAGGTTGAAGATGGAAGGCGCAGTTCCCAAGTCAGAGCGTTTTCAGAGTCCCTTACTTTTTATATCTTATTTGTTCTTTATATTTCATCTCATCTCATATCTCCTTCTCAACTATTTGTATATCTTGTTAATTGTTATAATAGTATATTGTGTCATGTTTTTTTTGTTTTCACTTTGTTGTTTATATTTTTTGTTCTCGTTATAGTTTTTTATATATTTTTTCTATTGTTTTCCTTTTTCAAATTTGATTTTAGTTTTTGTTTTTGTGATGGAAAAAATTCCGATTCAATTCTGAGAACTCAAACAATGATTCTAATTAAGATATCCATTTACAAGTTCATGATTAAACATTTTTATTTATTTTTTCATCTATATATTTGTGTGATTTGGATCGGTGATGAACTCGAATTTGAACTCTTTAGATATGGATCGATGGATATGTAATTTTTATATATTCTTTTTTAACGAAGGTGGAGATTTTATCAAAACTAGAATAAAAGAGTCATTACAATGGTCAATGCCTCGGAAGATCTTTGTCCAAAACACTTAAGACATAATGACCGTAAACTTTACAATAGGAAATAGATTTAAAACAACATGGTAGCTTAAAGAAAATGAAGTGCAGAAACTGAAGAGGACCGCTCAAAGTAGTGCGTAAACAATGCTTGATCCCATGAAGAGGACTCTTTTCGTTGTGAGGAGGGAGGCCGAACTTGAACTCAATAGGTTTAACGGGGGGTGAGGCTTGAGTTAAGGACCCATGGCCCCGAAATCGTCCCAGATAGGACGCGCAACCTCGTAGATGGGACATACCCTAGGAGGCCTATCTCTGAGAAGCGCCTGACATCTCGGGAAGGTGGACCGACCACGGTACGCCCCTTGACCCCTAGTTGAAGGTTAGGTAACGTGTATGAGGTTACAATTGGTCCCATTCCTCGAGATGACGAGGCCTTAGGTAGTGTGTCCAAGGTCATTGATGCGAACCTCGGGGTGGTGTTAGTGCCATTGTACCCTAGTCTATGGCATACGACTTTCTCGATTTGAACTTCAAAATCAAACCATCGAACTTCGGGACCCTCACAGACCAGGTAGCCTATTCGGCCATAGTTGAAGCAAAATGATGAGAGGTGTCCATAGGTTAGAGTAATCCGCACTAATTCCAGAAATTCTTGGAACCTCGTGATTATGGTCCGCGGAAGGGGACGATGAAGCTTCATCTAGAACCGGACTTTGATTTTCCTACCCCAACACATGCCCTATTGGTCACAAGGAACGTCTACGCTCTCTCTTAGCGTAGACCGATGACCTCTCTGGTGGCCTTTGTCCTGACAGGGAACGGAATGCCACGTACATGTACCCATAGTTGGATCTGATCCAACCTGGGAAGGTCCCGAGTTGTCGGGTCCAAGATTTCCCCAAGCATCAGCGGGTACCCATTGAAACACCAAGGTTCGTATTATGAACCTAGGTCCTTGCCTCCTGAGACGTGAAGTATAAGCCATAGGTCCCTCGCTCTAGGTCTTTGACCACTAAACCCGAGGTCGATCGTCCCCATGCTCGCGTTATGATCGTGAACATTAAATTCTTTCGATGTGAGAGGACAACGATCATGCGGTAGCTGAAGGGGAGGTAGGCGACGATACAAAACAAAATATGATTAAAGGTAGAACATTTTTTTAGAGAGACACACGTCTCAAGAGGAAACGTGGAGTATTAAGGAGTCTTTTTGTATACTGACTTATTATGTATTTGTTGACATATAAATATGTAAATAGAAATGTTATGGAAAATTGTAAATCTAGATCCTTTTCCTTAATTTTTTTTGATATTTTAGTCACTTCAACTTTTTGTCGTTTTCATTTCATCGTTTTTAGTTGTTATTTATTTAATTAATTTTGTGATTTTAATTTTTTTACCTTGGATCTTGGAGTTTAATTTAGACTGATATCTATTTTTGTTAATAATTTTTAGATAATGATTCTGGTTTTGCTCTTGTGTTTTACATATTAAGTTGTCATTAATAATTTTATTTTGTTGATGCATTATATTTCGTTTTATGGATGTAATAAGTAATGATGCTCTTTAAAGTACCATAGATTATTAAAATCAGCAATAATACAATCCTTCATAGATTTGGGATAACAGCCCTTGGGTGGTAGGTGTTCAATGCCTTTTCTAGTGCTTATTGGTCGATAAATCTAGTTCTACAGACTAGTTTTTTTCTTGGACTACTTGGCATTCTCCCATCCTCCTTCACATTCACAAGGCTACAAAATCACAAGGCTGTACAAGCAATCACATAGCTGCATACACATAAGGTTGCACAAGGGATTTTCCTCAAGGTTCATTTCACCGTTTGGTTTGGGACAAGGCTGTACAAGCATTTCACATAGTTGCATACACTTCAAGGCTGCACTCGGGATTTCCTCAAGGTTTCATTTCACTGTTGGTTTGGGGGATGGGTAGTTTTTTTAGACGTCTTTCTTATCTGTTTTCTCTTTTTGGCAAGTTTCTTGATCTGTAGCTGGCTTGGGAACTCTTGTCTTGTATCTTTTTTATCAAAAGATAATTTCAATTTGCTTTCGTTGATAAAAAAAATACAAGATCATAATAGAATTAAGTATTTTTCAGAGTAAAATAAGATGTATAGTATAATAATACAAGAACAATAAAGAACAAAATGGAATTATTTGTTTTCAGCATAGTGAAAGAAGATGTATTTTGGACCGAGAAGCGAGCATCCAAATAAGAAGGAAAATGGAAGTTGAGGATGTGCAACCAGCCAGCATCTACCTCATACAAAAAGAGAAAAAGCAAGTCATACAACACCTCTTGGAGACATACTAACTCAAAGGCCCGATTGAATGCACAGTAAGGACCGGGTGTCCGGTTGTAAAATTATGACCGCCCGAATTAATCACCGGTGGTAAATGAAAAATATTGTTGGTGATGGTGTCGTGTCGGTGTTTGAAATGGCGAAACCAAAGGTCACAGTTCGGTGGTTTGAAAGTGTCGTCATGGTCGGTCACCGATCAACGCTCACCCCTAAAAATGAGAGTAAGGAATAAAAATGATCAGTGGTCGATTAACTACACCGGTGACCTTACATCCTAACGGACATACAAGTCCCGATAACAGATTTCTCACACTAGCATCGACTGTCGGAAAAATCATCGATTTTTCATCGACGGTTGGACAAGTCAAGATTGGTTTTTATCGAACTATGTCTTTAGAGATGGTCCTTCGATTTTGGGGCGAAAATTCAAACCCAAAATGATTGATCCGAAAAAGTAAATACAACCCATCATTTTTTATCCACTCTTATGCGTAGAACTTCAAAACTCAACCCCTAAATTCTCCACGACTGATCTTCATTTACTGCTATGATTTACAGTCACATCTGACCTTTGTTTAACACTAGAATTTCATTCAACTTGAATTGGGGGCATATTGTAAAACAAACCTGATGGGATCAAGAAGCTCATGAAAAAGATTTCATGAAATAGATATGTTATTTTATTTGTTTACGATATTAAAGGCACGAGGCCAATTACTTCAATCGATCTCCTAGGTTCGAGGGTAGAGGTCGACTTCCAACCTTTTCATTTCACCTAGAGAAGATGCGATTGAGAGCATAAGATTTGTTAAGTAGAATCTGTCGAAATCAAGCGCTTGCCAAAGGGTAGCTTTCCTGATTCTTTAGGTAACTCTCCAACACAATCCCATCATCCCCTAGCCTCAATAAAGACCCTGATTCCCAGACTTCGTTTCATCATCACATGTCATTTTTTTATGAGAGAGAAGAGAACGCATTAAGAAAAAAAAGTGGGTGTGAATCCCTAGATGGGAGCCACACACCGCCAAACCAAGATCCAACAAAAATGCGAACAAAAAAGAAGCTAAATAACATATGAAGTAATAGAAAGGCCACTCCGTCCACCTCAACAACCATCAACCCACCAGACCAATAAGAAAAACATCAGACCTGCTAGGAGAGACAAGTGCCAAAGATAATTGAGGAACAAAATGATAAGCTCCTCAAATATGACGCGGCAAACCTTAGGTGTTCTTTGTTAGCGTAGTAGCTGGAGACTCAGTCCACTTGAGAAAGATAAACTTACAACGGATCTAGAGAAAACACGTCGATTACGCTTTAGTCAAATATGCCAGAGACAAAGAAGCCAAATACCGACCCACTCCGACCTCAGCCTCTAAGATCCCACTAGGGAGATCCAAGACCTAAGGAAAATAGTAGACGATAGCGACAGAACACCCACATCACCGCACCACCCCAATATCAAGGACCACACTCTCTAGGTTCACGAGCAAGCAACAGACAAATGTTCGATATCCTCCCTCACCACCTGAACCACACATAACACACCTCCACTGAGCTAACAGTATCGACACACCCCTATCAACCAAGAAGGAAACAGTGGGAACCCCATCATGAGAAAACAACCAAGTAAACAACTGAATCTTGGGCGAAACTAGGATAGACCATATCACAGAAGGTCAAGGCACGACACCAAAATCCACCCAACCAGCTAAAACCTAGAAAGCTCTAGTTGTCTAGAACCCTCTCGGGTCCAAAGACTAGGCCAACGCATTCGGGCGTTCGTACATCAAATGAAACCCCACTAGGCAAACTTTGATCTCCTTCAAACCAAAGCCACCTCATCCCAAACCCAAAGACCCCTCGTAAACAAAAATGATCACTCCACTTCCACAAAAAACTCTACAACCAACCCATCATCTCATGTCTCTTGATCATCTATATCTCATGTCTAGTCTCTGAAACTTATAAATCTAATGTAGAAGAGTAAAATATGATACTTCAAGCTTGAAGTATGCAAATTAATATTTATTTTTAGTGAATTCTCGATTTTACCCTTCATAAAAATACTCAATGAGTTATAACGGGTCAGAGTAGGATACATACCCCATCAGGTATTTTCATTAAGCGTCATAACTTCAACAAAAATAGAAATGAGGGTTAGGTGGTGTAATTTGTTTTCAAAATAAGGCTATTTCACAAATTTAACTCTTTAGTTTTTATATTTTTGCATACTAGGTCCGATTAGACTTATGAGTTAGAAATCATCTCTATATTTGTTGATTTTTTTAAACGAGTAACTAGGGAAGTGCATTACTGCAACAAAATAAACCATACATAGTAGGGCTAAAATGCCCTAGGCTCCAGAATATCATCCGGGCTGACCGTAGCTAACTCAACTCTTTTGGACCCGTAAAAAAGCCTACTTTAATTCGTAGACACAACCTCAAGACATCCCCTTACTGACATTTCAAACAAACCGAACAGAAAACAAAACGTCCAAACCCCCAAAAGAAAGCACGGAAGGAAACACAAACGACCTAAAATCCAAATCCTAAAACAATACATCAAACGAAACCAAACTAATAACCAAATTAACGAACCATAAAGGTCCTTATTAAAACTAGAAAACGTCAACCCAGAGGATTTTGGAGTGGTACCCTCCTTTCTTCCTCCATGTTCTAGGATGTCGTGAAAAAATGCACCTCCTTACCGTCCCGCCTCCAGATTCCAAACCCAGCTACCGGCTTTCTTCCGGTTGTTGTCCTCTAATGACCGTCACATTAAAGACGCATGTTACAGGATTTGATGAGGTTTGTACCTGATATTCACCAAAAAAAGGGAGCATCTGAGGGACGGAGGAGGGGAAGCCTCTTCGCTTTAGAGGATGATGCCCCAAGAAAAGTGGATCAACGAAGACGACAAAGAGGACAATCATGATGGTTAGTGATGGTCGACAACAACGTAAGAAGAAAGAAGCGAATAGGGTTTTTCCCTTTATAGCTAGAAGTTTTCTCTTTTTTAAGACAGAGAATTAGAATTGCCTATATTTTTTTTATTAAAAGCACGCATTGGACCCAACAAATTTAGAGTAGAAAGCTGGTATACATCTATAGAGTTTCATAGGAATCAGGTATCTATAGCTAGATGGTAAAGTTGGATAATATCGTTTCAGTTTAGGCCAACTCATGTTATTCGAAGGTTAGATATTTGTCTATACAAGTATTTGGATAAACATTATATCTCTAAGTTCCCACAAGTGAGGAAAGTTAAGTGGAAGGCCACGTGGCACATTCCTGCAAAATCAAAAAGGTTTATAAAGTGTCCAACACATGATTGCTCTTAGCCCGGTAACGAAATTTCAAATCGCACTCTAAAAAAACAAAACGGAATCAAAATTCAAAAACCAACGGTCACATATACCATTAACGCAGATGGAGTGAGTACTCTAACCTTACCCGAAATCAACGCCTCTTCTCCAAATCGGAAAAAAAAAAGCTCTCCTTTATTTCAATTTCGATTCTTTGTTTCGAATACTGTTCCTTCATAAATGGCCGACCAATGGCGTGACCCACTTCTCATCACTGACGTTTCTCGCCAAGAACACAGCTCCTTCAACCCCTTTCCGGTTTCAGATTGTGCAGGTTCAATGGCAGATCGAAATTCTCCTTCAGATATGAATGAGGGTAAGTTATCGATACCTGAATCTGTGAAATTTCAAATTTTTATGAAACCCTTTTGAGGATTTAAGTTGATGATCCACAGACTCTGTAGATTCATCTTGGAAATATCAGAGCTTAGAGGACATTAGTGCTATCAAATCCAGTGACCCAGATGAGGAAGATGCAGTAGATGGTAAAAAAACACTATCTTTTATACTTTATAGTTTATAGAGATGATTTGAACTTCAATTTTGAATCTTTGATCTGGGTTGAGCTCAATTTTTTCTTACATTTTCAGGTAGGTCAATGTTAGGATTCTCTCTCACATCTCCTGATTTGGTCATCTGCACTGGTTCACCTGATGTCCCTAGAGGAGGGTTTGAAGATTCCCCAGAATTTTTGGGGAATAAGTGTAATCTAAATTTAGGGTCTTCCTTTGAGCTCTCTCTAGAGAATGGCATCAATGGATCTGAAACCAAGGAGATCAGCAAGAAGACCCCAACTGTTAGGTTTTCAACAGTGTGCCAAACATTTCATGAAGAATTGTCTCCTGAAGCTTCCTTCGAGCTCTTCCCTCGCCCGGATGATGATGTAGAGAATGACATCAATGTCCTTCCTGATTCAACCATCAATGTAGGATCAAGTGATGAAATTGTGATCTTGGGGGAGGATAGTAACAATTGTGAGGAGCGAGGAGAGTATCTGAAACTGAGAAGAGAATGTGAGTGTGAAAGAAAGGAACTGATGGGATTGAGAACAGCATTTGAGGAGCTCAAGAGAGAGAATCAACTAAAGGTCAAAGAATGCCAGGAAGCTTGGAAATCATTGGAGGAGCTTCGTGGCGAGCTCATGCGCAAGTCAATGCATGTTGGGTCTTTGGGTATGAAACAATCTTGTATGTGTTAGCCACCTAAACGGCCTTTAGAAGATTGAATTGATGTTTGTTTGTTTACAGCTTTTGCCATTGAAGGACAGGTGAAAGAGAAGGGTAAATGGTTCTCATGCTTGAGAGACTTGACCAGGAAATTAATGGTACTGAACTTACTTCGATTAAGATGTCATCAGAGTTTGATTAAGATTTCATGGCTTAACGAGGTTTGTTTATGAGCAGATTATGAAAATGGAGCACATTAAGTTATCAGAAGAGGCTTTGGAGTATAAGAACTTCCTCACGGATATGAATGAAATGAGATCTACAATTCAGTCCACAAGTAAATAACATAACACACCCATCTATTGGTTATTCCATTTTCAGACACATTAGTGGTTCTTGTTTGTGTAACTCTCTCTCTCTCTTTATGATAGTGAGCCATCAAATGGATCTGCACGAAGATCTCAAGACCAAGTTCCTCGAAGGAGTCAAGGAAAGAAAACAACTTTACAACAAGGTCTTGGAGCTTAAAGGTTAGCGATTAAGCTCTTTTGATTATGAAAGATCGAAATTGTTAGTCTCTAAACCGTTCCAATTGCAGGAAACATAAGGGTTTTCTGCAGGTGCAGGCCTCTCAACAGTGAGGAACTCGCTGCAGGCGATTCCATGGCCATTGATTTTGACACAGCTAAAGACGGTGAGCTTGTTGTAAAATCAAATGGTGCAGCCAAAAAGACCTTCAAATTTGATGCTGTTTTTGGCCCTCAAGCTGATCAAGGTGCTAATTAATTAGTCAATGCTCTTCCAATGAACTGTTTTAGTATGTGTGTATTTATAGTTTCTTTGTACTTTGTGCAGCTGATGTTTTTGAGGACACAGCACCATTTGCAGCTTCTGTTCTGGATGGTTACAATGTCTGCATATTTGCTTATGGCCAAACTGGAACCGGGAAGACCTTCACCATGGAAGGTACAGATGAAGCTCGTGGGGTCAACTTCAGGACACTCAAAGAGCTTTTCAACATAATCAGAGAGCGAGAGAAACAATATCGATATGAGATATGTGTAAGCGTGTTAGAGGTCTATAATGAACAAATACGTGATCTTCTTGTCTCAAATAGTCAACCAGGAGTAGCTGCAAAGAGGTAGGCAAAAGACAAACGCTACCATAGATAACATATTGGAGATTTTAAGGTACTTATCTGAATATAAAGTTCTTACCTTTATAGGCTTGAGATAAAGCAAGTGAGTGAAGGGACTCATCATGTACCAGGGCTTGTTGAAGCGAATGTAAGCAACATGAGTGAGGTTTGGGAAGTTCTACAAACTGGTAGCAATGCAAGGGCTGTTGGGTCAACTAATGCAAATGAGCATAGTAGCAGATCTCATTGGTATGTATCTCTTTCTCTTGTTCATTTCCAATTCGATCCTTGTTGTGAAGAAACGAGTTAAATACACTTTTTTTTATGCAGCATACACTGTGTGATGGTGAAGGGTGAGAATTTGTTAAACGGGGAATGCACAAAAAGCAAGCTTTGGCTGGTTGACTTAGCAGGAAGCGAACGAGTAGCCAAGACAGAAGTGCAGGGAGAAAGACTCAAAGAAACCCAAAACATCAATAGATCTTTATCTGCTCTTGGTGATGTCATATCTTCTCTCGCAACTAAAAGCCCACACATCCCTTTCAGGTTTGGTTCGATACATATAGATCAAATCTATCAATAGTGTACCTTAAATGAGTGCTCTTTAGCTTATAGTGTTGCTTCTTGTGTGTAGGAACTCGAAGCTGACCCATTTGCTTCAAGACTCTTTAGGTACTCTATCACTTCCTCTTTTGGATTCAAGATAATGCAGATTCAGCATAGAAACAGGTTTGATCTAATGGGTTCTGATTTTTTTTCAGGGGGAGATTCGAAAACACTCATGTTTGTACAGATAAGTCCAAATGAGAGTGACCTTAGTGAGACTCTCTGCTCTCTTAATTTTGCAAGCAGAGTAAAAGGAATAGAGTTGGGGCCTGCAAGGAAGCAATTAGACACTTCTGAGCTCTTCAAATACAAACAAACGGTAGAATTGGCTTTTGACAGATACTTATGATCTTGGTCTGCATTGTGTTCTTCAAATCTCTGATCTTCTACTTGTTTTTTTTGTAGGTGGAGAAAACTAAACAAGAAGTGAAGTGTAAAGATGTGCAGATCAGGAAGTTGGAGGAAACAATCCAAGGCATGGACTTGAAGATGAGAGAAAAAGACCTCAAGCACAAGAACTTGCAAGACAAGGTATGAGTGATGAAGATCCTCACCTATCATATAAATTTGGAGTCCATGAGTTTGAAGTTAGTCTTTCTCCTGCAGCTAAAGGAATTGGAATCACAGCTTATGATCGAAAGAAAGCTAGCAAGACACCACGTGGACACGAAAATAGCAGAGCAGTATCAGAAACAAAGCGAAGAGCAAAACCCTGCACCAGTTAGGCCACCACTTGCGAATAGAGTGCTGGGGCCAAAGAACTTGATTGAATCTGTAACTCACATGAACACGAACACGAACACAAGACCATTGACTGATTCAACAGAAAAAGAAAACAATCCAGAGATGGCTGAAAGATTACTACTGCCAAAGAAGACCGGAAGAGCCTCGATATGCACAACAGCAAGGAGGGCTACTCAGATAGCTCTTCCTCTGTCAAGGCGCAACTCTCTAGCTCCTTTTCCAAGTTCAGTCCATCTCACAACACCATTTGTACCTTTGCCATCATATCAAGATCTTGAGGTGGAAGAAACATATGGGACTGAAGCCAACTGTGTCCCTGAGCTTGCAGCAAGTCCTAAGACGACCAAGAGTGGTGGTAAGAAGCTGAGCAGCATATTGAGAAGGAGCCTTCACAAGAAAGTTCTGATGAAGTCATCACCATTGCAGCAACAGGTGAGGAGAGGTGGAGTGAATGTGGGGATGGAGAAGGTTAGGGTATCGATTGGAAGCCGAGGGAGGTTGGGACATAGGGTACTTGTTGGGAATGGGAGGAGGATGGGGACAAGGGAGGTTCAGCAGAAGCAGAAGGAGAGAGGGTGGTGCATTGGAGCAGCTGGAAGAACTGTTATCTAAACATGGGTTTGTTCTAAGCTTTTGTTCATAATGCATTCCCTTGTTGCCTGCCATTGTTCAACTGAGGAAGTGCAAGTGATTAGAAAGAACAGAACACTACATACTTTTGTGGGTTTGATTTAGGTGGTGATGATGATGCTTATATCATCAGTTTAGATTGTTGTGCTTGTTTATGGATTTGTTAATGTGCATAATGACAAAGTTTGTGTGGTTGTTTTCTTATCAGCAATCTTGACTTTCAAAGAATGGCAGCCAGGGCAGTGCCCTTAACTCAAGAACCGGTTACTAATCCGAGCACCGAAAATCAGTCTCAACCATACTAACCTATCAGCCTAACATATCAATTTGGTTTCGAGACCTTTGTACTACTCTCTTGTTGGATTTGTATTTACTGTTCCCGTATTGGGATGCCGAGGTTCCTTGTGAAGGAATGCTCTTACTTGTAGTTGCTTTCTCCCCATCGTGCGATTGTCTTGAGGCTGAACTGTCATGCTAGCACTCGTTTCACTTCACTGGTCTATAGCTTGACCACCTCTTGTATTCCTTTTCATCCTCTGAAGATGTTCTATTTAAATTTGCATGCGCTGATCAAAGAAAAACCTGTCAGCCTAACAAAAGGTTCTACAACAATACGAGTGAACACACACTCAACAACCAACAATACCTACCACTTGCCACGAGATCAATCACCAATGGATTTGAGCGGTTCTTAACCTTGTTTAAGTCTCTTTCCCGAGCTTACCAAGTCTCGTGATCAGCCTAACCAAGAAGACGAGAGATTGCTCAAATAGGTACTTTTGCCTTTGACATTAAAATATACCATGAGTGGGTGATCGGGGTCTCAAGCTTCTATTTATATTACTCTGTGTATATTAAGATAAGATTTCACTGGTTACATAAACCAAAAGATTTAAACTCAAGAACAAAAATAAAAATAATAGCAAAAGCAGCCAAAAATCTCATCAAAACCCGAACCCGCCTGTCCCTTTTGTGGTTGGTTTACTCTTGTTAACTTCGACATATGATAGTAATGTAGAAATCCGCATTACAAATAAATAACTCAGATGAATTGTCCACAAACATATGATCCTTTTTTTAGTTATTTTTCCACAAATGGATCAGGGACAAATTACAAATGATTATCATTGTGACAGTTCAAACAACATGACTAGCTGTATGGATTGTTTACATGATGATAAATGAAAGGTTCTCTATCAAATTCAAAGGCTTTACCTAACCTGCTAGTAGGGGTGTCCATGGGCCGGGTTCCCGCCCCGTGGCTAATTTTTTGAACCAATCCGTGGTGACCGGGTTTAAAAAATTTAACCCGCTCCCGGCCCCAGGCCCAAAAAGACACATTTGAACCCGCCCGTCCGGATTATGGGACGGTTCACCGGGTTGGACCAACCCATCCGAATTTACTAACAATTGATCACGTTAACCGTAAGTAGTAGCACATATACTTTCAAATAATTTTTCATTATCCAAAAACCCTTAAAAAGTCATCAAAGAGTGCTTAGAATCACTTCTTAATTATGAAAAAACTCTCTACCCTATTAAAATTTTATCAAAGGTTCAAGGATTAAAAACGCCAGGAAGTTCAAGTTGACTCAAAACAGATTATGATTACAAAAGATGAGTTCAACTCAACACAAAACTATGACATATTATATTACAAAACTAGTGAATGGGCACCGCGCGATGCGCGGTGCTTGGCTTGAGAAATTGTATGTGGTCGTTGTGTAGTATAGAGGTAGTTACTCAGTTGTTTGTGCTTGGGATTGATAGTGGTAACAACGGGTGCATTATTTTGAAGTAGATTTCAGTAATAGGGTCAAGGAAATAAATGTGAAGTATGTGAATTGGAAGGTTGTTGTGTATTGGTGTTACATGGGTAGGTTGAGTTGGATTATCTGGACAGAAATTGGGTGGGTTGTTATATTAGAGTGTGTGATACAGCAAAGAAATAGTTATTTTTAGACCGGACAGAGAATAGTTGGGGTTGGTATATTAGAGTATGAGGGCCTGTGGGTAATGTGTCTGGTGTTGATGGCGAGGCCCATGGAACCAGGCCGAGCCGCGGCCCAATTTGGTGAGGTGGCGTGCGGTTCTAATTGAAGGAACCGAAGCGTTTTTTGGGAATGTGATGAGACGCACGAGTAGAATAAGAAACAGCCGCGAAGAAAAAGGTATCAGTGTCTGAGTAGAGAGAATCGGGTAGAAGGCAAAGATGAAGAACCGCAGAGAAACGGCGACTGGAAATAGCAGTGTACGGAGGTCGGCACGATTGGCGGCGTCTAGGTGGCATCCTCGGGGATGTCATCTGTGCCCTAGCTCGGAGATGTGCTCATACGGTAGCACCAGAAGACGCCGAGGGGAAGTTGTTGTCCCGACTCAGCAAACCCTACCGCAAGAGCAGGTCTCCGATATCTGTCGTCCCGTTTCCGTCCACATGCAATTCCGTTGGCGCCCAGAATGTTCCTGTAAGTCTAATCTGAGTTACTGAGTATAGTTGTGTTGGAAGATAGGTTTTGTGGGTATAAGTTTTCGTGTATGAGTCAGATTTAATATTGTCAGGTAAGTGGTGTGATATTCTTTGCTTGTCTGTAGGTTGATCAAGAAGGCAGATTTAGGAAGGGGCTAATGAATATTTGTAGGGTACCTTTCATCAAAGAAGAATTCGAGATGCTAAGGAGGTCCCATATCACAGAAGGGCCAGAAGTGGAGATCAAGGCCAATTTGAACATCCATCCAGGTAACAAAAACTTGTATTTTAGTTATTGAGGTTTTGGAACGATGCATGAAACGCTGCATGTGAATTGGATGTCACTTCTTTGGGACGGTATATTCTTTAGTTTGATTTAGAGTTATGAACTTATGCATGTCATATTTTAGGCGTAATGAAGCATGAAAAAATGTGTTAATTGGTTTGTGTCTTATGAATGGAAGCTTGATTATGATTTTCTAATACTGACAAATAGTGTTGCAATATTTTTATTCCATATTTGTTTTTGGATAATCTTAGTGTCCCTTATTTTTGTTCAGGTCAATGTCTCGCTGTTTGTTTTATCTGTTTTCCTATTTTAAATGTTCCCCATTTTGAGATATCAATGACATTGTGAATTCGGGGTATACAAATATGTTAATAACAATTTAAAGTAGCATTAGACACGTGTTTGACCTGCATAAATTTGAAAATGGGGGAATTATTATTCTTCGTCGTGTTTGAATGTTGAAAAATATACAATGTAACGATCTGCCATAGAATGACGATTTTTGAATGGCAAGTTTATTGTTTTCGCATGTTTTGTATGAACATATATGAAGTTGGCACTTTCTGTTACGTTGATTTTGTCCTTTAATATGCAGAGCTTGTTGCAGAGCTACATGCATCTCTGGATGACAAACTGAAGTGCCTAAATCTACTTAGAGGCTACCTTTACTGGTTTTTCGTAAGTAGCGTTAATATTTGCCTTCAAATATAATCTCCTATAAATTCTGCTGCCATACGTAGGTTGATTTATATATGTTGAGGATATTGTTAGTATGTAGTCTAAGGTTTTCCATATATTGGATGTGTTGCATACCATAATATGTATTATAAGTTTCTAACATGCATTATAATGTGTTGCATATAATATGTAGTATTTTTGAATATTGATTTACATTCTTCGTTATATCAATGAATGGGTTTGTTTGTATATTGTAGGGTCGATCCAGGGAAGGTGCATTCAAGCCTTGGCTGGATGAGAAATTTTTGGCCTTCGTTAGAGGTGAAGGGCAGTCTACATAGGGAAGGTGATAAGGGCGGCGGTTATGTTTTTGAATGCTAGAACCGGGTTATAGATTAGTAGTGACTTTTTTTGCAGTTCCCGGTATGAACCTTTTGTTTTATAGTTTGAATGACCTTCAGTTTGAAGTGGCAAACTTTTGTTTGAAGAACTATGGTATGTAATGAATAGTTTGTGAATTATATCTAAATGGTTATTTGGGCGATATTGATGGTAGTTGGAAACAACTTTGATTGATCTGTCTTTTATTTTAATGTTTTGAAACAAACTGTGGAGTAGGTTCAATAATATCTTGGTAAAACATGCATGGGTAATATGGTTTTGAAATTGTTATACTGAATTACAGTGCGATATGTCCATGGAATCTGTTATTGTTTAGCTCCAAGATGTTTTTGCGTCGTGGCTGATGTGTACATGTATTGTTGTCAGCAATTCTATTGTTTCTTAGGTTGAAAGTTTCCTTGTTTAAGTGTCAACAGTCCCGTTCCAGTTTATATTTTTTGGGCTGCCCGGTCATATGTGGTGGTTTGTTGGTTATTTTGTATCAATAAGGGCTAGAGAGGAAGTTCTTTAGTGTAGGACGACAAATACGGAATGCAAGATTGGTCTGCATATGAACATATATAATCAGCACAATTTGCGTATTTTTTGGTTGGAACGAAATAGTTGGAAATACTTGTGAATGGTAGAGGGAGGTGATGAGTGGGAGGTAATAATGGCAATGATATATTATGATGTAATCGCAATCCAAATTATTATTGACAATGCAAGAGATAGCATTACAGGGATGGGTGGTCAAGTAAAGCTAAGTTACGGTAAGCTTCATGATAGACAACGGTTTTTTTATTAACAATGGGTCTTCGGCTTCAGAGTCTGCATTCACGATGACCAAACCATTAACGGACGTAACCCGAGAGAGCGCAACATATAATTGGCCATGGGTGAAGACCTTGTACATGAAAAAAAAAGTTAGATGCACATATTACGTAAGGCGGATTTCTGTTAAATGTCGAAGGGTTATGAACACCGAACCTGTTGTGGCAAGTAGATGCCAACGTTGTTAAGTGATTGACCTTGGCTTTTGTTGATTGTCATTGTGAAACACGGGGCGACGGGCAGTTGTCTTCGATTTAGTATGAACGGCCATTTTGTATCAGTTGGACACATTATAATCCGAGGAATGGTGACCACCTTGCCCTTATGACTCCCAGACAAAACAGTGCCTCGAATAGACCAATCCCCAAGTTCTGTAACAACCAGCCGCGTACCATTGCAAAGGCCTTCGGTTTGATTCAAATTACGCATAAGCATAACAGGGCAACCTATCTTCAGATGGATGTGATGCGATGGAACCCCATTAAATGTCAAGCTGTTTAAAAATTCAGTAGGATACAGAGAATCAACATCTTCAACTCGCATACTTCCCTTGCACACTGTGTTGCAACTAAAGTACGATTTACCTTCCCCTGGTACCATGTCGAGCATCATATCATTCACAACTTGGACCATGTCATTTTTTGGCGTTAAAATAGCTCGTTCAGCGAGATAGGTATGATCAGTATATCGAGTTGTAAAATTGGGGTAAATGGATGAAATAAGGCTGGTTACTTCGGTTGGGGATTTAGCCGGGACCATTGTCGGTGGCACACGAATCAGTTCATCCCGGGCACATTCATATTTAGTACCATTCCCTATCTCCAACATCCATCGATCAAAAGAAGCTATTTCAGCAGCACTATCTTTATCCAGCCCTGGGGATAGAAGCCGCATATTTTGAGTGAGTTCATAAACTTGGAACGATGGCCAGAGGTAAGAAGAATTTAAAGCAGCATCGATAATATCGGTTCTCGACCCCTTTGTAATAACTGGCAAGATTTGCCTGAAATCACCCCCGCACACAACAGTCAAGCCCCCAAAAGGTTTGTCCAAGCTATCTGGATATCGGGATCTTAGAATATCACGCAAAGTCCTATCCAAGGCTTCAAAACACAAACGGTTGGCCATAGGAGCTTCATCCCATATAATCAACGATGTCTTCTGCAAAAGTGCAGCAAAGTTTGTGCCTTGCTTAACATCACACGTTGATTCTGCAGTTGGCTTAAGAGGTATTCGAAATCGCGAATGTGCTGTGCGGCCATTTGGGAGAAGGAGGGCGGCAATGCCAGAAGTGGCAACAGGTAGGACTATTTTCCTCTCAGCGCGTAACTTGGTGACTATTGTATTCCATAGGAACGTTTTCCCCGTACCCCCCCGGCCTTGAATGAAAAACAAACCACCTTTATCATTATCAACTGAATCCATAATGGCTGTATAAGCACGCATTTGGCAACTATTCAGTGCTGACAAAGAGCGTATATGTAGGTCACGCTGTTCATCTGTATTGTAGTCAAGCTCCTCTGAAATTAAGCGATTTCCCAAATCACAGAGGTCGTCAGCGTTTGGAATTGGCATCCCATTAAAATCTTGTAACGACTTTCCTTGTGTACGCAGGAGTTGTTCAACCTCAAGAAGTGTTAAAGCTGTAACTTGCTCGCGTGTGATTTTCATATTGGCTAAACGATATTTCTTCCCTTGTGTGTATGCAATATCTTCTGAAAGAGAGTCGAAATGAGAATCCCAGAGTTTAGCTGCATTGATGACTTGGCAGTGCACAAGCAATGTGACAAATAAACGGCGGAGTTCATTACCAGATGCCCATCTTGAAGCTTCTTCAAGACATTGTATCCATTCGTTATCATCACCCAACAAACCAGAAGCAAGGCACGCAGCTTTGAACGTTGGATGAACAAACCCATTTACAGTTCGAATATCTTCAAAGCACGTGCAACCACTTACGTGGTTTAGGAGCATACGCAGATAAAAGCGTTCGCCTGAAGCAGGGTGGGCAAAATAGATACGTCCAACTGAACTTCCGTGCTTTCTACGAACCCATATTCTATTTTGAGAATCCCACTTATAATGGGATGAGAAAGCTGCATATGTCAAGTGCCTTGTCTCCGGTGTTGTTTTGTTCGTTTCCATCCATTCTGTCAATTTAGTTCGCTCGATACCTGGCCGGTTCTTCACTGCTTCAATTGTTGTATCTGGAGCAAACACAACTGTGTGTTCTCCTAGTAGGTGGCATTGTAGTCGCTCTACAGGAGGGTATCTGTGATGGATGTCAAATTTGAAAATGCGCCAACACGCTTCAGCAGCTGATATGTAACGACAGTCTAGGTATAGCTTAATCTCATCTCTAGAACGCGTTGAGTCGGTTGGGTCGAATGTTGCAATGGCACGATCTGATCCCTTATGCAAATACTTGAACAAATATTTGATTGCGCGAGAATGATTACAAATCTCAACATTTATATGAGCATTATATTTGACGGATAGGTCTCGATTGTAAGGGATAACAAATCTGAATGAAAAAAATTGTACTACTTAATTTGTAAAGAGGATGAGGATGTAAATATATTGGGAAAGTTGCATGAGTTATTGCATAAAAATGTTAAATTTAAGAGGAGGAAGAACCTGTTATCGAGGATTTGGCCTTTTTTTTCTCGCTGTAATAGATGTATCTCGTCGCATATATATAGGGAACCCGTGTTCATCAGTTGTAGTTGACGGATTCCATTGTTTTGGGAAATGTTTAGAACATTGGCCATTGACCATACACGGGGATTTTGGATTTACAGATCCGCACGGTCCGTGTAACATTGTGTCGCGAACAATAATGTAACCAGGCAGGTCAACAGTAGGATCAGGTAGTTCTGCGCTAACAAATTTATCAATCTCTGTCCCAGAAGGGTTCTTGTATCCTGGTTGAAGAAAGAGAAGAATATGAGCATGTGGGAGGCCTCTCTTTTGAAATTCAATCGTGTAAAGCCCTGAAAATAGGAAAACAATAATGAGGTTAAGTTATTTACATGGATATGAAAACAGACTGTTTAAATTGGGAAGGAGCTTACATGCAAGAACTGGCCCAAAGGGTTTTTTTTCCTCAAGTCCTCCATGAACTGCTTCAACTTGATTGAAAAGACACGGGCTGTAATATCATGTCGATTCGTATCCCCTTCTTGGCCAATCAACCCAAGCATGGCATTGATTTCTGGCCATTTAGGGTTACAGGTGAATGTAATGAAAATGTCTGGGTACCCAGCCCATCGACACATAGCCATGGCATCCTGGCAGTTTTCTATCCGGTAGCGTGGGCCCCCGGTATGGCTTGATGGAAGGATTATAGTTTTGCCAATTTGAGAAGCATCTGTATCGCCCTGACCTGTGGCATCCATTAACCCGCAGTACATAACTGCCCGCAAATCATGCTGATTAAGTCTATAATAGCGGAATCGAATATCCTCTAGTGCCATATAAGCGTCCACCATGTACTGTTGCAGCAGGCGCCCAACATTAATCAATGACCGACCTTCGTTAGCACGTTGCTGGAACCTGTAAGCATAGTATTGCCGCATAGTAACAGTTTTCCGTGCCGCTGTTGAGTTTGGAGGCAACAAAAGAGGAATCTTGTTGTGGAACCCTGATTCCCCGTACGGATGGATGAGGGGGTACGAAAAAGCCATAAAGTGGAGGTCCAGGTCAGTAACACGTTGGAGACCAGTAACACGACGATATCACGCTCGAATGAACCATGGTCAAAGTCACCAACAATTAGGCCAGCAACCTCATTATGTGAAGGCTGGTCATATTGGAGGCCATCTTTTTGGCGAGTGTTGATCAGGCGTAGACAAAAAGGCTCAGTAGGATTTGCTTCGTAACGGTCCCTTGCAGTTCGGAAAGATGCAACCAGGGCATTGTGGCTATCTAGCATGTCCGAGATATCTTGAATGAGCGTATCATCGATCCCATTCCCAACGGTTCCTCGGCCAAGTGCAGAACGTCTGTTAGCAATTTCATGTTGAGTATCGTATATGTACAGCTGGGCAAAGCGGGGGGGGGGGGGGGGGGGGGTTATCACCGGGCGGGATTAGGGAACCAAGTTTGTGGTAGTTTTGGCCGCATACGCGATACACATAAGGGGCGCTACCATTGTTGATAGAGTTATCAACCTGTGCTCCATTTGACGTCATTGCGAACATTGCGTTAATAGTGCGTATCTCATTGCGAAAGCTTGTACCGCGTGGATCCGAGCCTGGCTGTAGCAAAGTGGCGAGTAGAGCTGGAGGTTCTGGGATTAGGGGGAGCCGGACCCGACCGGCAGAGCAACATAGCATAAACACAGGGTCATTGCCAAAACCCAGTTTCTGAGTCCGTTCTTGGGACCACATCATGACATTACATCCAGCACAAATGCATGTTGGGGCGCCAAATGACCATGCAGTATCAACTGCAGCAATTTTGAGGTATATGAATAAGAGTAGCACTATAACGGTGAACATGTAACCGGTAGGTCAAACTTGCGAACCATTAACGTTGTACCTCGTCTGCGAGTGCGAGGACGTGTAGGGGCAGCAGGATCTTGGGGCTCGTGGAGAGAATCAACTGCAGCAAATAGAGGTATATGAAGAAGGGCAGCACAATAACGGCGGAAATGGAAGTATAAAGAAAAAGTTGGGAGCCATAAACGGTGTACCTCGTCTGCGAGTGCGAGCATGGGTGGGTGATGTATGATTGTCGGGAAGTTGGGGGTGAACTTGTTCATGCTCGTGCAGAGCAACATCTGCATCAATTGAAGGGAAGATAAGCAAAAATCGTTGAACGATGTATTGGGGAAGCAAAAATACTATCGGAGAGGGAGTTTACCTAATTGGTTGTTTGGGCGCATGGCACTGGATGAACCACCTCCACGGAAGATCGGACGATTGTGTGTGGCGGATAAAGTTTGTGGTGCTATGACATCCTGTTCATGGGCATAGGCACGATCGAACATGGGTTGCGGACCTGGTTGCAACGGGCTGGCCGAATCGGGGTCCGAAGCAATCGTGGAAGGAAGTAGTTGTGGGGGGGATAAAAAGAGGGTGTGGGGATGCACAACAGCGAAGGGCAATGGGTGATGTTGTTCCATAAACCTGTTAATAAACCAGCGAACATGGTCCATCCTTTGGTTATAATTTATTGGTGAAGGAGAAGGTAACCCAGCCCGTAGAATATGAAGACGGCGACGCAACCGAGCGTAGGCTGCGGTAACAGTCCGGGCATGCTGAAGTTGTTGAAGAGAGGGTGGCACCTGTGAACCGAGAGCACGGCGAGAAAAGTCTATTATTCGGCGCCTATTCCAACGGGCTACGGTGTAAACCAAACGGTCTAGTTCTGTTTGAGGGTTGTAGGGATTCATAACGATCTAACAATCCTCCTGTACAACATAGGCAATTGGCAAACGTTGAGAATAGGAAAAAATAATGTCAAGGGGATAGAAGTTAAACCACAGTTTGGAAAAAACTTTATTCAATTCATTGGGAAGTGCTAAGACAACTTGAACAGCAAGAACATTCAACGTAAAAGCAGCATGCATTCTTTAAAAAAACAAAGTGCAATCCAATTTCTAATTACCCTTAAAACTAAGGCCAGCGGGGATCAACTAACACAGCAAATAGCCTAACCCATGTTGTGCCTAAGCTTGTAGGTTTCAACATCAATCAAGCAAAAAGAACAGCTGATCTGAAATTCACGCTCATCTTCAATTTCAGCTTCAGTTTTTGATTGCCAGTGTTTAGGGCCAGCAAAAGTACACAGCCTCGTGAAACCTAACTCAAGGTGTTTGCCCGGGAGAAGCATCTGGCGGAAAAGAGCACGGCATTCAAGGAGAGCCACCCGGTCAAATCCCATGTCCTGCATCAGCCCTTGCATCATATGGACACCCGCCTCCTTCAACCCGAGTTTGATCATGCCTATTGCACGGATGTATCGAGAAATCCACATAGGTTGTTTGTCAAACTCTTCCAAGTATGCCAGGCCCAAGCGCGGGTTATCCCCGTTGAAGAGAAGGTACATGCCTATCAGGCAGCCGGCCAATTCATTACCTAATGCAGCTGCACGCTTGAGGAATTCCACACTGCTTGGATTGACAGCAACAACAGCCTCGGGCGTGCAGTCAAAACGTAGTTTGCGAATCACATCAGGTGTATTTAGGAGGCGGTGAAACTGCTTGCAACTAAAAAAACAAAACAAATGAAAGGTTCGTCACAAACCAGCAGGCCGAACAACCATGGAAATAGGGTGACAAATATTTTGTGTGTACAAACACAGAACAGAATGCTAATAAACATACCAGCAACGAAGCGTGCCAAATGGGGTATCGCCGCTTGCGAGGCACTTGTCAAAAATCAGTTCAAGAATCTCTTCCGGAAGAGTAATCGCCATGCCTGCAATGAACTGGGCAGGAGGTTTTTGTGGAGCATGTGTAAGGTGCATCTTAAATTAGGGGCCTAAAGTCTGGTGCATTAAGGAGTAACGTAGGGTAGAACCAAGTATTTAACGTTCAAAAAATGCACTGCAGGTAAGTAAAATACGCAGAACAAATAAACTGAAAAAATTGTTGGAACACAACGATGTATGTAACCAACCATGTATAGGAAAATAAAAGTTTCATCTTTCACTATGTTTAGTAGGCAGAGTACAATTGAAGCTGACCAGAGAAGCATAGAATAAGGAAGAAATAGATATTGAAAACAAACCTCAATGGTCGAGCACAACGGGCAATGACGGGGTGGGTGGAATAACAGAACCTGATGCCTCAGTGCGTTGCTGTGGCAGTCAGAAAGGGAATAAAATTAGTTAATGCATAAAAACACTTTGCTGAAGATATAGTAGATGGGTTCACAGAACACAACAGTTGAACAATGACCTGGTGTGTGGAATGGGATTAGAGAATATAGAATGGACAACGACCTGACTAAGTACTAACCTGCACAAAAGGGTTGGGGAAGTGAAGAACAATGCTGTGGTTTGGGGTAAATAAATAAAAAAGGAAGGAGTAAAGGCAGAGTAGAATAGGAAGAGATGTGACCACTAAATGTTGAAATGAAAAGGTTGAACCAACAATTAGTGTGGGTTTAAAATTTGTAACAGCCAAGTTTTTAAATGGTATGCAGGAACATAGCAAAACCAAAGAGTCCAACAACCCTCTAAACAAATGGCTTAGTTTATGGACACACGGTACTCAGTATATAAAATAACATATATTCACATGTAAACAACATCTCCAAACATAGGAAAGGAAAAGAAGGAAAAAATAATGAAAGGAAACACACTAGGATCGGATAGCTGGCCAGGAAAAAAAAAGCGAAAACGAAAGCTGATTAAAACTTACATCGATACTGCTCGCCCATATATGTGTATCAACAACTGTAGACAGTGAATCATCTTGTACAACAATAAAGAAGGAAAAAATAATGAAAGGAAACACACTGGGATCGCATAGCTGGCCAATAAAAAAAAGCGAAAACGAAAGCTGATTAAAACTTACATCGATACTGCTCGCCCATATATGTGTATCAACAACTGTAGACAGTGAATCATCTTGTACAACAATAAGGCCCGATGAGCCAGGCCCTTGACCCTGAACACCGTTGCAAAAAAATATAAGCCGATAAATCTTCTAAATCGAGACATAAAATCTGAACAGAAACAACAAACAGGCAGAACAAAGGACTGTTTATTTGTAAACCATACCGATAAGGTCAAGTTCAGTAATGTCCCTAGCGACAGTAGCATATCCATCCTACAGTGGCACAATGTGTTCGACCGACAAAGAAAAGCAAATAAGTTAACGCAATTCAAAAAAGAATAAATCAATAACCTGTGCAAGAAAATATAAAACCACTACTTTTCCCACACCTTCGTAACATTAACGATGCCCAACAATATACTTTCATGTAGTAGCTGTAATGGGTGTCAGAAACCAAAGACCATGACACTTAGCCCACCCAAAGGTGAGCAATACATTTAACTAAACAACAGTACACATTTAACTAAAGAATAAACCAATGTAAGCAGTGAAAAGGTGAGCAATACATTTAACTAAACAACGGGAGCGCAAGAACAAACACATTGCGCAAAAGTTTCATATACAAAAATCAGCAAGAAAAGAACTGGAATTTATTGGGAATAAAGCGTGTAGTGTAAACTAAACGCATTTTAGTCTGTGGAACATAACTGATAATGAAAAGCGAATATGAAGCCACTAACAGGACATAACGAAATGTTTTCAACTAAACCAGAACATCTATTCTTCTTCATCGTCAGTGTAAACAGTATGACGGGTATTTCTCTTACGGGGTGTCAGGTCCACCTCAGTCTGGGAGTCAAGAGCCCTTCCTTTGCCTTTGCTAGTACCAACAGGGGATCTTGGAAGAGTCTTAAGAACTGCAGCTGACGACCCGGCCTTGCAAGCCTGACACCATGAATAGCGGCATATATAAGTAAACCAAAGCCGAGAAGGGCAGAATAAATTAAGCCAGCATGGTAAAAGTGGACAAACCAGTGGGTCAGTAGTAAAAAAATCAACAACCGTGAAAGAGTCATTGCCATCCTTGAGGTTGTAAGCTGTGAGGCGAATCTTGAAAATGAACTCTTGCCCACATAAGTCTAAGATCTGTTTTGGAAAGGTGTCCACCCCAGGGTCCAAACGGTTGAACAGTTTCTTAGCAGAAGAGTCGACCATACGTTCAACCACCTTGTTCAGAGCCGTGCAAATGATTGTGTCTGTTTCATCCTCGACAACAAAGTTGATTTTGTAGCTAAAAACATGGAATAGACAAACTGGAGGTGAGGCTGTAAGTTCTGGGAAAAGAAGTTAAAAGGAGCCAGGGGTGAGTACGTACTAAACCATTGGTGAGGACGTTTTTTCGGAGCAGTTGGTGCATGAGTAGTATCCATCTTCAGGCAGGGCTTTGGACTTGCAGGCGGGACAGCCAAGATAATACCACCCGGCGGGGGTGAGTATTTCAGTAATGCATCCCACGAATGTCATTTTGTAGCCCTGGGAAGATTAAGTAGTCAGGTATAAAGGTGGTTGGTGGAAAATTAGTGGGAAGAACTAAAGAATGAGAACTAACCGTTTTCTCAGCTTGCCACTCAGCAGCAAGGATCTCTGAAATCGTCATCCGATTTTCGGACATCGCCTCAGCAGTTGTGCTCACTGTCCCTGGCGAGCGGCCAAGCAAAACAAAAGGTTTTGCGTCACCAGCAAGTTCAGAACGTACCTGCGCCACATCGGGGCACTCCAGGTTGATGAAAACCTGGGTAGCACTTGTTGCACCGAAGCTGTAAAAACCTGGCAGTCAAGCAAGAGAAACATGGAATATCAGTACACAAAACAATGGGTATTAAATGTGTTGAATAGGAAGAACAGGCCCAGGGTAGAACTCACCTCCATACTGCGATACTTTGAGTGACGTCGCAATAAGCATGGCATGTTCAGTCACGGAATCAAGTCTGTGAGCTGAGACAAAGGACTGAGCTTGGCCCCCCAAAGAGTTAGCTTCACCTTCCCTTCACTGGGCACATGGGAAATCAGTCAGGTATGCAGACGTTTTTAAACGAAAAAACACAACAGGCGGTAAAATTAAAAAAAAAGCCAGAGACAGGTTGGGAAGAACGTTACGTGGAGGAGAGCACTTCGAGCTCACGTTTGGTTTTGTCGCCTGGGACAGCCTCGACTTCCCCGACAGAAACCAGGAGGCAAACGATATCTGCAAAAACATTGTAGGCATAAGAGTGTGCGACCGATATTTTATAAAAAGGGAACTTAAAAAGTGGGGAAAAACCTGTGAGGTACGTCGGATCACCAGCACGTTGAACTACAGTTGCATGAGGAACAAACAGGAATACGTGCTCAGGGATGCCAAGGGTTGGAACAACAACACGTTTAACGGTGGTGATAAGAGAAAAGAACAACCTCTTTGATGTATTTACTGGCCGGTACTGGCCATTAACTGGTGAGACGGTAAAGTTGGTGAATGAGTAAACTGTTCCGGCCGACAGAAGGTGGCGGAAGCGTTTGATGAGGGTCCTTTTTATCTGAACCCACATGCATGTTCCCTGTGAGGAAGGCGGGAAAAGGTCATGCTAGGCAGGGGAAGCAAATAAAATGAAAAAATAAAAAAAAAAGTGCAGAGAAGTAAGGTACCGCAGCATCAGCTACGACCATATCAAGGTTGATGGGTAGGCCAGTGTTCGGGTTGACAGGCTCCCAGAGCCGGCAGACAAGCACCTCAATGGGGACAGATCCAGATGTCTTTGTCAAGGCGTGCAGAGGGACAAATTCCATGGTTGTAGTAATCGACCTGGAAGCGTGGAACACAGAAGAGTTAGTGGGCAGAAGGCAATTCCCCGGCAGCGCCACACAGGGAAAACAATAGATTTATGGGAAACTGGGCTATATATTAACATATTAAAAAACGCAGGCAGGCAAAGGAAAAAGGCAAAGCAGCACATAAAAAGAGTTACATGTTCTAGGGCCGAAACGGTCTACGGGACCCCCCAAACACAGGAAGACCAAAAATGACGTTTAGAAATAAAAACCCATAAAATTCGAAATCCATGCTAGCCTAGTTGTAGCCCAGGGAAAGACGTTTCCAATTAACATAGATACGAATCACAAGAATTCAATATATAAGTATCATTGAACTCGCCCCAAACACAATACAAATGCATAAATTAATAATACCAAACCCTAAAGAGAAAAATGTCAATATATAGGTATCATTGTGTTCGCTACAAACACAATACAGGTGCATAAATTAACAGTACCAAATTTTAAACCACAACAGTAACCACCAAATCAAAGCAACAACCATTTAAAAAGCACACACATAGGAAAATACCAAAAACCTCCCCAGCAGAACCCTGTTACACTTGGGTGTGTTCCATCTTGCAAAAACACAATCTTGGGAAAACAAAAATCCCCAAAAGCCCAAATCCATGCTAGCCTACTTTATAGCCTAAAAAAGACGTTTCCAAAACTTCAACATACAAGTATTACCGCACTCGCTGCAAACACAATACAAATGCAATATTTTCAAAAAGATATGGAGTTTGATATTTCACTTGATCAAAAACCCTGGTTCACTTGGTTGTGTTCCATCTTGCAAAAACACAATCTTGCAAAAACGCAAATCCCCAAAATCCCAAATCCATGCTAGCCTAATTTATAGCCCAAAAAAGACGCTTCCAATTAATATACATACAAATCACATAATAAAGGGGGGAAATTAAATCTGAAAAAGACATAAAGAGCAAAACTTCAATATATAAATATCACTGCACTCGCTAGAAACACAATACAAATGCAATATTTTCAAAAAGATACACAAATCCCCAAAATCCCAAATCCATGCTAGCCTAGTTTATAGCCCAAAAAAGGCGCTTCCAATTAACATACATACAAATGACATTATAAAGAGGGGAAATTAAATCTGAAAAAGACATAAAGAGCAAAACTTCAATATATAAATATCACTGCACTCGCTACAAACACAATATAAATGCAATATTCTGAAAAAGATATGGAGTTTGATATTCCACTTGATCAAAAACAGTGCCCCACTCAATATTACAACCTTGTTGCATTTTTGTTCGAAAGTCCAGGCATACATGTTAAGCCCGCTTCAACCATCTTTTTAAGAGTGAAGAAAAAAGCTTATCAAATTAGTGTACTTAAAACATCTTTCGAAGGATGTAGTAAAATAAAAAGCACAATTCAATAAGGTGCATAAAAATCAACAAATCTTTCCACATAGCAAGTAAAAGAAACAGTAGAAAATTCAACTGGAACCGATAAGAAGACCATTAATAAAAACCTGCTGGAATTGTTAAAACACCAATAGCGTAGGATATCAAAATAGTCTAATAAAAAGTCTTTTTTTAAGTATTGCAACATGCAATATCCACAAAAAAAATTGCAATACTGACAATCACCAAACTAATCAAACTAAACATAAAAATAAGCAAAGAAAACGAAAACTAATCCAACCCAAGTAGGCAGGGAAAAATACAGAACAAAATCAATAATAGAGAGAAGAGATGAGAACTTGGCTAAAGATCACCACCAAGTGCTTCAACAGGAATCTGGGGATGATAACATCTGTTTGACAGTAAAAATACAATGCTTTCTAGAATATCATACTTGTTGCATTAAAAAATAATAAGGAACATCTCAATATCTAACCGTAAGTTTCATGAAAATGGTCAAACTTAGCAAGGGAACGTACAAAGAAGGATAGATCCTAAATCTTATTTTCAATACAATATATGTGGATGGGCTGATGGCAAAGTGGCTATTGACATAACATAATGTATATAAACATTTATGGTTAAATGAGCTTAACTGCAATTTCCCCTTCCTTTTTTTATTCACACAATAGAGGTAGATCTCAGAAAAACACCAACACAAAATGCACATGTACATGAGGCTTATCATCTAATGCCATCATATATCAAGATTGTAAGATATAATAAGAAAAGGGGGTCGATAGGGAAAAAGAATGCAAGATGTAAACACAATCCCATTCAGGCTCAACAACTACAATATAAAAAAAATCCATAAAAGTTATTCTAAAAGCCTTAGAACATAACATAAAGCAAGTAAGTTTTTGGTTCCCATCTGTTGGCTTTGAATGCATATATGTTTAGTTATGGATTTGCAATTCTCAGTTCAGGTTTCTTCAATGAACAGTAGTAATCTTAACTACCAATTTAGTTAACTATAAAGTAAGTCAAAGTGAATCAATATACAACAAAATCGCTTTAGGACCTAATCTTTACCCATATGTTACATATATAATCTCTGTTGATGGAAGCTTTGGATGTAGCAAAACTGTGAAGGAAAAAAAATGCAAACAACTATTACTTGACAAAATTCAACAGCTTGATGTGTTCAGGAATCAAACAAACCCGGATTAGATCTAGGAGAAATCAAACTTGGGCAGCAACAAAATGAAAGAAAAGAAATAGCACCCAATCACAAAATCACATACCGTCAAACCCTAAGCAAACCCTAATCAAAGAATCTGACAACCGAAACCCAAGCCAAACAAATACAAACAACGAAAGTAAGGATTAGAACTCACCAGTTCGCTGTAGCACAAATCGTTCTGTTCGCATAGATGGATTGAGGGAGTTGAGTGGAAGGCGAGAGTTTGTGGAATCCATATATTGAGTCGCCGCGCCGTTTCATTGCCGGACGCCATTACACCAACCAACAGAGTAACGGATGCTGGCCTTGAATGCAGAGGAAGAGACAGTCGGAGCCCTAATGAATGCAGAGCAGCCGAACAGGGTTAGTGGAGAAGAAGCCCGTAGACGCTCAATATAGGATTCACGAGTTTTGAGCTCTGCCACGCTGGCATACAGCCTGGTATTATATTTTATAAGATTGGTAATAATCTTTAAAATTTCAAACAATCAATCTTCATCTTTATACGTAAAATTGTAAGAGTGTAGCTTTAGGCATTGAACTTGTACCATATCCGGGTGGTCCGGGTTATGTAGGAAAGCATGTGACGAATCCGCAACCCAGACCGCTCACTCCGGGTTTGGTATTTTTGAACCCGGGCCCGTCCCCGTAACCCATGGGGACAAACCCATTGGGGCCGGGTGAGTCAGGTGGATTGGGTTCCGGGCCAATTTTGGACACCCCTACCGGCTAGGTATGGGTAGAAAAAAAGTAATGAGATTTACCTAAAGATAAAACTATATTCCTTTAAAAAATAGGTAAAACTATTCAATATCAATTGCATACAAGGTTCCATTAATTCAAAGATTACACCTAACATATGACATAGGGATTGAAAAATAGGCAATAAATGTATGAGCAGTACAATTATCAGTAAATTATCATATTTGGTATGATCATAACTATAATTAATAATAAAATCTAAAGATAGGCAAATGATTTAGTTACTAATAATTTAATACCATATATATAGAGAAATCACCCAAACTACAACATGACATGACTCATGACAAGTCACAACTCAATACTCAAGTCAACAGGCATGAGTGACAAACGTAGTCAGACAAACCTAAACATAAAACTAAACCATTCTCTTTATTACAAACAAGATGAAGAACTTCTTGACTAGCCAGTTCATCTCTGCAGATCATGATCTACTCCAACCCGAACTTCTTCCTGAGCTCCAAGAGGAAGCCGTGCACTTTCTCCTGTTCAGGGAGAGACTTGGCAATGCTCTCCTTCTCCAAGCACCTCTTGAACCAAGCGCTCAGCTTGGGGCACTCCACCTCGGTGCTGAAGTTCCCGAAGAACTCGTAGGAGTAGAACCATGTATAGAAAGGAACGAGGGCCACATCCACGAACCCGATGCTCTCACCCCCGAAGTAAGGCTTGTCTCCAAGCTCTTGCTCCAAGACCTTGAGGACTTCTATGAACTCTTTCTTGGCTGTGGCCTGTTCTTCTCCTTTGGTTGTCCATAGCTTCCTTCCCAGCTCATACACCTACATTTCACAGTTCCATTGTCAGAACATGGTTTAAGATATCAACTATAAGCTCACAGTGTCAAAAAAACTTTCACTTATTCTGTAATTTCTACTTCTTCACCATCCTACTGGTATGAAAATCAAGGGAATTTAGTTAGGAGATTGTTTGTTCTTTCCCTGAATTTTCTCAGGGACCAAACACAGTTTAACCAACCAATTCCCATACCCATATCTCAGCATGATCAAAAGTTGAAGACTTCCTACTCCATTCACTAGAACTATCTTGATTGTATGATAACCAATGACCTAAACTTTAGACTGTCGTCTAGCTATTGATTCAAAACCTAGAGATTATTCTTTCCCTGTATTTTCTCAGGGACCAAACACCATTTAACCAACCAATTCATCACACCCATGTCTCAAAATGATCAAAAGTTCAAGACTTCTACTTTATTCACTACAACTATCAACTATAAGGTCGTAGTGTGAAAAGCTATCTCTTGTTCTGTAATTTCTAGTTTTTCAGTCATTAACACCATCTTAATTGTAATGAAAACCTAAGAAATGAAGTTTATGTTTAGACTGGTTATTGTTTCAAAACCTAGAGATTGTTCTTTCCCTTAACTTCTCTCAGTAACCAAACACCACTTAACCAAACCAACTCATCATACCCATATCTCAAAATGATAAAAAGCTCAAGATTTTCTACTTAATTCAGCTACCCATCACACAAATGGCCCCAAGTATTCCAAAACAACCATACCCAGAAATCAAAATCGAATCAAAACTTATAAATCAAGCTAAGACAGACAGAACTAATTGCATACCTTCTTGTCAACGTAATCAGCCCAGAACCTAGCTTGAGCTCTGAGGTAAGGATCAGAGGGCAAGAGAGGGCTCTTGTCATGCCAGACCTCATCGATGTACTGCAATGCGATCAGAGACTCGCAGACCGGCTTGCCGTTGTGGATAAGAACCGGGATCTTCTTGTGGACCGGGTTCATCTGGAGAAGCAGAGGGCTCTTGTTCCGCAGATCCTCGTCTCTGTACTCATGCTTGATCCCCTTCTCCGCCAGGGCGATTCTCAGCCTCATCCCAAATGGGCTCGGCCAGAAATCCAAGAGAATCACCTCATCCGCCATGATTGCACACAATTCGAAGATGAGAGGTCGCAGATAGTAGTTTCTCGCTTCACTGAACTGTGTTGAGCCCAATGTGTTCGATGAAATGCCTCTATGAAGCCACGCTATTTATATAAGGTTTCGGAGGTCGCTCCATCTGTGAAAGACGAGCTGAAATTGGCTTCATATCTCGAGATTATTCTGGAGTATCCGTTCGGCAACGCAATCGATTACGTCAGCAGAAGTGGGGTCGGGTTCTTATCCAGGTTGGTCTCAGCCACATAATTTCGTCTAAGGACCGTACGTTTAATTTTTGTTGCTCCTTTTTGACTTATTAGTCCGATGAATTAATATTTTTTGGTTTCAGTGTCTTACATTAGATGTTGCTGGCGAGAAGAAAACGTCGGCGAGAAGGAGGCAGGGAGCTGGCGAGGAGCAGGCAAAGAGCTCGCTGGCGAGGAAGAGAGGCGTTGGCGATCTCGCTGGCGAGGTTGACTGGGCCAGCCTCGGTCGGCGCGCTAGCCGTTGGCGAGTCCCTCGCTGGCGACACGTGGCTTGGTCGCTGGCACCACAATTAATTGTTTTTTTCACTTTCCCCTATAAATAGCACCACTCACAATTCATCTTTCACTCACATTTACCATGTACTCTCTCATTTCTCCTTCTACTCCACTTCCAAATTTCCGTTATGTCTTTCGATCTCAACGAATGGGGAAGCATTTATAGGGCGATAACGGACGACGCGATGTCCCAAGAGTTCTTGGACCCGAACTTTTCCCCCAATCCGACGGTCCAATCCTCTCCAACTATTACCGAGCCCGCCGACGTGGGTCCGTCAAAGGGCAAAGCAAAACGTGTCTTGTGGACCAATGACGAGGACGCGCGGTTAGTTCGAGCTTGGATGCACCACTCGTACGACTCAATTCACGGCAACCAGAAGCATAATCTAAAGTACTGGGGGGCCATCGATGAGGAACTTGCTGCTACCCGGGGCCGGGATGATCCGGTGAGGACGGCTAAGCAGTGCAAAGACCACTGGAAGCAGACAAATACCAGAGTGACGTTCTTCCAAGAGCTGTTTGTGAAGAACTGCAGGGACCACCGGAGCGCCCGTCCGGATGAGGAAATCATGAGTTTGACTGAGAAAAAATACGAACAGGTGCATGGACATCCATTCACATGGAAACATTGGTGGAAACTTGTGAAAGATCAAAACAAGTGGAATTCCTGTTATTTTTCTGTTGAGGAGTCCGATGAAGGGACACCGCTTATGCAGTTCGATGTCGATGATTCTACCGACTCGGGGAAGCGCACTCGTGAAGACACGTTGGCATTTGAGGACAGTCAGTAGACGAAGGGTGCTAATACGGACGGTCAACCGCAGTACAAGAGGCCTATGGGTCAGAAAGCTGCCAAGGCTGCGAGGCTCAGAGGTAAAAACTCTGCATCCTCTAAGGAAGCGGTTACCGAGCGTGTCGAGAGGGCCCATATAGCGGCCAAAGAAGAAAGCACTGCCAGGACCATTGAGAAGGCCGCGCAGCTGAAGGTGATGGCATTCGATCAGTGGGTGCAAGCGGAAGCAAGGGACACTTCGGCCATGACTCCCCCCAACTCGAGGCCCACAATGCGCAACTTGCGATTTTACGCAATCTGATGAACCAGTAACGCCACTGTTTATTTTACGTACTTGTGTTTTTTTTAAGTTGTATTTCCAGTTTCTTTAATGATTTGTTTTATGTTTTATGTTTCGGTAATTTTTTTTTAATGTCAATCAATTAGTAATTTTAAAAAAAAAACTGTTTTGTGTTTCGGTAATCCATTGTTGTTTTTTCAATAATGTCAAACAAATAGTAGTTTTTTTTTTAAATTGAGTGAATTGTAGGTTTCTTGGGATGTGTGCCATTAATGCCACCGCCACCAAAAAGACCAAAATGCCCCTCAGTGGCTGACGGCTTGGGCTATAAATAGAACCCCCTCCTCCTTCATTTTTCACACCTCTTCTCCCAATTCCCTCTCTTACTCCCAACCTTCTTCCGTTCTTATTTTCTCCCCTTCTTCGAAGCACCAATGGTCGCCGTACTTTCATACCCATGGACTGCCGAGGAAGAGATGGTGCTGGTCATATGTTGGCTACAGGACGCCCGACCAGGCCCAAACAATAGGTACTGGCCGGTAGTCTACGCCAATTTTGTCCACGGTGCTCCGGCCGGTTCCCCGCTGAGAACACATAAGCAGTGTAGAGACCACTAGCAGGATCTCGCCAAGAAAATCTACCGTTATGAACTGTGCTACCGTGTAGCAGTTGAGGTTTCCCCGCCGGGAAATACCGAGAATTACCATCGCTCTACAACGGCCGTTGAGTACCACATGGTCCATGGCCAACATTTCACGAAGTGCTTTCTGTGGGAGATCGTTCGAGACCAACCCAAATTCCTGAAGTACGTTCACGAGCTGTAAATCGTGAACGTGTAATAAAATTATATATCGTTCATGTTTTTAAGTATCGCTTGTGTGCTAATTATGTTTTAATTATCGTCTGTGTGCTAACTATCATATGTATAATTATAATAAAATTGTGGGGTTTGATTATAATTTTTTTTAAAAATTTGCTTTTTTCCCATCTCGCCGGCGGCTCCCCGCCAGCAACAGAAACCCCACTACAGAGCTCGCTGGCGGTGAGCTGGTGAGGAGATTAAAACAAAATATTTTAAACCATCTCGCCAGCGCCATCTCGCCGGCTGCCGGCGAGATGGTTGTGGATGCTCTTAGGTAAAAATAGAGGTAGATATGAGAATTTATCTGAGGTATGTTATTATTATTATTATTATTATTATTATTATTATTATTATTATTTGTTTTCTTTGAATAAAACCGACTTTCATTTCATTAAATGAGTCAGTATATGCTTGTAAGTCCTATTGAGACAAACATAATAATTCTGTAACTACAGTAACGTCTACAACGTTGTGTTGAGATGTCATAGAAGCGACCTAAAACTGACCACCAAAAATAAGGAACTAGAACATTAATGAAATAAAAACTCAAATCTAATAACGATAAACTGAAAGACAATAAAACTAAAACCCGCCAACGATCACGGCTCAAGGGGGGTCTGAATACCGCTGGGTCTCCCGATGACGACGCTCTGTTTCGTTGATAAACCCGAACCTGTAATCGGCAATGGAGAAGGGTTGAAAGGGCACCCTTAGAGATTCCTTCCTGTCCTTGAGGCCTGCCTGGTGACTCATGCGTGTCGGCGGGGCTATGTCCTAGCCCTCGCCGGAACTATGACTCGTCGGTCACCCCATTCTTCTACTACCGGTTGCTCCAACACTCGAACTCCGCCATACCTCCCAGCGATGGACGATGGAACGTCAAAGGTTGCCTGATCTCTACCCCTGAACCCTCCACCATAGGGTCCCCGGGTCATAGCCATCGAGTCTGCCAAGGGCCGGTCCCATACTGGATGCCCAAAGGTAAGGGATCCAAGGACAACGGGGATCGCTCGTCCCCCAGGCCCATCCACGCCGCGCCACCATCCCCACCGCCGCCTTGTCTACGAACCAACTCATGTTTCCCTAGCCGAGGTCCTCGTAAGCCAACGAGCAGCCCCACCGGGGTCTTAGCGGCGGAGCAGACCGACGGTTCCAATCAGGATTATAATATGCCAAGGGCTCCACCAGAAGAGGTCGATGGTGCCGCTCCCCGAACAGCCCAGAGCACCGCCCACTACGGTTACTGGTAGACAAGGCGACCCTCACCAGAGATCGAGAGCCCTCCTTCATGCCGAAGGTCCGACTGATTCGATACGTCATGGTGGTCGGAGAGACCCAACCCATCGAGATAGTCGGAGCATCGTACCACCAACCCAGAGCCCCCTGATCCTCCTAAAGGAGAATCCAAGAATGAGGGCCAACCGGATGGCCGCTCCTTCCGTTCAAAAGCATCGGACCTAGAGCAAGGTCATGGGTCAAACCAGCCGGAGGGCTTGGCCGCGGAAATCGAGGGAAGACGCCGGTGCTGGAGAAAGGATCCCACGCTCACCCCCTTGCAAAGCCTCGACGTGGTGGAAAGGGCGACCTAGTCGTCCGTCCCCAGGGGGGGACATCAGCGCCCGATTCGTTCGGCGTCGCTTCAGCACAGACGGAGAGGGAGAGGGGGAGGAAGAGGCCGCCGGGTACACCGGTGCACGACGACAATTCGCCACAGGTGGAGAGGGAGAGTGGGAGGATGAGGATGACAAGATAAGGATCAGGCTAGGAGGCTTATGGCTCCAATCCCCCGACACAGGCATGCGGCTGATGAGGCAGGACCCAAGGCGAGAACCTTCGGGGAGGTCGGGCGTGAGGATGGAGCAGGCATGGAAGGACACAAACGGGGAGACGCCGGTGGAGAGACAGAGCGCGCAGCCTGTTCGGCGAAGTACGCAGAGATACAGGAGCACATGGTGATTAAGGTTTTGAAAGCTAGGGTCTTGACAGAAGCGAGTAGAAAAATTTAGAGGTGGTTTCTTGTTATCCTTGAGGTATGTTATTGTAGTATAACATTTAGGTACAAATTAGTATTTTCTGTATAAAATACAAACTATCGATATAATTTTTCAGATTGTGAAAGCAAAAGTCCATATATAAACAAAATCATTAATAATTATGTTATTAATGTATATCTTTGTAATGAATTTCAGTGGCCGTCTGATCTTCTAAATCAATGGTCCATATTGGTTTGTATTTCGCAGCTGAATATCAGTTTGTACCTGAAAGTTCTCCTGTCACTATAATTATTAAAGATAAATAAAATATATTAAAATATTTGATTTTTATATAATCAAATATATTAAAATTTAAATTACACCAATAAAATAATTGAAGATCCCCGTCAAATTTAAAATGTTATTATTTTAATAACACCAATATCATTTAAAAATCTTCCCGATAAAAATTATCCAATACATGTGTAGACTTATAAATACTAACCAATACCATTTTTTAGATATGATAGTTTATACAGAAAGTCTTATAGACTGCGAAATAGGTTTTCAAAAAAAAAACTCTAAGCCTTTCGTCTTCGATACAATAGTCGCCCTCATGGCTCACCCTTCATATTTATCGGACTTCGACTATCACAGCCCCCAACCACCGGTCCCTCGCCCCTCTTCACCGCAGCAGGAAATGGTTTCATCGCCTCTCCAATCGATGGGAACCCCGATTTCTCGCTCCCCTTTACCTGTCCTGACTGCACCGGAGGCGGAATAGGGACTACATGTCCCACTAGAGTGAACCAATACCTCCGACCGGCCTCGACCTTCCGGGAATCTCAAGCCCCGACCTGGCCAAGCCTCTGTCTCCCTCATGCAGAAGCAGGGAACATCATTTCAAGGCCCCTGAAGATCGAAGAGCCATTTCTACGGCTCCTCTGTCCCTTGCCCTCGTGTCACCTCCAACACATCCTTCACGTATACACAGCCAGGCCGACGCAGTCATAGTCCCCTCGTTTCCTGGTTCGCGATTGTGAAGATAAGGAGGAAGAACTAGAAGTCTCGATTGGAGTTGTCCCTACGGCGGCAGACGGACGGTAGCGCTTCTCTCTATCGGGCAGTGTTGCAGGTTTACGGAGGCCCAACACCACTACCCTTTGTGGGGTGATTCTCAACAACTAGAAGGTCGAGGATCTAGAGGTGGAGTGCCTTAACAAGGATGTGGTGGCGTTTCACTTCCTGTCAAGGGCTGCGATGGAGTCTATCCGCCATTGGGGCCCTTGGGGTTTTAGTGGATACCCATTGCTTCTGATCCCCTTCCAACCATGCATGGAGTCGAGCTCTACTCGTTTCACGTACATGGAGATCGGGGTCTGATGCAGGTGCATTTTAACACATAAAAGAGCCACTTTTTATCGAGTTATAAGGACTTTCAGTCCCGATTTTCTATCATATATTTAGTTTATCATGAATAATTGATTTTCTATCATATATTTAGTTTATCATGGATTTTCGGCGTATTTAGGGTGTTCTGTGCTTGTGGACCGTCAAGAGGGTCGATTTTGGTTGCTTCGAAATATACTCATGACTGGTCTTGTTTTGTAGGTCTTGAAAAGAGGAATTTTTTGGTGCAAGAAAGAGATCAATCGAAGCTCAAACGAAGCCAGAGCGAGCAAAATAGCGAAAAAGGAACAAAAAGGGAAGAGTCCATCAGAAGCAGACACGTGGCGCCGACCAGCCCAGCCGCCAGAGCTCCCGAGCGCGACACGTGGCGCCCCCTCAGCCGCCAAACTCCCAGCGTCCGCCACCTATCCCAACCGGCCCCGCCTTGTCCGCGTGGCACGCCCTCGAGCTGCCACCTGTCCTCCACCCAGCCGCCACACACCCAGCGCGCTGCCACCTGTCCTCCACCCAGCCGCCACACACCCATCTCTCGACACCTGTCCAACCCTTCAGCTCCTCCACTAATCTGCAGCCGCGTGTCCCACCAACAAACCCTATTCTCCATTCAATTGCACAGCAGCAGCAGATGGGAAAGGGGGGACTTCATATTTTTGGTTTTTGACAAAGAACAGAAGGGGGAGGCGACGGGGGTGCCGAACCAGAGACCTTGAGCATTTATGTTTTATTTTCTTTTTATTTTTCTCTCTACACACAAACAAGGATACATACATTACATAGAGTTAATTTGAAAGGTGATTTTATAGAAAGAGTTATTTATTTTCTGATTTTATTTGGTAAAATTTTGGGGAACACAAGAGGAAGCTTCATTGATTTGAGAGGGATTTGAGCCAAGGGTGTCATTGTTCTTGGAGAAAATTCATCTTTAGGAGAGTCTCTTGGTGCTTCTACACTTGGATTTGTTGCCAACACAAGAAGATCAAAGCTAGGGTTTGGAGGAAGGGGAAGAGCAACCATTTTGTCAATTAATTGTGGTGATTGTATCTAAACCTTCTCTCTAATTCTCATTATGAAATCATTTACTTGTTGGTTCAAACATATGTCATTGATTATCATGAACAACTAAACCCCCAAATTTCTAGGGTTTTGGATGATTAGAGTAGGGATTTCCATGTTTTAAATGCTTTAAATTGTTGTGATCGTTGAATTGTTTTAGTGTTTATGATCGATTTGTGCTTAACGCTTTATCTCCCGGGTAGGCTTGATAATTGATTTGAATTAGAATTTAACGCTTGAAAGAGGAGGATTCTAATTAGTCTAAAGTCGATCATAAATTGGATTTAAACCCTAGCTATAACTAGCGGGGTTAATACAATTGCAATAGCTATAGGCTTGGTTGGTCGAAAGTTAGAAGTTGTCATAGAGCTAAACGCTTTGGGTCTTCCTACATCGTGATTCGAAAGAACTCGGTGGTTAGATTCCATTAGGGTCCGAATCGTTCGAAAGAAGTTAGGACTAGAGTTGAGATGACTCGTTGCCTCTAAATCAAGTCTTCATCACATCAATCGAGTATTTTTGACTTTATGGAATGAACTCTATGAACCCGATATCCTAGAAATTTCATCATTTGATTGAAGAAGTTAAGAATTATCGGTTTCGTGCTACGAGTGCTCTACTTGATTTGCATTACTTGTTAGTTTATTTTAGAAGCATAAAAACCAACTTTTTATAGAAATAGCTTAGCTACAAGCTTTAAATAGTAAGTGTTTGTTTATTTCTCCTTTGGGCTCGATATTCCGGACTTCAAATCCGATTACTACTTGACGGCCGGTGCACTTGCCGTGCTCAAGTTTGCGATTAAAACCCGCAGGGCGTCAAGTTATATGGCGCCGTTGCCGGGGAGCAATTAGGCAACCCTTACTATATAGTTTGTGCTACGACTATTTCATTTACTTAATTGTCTTTTAAATTTGCTTTCTCGGTTCTAATCTCAGCTTGTGTTTGGATTTGAAGGTTTTATGCTCACAAGATCCAAATCTTCTTCAAGTGAACTGCTTAGTGACAAAGAGTTAAGAGAAGCTGAGTTTAGATTCAAAGCATCAAGGAAAGCTGCTAAGGAAGCTAAAGAATTGCATAATATGGAAGACCCACCGGGATTTGGTGAAGATGGGCGGATTGCAAATGTAGGTCAACATGCTAATCAGCAAGAAAGACCACGAAGACTTTTGTGTGAGTTCGGTGCACCACAAACCAACAGATTACATTCGAGCATTCAAGCACCAGCGATCACAGCTCACCAGTTTGAGATTAAGACTTCAGTGATCTCACTACTTCAACAATCTTCATTTAGCGGGAACACCTCTACATGTCCAGACCCGTCATTACACCTGACCAAATTTCTTGAAATATGTTCCACCTTCAGGTACAATGGTGTGTCTGATGATGCTGTCAGATTAAGATTATTCCCGTTCTCCCTATCAGGTGAAGCTTATGAATGGTTTCGCAATTTGCCTCACCATGCGATAAGAACTTGGGAGGATTTGGCTCAAAAATTTCTAACTAGATTCTTCTCACCAAGGAAGACTCAAGAGTTGAGGTCCCAGATTCAAAACTTCAGACAGGCAAATATGGAGTCATTAGCTGAAGCTTGGGAGCGATTTCAATGGATGATAAGGAGGTGCCCTCACTGTGGGTTAGAGTTGTGGTTGCAGATGCAGATCTTTTACATGGGTTTGAGACCGGCAAGTTAATCGGAGTTGAACGCATCATCAGGTGGTTCCTTCAAAAACCACACCCCAGAAGAGTGCCTAGAGATTTTAGAAATGATTATGTCCAATAATGATTGGCACTCTGAGAGAGGACCTACTGGTGCAGTCAATTCAGTCTCATCCTCAGCAGACATGAACCAAGTTATGGAGATGATGAGAGTGATGAGTGCAAAGATAGAGGGGTTACAGGTTCACTCCCAACAACCTGACCCTTTGGATTGCATTGAGGAGATGCGACATCCAGCTCATGAAAGTGCTCATTATGTGAGCAACAACAATCAAGGAAGAAGATATGATCCTTACTCTAGTACCTACAACCCTGGTTGGAAAGATCATCCAAGTTTGAGATGGGGAGGAGATCAAGGTCAAAGGAATCAGAATTTAGCACCTCCTGGGTTCCATCAAAGGCCTCAGAACCAGGGTCAGCAACAAAGAGATCCTCAACCTCAACAGAGCCAACAACCTCAAGAACCTTCACCTATGGATCTCATATTGAGACTGATGCAAAGACAGGATGCAGAGGCAAGAAAACAGGAGGAGAAGGACAAGCAGATGATGAAAAGACAAGAAGAGTCAGAATCTGCTATGAAGGCAATGCAAGCCCATATAGGACAGTTAACCTCCGCTCTACACTCGAGAGCTCCAGGATCATTACCTAGTGACACAGAAGTAAATCCTAGAGAAAATGTAAATGCAGTAACTACTAGGAGTGGAAAAGGTGTAGAAGTGAGATATGAGGGATTGGATGAAGAGCCTCCAGAAGAAGTTTCTATTGAGCATATTCAAGAGGAAGAGCAAGAGGGCACATCAGAAGTAAGAGGAAGAGAGCACGCCATAGGTAAGAAGGTAAGGGAGTCCGTGGTTGATTCAGAAACCCGGACTTCACCTCTCCCTTTCCCTTCTGTTGCCAAGAAATCTAAACATGATGATCAATATGCTAAATTCTTGAATGTGTTTAAAAAACTTGAGATTAATATTCCTTTTCTAGATGCAATTAGGAGCATGCCTGTCTATGCCAAATTTCTGAAAGATATTATATCTAACAAAAGGAAGATGAATGTGAATGATAGGGTGAATTTAAGTGAAGAGTGTTCTGCTATCTTACAAAATAAATTACCCCCTAAATTGAAAGACCCAGGTAGCTTTACAATACCCTGTGAGATGGGGACCCTTTCATTTGCAAAAGCCTTGTGTGATCTAGGAGCTAGCATAAACCTGATGCCTTTGAATGTATTTAGAAAGCTAGGATTGGGGGAAGAACCGAAACAGACCTCTATTTCTCTACAGCTAGCTGATAGATCGATTAAATACCCTAGGGGGGTAGTAGAGGATATCCTAGTAAAGGTTGATAAATTTATCTTTCCTGCTGATTTGGTTGTATTGGACATGGAGGAAGATTATGAGATACCCCTAATCCTAGGTAGGCCGTTCTTGGCCACAGCAAGAGCTCTTATTGATGTAGAGCAAGGGAAATTGACCATTCGCTACGGCAAAGAAGAAGTGGTGTTTGATGTCTTTAGATCGATAAAACAAGCTAGGAGTGATGATACATGTTTTAGAATTGAGGCTATTGATTGTGTAGTGCAGGAAATGTTTATTCCTGATGATCCTTTTCTTACATGCCTAGCTAGAGACATTGGTATCACTTGTGAACTTTCACAAGATGCTGTAGACGAAGTGGTCAATTTATTGGAGGCGTGTCCTCCATGGAAGAGGGATAGACCCCACACTCGCCTCACTTTGGAGGAAAGTCAAGGGCCCAAGCTAAAGCCCTCTATTGAGCAAGCCCCTGAGCTAGAATTAAAACCCCTCTCTGAAAATTTGAAATACATGTTTTTGAATGAAGACAATACTCTACCTGTGATAATATCTTCTGAGTTGTCTTGTCTTCAGGAGGGAAAGCTAATGAGGGTTCTTAAGGATCATAAAAGGGCCTTTGGATGGACCATAGCTGACATCAAGGGAATTAACCCATCAGTGTGCTTGCACAAAATTCTCATGGAGGAGAATCAAAGGCCAAGTGTGCAGCCACAAAGGAGGCTAAATCCATTGATGCAAGAGGTAGTAAAGAAAGAGATTGTAAAGCTTTTAGATGCAGGTATTATATACCCTATCTCTGATAGTGCTTGGGTAAGTCCAATCCAATGTGTACCTAAGAAAGGGGGAATGACTGTAGTGACCAATGAAAAGAATGAGTTAATTCCTACTAGGACGGTCACAGGGTGGAGAGTATGCATTGACTATAGGAAGTTGAATGATGCCACCCGTAAAGACCATTTCCCATTACCCTTTATTGATCAAATGTTAGAGAAATTAGCTGGTCATGAATATTATTGCTTTCTAGATGGATATAGTGGGTACAACCAAATAGCCATAGCTCCTGAGGATCAAGAGAAAACTACTCTGACTTGCCCTTATGGAACATTTGCATATAGGAGAATGCCTTTTGGTTTATGTAATGCACCTGCTACTTTTCAAAGATGCATGACAGCTATATTTCATGATATTATTGGTGATTACCTAGAAGTGTTCATGGATGATTTTTCTATGTTTGGTTCTTCATTTGATGAGTGTTTGAATAATCTGCATAAAGTATTGACTAGATGCGAAGAAGCAAACTTTGGTGTTAAATTGGGAAAAATGTCATCTTATGGTTCAACAGGGTATTGTTCTAGGTCATAAAATCTCCAAAAAAGGGATTGAAGTAGATATGGCCAAGGTGGATGTGATAGGTAAATTGCCTCCACCTAGAAATGTTAAGGGGATTAGAAGTTTTTTAGGACATGCAGGGTTCTATAGAAGATTCATTAAGGGGTTTTCTGAGATTTCCAAACCATTGTGCAATTTGTTAGGAAAAGATATCCCTTTTGATTTTGATGATGCATGCTTGAAGAGTTTCTTGTCCTTGAAAGATAAGTTAGTGAATGCACCTGTGATGGTGAGTCCTGATTGGTCCCTGCCTTTTGAGTTAATGTGTGATGCTAGTGATATAGCGGTAGGGGCAGTTTTAGGACAGAGAAAAGGCAAGATTTTTCACACTATTTATTATGCTAGTAGAGTTCTTAATGAAGCCCAAATGAATTATGCTACTACTGAAAAAGAACTACTTGCCGTGGTATTCGCTTGTGATAAATTTCATTCTTATCTTGTCTTGTCCAAAGTTATTGTGTACACTGACCATGCAGCTCTCAAGTATTTGTTTAGTAAGAAAGAGGCAAAACCTAGACTATTGAGGTGGATTTTACTACTCCAAGAATTTGATTTGGAGATTCGAGATAAAAAAAGGAGTAGAGAATGTTATTGCAGATCACCTATCTAGGATTGAGAACCCCCATGAGAACCTAAGTGTGCCAATTAAAGAAGAGTTCCCGGATGAGCACTTGTTTGGTATAGAAAATCAAGTTACCCCATGGTTTGCCTATTTTGCAAATTACTTAGCAAGTGGTGTTCTTCCTGCAGATTTTACCTCCTATCAGAAGAAAAAGTTTTTATATGATGTGAAAAACTATTATTGGGATGATCCTTTCCTGTTTAAGATTTGTGCAGATCAAATGGTGAGAAGGTGTATCCCCGAGTATGAGACTAGAGAGATTTTACATCATTGCCATGGAAGAGAAGTAGGAGGACATTTTGGGCCTGCCAGGACAGCACAAAAGGTGTTGCAATCGGGATTTTATTGGCCTACCTTATTTCATGATGCAGCTGTGTTCGTTAAGCAATGTGACAGGTGTCAAAGAACTGGTAATATCTCGAGAAGGCAAGAGATGCCTATGAACATCTCATTGAGGTAGAGTTATTTGACGTATGGAACATTGACTTTATGGGCCCCTTTCCACGGTCCAATGGTTATGAGTACATTTTAGTGGCCGTGGATTATGTGTCAAAGTGGGTTGAAGCGGTGGCCTTGGCCACCAATGATGCCAAACCGGTTTGTGCGTTTTTAAAGAAATATATATTTTCTCGGTTTGGCACGCCTAGGGCAATAGTAAGCGATGGCGGCTCACACTTTTGCAATAAACAATTTTGGAAGCTTTTAAATCATTATGGTGTTCGTCATCGCTTAGCTACTCCCTACCATCCCCAAACTAGCGGGCAAGTAGAGGTTACAAATAGGGAGCTTAAAAGCATATTAGAGAAAACTGTCAGTGCATCTAGGAAAGATTGGTCACATAGATTAGATGATACACTGTGGGCATATAGGACAGCTTTTAAAACTCCTATTGGAATGTCTCCCTACAAGCTAGTGTATGGGAAGTCTTGTCATTTACCGGTGGAACTAGAACATAAAGCATATTGGGCAATTAAGTTTTTAAATTTTGATGCTAACAGTTGTGGTGAGAACAGGTTATTACAGATCAATCAGATGGATGAATTCAGGTCTCAGGCTTACCACAACTCAAAGCTATACAAGGAGCGCACCAAAATTGCCCATGATAAGAGAATTGTAGACAGAGAGTTCAAGGAGGGAGACATGGTTCTTCTCTATAACTCCAGATTGAAGCTCTTCCCCGGTAAACTAGTTTCAAAGTGGAGCGGTCCTTATAAGGTGACCCGAGTTCTTTCCAAAGGGGCGATAGAGATCTCTGATGGGAGGAATCCCCCTTTTCTTGTGAATGGTCATAGAGTGAAGCACTACTTTGGTGGTGTGTTCGGTCCAGAAGAATGTCTATATCTGGAGGAGCCTGAGTATTAGGCGGTAGGCGGCTTAGGCCGCCTTTGAGTCGAGCTAACGACGTTAAACAAATGCGCTAGTTGGGAGGCACCCCAACAATGGATGAAGAGTATGAGCAGTTTAGTCACATGCCATGGCGCCGAGCTTCTTAGAAGTTCTCACGGGCGATGATCTTTCCATCCATCCATGCACACTAGGACTCCCACGTCAGCTCACAAGTCGAGTAGCGGTTCTTCGAGGGGCAGTATCTCTTCCCTTCTTGTTTTATATTGTTTACCGCTATTATATCTCATATATGCTATCTGGGGGTGCTGAACACCCGAATTGATGTGTTGATAGACCATGCATATATGATTTCTTGACTTGTATGTTGTCTGATTCTGAGTGTGGGGTGTTTATTGTTATCATCTATCGGGTGCATGTGTAATTATGTGTAAATATATGTTTAGAGTCGCACTGGGGACAGTGCTTAGGTTTAAAGTGTGGGGTGGGATGCTTTGCATGTATATGTTTACATTCTATGCTGCACTTCATGCATTTTTGGTGTAATTTTTTTTGGGTCTTTATTTTGTGTGTAAACCCTGGATGTGCAATTTAGGCCAACATGAGCAAGTCGGGAGTAGATTTTCATCATTGAGGATTTTTTGAGGAATGTTTGGATGATTTACTGTTGGTAGTATTAACGAGTTGTATTTTGTGTTTGTGCTATATTGCTTATTGGGTTCATGATGATTTTTTGATGCTAGATGCCTTAACACGAAAAAGGCGGTCACACCAAATGTTAGGTGTGGTTAGGTTTCAATTCTTTTTATTGTCACCGGCTTGATTCTATCTTGATTTCTGCATATAGTGGCCCTAGTTAAGAGATACTAGTCTTATTTCACTTGTTGCATGTAGAGGAGGTTGAGCCCACATGCTTGTTGTCTTGGGATCGAACTATGCGTTTCGGTAGATTAGAAATCTAGTCGAGTTCAAGTGGCTAGTCCCATTGTGCGTTTGTGGTACCAATTTTTCAAAATCACACACACTATGCACGAGGAATTAAGTATAGGTCCCGGGGAAAGGGGATCCAATAAAATCTGTGTATTAACAAAGGTTTGAGGGGCTGCGGCGGATCGCTATGCAGAGTGAGACCCTCATGTCCCGAGTTAATCATAGCGTAATAAAAGGTGAACCCCCCAGCCTATCTTAATGATCCAAAGTTTCTACACGTAATCGAGAAAACCAAGCAAAACTTTGATCTACCACTTGACTTGTAAATGAACTAGATAAGTTTGCCATTCGCGTAGTCCCAAGGCAACGTAATTGCATGACAACGTCCCCTTATAAGATTTGTGAATGAGATTACGTTATACTCTTGATTAGTACTATGATATGTAGAATCGAGAGAGCAAAGGGCCAATTGACAATAGTTAGGCTTGAAATCTTTCTAGTTATTGCACTTCATCTTGTAATCCACTACACATACACTCTTAATCTACAACATGTAGAAATTGGTTGGTGAAAAGTGGAAAGAATGATGCAAGATCTTATTCCTTATGCATGCTCTAGGTCAAATTGCCGATAAAATCCAAGTGTAAGCACACACCTTCTTTGAGTCTTAAATTTTTGGTCTTTAATTTGCTTGTGTATTTGCACGGGAATTTTTGGTCTAATCGAGTCAGCATATGCATGTTTACTGCTTTTAATAACCCGGAGTCGCCAAGCTCCGCCTACGGAGATAGTATCGCGGGGTTTATCTTGGCATTTATCTTAGTTAGTTTATATTTATTTATGTTTAGTTTTCTCGGGGCGAGAAAAGTTTAAGTGTGGGGTGTTGATGCAGGTGCATTTTAACACATAAAAGAGCCACTTTTTATCGAGTTATAAGGACTTTCAGTCCCGATTTTCTATCATATATTTAGTTTATCATGAATAATTGATTTCCTATCATATATTTAGTTTATCATGGATTTTCGGCGTATTTTGGGTGTTCTGTGCTTGTGGACCGTCAAGAGGGTCGATTTTGGTTGCTTCGAAATATACTCATGACTGGTCTTGTTTTGTAGGTCTTGAAAAGAGGAATTTTTTGGTGCAAGAACGAGATCAATCGGAGCTCAAACGAAGTCGGAGCGAGCAAAATAGCGAAAAAGGAACAAAAAAGGAAGAGTCCATCAGAAGCAGACACGTGGCGCCGACCAGCCCAGCCGCCAGAGCTCCCGGGCGCGACACGTGGCGCCCCCCTCAGCCGCCAAACTCCTTGCGTCCGCCACCTGTCCCAACCGGCCCCGCCTTGTCCGCGTGGCACGCCCTCGAGCTGCCACCTGTCCTCCACCCAGCCGCCACACACCCATCTCTCGACACCTGTCCAACCCTTCAGCTCCTCCACTAATCTGCAGCCGCGTGTCCCACCAACAAACCCTATTCTCCATTCAATTGCACAGCAGCAGCAGATGGGAAAGGGGGGACTTCATATTTTTGGTTTTTGACAAAGAACAGAAGGGGGAGGCGACGGGGGTGCCGAACCAGAGACCTTGAGCATTTATGTTTTATTTTCTTTTTATTTTTCTCTCTACACACAAACAAGGATACATACATTACATAGAGTTAATTTGAAAGGTGATTTTATAGAAAGAGTTATTTATTTTCTGATTTTATTTGGTAAAATTTTGGGGAACACAAGAGGAAGCTTCATTGATTTGAGAGGGATTTGAGCCAAGGGTGTCATTGTTCTTGGAGAAAATTCATCTTTAGGAGAGTCTCTTGGTGCTTCTACACTTGGATTTGTTGCCAACACAAGAAGATCAAAGCTAGGGTTTGGAGGAAGGGGAAGAGCAACCATTTTGTCAATTAATTGTGGTGATTGTATCTAAACCTTCTCTCTAATTCTCATTATGAAATCATTTACTTGTTGGTTCAAACATATGTCATTGATTATCATGAACAACTAAACCCCCAAATTTCTAGGGTTTTGGATGATTAGAGTAGGGATTTCCATGTTTTAAATGCTTTAAATTGTTGTGATCGTTGAATTGTTTTAGTGTTTATGATCGATTTGTGCTTAACGCTTTATCTCCCGGGTAGGCTTGATAATTGATTTGAATTAGAATTTAACGCTTGAAAGAGGAGGATTCTAATTAGTCTAAAGTCGATCATAAATTGGATTTAAACCCTAGCTATAACTAGCGGGGTTAATACAATTGCAATAGCTATAGGCTTGGTTGGTCGAAAGTTAGAAGTTGTCATAGAGCTAAACGCTTTGGGTCTTCCTACATCGTGATTCGAAAGAACTCGGTGGTTAGATTCCATTAGGGTCCGAATCGTTCGAAAGAAGTTAGGACTAGAGTTGAGATGACTCGTTGCCTCTAAATCAAGTCTTCATCACATCAATCGAGTATTTTTGACTTTATGGAATGAACTCTATGAACCCGATATCCTAGAAATTTCATCATTTGATTGAAGAAGTTAAGAATTATCGGTTTCGTGCTACGAGTGCTCTACTTGATTTGCATTACTTGTTAGTTTATTTTAGAAGCATAAAAACCAACTTTTTATAGAAATAGCTTAGCTACAAGCTTTAAATAGTAAGTGTTTGTTTATTTCTCCTTTGGGCTCGATATTCCGGACTTCAAATCCGATTACTACTTGACGGCCGGTGCACTTGCCGTGCTCAAGTTTGCGATTAAAACCCGCAGGGCGTCAAGTTATATATGTCTTGAAGGGCGCTAAGAACGCCTCAATCCGAGCCCTCATTGCTGCTGCCCTAGGTACAGAGGTAATTTTTGCACCAATTCTAACCTTTCGCCGACCATATGAGTTTTTGTGGTTTCGTGTAAGTATTGATATGGATATGCCTCTACGGAAACACATTCGGCTTTGGTTCCCGGGAAAGCTTTCATCTTCATTAGTGGGTCTCCATTATGAGAGACTCTTAGGGTTTTGTGTTTTCGATGTGGCAGATTGAACCATCGCATTGATGCATGCAAAACCCATTTTCCAGGGGTGGGTCGAGAAGAGGTTCGGTACGATGACTCTATCCGAGCCCCAATGGGGTTGAATGTGTATCGTCTCCTCAAAACGAAATGGAAAGCACCTATAGCACCTCAGGTGACCTCGGTGGATGATCTCCTCACCTTTTTGTCCCTGGACCCAATTAGGGACTTTGTTGGATTAAGCGGATCATGATCCAATAAAGGCCCTCTATTACCTCCTCTAGGATTCTCGAGTCTAGGGGAAGTGCCAGAGGCCTATACGGAGCTCGGGGACTTGGTTAAAGATGCTCATAGGGGGCAATTTCATAAGAGCAGTGGGCGCATCCAAGATCGTTCACTAGGTCCCTGGGTACTACAAATCCCAGCGACTTGGCTAACGTGTATGAGGATGAGGAACCTATTTCTCTTGATCTACCTATAGGTGGGCAGACTACGAGGGTAGGAAAGCAGAAGGAACCTCAGGACCAGGCAGGAGGAGTAGGACTTATACGGGTAAAGGCGATGAAGTCCAGATGAAAAGGGACGACATGGCAGATGTACACCCAAACTACCCAAGTGAAGAAGGCGCTAGAGCTTTCAGGAATACTCCCACCGACACCTCAATCCATGGAGGAGGAAGATAGCAAGGATCAACAGACGATGGCTCATCTACAGCCTTTCTAGGAGAAATGAGAGGGCCAGGTGTTAGGGGGAAGACCGGATGGTCTATCCCCCAAGACCCGAGGTGGACAGTGTTGGGAAGCTTCCAGACAACAACAAGAGCAGCGCATAAACTATTTCCCTTTATTAGTTTTAGTTGGTTTTATTTCAATTCGTACTTTGATAATTATGAGTTTATGTTTTTTGCTGGTACTATTGTTAGAATAATTGAAATGTCTGTACGAGGAATTCCTTAGGTTGTGTTTACGAAACAAAGTATACTATCTCTACGGGTCTATGAGCGCCGAATTTGTTATGATCCACCCAGATCTTTATTCTGGTGCTCAGGGTCTTACATTGTATAAGTTTGATTGGTAATAATGCGTTACCTCAGCTATTCGTTTTAACAAAAAAAAACAATACCATTTTAATAACACTTGTTTCGCTGTAAAGAAATTATATATTAATTTTGTTGAAAATCAAAAACCTAAATATATGATCTTCTATATAAAATTTTATGGACGTAAAATATGCTAAAATGATACTCTCTTCACTAATTACTCCGAAAAATTATTTGTTAAAGTTTAAGTACTTCGACTCTTTGGATCCTTTTTGAAGAGCGAGGCGTGGGATGCCGTTTTTGAACCTCTGCGGTTTAGATCGGCGTGTTCCTTCTCCGGTTCCAGTTGTTCGTTGATTGGCGTTGGTTGGAACTTCAGGAAGGCCCCCCCTCCTCGTCTCTCCGCCCCTCCTCGCTCTCAGGCTGCCATGGATTAAGCATGTCCGGAGGTTACACAGCTTTGCCACAACTGTCTTTTCGAACGTCCTTAGATCGTCTCAACCTTTCGATCTGGAGTGGGAGGCGTTCGAGACCCTTCATGGGCTCGTTCGTCCCAGATCTGTTGGCCGACCGTTTGTTGTTGCATTCTGCGATGTTAGTTCTTCATGCCATCTGGTTTCCCTGTCTCGCCTCTTTAGTTGCGGTCGCCGGTTATGCTCTTCAGATGTTGTCTCCGAAATTGCTCGGATGGGTCTTCTTTGAGTCTGGCTGGAGTGCGTTTCTTTGCCGGAGCTTGTCGTTATTTCTGATCGACTTCGCGTTGCTAGCCGGTCTCGTTCCAGGTTGTTCTTCCCCTTTCTTCTTGCTGGGATTTCTTGTGGTGGTTGTGATGGTTGCCGTTTCGATCGGTGGCGGGGATTGTTTTGTCCGGTTGGTTTGGACTCAACCTGTGGATCTGAAACCGACAACGTGTTGTTTGGTCGAAAGCTGTTGTGGCTCTCGGTGGTTTAGGAAGCCCCTTCAATGACGATTCGTTCTTCATCTACGGTGGAAAGCATTTCATCTCCTTTTGGAGATTCGATGCTGTGGATCGAGAATCGTTTCCAGTTGAAGCCTCTTAGTCACAGATTCGTTTTGAAGATTGTTAGGCCCTCTTCGGCTTCGGTGCTGATTCTTCCCGTCCAAAAGGTTTGGAGCTCATCTCCGCGTGGTGAGGTCTCCCCTTTCTTTTCTTGTTATATTCTTATTTAACTAGCTTCTGTCACCCGATTCCACATTTCGTTAGGCCTTAATTTGGTCTAGTCATTTTTAAGGTGTTGGTCTGCGACTTTCAAGGTGGTCTTCAGACCCCCCGTTGTGTTATGTGGTTTCTAGGTGTTAGAGGGCTTGCGAAAGTCCTGTTGAACATTAATTGGAGCTTCTCCAAGATGGCCAAGCTTTTGGCCAACTTCAGATCCAACGTCGTGGCAGTTGATGCCTTATGCTTTTCCCAAGCCCTCATTGCTTTGTCCATCTTTTGGCCTTCAAGAAGGCTTTCGCGTACAAGTCTGGGAAAGCCCTCGGCCTCGTAACGACGACAAGAAAAATGCCCATATCAGACATCGCCGTACTCGTTCCATACCGAGGTGTCCCTATTCCTCATGTTCTTGGGGTCCGAGACGCATTGGTGACTATGAACTTTCCAGTAGTTTGGGAGAACTCCTCCTCCAAACAGTGTCTTAAGAAGGGCTTCTCTCATATAAGGTTCAACGAATGATTCTCGAAAAAGTCATGATCGTACTTTTCAAGATATGTTTTCTCGACATCCTTCATCGTCTGGTCGTCAGAGTGCCCGCTCTAATATGCATTCTTGAATTTCGACCAATATCTCTGAAACTGCTTCACCTTCTGGTTAGTGACGCTCTAATGTTGCTTGCCGTTTTTTGTTGTGCACTCTGTCTCCTCGGTTGCTCGGGTCGTGAGGAAAACATCCTTCTAGATGTTGATCCAAAAACTTAGGAACGTCAGGTCAGTACCGTTGATGGAGTTCTCTGAATAATTTAGCCAAGCACTTACGAGGGAGACCTTCAGTTTTTGGGCATGTGCTCCGTTTCTTTGGTTGCTCGAGTCATGAGGGAAAAATCCTTTTGGATGTTGATTGAAAAACTTTAGGACATCCGGTCGGTGTCGTAGATGGATTTCTCCGAGTAATTTTTCCAAGCACTTACGAGGGTGACCTCTTCCTCTCACGTTCATTTCTTGTCCACCCGACGCTGGCGGGTATTGGAGGGTTTCAAAGGTGGAGTCCGAGCCAAGGGTACTCGCACGCATAAGATATGCTATACACGAGTTAAGCTTGTGACCGGAAAGGCATAATTGACTTGATTCGTACTCGGCCCCAAGAAAGCCCTTATGCCCGGGCCCAAGAATGTAGAATACAGCGGAGCCATGTACAAAATATGAAACATGCCCGTGTAAGGAGAATGCACCGACGACGGGATGTAGGATTCCTCCCAAAAGGTTTATTCATCACGGTTGTTGGAGTATTGCTCGAAATCGGGGACGCAATCCCAATTTCAAAAAAATCCTAGTGGGGAGGTTGGGGTTCAGGTACGCCATAACTTGGACACGATTTTGATAGTGATCCAGTGGTGGCTGATAATGGCGAATATGTAGAGGGTATTTTCGAAAACACTATAACAGTGATTGTAGAAGATTTTGTGCTGTCTTTCTAGAGAAAAAAATTTAAAACACGTGAGAGATTCATGTTCAACATTTCTACTGTCTATAATGTCGCCAGATAATGTGTTGGACTTTCGAGACTCGTCAATGAAGAAAGGGATCACAGATACGCGTTGTTGGTGAAGATGTAATTTAAGGTCTGTTATTTATAGTCGAAACTAACTGCAGGTATTAAATTCGTTTTACATGTCGAATACCATGTGTTGTCGTTTGATTTTCCAATCAACAACTCAGCTCACAAAATCGTGTTGAAGCGACGTGTTGTTAGTGTCGAGAAATCTACAAATGGTTTTTTTAAGGCTCGTACATTCGACGTGGTGTTCGACAAAAATATAAGGATTCAACCCACTTTTTCAAGATACTGGCGTAATCAACAACCAAATGAGGTGAAGATTCGACCCCAAATAGATGCTTAGAATGCCTAGTACTTAGTCTTTCACCTGTTTTCTTCTCACTACCAAAACCTTAAAACTTCACATCTTATGTTTTTGCTTACACCTTCCACAATGGCATCGATTCCGCGTCTGAAGGGCCCGTCGAATCGTACGGACTGAAGAGAAACATCATCGAATTAATGTTTTAGAGTCTTGTCTACGTCGAATCTTCGAAAGCGCAGATTCCACGTCGATGAATCTGTAAACCCTACTGTAGGTCTACTCGATGGATTCGGGCCCAGTCGTTTCTCCAACTTTCGTTTATCCACCAATGGCCAACAACTCCCGCTTCGATGGCTTGAACATGGTCTCGGGCTCGAGCTCAACACCGCCTTATCACGGGTAGCCAGTAATAGGAACACAAATTCCATCGATGGTCTTTTATGCACGACTTTATGTAAATCCTACAAGGATGATACATATGTACCGAAAATGGAATCGGCCCGAGAAGGTTACATTGGTGTGTGCGTGACTCAAAATGGCGGAGCAAGGAGGCGACCAATCTGACGATGCCTTTTGGGATAGCATACGGGGGGAGCTCCCCCACATGATCCGTCAAAACCCGGAGACAGAACGGTCCTCCAAGAACTACAAATATCATTGGACATTCATCAACTAGAAGGTAAAGTTGTTCAAATATCATTAGACCCATTTTTAGGGTCTAATTGTCACTTCTTTCCCCAATTCTCTTCAATTAGACTGAAAATAGACCGATACGGCCTATTCTCATCATAGAAGGTCTTACTCAACTTTTATGAATCTTCTTCCAATATAATCAACAAAAAATTATTCATCGTGTGTGATTATTAATTCTCTTCTCCCATATAGGGTGGGTATTGGTCGGATAACCGACCGGTACGGGCACAATGACGAAGAAATCCGATTGGTATATATGCCGATCGGTTACCAGTTTTAACCGACCAACCGTTGATTTACTTTCAAGCGACCAAACATGTTAGACGGTGTGGGTTAGCTTGAGTTATCTTTTGGGCTGAGCTAGGTTAGCAATTTAGCAGTGAATATCCACGAAGATACCATGACAAGCTAATGATATAATTACCATATATGGAGAAATCATACAAACAAGATGAAGAATCTCTTGACTAGCCAGTTCATCTCTGCAGATCATGACCATATATGATCTACTCCAATCCGAACTTCTCCCTGATCAAGCCATGCACTTTCTCCTGTTCAGGGAGAGACTTGGCAATGCTCTCCTTCTCCAAGCACCGCTTGCCCCATGCGCTGAGCTTGGGGCACTCCACCTCAGTGCTGAACTTCCCGTAGAACTCGAAGGTGTAGAAGAATGGATAGAAAGGAACGAGGGCCACATCCACAAATCCGAAGCTCTCACCCCCGAAGTAAGATTTGTCTCCAAGCTCTTGCTCCAAGACCTTGAGGACTTCTATGAACTCTTTCTTGGCTGTGGTATGTTCTTCTCCCATGGTTGTCCATAGCTTCTTTCCAAGCCCGTACATCTACATTTCACGGTTCCATTGTCAGGACATGGTTAAAGATATCAACAACAAGCTCATATATAATGTCAAAAGCAATCTCTTGTTCTGTATTTTCTAGTTCCAGAGATTGTTCTTTCCCTGAATCTTCTCAGGGACCAAACACCATTTAACCAACCCATATCTCAGCATGATCAAAAGTTCAAGACATTCTTACTTCATTCACTAGAACTATCTTAATTGCATGATAACCAATGAAATAAACTTTAGACTTCATATGACTATTGTTTCAAAACCTAGAGATTGTTCATTCCCTGAATTTCCTAAGGAACCAAACACCATTTAACCAACCAAATCATCGCACCCGTGTCTCAAAATGATCAAAAGTTCATGACTTTCTACTTTATCCACTAGAACCATCAACTATAAGGTCATAGTGTAAAAGCTGTCTCTTGTTCTATAATTTCTAGTTCTTCAGTCATTAGCACCATCTTAATTGTAATGAAAACCAAAGATATGAAGTTTAGGTTTAGACTGGTTAGTGTTTCAAAACCTAGAGATTGTTCTTTCCCTTAACTTTTCTCAGTAACCAAACACCACCTAACCAACCAACTCATCATACCCATATCTCAACATGATAAAAAGGTGAAGACTTTCTACTCAATTCAGCTACCCATCAAACAAATGGCTCCAAGTATTCCAAAACAACCATACCCAGAAATCAAAATCGAATCAAAACTTATAAATCAAGCTAAAACAGACAGAACTAATTGCATACCTTCTTGTCAACGTAATCAGCCCAGAACCTAGCCTGAGATCTGAGGTAAGGATCAGAAGGCAAGAGAGGGCTCTTGTCATGCCAGACCTCATCGATGTACTGCACTGCAATCATAGACTCGCAGACCGGCTTGCCGTTGTGGATAAGGATCGGGATCTTCTTGTGGACCGGGTTCATCTGGAGAAGCAGAGGGCTCTTGTTCGACAGATCCTCATCTATGTACTCATGCTTGATCCCCTTCTCCGCCAGAGCAATTCTCAGCCTTACCGTAAATGGGCTCGCCCAGAAACCCAAGAGAATCACCTCATCCGCCATTGTTGCACAGAATTCGAAGCTATGAGGTCGCAAAATACTAGTTTCTCGCTTCACTGAACTGCGTTGAGCACAATGTGTTCGATGAAATGCCTCTATCAAGCCAAGTCATTTATAGAAGGTTTCGGAGGTTGGGAGGAATTATTCTACATCTGTTCGACAACGCAATCGATTACGTCAACAGAAATGGGTCGGGTTCGGGTTTTTATCCAATGTTGAATGTTGTCTCTTTCAGACTTAGATTTCAATAATTGAAAGGGTATATCATATACATAAACAGAGCATCACGAATCTATTGTACTTTTGAGTTTCGCGAGACAAACAGCCGCACCTCCCTTTTTCTCTTTTGCACAAAAGCCAAACCCTAAAAAGTTTTTCACCGCACCGGCGACGACGAGGATCACCGGCCATGACGTCAGTGATAGTTACTCCTCCACCCGTAGCCCTCCCCCCCGTCCCCCTCCCCCCCGTCCCCCTCCCCCATCACCACCCGTACCCTTTTTTCCCCTTCCCCGTCAAGATCGGCGTCGGTTTATCGTCGTCTTCGGTGGCCGGCGTCCGTGTCCGTGTCCGTCTCCAACTGATGCTATTTTGGTTCCTACGGTCACGCCAAGGTGGGTTTGAGCGGTGGTGGGCAGCTCCGGCGACTCGTCACGCTGCAGATCCGGCCTGAACGGTTACCTTTAGCGGGGATTCGGAGTTCACGTATTCTGGATTCCTCGGGTCAAGGTCCCTTGTCGGACGGTGGCGATTCTGAATTGGCTAGGTTTTTTTTCCTTTCGTTTTACAGCTTTCAGTAACTGCACTTGGTGCAGATTGGGTGTGCACTAATTGCACGGTTTGGTGTGCCCGTTATGTGGCACGGTTTGGTGTGCACGTTGTTGCACTTTTGACGTGCACGTGTTTGCACGTTCTAGGGCGTCTTTTGTGTGTTCTAGTAGGGAGTTCGGTAATATTATATTATAGGCTTGTTAGTTTGGAATCTGTAATTTTATCGTTTTCTTCTGCGTTTTCATCATATTGTACGTATGTCACTTTGATTGATATATAAAATTGATACCTCCCGCTTTTCGTTAAAAAAAGGAATCTATTGTCCTATATGCGGTTGTAGACGATCCCAACCTGTTGAGACACAACTATATGTTAATTATTAGTAGTCGCTCCTTTATGACTTAATTCTTTTTGTCTTCTGTCTTCGTTTCTTCGTTATGAAATTATAAATTAGGAGAAAGTTTCACCTATATTGAGATACTCGTGTGATGCTTGGTGGCCTCCACTATTAGAGCATGCACATCAACCGTACCACGTATGTGAATCACGATTTATGAACCGTACGTTATAGTGTACGTGATTCGCGAACCACGAATCATGAGCCTATGATTCAAGAATTGCGGTTCGACGCAAGAATCACAATTATAATTCGGAGTATGCGGTGCATGGGTTGGTGGCCAACCAATGACAAGCTGACACGTGGTAATTGCAATATTCTTTTAAAAATCAAAATAATACAATTTAAATACTACAACACTATTTTTTCCCACCTATTTTTCCATCGGCAACTACAACATGACCTTCTTGAGCACATATGGGGTCGGTTTGGAGCAACTTACCGTGACTCAGACGATGACGACGAGTGAGATGAGTTAATAAATTTGATGTACCAAAAACATTATACTTTGATGTACTATTTGGGGAGTAATAAAATTTCAATTTTAATTATCTATTTTAGATAATTAATTTGATTTATTAATTAGTTTTGCATTTTAGTTAATTTACTTATGAATTAATTTTATCAACTTTTCCAATTTCATTTAGTGTTTTAAATCTTACTTTAATAAATTTCTGCAAACCATAATCCCCATACATGATCCCATTAATGTGGAACTCTCTTAGTTTCAAGGGTTCGTATACCAAAATCATTCTAGTCACCACATGAATCCCGCATCCTGATATAATCCCCTTGATATACATGCTCTTACATGACGAATACTTGAAAATGACTCATCCATAATATAAAAATTGTTTGGGCTATATAAATGTCCGACTTGTTTTTGTATTGGCACTTGAATATATTAAACGAAAGATGAAACTCATTCTTGCTATAGTGAACATTCATCCAGTGGTTATCTTTTTTTTTATTTCTAAAACGAGCAATGAGAATAAATGTATTAATGTCAATCTTCAGTTACAAGGATAGAGCTATAGAGATATAGGTTTTAGGCTCCAGAATATGTTCGGATCCCTCGTAGGTGACCCAACATTCTTGGACCCGTAGAAAGAGTCTAATTTTCATCTTAGATAAGTACGAAGAAATCCCTTGTTCTACCCTCCAAACAAAATAAAACCAAGCAACTAAAAACATTCATAAGTTCAATAAACTGAAAAAACAGGATTAGAAATGAACTTGCATTGCTTCCAAGCACCTCTCGAGATGGCCAAGTAAAACACGTCCCGAGTCTCGGAGGATAGGCAACAGAGTCCCCCCCCCCCCCCCCCTCCTCCTTGGGTCCAATCATGGGTCATAGCGGGGCTATTGTGCAGCTCTCACTTGCTTATAATCATTTTCCTCCTCGTTCTCATGTTGACGGGTATAGGTAGGGATCCCCGGGAGGTCCATAGCCTTCTTCATTTAGTTGACACAAGTATATCATTGCATTTTCTTCCCCTTTTCTTTGTCCTTCAACACCTTCGTTCTCATAGGCCCCAAGCCACATGTATGCTCCCGAGGTTCTTTTTGTTTTCCCATGCGAGGCAGAGTCCCAGTTGCGGCCACTTTAGATAATAGGAGGCCCCCATCCTCGGGGTCGTTAGCTAGGTCACAGGTCTTTGTGATCCCTGTGAACTAGTCTAATGATATGGGATCCACCCACTGGATTTTTGGAACTGGCCCTCGAGACGTTTCTTAGCCAAGTCACATGTCTCTAAACTTCTCTAACCCACATCATCGAGTGCCGAGAATCTCGGGAGGGGGGAGGGGGGGAAGGGGAAGGGGGGAGGAAGAGGAACCCTACTTCCACCCACGAAATCCCTAATCGGGTCCAATGACAAGGAGGTAAGTAGATTATCAATTGGGAGCACTTACGGTGCCTTAGGTGCTCCCCATTCTGTTCGAAGTAGTTGGTCCACATCATATCCCATTTCAACCCTCCGCGAGTCATCGAACTAAGCCTCCTCCCGTCCTACTCCCAGGACAGGAGCCTGTTAGGTCACTATCTGGTGGTTGAGACTTTCGCAACGGATATAAAGGCCCGAGAGATGCTCAAATTATAGTCCCATCGTGGCAGGTTCGACATGGCTCGGAAGCGGAGACGAAGCCTCTATCATAATGGCTTGTCCTCATCAATAATAACTTGAAACCACAAGAAATCATCAAGGCGACGCGGGGTCGGATTAGGAGCAGATGTTACCTCAGTTCCTAGCATTTTGGCCAAGATGGATCTGACTGGGGCATTTCTTGCATCTCTACATTTCTTGGAACGTTGAAGGCCCGAACTCTGATATAGATAAACCAGAATGAGATGGTGTTTGGCTGCATGCACGGTAGGAGGGGAACCGATAACAGTGGGTACCAACTAAATCCTCATGGACCTCGATGGCAGATGGAGTCCAACGCCAAACTAGTCGGGAAATGAAAGACCACAATGTCTTTAGTGAGACATTTCGCCACCAGACCCCGAGCCTTCCAGTTCTGGATCATTACCTTCACAAAAGGGTCTTCACATTATAGTTTGCCTCCCCCACAATTCGGCAGTAGTCGGGATAGCTTCAACCGGGACAACAACAACTTCGTCCTCGTCATCCAGATCATCTTCAAGGGACATCACCCCTGTGTAATACGATGGAAAAGATAAATTTGCAATCCAGATATGTACATGAAAAAACTGTTGGACAAAAGTGAGTTTAGACTAATGGAAATGGTCAACTTGACACTCAATTATCTACCGGATCGGGTCATCCTAGAACTATGGAAAGACTAGTTTCGTATTCTAGGAAGTGAGGCCTTTCCAACGAGATATTATGAGGTCTAAACGGACAAGAGGTGAATGAGAAATTAAAGCTCAAAGATCACCCGTTGAACTTAGTTGTTGAGAAAATTGCAAATGGAAAGTACATCATTTTTATGTTGTCCCACATCGAAAGATTGCTAAACTTTCATAGGGTTTATATAGTGTTGCCTTCCTAGCATGTTTGAATTGCTTGGATGAAAGGTTGTGTGCGGGACGCGAATGCTGCAGCGGATTTGGGCTCGTAGCGCCAGCTCCGTTTTGCTTCGGCCCGTATAAAATCTCAACAATTAATTTCCAGTTTTCAGAATATGCAAAATAAGGAAATCTGAAATTGATATCTTTTTCAGTTTTGGAAATTGATATGCAATTAAGGAAATTTCCGAATTTTATATTATTTCGAATCTTATAATAATTCTGAAAATATTTTTTGTTTCCGGATTTTATTAAATTCGAATTTAATATTTAATTTTCGGAAATTGTATATTTCCCAAAATTGATATTTCCGAAAATTGTGTTTCCATAAAACTCGTTTCCAAAAACTCTCTCCCCTTTTCCTATATAAGCTCTGTTCTAGTTCATTATTCGTAGTGAAAAATTAGACACGTAGTAGAGACGAAATAGACACGAAATTTACCTACACGATTTCTCTCCTTCTCCAAGAACAGAGCAACTGATTTCTTTCTACTCGGTGCTACTTCTCATACACGGTTTCGAGTTCGTTTACGTTGTCGTTGTATCTTGGGAGACTTGCTCAGACGGGGCAATAAAAAGTCTTAAGGAAACTGGTTCGCAGGCCTCGACATACCAGTTCCCTCTTCGAGTATCGATTGAGGTTACTGTTTCGATTACGTATCGACTTTGTGTTATTACATACTTTTTTTGTTATTTTATTTCGTATGCGATTTGAATATTCATCAATAATATTGGATTCACTTTATCTGTTTTTTATCGTTTATGGACTAACCCGTCTAACAAAAGCTATATTTGAAAATGAATCCAACTATAAGTACATATAATTGCATCATGTAAAGATAATTTAGCAACACATTGTCATCCAACCAACAAAGTGACGACGATCAAAATGCTAAGATAATGGTAAGAGAGAAATATGGCCTTGACCAGAGGGTGCCTACATTTCGCTTTATCTGTGGAATAATGGGACATGCGGAGGTGGCTCGTGAATTACTTACTCTATACCAAGTGATGTGGTACCGCAGGATGGTGCCAACTAATGACACCAATGAGATGCCCGATCGTCAGTAACACACAACGATGTAGCTAACGCCTTGATTTTTACGCTCTTGCTCTCACTGAACACGTAAAGATCATCCAACCATTTGTTAGCAGATAGGAGAAAAGGTTAGGGGATAGATCATAGAAGAAATGTAATAACACAATATTTATCGATCTGTACGAAATAAGCAATAACTCAATATTTATGAGTCTGTCCGATATAATTATAATTATTCTCTTTCGTAAATAACATATTTTATCTCTTATCTGACTGCCGGAACAAATTTTCAACAACAAAGAAACTATACGAACAAAATTAGGTAGAATGTCCATAAAGATATACTCCGACAAGCACCTGATATAATTACCATGCATAGAGAAACCATAAAACGGACAAACATTTCATAACTCATGACAATTGACAACACAACACCCAATAGCCAGGCCCATCGTGACGACGAAGTCAGGCAAATCTTAAACATAAAACTGGACCGGTCTCTTTATTACAAACGAGATGAAGAACCTCTTGACTAGCCAGTTCATCTCTGCAGATCATGATCTACTCCAACCCGAGCTTCTTCCTGAGCTCCAAGACGAAGCCGTGCACTTTCTCCCCTTGAGGGAGAGACTTGGCAATGCTCTCCTTCTCCAAGCACCTTTTGACCCACGCGCTCAGCTTGGGGCACTCCACCTCGGTGCTGAAGTTCCCGTAGAACTCGTAGGAGTAGAACCATGTATAGTAAGGAACAAGGGCCACATCCACAAATCCGATGCTCTCGCCTCCGAAGTAAGGCTTGTCTCCGAGCTCTTGCTCCAACACCTTGAGGACTTCTATGAACTCTTTCTTCGCTGTGGCCTGTTCTTCTCCGGTGGTTCTCCATAACTTCCTTCCCAGCTCATACACCTACATTTCACCGTCCCATAGTCAAAACATGGTTAAAGATATCAACCCAACCCAAAACATGGTTAAAGATATCAACCCAACCGTAAGCTCATAGTGTCAAAAGATCATAATTTCTCAAACATAGAGTTGGTCTGGCTTCCAGAGATTGTTCTTCCCCTGAATTTTTTCAAGGACCAAACACCATTTAACCAACCAATTCACATACCCATATCTCAGGATGATCAAAAGTTCAAGACTTTGTACTTCACTCACTAAAACTATCTTGATTGTATGATGGTTAAAATATAAAATTATAATTGAACCTTCAACTATAAGTTTGACATTTTAATTGAGTTGTTCTTAAATATGGTATCAATGCTTGGTACCTCATGAACACATATACACTACAAAAAAAAAATACCATTTTCTTCTTAATTTATCAAATTTGCCTTAAATAGACAAACCCTTTATCACTCTTCTCGTTAAACTCATATTTTTTTCCTAAATAATTCACCTTCGAATATGTAAACGGACTTAATTGTGAGAAAGTATATAAGAACATATGCCCATGATTATAGGCTTGAACTTTTAGTTGAGTTGGTTCTCTAATGAGAACCAATCTGGCTATTGTTTCAAAACCAAGAGATTGTTTTTTCTAAGGAACCAAACACCATTTAACCAACCAATTCATCGTACCCATGTCTCAAAATGATCAAAAGTTCATGACTTTCTACTTTATCCACTAGAACTATCAACTATAAGGTCATAGTGTAAAAGCTAACTCTTGTTCTGTAAGATAGAGACTGTTCTTTCCCTTTACTTTTCTCAGTAACCAAACACCACTTAGCCAACCAATTCCTTACCCATATCTCAACACGATAAAATGTTCCAGATTTTCTACTTAATTCAGCTACCCATCAAACAATTTCTCCAAGTAATCCAAAACAACCATACCCAGAAACCAAAATCGAATCAAAACTCATAAATCAAGCTAAGACGTAACTAATTGCATACCTTTTTGTCAACATAATCAGCCCAGAACCTAGCTTGAGATCTGAGGTAAGGATCAGAAGGCAAGAGAGGGCTCTTGTCGTGCCAGACCTCATCGATGTACTGCAGTGCGATCAGAGACTCGCAGACCGGCTTTCCGTTGTGGATAAGAACCGGGATCTTCTTGTGGACCGGGTTCATCTGGAGAAGCAGAGGGCTCTTGTTCCACAGATCCTCATCTCTGTACTCATGCTTGATCCCCTTCTCCGCCAGAGCGATTCTCAGCCTCATCCCAAATGGGCTCGGCCAGAAATCCAAGAGAATCACCTCATCCGCCATTGTTGCACAGAATTCGAAGCTAAGAGGTCGCAAAATACTAGTTTCTCGCTTCACTGAACTGTGTTGCGCACAATGTGTTCGATGAAATGCCTCTATCAAGCCACGTTATTTATAGAAGGTTCGGGAGGTTGCTACTACATCTACATCTGTTCGACAACGCAATCGATTACGTCAATATAAATGGGTCGGGTAGATTTCAATAATCAAAAGGGTATATCAGATAGACAAACAGAGCATCAGGAATCTATCGTCTACATGCGGTTGTAAACGATGCCAACTCGTTCAGACAAAACTATATTTTAATTATTAGTAGTTGCTCCTTTTTGACTTTTTTTGTTGTCTTAGGTCTTTTTATGGAATTTAATATCTGACAAACTTTTATTTGCAATATAACATCCTAATATGTTTTTTCTCTATTATAATATCCTTACGAACTATTATTTTCAGTTTCATACCCAATCGTTAACTTTTCATCTAAAATACATGGAAAGTCAAAAATACCCCTTTACACCAATCCAATTTTCAAAACCTAGCAAAAAAAATCAGACTTTTTACATATTTCAAAAAAATATATTTTATTTCAAAAAATATTTTAAAAAAAATCAGTTTTTATATATTTCAAAAATCCTATTTATTATATAACTCAAAAAATCAGATTTATTTCAAAAAATATTTTCAAAAAACAGTTTTTACATATTAAAAAATATTTTTATATATTTTTTAAGAATAGATTTTATTTCAAAAAATATTTTTTAAAAAATCAGTATTTATATATTTGAAAAATCAATTTTTATATATTTCATAATAATATTTTTATATAATTCAAAAAAATCAGATTTATTTATATAAAAATATTTTAAAAATCAGTTTTTATATATTCAAGAATCAGATTTTTTTATATATATTTTTTAAAAAATTAGATTTTATTTCAAAAAATATTTAAAATAAATCAGTTTTATATATTTAAAAAATAAATTTTTATATATTTCAAAAATCATTTTTTTATATAATTAAAAAATTAGATTTATTTAAAAAAATTAAAATCAGTTTTTATGTATCACAAAAAACGGACTTTTATGTATTTCAAAAAAATTATATTTTATTTCAAAAACTATTTAAAAAAATCAAAGGTTGAAGGGTGTTTTTGGTATATTTTGAAAAAAAAACAACATTTCCATCCATTTTGGATGGAAAGTTAACGGTTGGGTATGAAACTGAAAATAATAGTTTGCCAGGGTATTATAATGCAAAAAAAACATGCTATGGTGTTATATTGCAAATAAAAGTTTGCCAGGGTATTAAATTGAAATTTTCCTGTCGTTTTGTCATGTTCCTGAAATTATAAAATTATTATGAGAAAATTTCACTTAGAGCATCCCCAACGCGCGTGTACAAGCTGGTGGTGAGATGATGACGACGACGAGTCGTCGACGGGGAGCTGGCAAGGAACTGGAGCAGAGCTGGTGTGAGGACCGGCTGTGAGCTCAGCATCGGCGTTGAGAGCCGTTGGGCCTCGAAGCCAACGCCGACCGTTGGAGCTGGCCACGTTGGCGCTACGTGGCAACGTCGGTAGAGCCCAATTTGTGTCCTCCTCCCCTATAGAAACATCAAACCCGTCTCATTTTTACACAACAACCAAATTCAATTATACTACTCTATTCTTTCTCTACATTTTTTTGTCTCGCAATGGAATACAATTGGAATGAGTTCATTACCTAATTTACAATTGGAATACAATTGCCTCACCATTTCACACTCCAACTCCTATCTTCCTCCAAAAAAAATCCTCACAAATTTGATCCTACACCGAACAAATCATGGCCGGCAATTCGAGAGTCTTCCAAAGGCCACATGAGGAAGAAATGGTGTTGGTCATTGAATGGCTTCATCACGCACGCCCAGGTCTAAACATTCGATATTAGTTGGACGTCTATGCTAACTACGTCCAAAACGTCCCTGATTCAGCCGTGGCGCTGTCCTTGAAGCAGTGCAAGGACCATTAGCAAGGGGTCTCCGACAAGGTACTCCGTTTCAATATAATATTTCTTAAAAAATTGCATGCTCGCCTCTCGGGACAAACCGATGACCAAATTGTGGCCTTGGCCGCGACAGACTAAATGCACCAACATCGCCAACTGTTTACCAAATTCACGATTTGGAATATGCCTAAAGACCAACCGAAGTGGCTACAACACGTTCACGAACTGTAGATTGTTGTTATGCTATGCCGTATTTTACTAATCCGTTATTAAGGAGGTGGTGAACGTATAGTGTAACGTGTAATATGTATCGTATACTAAGTATCGTGTAATAAGCTTCAATAGAAGTACTCGTGTTATGTTAAATTTGTTTTTGTTATTAAATAAAAAATTTATGTTTAATAATATTTAATTCTATTTATAAAAAAATATATATTTAATTCTACCAATTAGCAGCCAACAGTCAGTAAAAAAAATTAGCATTGGAGGGTGCTGACTGTTAGTACTAATTGTTAGGCTCAAATAATCATTTTTTTTATTCCAACAGTCAATCTTATCACTTTTGGGTTGGAGATGTTTTTATGTCGTGATGCTCGGGTGGTGAGTAGTGGCCACTATCATTATATGACAAATACTGAAAATACATACACTTATAGTATGAAAAGAACTGTGACGCCATTGTGTCTTTTGTTTGTTCTTTGTGGTAAGTGATTTATTCCTGATATACTCATATGTACGGAAATTTAAGTTAATGAAATTGCATATTTTGTTCCAAATAAGTAAGAACGACTCTAAGCATGACTCATAAACAAACACGTACTAAACTCGATATAAAAAGAAGAAGAGACAAAGACAATGTAAGAAACCACACTATAAGAGGATTGAGAAACCAAGAAAAGAGATTAAGTTTAAGAAAGCTGAGAAGGACAGACCACAACTCGGTAAACCTTAAACATAAGACAAAACCAGTCTCTTTATTACAAACAAGATCAAGAACCACTTGGTTGGCCAGTATTCATCTCTGCAGCTCATGATCTACTCCAACCCGAACCTCTTCCTGAGCTCCAAGACGAAGCCGTGCACTTTCTCCGGTTCAGGGAGAGACTTGGCAATGCTCTCCTTCTCCAAGCACCTCTTGAACCACGCGCTCAGCTTGGGGCACTCCACCTCGGTGCTGAACTTGCCGTAGACCTCGTACGAGTAGAACCATGTATGGTAAGGAACTAGGGCAACATCGACAAATCCGATGCTCTCACCGCCGAAGTAAGGCTTGTCTCCGAGTTCTTGCTCCAAGACCTTGAGGACTTCTATCAACTCTTTCTTGGCTTTGGCCTGTTCTTCTCCGGTGGTTTTCCATAGCTTTGTTCCCAGCTCAAGCACCTGCATATATTCCACAGTCCCATATATAGTCAGAACATGGTAGTTATTGTTTTTTTTCCCTTAACTTTTCTCAGTAACCAAACACCACTTAGCCAACCAATTCATCGTACCCATATCTCAAAATAATAAAAAGGTGAAGACTTTCTACTTATTTCAGCTACCCATTAAACAAATGGCTCCAAGTGTTCCAAAACAACCTTACCCAGTAACCGAAATATGTTTATCAAGTGATCAATACATCTGTATAGTTCTGACGTGAGACACACACTTTAACACATACCTTCTTGTCAACGTAATCAGCCCAAAACCTAGCCTGAGCTCTGAGGTAAGGATCAGAGGGCAAGAGAGGGCTCTTGTCATGCCAGACCTCATCGATGTACTGCACTGCGATCAGAGACTCGCAGACTGGCTTGCCGTTGTGGATGAGAACCGGGATCTTCTTGTGAACCGGGTTCATCTGGAGAAGCAGAGGGCTCTTGTTCCGCAGATCCTCCTCTCTGTACTCATGCTTGATGCCCTTCTCCGCCAGAGCGATTCTCAGCCTCATCCCAAATACGCTCGGCCAGAAATCCAAGAGAACCACCTCGTCCGCCATTACAGCTCCGAATTCGAAGACGAGAGGTCGCAAATAGTTGTTTCGCTTCACTAAACTGTGTTGCGCACAAATGTTTTTGATGAAATGCTTCTGAGAAGGCAGGTTATTTATAGAAGGTTTGGGAGGTCGCTCTTCCTGTGAAAGACGAAGTGAATTTGGCCTCTTATGTCGAAATTATTTTAGGCCGACAACGCAACTGATTGCGTCAGGATAGTGGGGTTGATTCTTATTTATTGTGGTCTCCTTTAGACCATGGGGTACGAGGGTGATATTATATGAATTTTTTGACTTCTTTCAAATTTTATGATTATTTAAAAGTGAATTATATAATCGACTCAAACTCTATTGGGAAAGGAATTTTAAAAAGTACACATCATACTGAATTTTATTTATACTAAATATTCTACATCGTTCGAAACAAACATAACTATAAATACAACTGAATGTCGACTAAAACTTTTTTTTTGGATAAGCGCAAAATTTTATTGAGAAAAAAGAAAGATCCAAGCAGGATCAATCCAGAACACAACCATAATAAGAGAGCTCACATCTGGAGTTGCGGGAGTAAACCCCGAAAAAAAAGCAAAACATAAACGAGAAAGATCACAAAATCACCCATTAGTGACCCACTCTTCACCTTCAGAAGTCAGGGTCGGGTCATCAAAAGCTTTAGCTGCATGAGCCCGCTGTGCAGCTTGAGTTTGTTGTAAGATCTGCTTCCCAATATCCACAGGATTTACAACTCTCTCCCGACTCCTAGAATGGGCTGGTTGGATATGAGCGGTGTAGTGATCCCCTAAAAACTTGGGAGGCTGACTTTGACAGTTCGAAGTTCTAGACGGTTGCTTCGAAAGACGGCCCTTATTCAAAGGTTTCGAATTTGGAGGCTGAAGGAGAGCCTCCTTCCACAGACTACTCTGAAGAACCCCGATCGGATCACCAATTTCGACCTGGTGAGACACAAAAACTCCCGACATAGTTGGTTGAATTTGAGTCTCCAAGCCCGAAGCCGACCCGATAAAACCTGACCCCGAATCTGATGATTGTACCTTATATATTGGCTGGATTGGGCTCAGAATAGGCCCAATCGCAGACCCAACATGATCTAATCCTGTATCATCCTGAACAGGCTCAGGCCCACTTGGGCTCATAACAGTAAGCCCATACCCAGGCCCAATCGGATCCTGTTCAAAAGCCTCAACTGATGCTGCGTCTTCAACCCCGCGCATCACGTCTGCAGCTCCTGAATCTAAGGGAATAAGATCAAGGCCTTCGCTACGATCACGATCTCCTCGATTCTTCGCAACACCTGGGGAAATATTCGGACCTTGATTCGCAAGATTCACGAGATCATTACAAATTGAATTCTGTAGCTGACAGATCGAATCCCGATGCAACAGGGGATCTCGATTCTCAACAGTCAATCGCCGGAGGGATTCAACGTCTCCCACAGGCTCGACCAAACCACCGTGCTCCGGTACACAAGCCGACTCTGACGAAACTTGACCGTGATGTGCATCACCCTCAAGACGCAGAACACCCAAACCTCTGCTCTGTTTTTCAATCAAAACGGTACACTGTGATGCAGGTTCAACTGACTTTGAACCTGTAATACATTTTTGACCTCCATCTCGAGCAAAAGCGACAAAGAGTTTAAAATCGTTGAATTTAATACCATTGAAAAACTCTATTACCTTAGAAGCTGAGTCCTTGGACGCGAACTCAACGAATCCGAAGTAACAACCACGTCGATTTGGTCGTTTAGGGACCATGACCGAAACGATCTCACCGTAAAACTCCAAATGAATTCTTTGCCCAATCAGCAGTTGCATTATACGACAAGTTATAAACAAAGATTGTGGCATTGGACGAAAACTCTGCAACTCCGTCGGAATTTACTTTGTTCTTCAACACCTGTATACTTGAATCAAGCCCATTCCTTGATTTGTTCTTCAACACTTGCATACTTGAATCAAGCCCGTTCCTCGCAGACACCACAGGCTTTAAGCATTCGGCACCGGCGGTGGCATAAACATGAAGGGGGACTCATCGTCACGATCCTCGATGCAGATCACATCCTCGTCCTCTATAGCATCTGCCTGACTCAACATCGTCGTGGGGAGTGTTAGGATGCTGAAAGTACCAGTATCTAGATGGGCGACGCCTTCATGGTTTCTACATAAATGGTTATGTGCTTTGACATAATTCAACGTTGTCTTTAACCGGACAATAATAAAGGTTGTCGTTAGGCACATAATTGTCTTTGTGAGAGATGTGGTTGAATGCTAAGAGATTTGTCACTCATGTAAATATGAGAGATATCGTTTGGGCCCCTTGATAAGTGAGACTGCGAAAATGCATGGTCATGTGAATCGATACAGTGTTATCACTTACAATCTACTTAAGATCAAGAAACAATGATCGGATAAAATAAGGATGACAACCCTATGACTTATCCGATCAAGATATCGATGAAAAAGTGATTAAGATATTAGCGGTAAAAGGTTAAGTCGGATTAACGATCATCATATACGTTTGGGTAATCATAATGCTTGCTATAGAGGCCTCAGGAAAAAAAAAGAGTGATTGGAAGTTGGGGAGGGCCTTGGTGGGGGTATGGTCGGAAAAATCTCCCCATTCATCATTGTTCCACGATCCCAGATTGAGATTTGGGTTTGTGGTGGCAAATGGGTTCGACGAACCCAGATTGGGATTTAGGTCTACGGTGGTTCGAATTCCATCTAAGGGTTTGATTATATATGTTGTGTCCTTGTGTTTCTGTACTTGTTTTTGATCAATTTCTAGTTGGTTTTGTGAATCTGACAATAATTGAAATGGATTGGGAAGATGGTAAAATTGGAGGTTGAAGAAGGTAATTGGTACAAAAATGAAAAAAATAATAATCTAGTTTTTATATATTTTTTAAATTATGATAATAGTTATTCAATCAAATAATTATTGTAATAATATGTGAAATTGGAAATAAAAAATGTAAATAAAAAATTAACATAAATAAATAAATTAATTAAAATATGACTTTTACTGAATTTTAAAAATAAAATAAAATTTAAAAAATAAACTGATTTTATTAAAGTAATTTCTTATTTTTAAAAATAAAAATATTAATTTTTAAAAATAAAATCTAATTTTTAAATTTAATTTTTGATTTTTTAAATAAAATATAATTTTTACAAAATAAAAAACTGATTTATATAAAATAAATAAATAAAAATAATTTTTGAAACCTAGTGGCATGCTTTTGAAAATTTGAGTGTTAGTGAGGGGTATTTTGGACTTTTTAAAGGTTTCCATCCAAAAATGGATAGCAAGTTAATGACGGGTATGAAAGTGCAAATAAAATCATAGTTAGGGTAGTGAGATGCAACAAACCATAGTTAGGGTAGTGAGATGAAAATCAAGAATTTTTAGGGTAGTGAGATGAAATTGACCATTAAAAACTATTTTTTTAGCATATAAGACTTTTATTAGATAGCAATCGAATTAAAGACGAGACGTAGGATCAAAGTAAAATTACAAACATAAGTAAATGAAATAAAGGGGTAAGACTTGATTCTTGACTCGTAGGTACCAAACGCTAACCCTATAACAAGATATCTGTCTATTTCAGGAAGAAAGTGTAGATGGACAAGCTCCACAAGTGTGGCTACTCACTGCAGCTCACAATACTCATTTCTTGACTAGACCTAAAGATGCTCGCGCCAAATGATATGGGTGGGGGGATATGGAGGGATCGGGGTGTCGGAAAAGCTAGGTCCGACTTTTGTAGGGCGAGGTGTGTATCCCCATACACACCTCGTTGCTCGTCCATCGCCTCATCGGATCTGGCGAGGTATTATAGCAAACCCCGACTGATTGTTATAGCCATCAAGGGATCATGTGCTTGGTTCCCGAAAGTTCAGTGTTGTCATCAATTGATCATGTGTTGGTTGCACTGCTCAAGAGGGGAGTTTATCGGCCTTTATTGTCATCCACACCCTCGAAACCGACCATTGGTCTCATGCCACAAGATGCAGATTGATGGGTTGACGGGGCCTCGGACAATGATTCATGATCATCGGCGCCATCCTTGTACCATATGTTGGTGTCACCAGTCCAACGGGGACTCCATCTTCCCCAAAGATCAACCATTTATGCTAATCCGCTCGGTAGATGTAATGGGGCCAGGAACTCTGCACATGGACATGACCATCCACCAGTACCCCGAAGCTTGAGGCACGATGGTTCTATGTCGCTGATGGCATGCATTCTGGTGGTCCTACCGCTCCTGAAGAGATGTTCTCAGCCTGCAACATCGATTTGTCCCACAAGCTCGAGCATTTTTCCCACTCCCGGAGATATAGAGCAAAGGGGTAATGGTACCTCATACAGGGGTTCCTCGTGGAACCGTATTTTCCTCCCGACTCTACTCCATCCTCCTGATGGAACTAATGTATTGTGGGACGAGGTAGGAGGCGTGGGGCAGGGATGGGGTAGGGGTGATGGTGAAAGCGACGATATTGGTGTCGACGGTAAGACTGATGGCGATGGAGCCAGAGTTAGTTGTAGCACAAGGTCAGAGTTGCCGAGAGGAGAGGGTTTCATCTGTCTCCATAGTATGTCATTCCACCCATGATTGTAGGAGACGCATCAGAGTTTACGGTTGGGGGCCGGGGATGAGATGGTGGCTGGTTGAGGCAATAACTATGGAGCCGACGGACAACAGGAAAATGGTAGTAGTCGCGCGCGCGCGAGAGAGAGAGAGAGAGAGAGAAGATTAGGTCTTGACTTATGTAACTAAAAGAGTTATTAATTAATCGATAAACTAAAACAAAATTATATATTAATTTATAATAAAATACTCAATTTACAAACACCTTTTAAACTATCACTTAATTATTTTACAATATATGTACTTATGAAAAAATAAATAACATATGTATATAACTAGGAATTGTTAATATAAAACATGTAGTGTGACAATAAACAAAAAATAAAATACATTTGAGTCGTTTTTTCATAAAACTTTTATAAATGAGGTCTACAGAAATGATCAAAAATGTATTATCTCACAATTTTAACGAAGTGTTAATTTAACACCCTATCTTTTTATCGATATCCATTAGAAATATAATTTTCAAAGGTTTATTATAAAACCGAGTATTAATTTAACGAGTTTTCAGTATAATATTTTTCTTGCCTTTGTTTTTCATATGTATTTTCATCCAATGAATGTTAGTCATTTATACCAACCATACAAAAACAAGAGATAATTTTTCGGACCTATATATTAATATAAAAAAAAACTTGTATATGAATATTAAAATACATGTTGTGATAGAGTTGTCCTAAGTCTCTTTCATTCCCACTCTTTACATGCATTTCCAAATTCCTCTGAAACCTCGGCCCATTGCATTTGGTGACTTAAACTTTCTTGAACCATGCAATATGCAATGCCATTTGTTTAATTTCTCCATTAATATAAATACTCATAAATCCATTTTCATACACACTAAGCAATTACTAAATCAACCTATTATTAATTAAGGAGCAATATGGCTTGTTTCTCTTCTTCCACATTGGTATTTACTATCTTCTTGTTCTGTCTCATCTTTTTGAGCTATGCTTCAGCTGAAGACGAAGACGATAATGATGTTCATGCCGATCAAGCCCTTCTCTCCGCCGTGTCATCGCCGTCTCTGCCTAGTATTCCGAGATCCACGGAACGGTCTTCTCCGAAGCCATTAGTGGATGATGATGATGATGATGATGGTAATGAGGGAGATGAGGATGGTGATGATGGCGATGATGGTGGTGATGATGACGATTATACTTATGATGGTGGTGATCAAGACGATGGTGTGGTGGATTATGGTGGCGATGATGATGATGATGAAGAAGATGATGATGCGCCTACACCGTCAACAAGAGATGGGAAGAAAGAGGGTGCAATTACTAAAATGCCATTGTCTGGTGGCTCGCCGGACCTTGAGGCTTCTCTGGCGGAAGCACCGTCCGGAGGTTCCGTGAGGATAAAATCTAGAAAGATCAAAATTTGATCAATATTATATGAATATGGTATCGAGAAGAGATGTATATGGTATGTATGACCACATTCATATCTTAATAATGATTGTAAGAACATTGTTGTCAACTGAAAAAAAAAGGACTTATAAACACATATATTGATGTATGAAAAAATGATTTGGAGTCAGATGTTACCGAACATGCCAATCGCCTGTAAAATTTAAAAGATTATGCGATTGTTCAGTAAGACAATGTCTAAAATGTTTATCGAGTAATGATATGATATGAAGCAACCCTCTTGTCGACGTAGTGGCTTGGGCTCGTTGGTAAGGATCGCGAGGTAGGAAAGGCGATTTATGGGTCCAGACCTCGTCGATATACTGGACAATGACGAGAGACTCGCATACTGGCCTGCCCTCATGGATCAGGAGTCAGGACAGGGATTTGCTTGTGGATAGGGTTCGTTTTGAGGAGCAATGGGCTCTTGTTGCTCAAATCCTCCTCCTGGGATAGAGTATGGACTCATACTCTATCCCCTTCTTGGCCAAGGCTACTCTCACCCTCATGCCGAGAGGGCTTAATATCATAAAACTTACCCTCTCCAGAGTTTGAAAAGGAAGGACGATCAAGGGCAAAACCCATACAAATCGGATGACCGAATTAGTTTCGGCCCAAACAGATTAACCAGAGAACCAAACAAGTCTCAGCCTCAAACCAGATCCTAAATAGATCGAACCTAAATAAAGAAAGAACATTCCTATCAAGGAACCCCATGAAGGTCTAAAACCAGATTTTCCCACCATGAAGCACTAAAACAAATAAAGGTCGGCCACCTGAATTTTTCAACCATGAAGGCCAAAAAAACAGCCAACGTCCACTTAGAACACCTCAAGCTTGATCAAACACTATTTTTGCAATTATCCCTTATATGTATTCGTAGTACTAATAAATCTGTAGACAATAGTTTTCATGTATTATCACACTTCAACTGTATACAAAGGAATAGAAATCGAAGCATGGCTTAGAGTACACTGAAACCAAATAGACACTGAAGAAAAAAGATTGTTCTACATTCGAAAACTCTGTTTCAGTATATCAAAAGTAGAATGAAACTGTGCATCTTCATTATATGATGCATATATGTACTCAATCTTGAACATTTTCAAGCTGATGGTAAAGGGAGTGATTCTATGACTAATTCCAGCAGATTACAAACTGTCTTTGATCAGAAGTACCTTTCTGTATTGATAAGCCATTAACTAGACGTGTCTTTGTTTGATGAAGCTAAGAGAACTTTAGGTCTTTATACACTTTCTCCTCTTCACTAATCGAATCTGATCTGTAGGTAACAAAAATACTCCACCGTTGAAGCTGCTGCAACAATGCATACACAACAGTATTAGATATGATGCTTTGATGACCAAAACTCATTGTTAAACATGTGAAGTAGTTTCTCTTGAGTGTTGTACAAGAACATCAAATCTACTGTTAATGAAAACAATTTAGTATGACAGAAATAAGAGTACCAACAAAGCTTGTAATCACCCACCTCAGTAAAAATGGTAGCCACACTTAGTATACATCTACTTCAGATTGGAGTTTGAAGATGTAGGAGATTCTATAGATTGAGCCAGGTGCATATCTTCAGAGCCTACTCGAGAAGCTTCCTTTTTCAACTTGTGATTGTTATATGCTGCAACACCTCCAATGGCTATATCAAATAATAACAAGGGTCAGTCCATTTTATCATAATTTAATCATCAAATTAAAGGAAAAAGTAGTTAGCGTTCCCTTCCGAACTTAATCAATAGAATTGAGATAAGGAAATCTCAAATAGCTGATGAAATAAAGTTCTATATTGCTGACCCGGGATGAAAGAAACAAGTTGCATAATTAAGCATTAGATCTCCCTAGAACTAGGCTCATGTTTAGACAAAGCAGAGAATCAGTAAGATGCAGTCAGGAATATAGAGATGTGGAGGGCGATATTTAATAGAATCATAGAAAGCATTAATAGGACACTTACCAATGCCATACCCAAATAGATTTATCATTGTCAACTTTGTATCTGCAAACAGAATGGCTGATAGTAAGACAACCACCCAATCCTTGACAACTCCAGCAACACGAATAGTCAGAGCACTTGTATGCGTGATCACGAGAAAAACTGATAGGTTGAGTGCAAAAGTACAGAGAGAATTGAGTGTAAGCATGAGGGGCTGTATGTTCCAATTTCCATGAGCTTGCATCTTAGGTTTCTCTAGGAAGATCCATGGGATGAAAAGACACAGAGCACTGCATAAAAAGTCACACAGCTATAATAATAGTATAATATTTTTTGTATATGTGAACTGACAGAAAATGGTTATGGGAAGGGAATTGATGTGAAGTACCTGCACGGACTGACATAGTACATGAGGGATATAGGATTTAACTTGATTCCTTTCCTCTTAACCAGAATCTCCATTAATATAAGTCTGAAGGCTTCTCCAACAACACCACCCATTTGATAAACAACCCCAATCCAGCTGATATTTATCTCCCCATATGAAGCCACTAGAACACCAAAGCTTATCACCGACATTATTAAAAGCATTCTGTAGCTCATTATCTCCAGCCCAGCAGCTACCCCAAGAACAAAAACAGCCACAGGCACTGCAAATATCATTTTAAGGAATCAGTCATCACGTTGAATCTGATAATGAGTCGCCACCTGTAGAAATCTAGTGCTGACTAGCTGAACATAGAGCAATATTCTCAACCGATAAAGGCAGAGTAAGAACTTACTAATTGCCTTCAACATTTGTGCAAAGGCAACAGAGATATACAGGTAGGCTGTGTTCCCTAGCCAAAGAGTCATTGCAAACATGGCACCGATAGGCATAACTGATGTAATATATCTGCATTTTCAAGACCATTAGATTTAATTAACGAGGAAGACCGGTGCATTCATTAGGAAATAGGCAAGGATTAAGGTTGATCTTGAATTTACACTAAAAAGGCAGCAATGCATTGCCCAAAATATGTTAGGACAGGTTACATGAACCATTCAGTAAAACTATTTGGGAACCTCCCTGTTTTCTTCTTCCTATTCCTTCCTATTGAGTTCCATGTTTTCTGTTAAATCTTGTATTATGTCTTTCTCTATCGTTTCTTTCTAGCATTTATAATCATGACATGAGAATATGAAATATATTGAGAAGCCTTTGTAACGGCATTGTGGTCCTTCATTAATTACTTACATTTCTGCAGTCATCCCTTGCTCAACCTTCATAATCTGCGAGACAGAGGAATTATGGCTTGACACAGAAAAAGGTTAATATTATTTGATTGCAATCATTTCAGAAAATTTACCTTGAGTACTTTGGTCAGCATCAAACATAATACCGAAGAGAAAACCATGTGGAGTAGAGTCAATCCAAGGGGATAAGGGAAGTTCATTTCCTTGGACGATAAAACCCACTGCATCATAGAGTTTGATAAGATAACCTAGTGTTAGCCACATAGCAATTTCATACATCAGAGGTTTGATTTCATTTATCATATCATTATGCCGAGGTCCACAAAGAAACTTGACATCCTACAGAGATCACTGCAATTATATTATTGGGCATTACCCTTATTACTAGGACGGCCAGTTTGAAAATGACATGAAATCATTAGCATTGGCATATCTAATTCCAAAACATTTCCCTTGGTTCTATTACTTATAGCTATACAAGTAGTTATTGTTCACAAAATAAAACTGAGCTCGTCGTATCGAAGTTAATGGCATGATACATACTTGCCTGCTTAATACCATAAGTAAGCAGTAATTTCTCATTACTTCAACTACACTGGATTTGAGCATATAGGGTATATGTCATTGTCATCTAATCTATGAAATGGCACCAAAAACCAATCTCTATCCAACGGAGAGAGTCTGGAATTTCTGTTGTATCCTGCAAAATGTACTAATTAGATTTCAGGACCCACATCCTAAGTAGTTTCCATCCCAATTTGGGCACCAAAGCACTAATTCTCCTCAAATAAACTGAACCCTAGTTTCCAATTTCTCTAGCTTACTGACATTTTCCCAGTAACCAAACATCGCAATGCCTCTCGTTTTCCCAGTAAACAAACAAACATTTTCAATTTTGTTCGGCCACATTCGCCCGCCCGCATTTCCCAGTACCACAGCGATAACATCAAATGCCAATTCAAACCAGCAAGATCATGAAGCGAAAAATCCACAGATCCAGGACCATTTTCGAATGTTACCTTGTTGAAGAAGATCTGGCCGCTGGAGAGAGCGATGTAGAGAAGAATGTACGCGTAGGTCAGAACTTCATCTTTGAAGAAACCCCTCACCCGATCCGCCATTGTTGTTGTTGCTGCTGCTCGAAAACAAAACAATGAGACTAAATAGCTCTTGTATCTTCGAGCTCAATCTCTCTGAGCTTCCTTTTCTTCTTGAAGATCGAGAAGGTCAAGGATGTAGGGTCAACGATCTGTACCTTGTTCATGGAGCTATACCATGGTTTCTTTTCTGCAATTTGTTTTTTAAAAAAAAGGAAAAGAATTTACGAAAGATGTTGAATTTGATTTTATAAAAACACTTCATTTTTATCAAATGGGCCAAACTCGAGGCCCAATGGTATATAAGGCCTGACGAGTTTGGGCCAGATTCGATCTCTTAGGATGTGAAGCGAGAAAAGACTCAAGTATGACTTTAGTTAGAGAAAAGACTCAAATATGTCTTTAGTTAGAGATATTCGACACTTGTAGTTATACTGGTTAATCATGTAATTAGTGGAGAGATGATTGGCATCATCTTATTAATATCTCTCTATTACTACTACATTCTCTTGTTTAAATACAACATTCTCAATGATGAATAGTGCAACGCTTTTATATCAACTCTATATGGCATTAGAGAAAATGAGCCTTGGTTAGACCAAAACGATCCTTGTTATTCTGCCCACTCGTTAGCTTATGGTTCTAATGAGAGGTAGACACAGTCTTATTTTAATTTTTCGTTTTCTTAAATGTTTGCTTTTGCTGTCAGTGTTCTTGATTTTTTTTTCCAGTTTCCACCCATCGATCACTACTTCAACTACTCTTGGATGGTCGAATAACCAGTGAAAAGAAGATACTCACAATACAAATTATAAAGTCGAGGAAGAGCATATTCATGTGAATCGGTCATAGTACAAATTACACCCTTTGGGGACAAACAGACAAATGACAATACCCACGAAACATTTTTTTTTCTCTCTCCATGCTTGTTGAACCTGCTACTATGATACAAAACCTCCACGATGCAATTAACATCGTCGGTCACTTAAACCAGATTCTCCCATGATATCTGGACAATTATACAAATATTAACGCTTGGTCATCCAAAGGTCGTGTCAAGCAACTCCACAAAACATATTACATAGGCACATTTTGTGTAGCCTATATGTGCCTTTTGATGACAATATTTGATGTCCTGCTCACACTGATGACTTGCCTACGGCCTGATGTATTATTTTTCAAGTTGAATCTTTTCGTGTCAACAGTTCAACTTGATAGGGAATATAGAAACTACGTCTTCATCTCATATTAGAGATATTCTAGGCTTGTAGTTGGGTTGATTAATCATATAGTTAGTGGAGAGATAATAGACACCATCTTGCTATCATCTCTCTATTATTGGTACATTCTCTCGTATAAATACCACATTATCAATAATGAATAACACAACACTTTTATATCAACTCTATATGGAGATAATAGGAAAATTAGTATTCGAGACAGACTATTGAAAGGAAAATTGTTGTTTGCTTTAAAAGGGTATTTGTTTGCCTTCTAAGAGCACATAAAGTGCACGCGGTTCACAGTTTAGTCAAACATGAGTCGCACATTATGGGGTGCAGCTGGCGCGGTTTCGATTCACTAAACCGTGAATCAGATTCGTGAATCGCGAGCCGGCCAATCACAGTGCACCATGTGGCACTGAGGTGGAGAAAAAAAAAGAGTTGTTGGCTCCAACAGATCTTAACGATAATTTTTTTATTAAATAAAAAATTAAAAAATAATTTTTTACAATCTATGAATACACCCCCCCCCCCCTCTCATGAACCACAACCGCAACCTCGGTCCCCAATATTACACCTAACCGGTGATTCTCAATATAACACCGATGACAACAACGTCACCCGAATATCGTCCTCTTCTGGCCATACCCAACAACGAGGAGGAGGTTGTAGAAGAAAATGGAACTTGACGCGGCCAAGCACCTCATCCGTGTCTGGCTATGCACGTCCATAAGCATTGGTGGATGCTCGAGAAAGACCACTTCTTATAATATGGAACTAAAATTAGACCTTTGACTATCAACATGAGCTTTTAGTTGAGTTGATCCTCTAATATAGCACCATAGCTATTGATTGCGATCTTTGGTTAAACTTTCATGTGTTAAACTTTGCCATAGTTATTTATGTATTCTACTTTCTATAGGACAAAAGGGTTAGTATATCAATAATAAACAAATTCAAAATAATAATAGAAATTGCAAAACGAAATCAGAATAACATTTACCAATCAGCTAGCTTACTGATTAGGATTTAGGAAATTGGATGCTTAATCGAAGCGTGGTACCCCCTTTTCCTAAAAGCACTTATTGCCATGTATGGGCAATCGTCTCCCAGGGTACAACGATTAATGTCGACGAAATCAAAACCGTCGAGAAAGTTATTAAGAATAGAGGAGTGAAGAGAAAATATGAAAGGGAAACCATTATAGAGATAGTTTTGATGTCTGTAAAATAAGACTAAACAAATGAATATATAGCCCTTTCAGAGGGGCAGGATGGGGAATTCAAAGGGTGACTGTTAAGGTCCCGACTTCGGGATCGCGTTATAGGGCTGAATACGCTGCTATAATGATGGATGATTTGAGCTCGTATAGAGAGAGCTCTGACCTCGTTGTAAAGAACTAAATCTGATTTTTAATTGTCAACTTGTTTATTTTATTCTTCTTTTTTGGTATATATACCCAAAGAGGTTTCCTAATCCTATTATAACATTAATTATAAAACTATCCAACTTTTCAAATCCTAATAAAACTTGTAAACTAAAGGCAGTAATTAAAAAAAGGAAACAAAATAATACCAAACCCTAGCCGACTATCCTAATCGGCCACACTTGGTGGTGGGCTTATCCCACCTTGTACCGGTCCGTATGGCCCGTAACAGTGACAAATCCATTGAATTCCTCATGGAATTGATCGTCAATTAATCCCATAAATTCACATTGAATTAGTCTTTAATTTTGAGTTTAAAGCATGATTTTTAATAAATCGGAAAAAAAATATGACAACCATCATATTATTTTATTATCATCCAACAATCCCCCACAAAAATATGATGGTGAAAGAGAGGATAACGAGGAGATGGTGACTTCTCAACATCGATACATGCATAGGATAGGTAGGCAAGACCCTTAAACCTTCCCTTGTGAAAATATATTTACTTTTCTGACTGACTTGTAAACGCGTTGTCTTTGAACTATTCCGTCGTTTATGCAAATGATAATATACCCCACACAAATACCAACACGAACGATTTTGGTTCTCATGGTTATGTTCGTTATGGTCATGAACATCGCCTGGTTCTACAAGAGTTTAAGATGACTAGCCTCATTAGTTTCCCTGAAGCGACACCACTTCACTCTCACATAGGTGATTCATTTGCTCAATACTCTTGATGCACAAGGAACCATTAAAAGCAATGCTTATCCTCAACACGTTTTATGTCACTATTTCTGCATCATCGGAACGAACATGGGATTAACCCCCCATAGATACTTTATAAGGTTTATGCAATTAAGTTGGCCCATTGAACCTAGATCTTGGGATCTCCAGTCAACTAGGTTGGGTTTTCCTTCACATAACACCTTAAATGTTACAAGCATTAGCCACATTCCCTAGGATGCTTGTCCAACTAGATCTCGACTTAACTTTTAGGTTTGCGGATCCGTAGTGTTATCCTTTGAAAGATCAAAAGGCAATAACTCTCATTTGAGATCAGTTGGTGTGTCGACCACACATGTATTGACTTCTGTAGGGTACAATATGGACCAAGGTCATAGGCTCCAGAATATAGTCTGGGTCCCCCGTAGGGTACCCAGCACTCGTGCACCCATAGAAATAGTCTGTTTTGACATCACAGACAACAAAAAGAAATTAAGACCACGTCCGACCGTCCTAAACACAAAGGGAAAACGAACAACTACCTTAAATCAAAGAACCTACTAATCTGAAACCTAAAAACAGAAATAGAGAAAGCGAAAAACATGAAATAATGAAACAAACAATATAATGAGACACCGAAACTACAGAGCCTTTGATGTCGAGTCTCATATCGCCCGTAGTGGGGCGTCCTTGCATTGTTGATCTGTCTTGAGCAACCGGGCTAACCCGACCTTGGGTGTTGTGGAGACAGACCTCATCCTATCGTCCCCCCTCCCGGATCCTAAGTCCACCGTCTGTATGGCTCCAAGACCTTCTCCAAACGGTTCGTGCAAGTGTTCGGTTGGTAAAGTTGTACCAAAACCAAACCTCGACAAATCGAAACCATAAATTGTGGGGATCGATTTCGGATTAGCCCTAGAGGCTCTCTATAGTCTCCTAGACTCAATGGAAGGTTATAGTAACCGTGCTCAGAGAGAGAAACAAGACCACTGTTGAAATCGACTACCGCCACCTCCATTGAATGATTGTCGCCACCGCACCACCAATCAATATGAAGGAGAACGTCATCCCCCAACATCGTTGTTGGTGTAAATAAAAGGAGTAGGGCCATGGCATAGACCATAATCATGACCATGACCAAAATACTCTCGATACGGTACTAGGGTTCGCACAGAAAAAGAGCTTCTTTTCTTATAATTGATTGCTTTTCTACTCAGCATATCCGGGTACCATCCCTTTTTCTCCCACATGTCTTCTGTCCAAAACATTATATTATTGCTACTCCATGATTTGCTCCTTTTCTTTTATGGTAGGAATAACAACTTTTAAAATTATCATTGGAATCTATTTGTATATAGCCTTATAATATATAGTATATCTAGTTGAAATATAATATATTTATCGTAGGTTATAATATCTTTAACCTACGATAAAGGGTTCGTGATTTAGTGGGGGAGGGGGTGAACTCTGCCCACTCAACAAAGGGTTCATCCTCAGGGTTCGTGATCCCCCCTACCCCACTGATGTGGATGCTCTTAATGACCGAAAAGGTGATCCACCTCCAGTCAACATCGAGATGTGACTCGAAAGGATGAGAACATGTATCAGCCTATTACCGAGCAAAAAAGAGATGAACCCCAAAACCGGTATCATATTATTCAGAATTAATTTTTATTTGCAATAATATTTTAGACATGTTAGGTGTTTTTTTTTAGTTCCCTGAAACAGAAATAAAGTTGTCGAGAGAATGAATAAAATTCAAAACGTAATAAGTGAAGTGCCATTTTCGCCAATGCCATATTTACATCCACTTTACGTTAATGGTCCATTATTTGAATCTGGTATAGTGCTTTACAACCATATGTTTCTGCACGTTTTTCTTACTAGGTATCATATTAATTGGGCCCGCCATATTAAGTATAAGTATCGCATGAGCCTTGAGACCCTAACAAAACTCACTCCTTCGTCCATTGAATTTTGATTGTTACCAATGTCTCTTTCTTTCCTTGTTGCTTCACCCCCTTGCCGTCTCTCCGTCCTCAACGTTTCCGGACACTCCCGATTTGTCTCCGAAGGCGATCATATATTTGCGTAGCCTCCTGTACTAACCACTCGGTCGCACACGTTAGGCGATCTGCAAATTACAAGCCTACTATATGGGACTACGAGTTCATACAATCGTTGAATACTAATCGTCCACAGGTATATATATATATATATATATATTTCAAAAGCAGCTACGGTCTCATATTTTGTGTGTTATATGTTGTTTTAGTCGAGGTGTTGTTTTTCAATTTGATGCCCTGTATATTCATTTGGAATGGTATTTGTACATGTTAGGATAGTATCCTAGATAGACTTGGATACCTATTTTGAAATACAAATACAAAAATCAAATGCACAATATTATTTCTACTAACAATAATATCTAACACTCCCCCTCAGTCGGAACGGGCGCCTGACGAACGTTCAGGCTGGATCGAAAATCATCGAAGAGAACTTTAGGCAGGCCCTTAGTGAAGATATCAGCCAACTGAGAACGAGAGGGAACATGAAGGACTCTAACTTGTCCTTTGGCAACCTTCTCACGAACAAAGTGAATGTCCATTTCAATATGCTTCGTACGCTGGTGGTTAACTGGATTTCCGGCAAGATAAATGGCGCTGACGTTGTCACAGTAGACAACAGTAGCACGAGAAACCGGACAATGAAGCTCAAGAAGCAAGTTGCGGAGCCAACAAGACTCAGACACAACATTGGCAACCCCACGATATTCAGCTTCAGTACTCGATCGGGATAGTGTGGCCTGGCGCTTTGACGACCAAGAAAGAATATTGTCACCCATAAACACACAGTAACCGGAAGTGGATCGGCGGGTGTCGGGACAACCCCCCCAATCAGCATCGGTAAAAGCAGTCAGAGAGTCGGTCGTCGATCGGTAGATATGAAGACCCAAGCGTAGCGTACCCTGAACATAACGGATTACCCGTTTAAGAGCACGAAAATGAGCATCCCGAGGATCGTGCATGTGAAGACAGAGCTGCTGAACAGCATAAGAGAGATCCGGACGAGTGAACGTCAAATATTGTAATGCACCAGCAAGACTTCTATAAAGAGATGGATCAGAAACCGGCTCGCCATCTGATGCACTGAGTTTGGATTTGGTGTCAACAGGAGTCGCAGTAGGAGAGCAAGAAGACATTCCCGCTCGAGAGACAATAGATTCAGCATAAGTCCGTTGGGAAAGAAACAAGCCCGAGGGGAGATGAGACACCGCAAGACCCAAAAAAGAGCTAAGGCGCCCCAAATCCGTCATAGCAAACTCCTGGTTGAGAAGAGACATAACAGACAAGCGAAGTTCCTCGGTGGAGGTGGTAAGTATAATATCGTCCACGTATAAAAGAAGGTAAGCAATGTCCGTACCCCGTTTGTAAATGAACAAAGAATGATCAGAGGTACTATGTCGAAACCCAATCTTTCCAGCATAATCTGTGAATCGCTGATACCACGCCCTAGGTGCCTGTTTGAGACCATAAATAGATTTCTTCAAAAGACAAACATGGTCGGGAAGAGAAGGATTACGAAAACCCAACGGTTGATGCATGTAGACCGTCTCTGACAAATGACCATGGAGAAACGCATTCTTGACGTCTAATTGGTGAATGGGCCAAGAACGTGAAACCGCAATACTGAGAACGGTACGAATGGTTGAGGGCTTGACCACTGGACTAAATGTCTCGTCACAATCAACTCCCACCTGCTGAGACCTGCCATCACCAACAAGACGAGCCTTATAACGCTCAAAAGAACCATCATCACACTTTTTATGACGAAAAATCCAAATACAACGAATAACATCGGTATTAGGAGGACGAGGGACCAATACCCACGTCCCATTACTAATAAGAGTTGAATACTCGTCATGCATGGCAGCTTTCCAATTAGGATCAAGGAGGGCGGCTCGGGGGTTGGGTGGCAAAGGAGAAAGGTCAGATGAAACAGATAAGTTAAAAAGCTGTTTAGGGCGAAGGATACCGCGCTTCCCACGAGTGGTCATGACGTGGACATTTAGAGGATCCACACGGGGAGGCAACGGGGCAGGGACGACCGAGGGAGCTGGAGTAGGGCAAGTGGTTTGAGCAGCAGGAGGATTGGAACCCGAATCCAGAGTAGGAGGTGGTATGGGTGACGTCGGTATAGAAGCTGCATCAGGTTCACTAAACAAGACAGGAGCATGGGTAAGTAACGGGGAAACATGTGAGTCCAAAATGGATGGGTCTGGGCCAGGGGTAGTAATTTCCGAAAAAGGAAAAGTGGACTCATCAAAAACAACATGCCGTGATATAAGAATCTTACCTATCGAGATGTCAAAACATTTGTACCCTCTGTGGTTGGAAGGGAACCCCAAGAAAACACAAGGAGTAGACCGCCTAGCGAGTTTATGAATAATGCCTGGAGGAAACAAAGGATAACACAAACACCCGAAGACACGAAGATGATCATAAGTAGGATCCCGATTATAAAGCACCTTAGTTGGAGTTACAAAGTTTATAGTGCGACTTGGAGTAATATTGAGAAGGTACGTGGCCATAGAAAGAGAATGGTGCCAAAAATACGTAGGGACCGAGGAATGACTAAGAATCGTCCGCATAATATTATTTATGGAACGAATCTTTCGTTTGGCCCTAACATTTTGGGCGGATGTATGGGGACACGAAAACCTGAAAACCATTCCGTTAGTAGAACAAAACTCGTGAAATAGACGTTTATCAAATTCCTTGCCATTGTCACATTGAAAAGACTTAATGTTGCACCCAAATTGAGTGGAAACAAAGGCACGAAAAGTAAGAAAAACCGAGAACACTTGTGATTTTGCACCTAACGGAAAAGTCCATAGAAAATTAGAATAATCATCCAAAAACAACACATAATACGTATGACCAGAAGAGCTTAAAATGGGAGATGTCCATAAATCACAATGAATAATATCAAACGGGGATAATGTAGATGAAACTGAATCCTTGAAAGGCAATCGGACTTGTTTACCATAAACACAAGCCGGACAAATAAAGTCCAATGTTTTATTACACGAAATAGAGTTTTGTGAACAAATAGACCTAAACACGGTAGGGCACGGATGTCCCAACCGATTATGCCAAATAGAAGACGAAACAGCAGCTAAAGCAACAGGAGGTGACGAGGAAATGGGGTACAGATCCCCCGAGCTATTGCATCGCATGATTGGGGTTCCCGTCCGTAAATCCTTCACAGAAAATCCACAAGGGTCAAATTCAATTGATACATGATTATCACTGACAAATCGACGAACGGAAATAAGATTCTTAACTAATTTAGGAGCATGCAGTACATTGTTAAGAACTAAAGGCGGGTTCGGGTGAGGTAAAGTTGTACGACCTTGACCATTAATTGGAATTAAAGAACCATTGCCAACAATAATGTTACGAGAATTGCTCAAATTAGTGTAGGACGTGAGATTACCCGAGTTGGAGGTCATATGATTGGTTGCCCCCGAGTCCATATGCCAAGTGTCATCCGGCGTATTCACAGATAAATTCGCCATAGCATGCTCGATGTCCGTCGGAACGTTAGATGGGGTTGCTGCTGTGAAATAGGCCTGCTGGTGAGCCTGTTGGGCCAAATAGGCCTGCTGGGCTTGTTGCTGCTGAGTGGCCAGATGGGCCCGCTGCTGGGCCTGCTGTGGAGGCATGTGAGACGGGCCAGAGGCCCACGGAAAGAACTGGGCAGATGGTGCTTGCGCGGGAAAATAGCAAGGTGGCGTTGTCCAGCCACCTTGCGACGGCCAACCCATGTGGCCGGCGAACTGGTTCGCCGGAGACGACGCCAAGTCGTGCTGCTGGCGGTGGTATGTCGGGGATGGACGCTGCTGCCGGGAATGGTGGTTGCTCCGTCCACCATTCCGATTTCCTCTGTAGTTGCTCCGGCCACGAGAAGCATGGCCACGGGCTGCTCTCTGTGGTTGACGATGGTGACGGTCCGAGGGGATGCCGGAACGGAGATCTCGACCATCATCAGTAGAGGCGTGGAGAGCAGCTCCAGCAGCAGTAGATGCCACGTATGCTTGGCGAGCTTTACGAGTCTCCTCGAGAATGAGCTTGGACCGAGCCTCATGGAACGGTGGGAGCGGGTACATATGTTGGATGATTGTGGCGACACCGTCATAGCTTTCCGAGAGACCCGTGACAAGTTGGCTCACTAATCGCTCATTGGAGACGGGAGTACCAACATTTGCTAGTTGGTCAGCAAGCATTTTTAATTCCTGACAATAAGAGGAAACGTTAGAGAAATCGTCCAACCGAACCAACGAGAACTGATTTTCCAGGTAGACAACGCGTGAATTTTTGTTGTCCTGAAAAATATTTCGAAGTGCTTCCCAAGCCTGGAGAGCAGTGGCACCCGGGGTGATAATGGTTTGGAGGAGATCACCCGAGATCGTGTCGTATATCCATTGAAGGACGGCTGCATCAAGCCTTTTCCATAGGGCGTCCTGAGTATGTGTGGCACCGGGTGGATCGATATGATCCAGAACATCGTAGAGCTGGCAATGGACACGAAAAAGCTCCGCCCAAGACACATATTGACCTTTCTCGAGCTCGAGAATCATAGGAACGTGAACCTTGATGTTCGAAACTGTCAAGGCGGCATGAAACTTTGGAGAATCTGCCATGGTTAAAATGATGCAGCAAAAATATGTAAAACGCAGCAGGGAAAATAGATAGAACGCAGCAAAATGGAGGAGAGAAAAAAAAATCAGCAAAGGATAAAAACAAAGAAGCAGAGATCAATTAGAATTGCTCTGATACCATGTTGTTTTTCAATTTGATGCCGTGTATATTCATTTGGAATGGTATTTGTACATGTTAGGATAGTATCCTAGATAGACTTGGATACCTATTTTGAAATACAAATACAAAAATCAAATGCACAATATTATCTCTACTAACAATAATATCTAACACGAGGAAACATCATACGAAAAAGCCACGGCCAAACATATGTGACGGTGTTGTTGTTTAGGAATCATTATGGGACATAGAACGAGCGAAGCAACTCAAGGAAGAGGTGAAGGCGCTACTCCATGAAGTTGCGGACCCTTTATGCCAACTTGAGCTCATCGATGACTTGGAGAGGCTCGGATTGTCCTATCACTTCGAGCACCACATAGACGCCATCTTGTTGCGTATATACAACGCTTTTGATCATCACAAGTATTTAAATGACAAGGGCTTGTACGCTTCGGCTCTTGCCTTCAGGATCTTCAGACAACATGGTCATAACGTACCTCAAAGTTTTTTCGCTGGTTTCATGGATGAGAGTTCCAGAGAGTTCAAGGAATGCTTCTCGGAGGACACAAAAGGGTTGTTATGTCTGTACGAGGCTTCGTACCTTTCAGTGGAAGGTGAGATTATACTTAAGAAAGCTCGGGACTTCGCGACCAAACATCTTCGCGAACACATTGGGAAACGGAACCTAGACGATCGGGAAACGCCCTTGGTAACCATAAGGCATGCCTTGGAGCTCCCGCTTCATTGGAGGATGACAAGGCTGGAATCAAGATGGTTTATAGACATCTACAAAACAAGACAGGACAAGAACCAAACTCTCCTAGAGCTTGCCAAATTAGACTTCAACATGGTGCAAACAATCCACCAGGAAGATCTAAAACACACGTCGAGGTAAATATCATAATGGTTGCTTATTATACTTACTTTATATTTAACTATCTATTATTTTGAAACACCAAGTGGCCTTCGGCCAAGATTGCAACGGTGATGGCTTCCCCCTGCGCCCGCTCGCCTTCCTTCTCCTCTACCAAGTCGCTCCTTTCCCGCTCCCGAAGTTCCTATGTCCCGTCCTTTCTTCCTCGTGCTATAGTCGTCCTCGTCCTCGCGTAGAACCAGTAGTCGCACGTGCTTCTCCGTTTACTATGGTGGGGATCGTTGTGGTTCTACGACTAGCCCATCGTCTGTTGGCATCATTCTTCGCGCTTGAGGTGTCAACGTCCCAAAGGTCAGATCTACAGCTCATACCCCTCTTCTGTTAGCCGATTCTCCCCGCGCTTCCAGTGGTCATGTTTCGGCACGCAGATGTGCGGTCGTGGTTCTGATTCGGTCTCCACGGTGGCTCCTCTATAGTTTTGGCCATGAAGGGTCTTGGGTGGGTCGTTTTATGGTTGTTGGTGGTTCCGTCCGTTGGTGGTCCGACCACTTCAACGTGGTTCTCAACTTGGTTGGTTGCTCGTAGTTCCGGTCGGCGGCTCCCCCATTTTTCGTTGCTGGTGCTCTTGTTCCGACGCGCTTACGTCTCATCTACAGTTTTGGTTGTGGTTGGACTTGGGAGGGGTTTTGTGGTGGTCGTCTGGTGCTTCCATCCGGCTGGGGTTTCAGACGATCGGATTCGTGGTTTGTGGTGCTCGGCCTGCTTGGCCTCTTATTGCAGCACACTCAGGTTCACGCTGCACGCTTGTTCTTCGTTTGATAATTCCTCTCCCACCCTTCCCTTTCAATTTTTCCGATTGGTTTATTTTCTTCTTGTCCAAGGTGGGTGGTTCGAGCTCGCTGGTTATAGGTGTTGGCTGCCGACGAGTATTTATGGTTGTTCCTTGGTCTAAAGCCTCTCATTTTAATTGTTGGGTTTGGTGTGTTCCGGTGATTTATCATCGAATCTGTCTCTGTCGATTGTGGTCCTAGCCACCGACATTTTTAGTACTCTATTGCTTACATTGAAGAAATGAGAGATACTTTTGATTCAAGGAGTCTAAAAGGTTCAACATTGATTAAGACATCAGTTGATTCTTGTGTGCTTATCAGTTTTTTCTCTATGCTCTTCGTGGTGGCCAAATCTCGGTGATTCAGACCGGTTATTCTTTTTCTCATGTTCTTCATGGTGGTGAAAACTAGGTTTTTAGACCTCTTTTCTAGTTGGTTGGTTGGTTGTTTAGTTTCTATTTTCTAGTTGTAATTGCCAGTTGGTTGGTTGGGTTTCTTTCTTTGATCTGGGTTTCTATTGTTTCCATCTTTGGGTTGTAGTCTGTTATTGTTTCTAGTTTGTGGGTTTTCTTGTTGTGCGCTTATAATTGGTTGTGTCTAATTTTGGGTTTTTAGGGTCTATAAACAGACATGTTCTTGTACTCCTCTTTCTTCTCGTGAGAGGTTTTAATTTAAATTTGTTTTGCTGATAAAAAAAAACTATTAGAGACATATAAATGCTTTGAACGGATTCATAATATATGTAAAAAATCTATAATTAATTTATATATGTATATAAATGACAGTGACTAATTCATTTATAAGACATAAATAATATGTCAGTTTTAAATTTTAGAACAACCTGTTATTGTGACCCATACATGAATATAGATTTCTACGTTTAACCCTTTAAAATATCATTCACAATGACCATAGTGTTGTTAGAAAATACTTTTTTTTTTGTCTTTTTTAGTAGTTTTTTCTAAAAAGATTTTTTTTTAATATATGTTTATTTAACGGTTTACTACTTTAATCAAGTTTTCGCAATTATGAAGTCTTTTCTAAAATTAGGGCAAAGGATATTTTTTTTATCTTTCCAAACAAAAACGTGCGATATGTAATTTTTAAAATTTTAGGTAACCAAATGTAATAATATAAAATTGATGATAATCATTGGAAAAAGAAACACTGTCCCAATAACTATAGACAATTAATCATTTCATAAATAATGATATGTAGGTGTATGCTAAATTTGATTCGATTTTCTGGGTGAAATTAAGGTGGTGGTGCAACACAAGCCTTACAGAGAATTTAACATTTTCGAGGGATAGATTGGTGGAGTGCTTCATGTGGACGGTGGGACTTGCATATGATTCGAATATACGAGGAAGATGGTGACCAAGCTCAACGCATTAATGACAGTAATTGACGACATTTATGATGTTTATGGTACTTTGGATGAACTCAAGCTCTTCACCGATGCTGTTGAAATGATAACGATATTACAGAATCTTGTGCATTGGAACGTCTTTTCATATTGTTTACATACGTTTCAGGTGGGATATAAAGACGATGGACAAACTTTCGGATTACATGAAGATATGTTATTTTTCGCTCTACAATTCTATTAACGAAATAGCTTTTGATGCCATGAAGAAGCATGGGATCAATATCGTCCCTTACCTGAAGAACGCAGTAATAAATTAGTTCTAATTCTACTCCTTATGATCATTATTTTTTGGGGTAATTCCACTTCAGCACCCTAAATCTTTCATATTTCATTTAGAGTACTCTAAATATATTTTGTATCATCTCATTACCCTAAGCTTTCATTAATTCATTTAGAGTACCCTAAATCTTTTTTGTGTCACATGAGTACCTTAAAATTTAGGGTACTCTAAATGAACTAATGAAAGTTTAAGTAGTGAAGTGGAATTATCCCTTATTTTTTTTCTTGATTTAATCGATAATGTGTTACAGTGGACAGATCTGTGCAAGGTTTATATGTTGGAGGCGGAGTGGTACCGCAATGGCTACACACCAACTCTGCAGGAGTATCTTGACCATGCTTGGATCTCTATTGGAGGTCCTCTCACATTTGTTCATGTTTATTTTTTTGTCACAAATAGTGTGACAAACGAGGAAATGGCATGCCAAGAATCATCTGTTTATTGCGACATAATTCGTTGGTCATCAATTATCGTACGATTGGCAAACGATTTGGGAACTTCATCGGTATGCAAGGCTTAAAATTCTATTTAACTATGTTATATAAATTTTACAATATGAACGTTGTTTGTGGACTTATAGGAGGAGATAGAAAGAGGTGATGTTCCGAAATCGGTACAATGTTACATGCGTGAAAATGGAGCTTCGGAGGAAAAAGCTCGAGAACACATAATAGAAATGATCGGGAAAACATGGGATAAGATGAACAAAGAACGTGCCACCAATTCTCTATTTTGTAGATATTTTGTGAGGATTATGATAAACCCAGTGGCGGATCTAGCTTTTTCAATGAGGGGGGGGGGGGGGGGGGGGGGGCACCACTTTAGTTTTTAATATATTAATAATTGACGTAAGAGCAATATTAAAATTGTTAATATCGTATAAAAAGATAATAATTAATACATATTACAAAGTATGGGCCAAATTTTCATATATTAAAAATGTTATAAAACATTTACATTGTCAACACAATAAAAAAAAACATTTTTCTCAACGTATACAATAATCATTGGTTTTTACTCGATTTCTTTTTATTATTATTATTATTAAATATTGTGGAGTTGAATCTTTTTTTGATACATTTCTCGATGATTATAGTAATTTTATAGATAATTAAATTTAAATTGACAATGGTCTCAAACATTAACTAAACTTAAAGCTTAAAATAATTATAGTTTTGAATTTATAAACAATGAGTTAAATTACACTTTTATAAAGATTTAAAAAATTAATAATATAAAATAATTATAGAAGTAAAAAATTAATATAATAAAAAACATCCAATCAAATAAAACTAGAAATTATAATAATTATAATAAAAATACATAATTTTATAAGTAGAAACAAAAAGGGAATTAACAAAGGATTATCCCTTTCTTTTCTTGAAATTTGAGGTGGGCATTCTTAACCAAAAAATCAGTATTTTATAGAATAAAACATAAATATATAAGTAGTAAATTCTTTTTTCCAAAAATTTGAGGTGGGGCACGTGCCCCACCTGGGCCCCTGCTGAATCCGCCACTGGATGAACCTTGCGAGGATGTCGTTGTGCGTGTACCAACATGGTGATGGACATGCAAGTCAAGGCAAGGTGACCAAGGAACGAGTTTCGACAATCCTCATTCAATCTATTACACCCTAGATGTGTGTGAAAGTAAACCGAAAATAAATTAGGATGAGTGTTATTGATCAAGTAGAGTGTCACCGCGAAGGAGAATTGGAGTATGGACTCTTCCATTTATATCATGACATGATTTTATATGAATAATAAAATTATCGTTAGAAAATATGAAGCTATCATTGTTGATTTTGCACCACAACACCGACAATTATCCACCTCCTTTGATTGTAGCTCACAACATGGCTCACAACCATAGCCCACAAATCCTTCCGTCTTCTTTGACATTGTAGTTACTCCTTAATATATAAATATCCATGTATGGTAAGCTAATATATCAAGCACGACTACAACAAGCAATACACAAGTTTCTTTCATACACAAGTTTCTTTCATATTTCCACTCCCCAAATTAACATGGTATTAGAACCTGGTTAAGCCCTTCAAATATTCCTTGGCTTTGCCCACTCGTTGATTTACAAATGTAACGGGTAGGCAAGGAATCCGAAAGATAGAAGGTCGTTTTCGATTTACCTGCTTTCGCGTGGTAATTGAACCACACCAGATGATATAGCTGTCCTCCGCTCCTACAACCGTTTGGGTTGCATCCGCTGACACCTTTTTGTCTTGTTAAAAATATGTTCCATCCATTTATGTTTGTCATTCGGTATTAGCCTCTCCATTGCCGACCATCGGAGGTCTTAGTCGACACTTTTTTTCCCTTGCTCGAGACGAACACGTCCGCTGCTAACAACTCTTCTACTGCTCGTAGGTGTCACCGAAACTTCCACCCGAGAATTTCCCGTTCCAAGTTAGCCTTCCATCCGGCCACCACTCTGTGTGTTACTGCTCTTTCTCAACCGTAGAAGCAACACCAAAACAGTAGCCACCGTTATATCGTGCCCAATGCTAAATATAAGTAAAGAACCCTTGCCGGCAGAGCCTTCAGTCATTGTTGTGGTCGTCCGTGTTGGTGTTGTTGTTGTAGATATTTCCCATTTTCGTGTTCGTGCATCTGTAAGATTTTTTCAATTGATTCATCATAAGGTTTGTGATTACTATTCATGGTCCAATGCCATGTCATGTGATGATTGATATCACACCTCTTCATTGTGACTCTTGATGGAAGGTTACATGAAGAGATATAAATGAATCTGATTATTGATCCCTAAGTCCACACTACAATTCTCATTTTTACATTTTTCATACACCATCTTTGAGAGAGAAATAAGGGTGCAAGGACTTGGAAGATCAAAAGTCAGAAACTTAGATTTGAAAGCTTGAACTCCAAGGAAAGAAATGGTTGGAAGTAAGTGATTCTAATTTCTTATTTATGTGATTATATCGTGTTTATATGATCACATGAAATTCATATAGTTGGTATCAGAGCATGTTTGTATCTTTACCTTGCATGTTGGGTGTTTTTGATTGCGCTCAGATTTGTGTTTATTCAGCCCAAATTTGTTCTTATATCAATGGGTATTTTCGATACGATTGTTTTGATATATTATGGGCGAAAAACAGAGAACTTGTTTGAAATATAGAAGCAAACCCGTTCTGGGTTGCTTTGGGTCTCATAACCCATCTGGAGGTAGGGGATGATGAAAACGACGTCATTTTTGACGTTTTGGCATATATAAAAAATAGTTAAAGTTGTTGGGATTCAAACCCAGAGTGCTTGTCCATGCAAAGTTTTTGTCGTTGGGTTGTGTGGTCGTTATTGTATTAGTGGATACTCATCCTATATGACCAATTTATTGGGGCCGTGGACAGAGTCTGGACGACCTTTTAGGCTTGCCTTTGGATTTAAATCAAAATTAGACACATTTTAAATTTGTGGGATTTGAACCCATGAGCTCCACCCAAAATTAGACAAGACCTTACCGCTGGGCTATGAAAGCTTTATCTTTAAGTATTGAAACATATTTGTTATTTCAATGGAATTGTGAAGCTGATTTTTTAGCCGAAAAATTTCCATGTATTTGGTGTTTAATTATCAACCTTTGATTTATACATGTGTATATTGTTTGTTTAAACAGTAGCCACAACATCTTTATATTTACACTATATATGTATGAAAATAAATCATTAAAATTGTGATTAATTATATCAAATTTAATGGAACCGATCCCACAAGATATTCTATTAAACTTTATATAATTTATCAAAACAAAATATCAAAATTATATTTCCTAATCTACGCATATGGATTAGGAAAAAGAACACGATTTTGATAGTTTTATTGGTTAATTTGTATGAATAATCGGTTTGCGTATGACTTTAACCTATAGGTAAGTTGTATGTCGATAGATACATTTTGTATGCTTATATTTGTTAAACATGATAATTAGTCTCATTTATGTTTGTAAACTTATTTTGTATACGCCTATTAAGATTCGAAACTCATGCCACGGTCAATTATGATAAGCATAAAATGTAAGCCAGTAACTCTTATTTTGGACAAATAACTTCGGTATTGTCCTAACAATATTATACAACTATAGGATGGGGAATGAATCCCCATATTAGGCATAAGTAATCCGTAATATGATAAAAGTAATTCAAATATTCAACCTCAACTTAGAACTATCAGATAATACTCCTCGACAAGCTCAAGTGAAAGAATGAACTTGAAGCTTGGTGGGGGTGGAGGAAATGCAGGGTTGGTAAGCGGTTTAGGAAATTTTAGAATACAAAATTATAATTGGACATTCAACCATCAAGTTTTTAGTTGAGTTGGTTCTTTATTATGGTATTAGACCTTGATTCCTCATGGATCCGAATTCAAACCCCGTTATCTACAAAAATATTAATTTCTTCTCAATTAATCTAATTTTCCCTAATGGGCTAGCCCTTATCTCTCTTCTCAATGAGCTCATCTCTTCTTCTAAATAATTAATCCCAAACCCCTAAATAACCTTGTTCGTGAGGACGCGTGTTAAAATATAAAATTATAATTGAGCTTTCAATTATCAATTTGAACTTTTAGTTAGGTTGGTTTAAATGAATAAGAAGTTGACCAACATCAACACGTTCTTGGACAAGGTGTGTGTGATTCCATGACGCAGAGCATGAAAGACAATGTGTCTGTGACTTTTTTCTAACTGACAAGCATCACAAGTAGGAAATTTTGAGAACTTACATAAAAAAGATATTGGGACACAATACGACGAATAATGAGATGATGATGATGAGCCAATCGACGATGAAAACCACAAAGAGAGGAGCAAAACGCAATCAAATAAATGAGTGAAAACAATGAAGATGGTGAAAAATGTTGTCAACGATTCCTCGAATAAGTGGTTTTTCCCATTAAGTCTTCGTGACAATTTTTTATAAGCTCGGTTATTTATTAAAAGATAGACGCTTTTCAAAAAGAAATGCCTAAGGGTCAAAAGACTAGGACACACATACAAGGGAGCTCCAATTAAAAGAACAAAAAGGCATAGCCTTAACAAATGACCAAAAGTCCGAAAAACAAACCAATGAATGAAAAAAATTGATTCAAACTGTAAGACCCGCCCCCGGTCGAACCGATGACTCTAGAAGTCACTCGGCACTTTTCCGGAACCCAAACGAATTGGCCATCATCACGGTTGGCTTAAGGGGAGAAATTCCTTTCGTTTGAGTATAAGGTTGGAGAAAGTCAATTTTGGTCAAAACGAGACTTTTTATCGACTAAAAGCATTATTTTTATTGTGCTGGAATTTAATTTGGAAAAAGTAAATAACCTTTGGACATTTGTCCCCTTTTGGTTGAAAGAGAGAAAAAGGAGTAGACATAGACCCTTTTACCCTCCCAAAAGCTTCTACAAGGAATTCTAGCTCAAGGGCTTTTGGTCATTTGCTACATCTAGGTATTATATGAGATTGGAAAAGCAATTTCAACTCATTATTTTGTGGTGTAGCCGAATTTGGGAGTAGGAGCAAGAGAGAAGAGCTCCCATGGAGCTTTGAAGGAAAATCAAGGAAGAAGAGGCCACTTGAAGTCTTCCTTTAGCCATCCCTCCTCAAAATCTCTACCATCTTCTTCATCTCAACATTCTAGAGGTAATGAAACTCTCTAATCCTCATTTCTCTTCATCTCTTTTCATGGGTTTTGGGTGAAATTGCTAGATGTTGTTGGGTTTGAGTAGAAATGGTGGGAGATGTTGTTGATGAGGAGCTTTGTTGGGTTTTTGTTGAGAAATCATTGGTTTGTTGGAGCTTTTGAGTTGGGTTTGATTTGATGAATCATTGGAAACTTGTTTGTGTGTTGATTCCTACCATGGGTAGAGGAGTATTGAAGGATTTGGACTGTTTTGGGAGTTGGAAGGGGTAAAATTTGGGGTTTGAAGGTGGTTTTTCGGAGAAAAGGAGCTGGAGGTTGAAGAAGGGCGAAACTGCCCTGGTGCGCCACGGATCCGTGACGGATCCCGTGACGGGCGACGTCACGGCTCCGTGACGGTAACCGTGAGGGCTAACGTCACGGATCCGTGACCAGGTCCGTGGCAGACCAGGGTGAGGGTTTCTTGAGGGTTTTTGCACCTTGGTTAATCTTGGTTTTGAGCTGAACTTTGGAGAGGCTTTGGGGGTCTTACTTGCTGTTTAAGTGGAGTCTAATTAACGTTTCTTTGTGTCCAATACTTTGGGGATCGAGCTAGAGGAGCAAGGATCACGCCGGGACCCGAGTGAAGAACGGAGTGGTGATCACCGGGCTTCATCAAAGTGTTGAGAGGAAGACCTTGAGGTAGGGAAAGCCTTAACCTCTCGTTTATGATGCTTAGTATGCATGTTAGGTTAATAAAATTGGAAATGTCCTAGAAATGCCTATAGGATGCGAATAACTAGCATAATCGTCTTTCAATTACTAATAACCGGAAGTGTCTAGTGGTGACCGATTAGGATGCCAATCACTAGTGTAACTCGCTTTCAATACTTGGGAATTGTTTGTCTGGTAGAGGAGCCTTGGCAAAGCCCTCGGATTAGTTGCGTGTTAGGATCGCATGCTTGTTTGTTTGGTTGCTTAGTGGATAGGCTAAAGAGTCTAATGGAACTAGTTGAATTGCATATCTGAATGCTTGATTGAAGGTTTCCATGTTTGGTTGATTGAACTCATTTTGGATTGTTGACTGTATTTGGATGATTGCTTGTTTTCCTTAAATGATTGCTTGGAGCATCGAGTATGACTAGTTGTACCGAGCGGTGCAATCAGGTGATCGATGCCCCGTTGGATCGAGACTGGTAAGTGAACGGTAAGTTGTGATTGTGTGATTCGTGTGATGTGTGTTGTGGTGAATCGGTGGTGGGTGAGCTATGTGTGATAGTGGATTGGTGGTTGTCGGGATTGGACCGCTTCGTGTTTCGGTTGAGTACGTTACTAAATTATTATATGATTGTGGTTGACACGGTATGGTACCTACACCGTTGAGGAGTCCGGTGTAGGATGTTATAGTGAGTACTTGTTGAATTGCCCAAGTGTATACTTCCTATGGGAGTAATACCTTGGTTCCCGAGGACATAAAATCCTTTGGAGACGTTTCTGAGAATCCCGATGATAAGTGCCCCGAAGGGTTGTTTCCGGTCGCCTCAATGTTATGCGTCTCCTCTGGATTTGAGGGAAAATACGAGAGGACACATCATATGTGGATCGGAGGGTGGAGACTTCATGTGCCACGGCATTGAACTGGGTTATCTATTATCCGTGTTTGTTAAGATCTATCTTGTTGACTCGCTGTTGACTTTATTGAGTTTAAGGTCCACCTTGTTATGGGTTTTCTCTACTGAGCGCAAGCTCACCCCTGTGAGTTTACTGTTGTGTTTACAGGCTTGATTGAGGAGTAGAGGCTCGGGAGCTTCTCGGTGTGGGTGTCCATAGCGACTTCGTTTATTCTATTTTTGTTTGGAACAGATTTTGTAGAGGATTATTATTACACCCCTGGAGGGTTATTTATGTTTTAAACTAAACTTGGTGGATTTGAGTTACTTATTGGAGTTTTCTGGAACTTTTTTGTTGAATTGTTATCTCTTAAATCACCTATTCCTAGTCACGCCTTGAGTCCGGACAAGAACCGGATTTGGGGCGTGACACAAACAAATCGATCCACTAACGATTTGCCCTTAGAAATAGTCGTATGAGGTTTTTGGGCCTTATGAGCCTGCAAAAAAACCTATTTCTGCGCGTCCACACCCGGCGGCCCGACAGCAATAGGACGTTCGAGACTCAGAGACCAAGTTATCGGTCTAAAAGTGTATACAATGGTTTTGGAGGGCCAACTCATACTAACAGGTTTAAGAAATATATCCTTCCAAGGACAGCTTTGTCCTTCGACTGGTATATCCGAAATAGATGAACATACACCCTTTGAAGCTTCCAGCTAGCCTCCACAAACAGAAGCTCCTCGTCACCACTCATCGGAGAAGTTCCTCCGATGATGTACAATACCAACGATAGAACCATACGTTGAAGGAGAGCATTACGGTCCTAAACAAGATGCGTAATAGATAGTTGGGAAAATGCTGATTCCTAACCTTGATGAACGTTTCATTATCATAACCTAACCCAGACCAACGTTTGGTTGCACTTCCAGACCTGAAAGGTTTTGAGTTTCTCAGAACATGATATTAGCCGTCCAACTTAACGATTTCGTTAACGTGAGAAGGTTAAAGTCGAAATATCCTTCAGCGCCGAAGGTTAAAGTCTGACAAACAGAAGGTATGTCCCTATTTTAATGCATTATTTTGAAATTCAGAGTGATACTTGGGAACATTATGAGCACCCAACCATGTTCGGCGCTGAAGGGTAGGAAGGGTTATTTCGGCGCTGAAGGGTACTTTCGACTTTAACCTTCTCACTTTAACGAAATCGTTAAATTGGACGGCTAGTATCATGTTCTGAGAAACCCAAAACCTTTCCGGTCTGGAAGTGCAACCAAACGTTGGTCTGGGTTAGGATGTGACAATAAAACGTTAATAAAGATTAGGAATCAGCGTTTTCCCTAGATATATAGTTTAGAACCATTACTAACCATGAGTTTATCACCCCTATGAGATATATCCAAATTAATAGTTTGAAGATGTTAGGTGTCGATGAGTAGGAGCTCGAGTAAGATACATGATGAGGTTGCCATGACTAAAACAACAAAGTTATCAGGTTGCCGCATATTGCAACTCAATCCATCGTATTCGGTATTTCACTCTTTTTTACCTCTTAATTCTAGTTTTAATCATTATAAATCAATCGTAGTTCACACACGTGCTGTTACTTGCAAGTCAATCAATCATATTCCAACCACACGTGTCATTACTTGCAACCCAATTAATCATGTTTCTACGGGAATATATGAAACCCTAACGTATCGGAATATTATATATAGTTGTAGCTTTTCTCTCCTTGTGTTCATCAGCACATTCATTACCTGTGAGGAGCTGCTAGGGTTTCTGGTGGAGAGTATATGAAGCTCGAAGATGAATGGGTTTGGTCTCCGAAGATCAGAAACTTGGATGATGGTGCAAGAGCTTCACCAACAGAGATATGGAGCCTCTTTTTCCGGTTTCGTTCTCGTCTTCTTTCAGCATTTAAATGCTGTGAAGGAAGACGGGAACGAAACCAGAAGAAGAGTTTCAATATCGGAGTACAAGTTTAAGAGAAGAAGATGGTCGCATAAAAGGTTCAGAACTTTACTATTATAACGATATAGAAAATAGATCTAAATACATATATATATATGTATAGTGAAGTAATGATATGTAATTTGTTAGTAATTACATGTTAAATATATATACGTATGTAAGTCTACTGTGCATATCTTAATATTTGTGTCAATCAATAAATTTTATCACTCTTGGACGGTTCCTCGGGAAGAAGATGGCTATCAAGAAGTCCAACAAAAAGAGGAGCGTCATGCGTCGGAGCAGAAGAACAAAGACCCGACGTGAAGACTTCAAGACGGCCTGAAGTTGGAGGGTTTGAAGAGGTACTTTGCTTTCGTAAATGTAAATCACGGCTTCTAATTTTGTAAATTGTATCAAATCCAATTTTGATTTGCCAACTACTTGTTGTATAACTTTGATTTGAGCTATGGATCGTACCCTCGAAACGGGCAGACCAACATTATTAATAGTACGCTTGATTTCGCAGTTCTTTTCTATTTTTTGAAACGGGCAAACAGAGACGTGCATTACTGTCAATTAAAAGATTACAAAATAGGGCCGACGGTCCTGAGCACCAGAATATTCCCCGAACCTCTTGTAGATAACCCAACTTTCTTGATCCCGTAGAAAAACTTTATTTTTCATCGTACATACAAAATGAGGACAACCTCGCACCGCACTTTCAAACTTATTGAAACTAAAACTAGAAATCCAGTTAGAACTAAAAATCCAACTAAGCAAATAAACACAGAAATTCATACTGAAAAATCAAGAAAAACGAGTTGCTTTCTTGCTTCTCTCAGGACGGTCAAACAACGTCGGTCCCGGGTCATGGTGGTAGGCCCCGGAGCCCAAATCCACTGACTGTATCGCTCCAAGATTGACTATTCTTGCCTTGAATCCACAATTTATCTTGTAGTTAGCTATTAATTTACATAAAATTATTTACAAAATCTTACTAACCTGTAACCTGCATACCACTATATATGTAAACTGTAGTAGCTCCGGAGAGTCATTTTGGTTGTCTTGGAGCGCAAGTTTCTCTCACCTCCTCTCTCAAGCACTAGCCAGAAGACTCAGCAAAGCAAAAATGGCGTATCAGCAACCAAGTGAGTTCTATGTCCATTGGTTACGATAATCATGTCTTCACTAACATCAACCAAACCATTTTCTCTGTTCTTCTTCAATTTCCGTATGTTTCTTCATCAATGTGATAGAAACAGAGAAGCTCTCTGTTCTGGGTTCCATTTCCTCCTCTTTCTTCGACTTAATTTCTAAACCTTGTTCTCTGATTCTGTGAAATATGAACTATCTGTTATGGTTTTGGGGTAATCATTACATATGATCCTGTTTCTTTACGCTTTCTTGATCCTGTTTCATGGCATATCTCGAGTCCATTTTTTTCATCAATGTGGTAGAAACAGAGAAATCCTCTGTTCTGTGTTCCATCTTCTCTTCTAGTTTCGATTTTCTAAACCTTGTTCTGATATGAACCATCTGTTATGGTTTCTGGGTAATCATTACATATGATGTTGTTTCTTTATGATTTCTTGATCCTTAATCAGTATCTTGCTGGGCTTAATTATTGGCAATGGCGTGGAGACGGTTTATAGGAGCCTGCAAGAGCTTAACACCCCGTTCTTTCTGGTATGCTGCTCATTTTTCTTATTCAAGCTCGATCGAATTTTCGTGTTCTTGGTCTGTATTGATCTTATTTCATCTGCAGGAACATGTTTCGGGGAGTTGGGTCGGGTATGGCTCGAGGGTTGCTCAGGTTGTTTCAGGGTAAGATGAGTTTCTGATTCAGCAGATCATTAAATGATTGCCACATTCATTTTGGTGTCTTAAGCAATGTGTCCTTGAAACAGATTCAACAACAGTCACACCAACAGTAGCAGCTGAGGATGTTACAAGAGCTAATGATGATGATGATAATGATGATGATGGTGATGATGATGATGATGATGGTTCGGCTTCAACAACAGCAACAGTTGAGGATCTAAGAGCTATAAGAAGAAGAGAACGAAACCGGAAGAAGAGGTGCAATAGATCTATAAGAAAGAAGCTGAGGAAAGGGACTCTGCCTGACAGATTAGAGTACACACGTATAATGGGTGAAGATGACCTGCAATTTGAGCAAGATCGTCGCAGGCTAGGATTGTGAAAAGGGTTTAGAACTGAAATAATACTAATATATCGATCGAATATATGTATATAGTTACTAATACTCCATGAGTGACATGAACCAAAGCCATAGAAGAACCAGTTATGACATATTTTAGTTATCTGATACTGATCATACTGCAATGAATTGTTCATGTCATTGTAGAGTAGTAATTGTTCATTGAGACTTAGTTGAGAATCTTTCCATTGAGACGCTTGGTTTCGTCTTAAGATTTGACTTGCATTTTTAGCCTACATGATTACGAATATGTTCCATGTTTATTTTGTACAAGCTCTTCAAGCTTCACATTTCAATTATCTGCTCTGATATACATGTAGTGAAATGTTCATTCTGTGATAATGTTCATGAACTCAACTGTTATATACTCGGCATCATTTGATTTTTGTATGAATTGTTTCAACTTCACACAAACATGAACTCAATCTGATTCATACCCATGTTTCTAATCCTCATTCTGATCTCGAACCTCAAAATCCCAAAGCCAATCTGCAACCAAGTTCTTCGATTTCTTTGTCAATCTCTGCAGCAGAGAGTGCATACTTCATCTGAAGGATCAAAAACAAACATCATATGTTCGCAGCGGAATAAAAGGATTCGATCCATAACGATCGATTTGCATTTGAATCAATGTTAAAGCAATAAAAAAGGTTTACTTACTTGATATGTAGAGCAAAACCGATATAGCTCCGAAACTACGAAGCCTCTAATGTATCCACACCGAGCAACGATCTTTGATGCTTTCAACGATTGAGACGGGTATGGAGAAGAACGATTCTTCTTTTGGTTGTTTGGGAGAGAATAGAAAAGGTGGCTGCAGAGAATAATCTGATTATTCTCTTAACCCTAATTATCTATTTATAATGAATTAATTATTGGGTCCAAGACGCAATTGGGCTTGAAACCCGATTAGGCCTAGGGCAAACCCAACAATCTCCCACTTGACCTAGATCCAATCTGTCAAGAACTCCAATATTTATTACATTTCTGTGTTAGCAGAAGATATAACAAATATGCCATCTAGATCATTTCAATAAATTATCTCATAATAAATTAAATGATCTTAAACATCAAACGTCACCCGTAAGTGTGTGACCACATAGGTTCAACGCTAAACCGGTAGTAATTAAGCTTATTAACTACTAATCGAGGTTGGCGTCTAACAACACTCCTCGACGGCCGGATAACGTGAATATCAATATCCAATAAAGACGAACCTGGTTTAAGGACGATGAATCGTTTTCCTTCCATCTTTCCAACTTCGGATTATCCTAGGGTATGGTTTGACTGTCAAACCCTAATAGATAACCACTATGTTTCATGTTGATCGTTACTGGTTGTTGAATGACTTTAAGAAACTCCTTTCTTAAATCATTCTTCTGTCTTGGCCAAGGATCTTTTCCAACCATAAGATTCACAACAACATAGAGTTCAAACTCATTACCTTGAGTTGATGGATCCCCTCTTGACTCGCCATTGATTATATAGGTACTCAATTATACCCAATGACCTTTCAACTAGCATTTTTACACACTAGGTGTTTGGTATCAAAGTATAACAAGCATTCTATTAATCACTATGGTGATCTCAGGTCAAAGGACAAAACAATATACATTTGTTCCTTAAGAGAATTTCCACATTGACAGTATAGGTAAAATCAACCATTTGGAAATCTCACGTTTGGTCAGTTCAATGATCATATCCACTATATGCATCATCTATATTATAACTTAATGAATGAGATCCATTAATACTCATCCAGTGAGTACAGTTATACATATATTGGTCTATCCGGATCATCGTGGTCCTAGTAGGATGATCCTATGACCAAGAACACTTTTAGATAAAACTCTATAATACTTGACTCTCATTATCATAATCTCCATTATAATGACAAGTATAACAGTTTAATCAAGGACTTATCATATCACAATATCAATGAATATTCATATATGATAACTATAAAACATTGCATTAATCTCAATTAATCACAATCCATAGTTCAAAAATGTGCTACTAATAATGTTGCGTAAAGATTAGCATTTAATCTAAAGCCAACCATTCATGAACCTCAATCCTATATTCCACTTATGCTTGTCAAACTCCTTTGAACCAAGTGCTTTAGTGAAAGGATCTGCAACGTTCTCTTTCCCTTCCACCTTCAGAATTTGAACGTCTCCACGTTCAACTATTTCTCTAATTAGATGAAACTTCCGAAGAACGTGTTTGGATTTCTGATGTGCTCTCGGCTCTTTGGCTTGTGCAATAGCTCCCGTATTGTCACAAAATAAAGGAACACTTTCCTTTGCTAAAGGAACCACACCAAGCTCAGTTAAGAACTTCCTTATCCATACAGCTTCCTTAGCAGCGTCACATGCCGCTATGTACTCTGCTTCGGTTACTGAATCAGCTACTGTAGCTTGTTTGGAACTCTTCCAACTCACTGCTCCACCATTCAAGGTAAAGACATAACCAGAAGTAGATTTTCTATCATCCTTATCTGATGCAAAACTCGCATCGGTATGGCCTAACAATTTAAGCTCATTATCTCCATATATGAGGAATTGGTCTTTAGTTCTTCTCAAGTACTTAAGAATAGTTTTGACAACTTTCCAATGTACCTCACCCGGATTCCCTTGGTACCTACTTGCTACTCCTAGCGCATAGGCAACATCCGGTCTTGTACATGTCATGGTATACATGATAGCTCCCACTGCGTTAGCATATGGGATTCTACTCATGCGTTCTCTTTCCTCTAGGGTCTTAGGACTATCCTCCCTAGAAAGACAAACTCCAGTTCCAATAGGTAAGTAACCCTTTTTGGAATTATCCATGTGATACTTCCTTAAGATAGTATCAATGTACGTAGATTGGGAGATTCCAAGCAACTTCCTTGATCTATCTCTATAGACCTTTATTCCAAGAATATAAGTTGCTTCTCCCATATCTTTCATGGAGAAGTTTTCAGATAGCCAAACCTTTGTTTCTTGCATGGCTGACACATCATTTCCTATTAGCAATATGTCATCTACATACAACAATAGGAAAATAACTATGCTCCCACTAACCTTTTTGTACACACATGGCTCCTCTTCACAACGCACAAAATCGAACTTTTCGATTGTCGTGTGAAAACGAATGTTCCAACTACGAGAAGCTTTCTTTAATCCATAAATGGATCGTTGTAGCTTACATACTTTACTAGGAGCAGATGACAATGTGAAACCTTCAGGTTGAGTCATATAGACATCCTCCTTGAGCTCACCATTAAGGAAAGCCGTTTTCACATCCATTTGCCAAATCTCATAATCATAGTATGCAACTATAGCAAGTAAAATCCGAACAGATTTGAGCATTGCAACAGGGGAGAACGTTTCTTCATAATCAATACCTTCCTTTTGATTATAACCCTTAGCAACCAGACGGGCTTTAAAGGTCTCAACCTTACCATCCGCTCCAATCTTTCTCTTAAAAACCCATTTACACCCAATAGGTTTTAAGTCATTAGAGTCATCAACTAAAGTCCACACTTTATTGATTTTCATTGACTCCATTTCGGATTCCATGGCAGCAAGCCATTTCTCATGGTCTGGACTAGTCATCGCCTCTTGATAACACTTAGGATCGTCTTCAATAACAAGGTCATCATCAATATGATTATCCTCATTATTACACACTAATAGATTCATCCTATTTGGTGCACGACGTTCTCTAATTGATCTTCTAGGAGGCTCTTGTACTTCTTGATTCTGTTGTTGCCCTTGTTCCTGAACTGGTTCATTAACCAAATCATTTACCTCAACGTTTGAGGTTGGAACCCTCGGTGGCAACTGTAAGACATCAAGAAAAGGTTGCTCAATATGCATCTCATGCTCTTGAGTCAGTGCTGACTCATTGGTATCTTGTATTTCATCAAGATCTATTTCTACTCCAGTTTTTCCAGCATCTAGGAACTCCATTTCTAAAAAGGTCGCGTTCCTAGCCACAAACACTTTGTGTTCAGAAGGATGGTAGAAATAGTATCCCATAGTCTCCTTGGGATAACCAACAAATCTGCATTTGGTAGACTTAGCCTCAAGCTTGTCTGATTGCAGTCGCTTAACATAGGCTGGACAACCCCAAACCCTTAGATGTTTAAGGCTGGCTTTCCGTCCTTTCCATATCTCATATGGTGTTTCAGCAACTGCCTTAGTGGGAACCTTATTTAACAAATATGCAGCAGCTTCTAAAGCATATCCTCATAGGAAGATAGGAAGATCTGTGAACCCCATCATCGATCGTACCATATCTAATAAGGTACGATTTCGCCTCTCAGAAACACCGTTGTGTTGTGGTGTCCCAGGAGGAGTCCATTGTGATAGGATTCCATCTTGTGATAAATAATCAATAAAATCATCTGTGAGATACTCACCCCCATGATCAGATCTCAGTGCCTTAATATTCTTACCAGTTTATTTCTCAACTTCACTTCTAAACCTTTTGAACATTTCAAAAGATTCCGACTTATGTCTCATGAGATATACGAAACCATATCTCGACATATCGTCAGTGAAGGTGATAAAGTAAGAATATCCACCTTTTGCTTGAACTTTCATTGGTCCACATACATCACTATGTATGAGTCCCAAAAGTTCACTGGCTCTTTCTCCAGTTCCATTAAAAGGAGATTTTGTCATTTTTCCAATGAGACAAGATTCACAAGTATCGTATGATTCATAATCATATAGCCCAATACTCCCCGTCTTATGCAACTTGTTTATTCTTTTCTCACCAATATGACCAAGCCTACAGTGCCAAAGGTAACTTTGATTTACTTGATTATTTCTCTTCCTCTTTTGGCCAGAAATAGTCATAGCAGGACAAGTAACTAATTCAGGTAAGACATAAAGACCATATTGTTTGTAAACATCGACATATAATTCATCACCATGAAATATAGAACAATGGTTACCACGAATATCCAAATGAAATCCATGTTCAACCAAATATGAAACAGAAATTATATTTGAAAGAAACGTAGGAATGTAATAACAATCCTCCAACAATAAAGTCTTTCCAGTAGGCATTACAAGAGTCATAGTCCCTACAGCTAGGGCAACAACACTTGCTTTATTTCCAACTTGTATGTTGACCTCTCCTTTCTTCAACACCCTATTGATTTTTAGCCCCTGCAACATATTGCAGATGTTAAAACCACGTCCGGTATCCAATACCCATTTCGAAGCATCAATAGATGTCAAAGTAATCATGAAAACGTTTTTCATCAATGCCTTACCTTGTCTCTTGTCCTTCAGAGTAGCCAAATACTCTTGACAATTCCTCCTCCAATGTCCTTTCTTCTTGCAGAAGAAACATTCAGCATCCCCCTGACCAGTGCTCAACTTCATTTTCTTGAATTTGTTCAAAACATAATTCTTTGGCCCAAGTGGATTTCTCTTAGATTTCCTAACATTTTTCCACTTGCCCTTAGAAGAGCTACCGGATTCACAGATCCCGACACTTTCACCTTCCCAGATGTGATTTGATTCTCAAAATCGATCAACAAATTGAGCAATTCATGAAGATCACAATCCATCTTGTTCATGTTGTAATTAACAATGAACGGTGAAAAAGTGTCATCAAGAGATTGCAAGATCAAATCCTGCGATAACTCCTTACCAAGTGTGCAACCTTGCTTCTCAAGCCGTTCTACAAGATCAATCATCTTTAGAACATGGGTGCGAACTGGTTCCTTGGGTTTCAGTTCAGATTTGAACAAGGACTTAGATATCTGATATCTTGCAGTCCTACTTTGAGACCCATACATCTTCTTAAGATGCTCTATGATCCGTGGTGGATTCATAGTCTCATGTTGCCTCTGAAGATCAGGACTCATGGAAGCCAAGATGATGCACTAAGTAGTAGTACTTCGTTCCTGGTACTTCGAAAATGCATCTAATGCAACTACATCAGTCACTCCCTCAGCGGGAGCTTCCATCATGGGGTTATCGATCACATCGATAAGTTTTTCATGCATGAGAACAATTCCCAAGTTCCGGTACCAGTCATCAAAATTGTTACCAGACAGTTTGTTAGCATCAAGTATGCCACGCAGTGAGATAGTAGCCATTTCAGAAAGTTACTGTAAAGGAAAACAACAATAGCACAAACATACATCATTAAGACATACGATTCATCAAAACGATAATACAAACTTTAAAACATGAATGAGCCCCTTGGTTGTCAAGTCGTTTCTCACACATAATTAAAGTTTTTCTTGATTTTATCACATAAAACCACAACAGGCTATATACTACATAGTCACCTGGTTGTCAGGTCGGTCCTATTAGTATATTTGAGTTTATCCATCCTAGTGACATAAAACCAGTTAATATTACACCCTCTGGGTAGTCCAGACTACAAGTGTAACATCAAATAATTTTTTCTTTACTCACGCATCACATGCAATAGACAAAATTACTTCCTCTTGAAAATTAATTAAAGTTATACCCTCTGGGTAGTCCAGACTATAAGTACTAACATTAAATAATTTTCTATGTACCTGCATCGTATGCAAATAAGAGGAAAAATATATATTTATCTTTAAACTACAAGTCCCCTGGTAGTCAGGTCGTACCTTGTAAACAAAATAAAATAAAAATTATTCCGAACTACAAGTCCCCTGGTAGTCAGGTCGTTCCTTGTAAACGAATATCAATTTTATTTATCTACTTCGATGGAAAAGCCTTTGATAAAATATCTCATATTTTATCAATTAAAACTCAATAGTTTAAAAGGTCAAGATTTATTTATATTAAAACAGTTTCAATACAATTTTTCATCATATGAAAAAACACATACATGTCTCACACATATCTATGAGTAACACCATTTACCATAATCATATGCATTTATCTTCACATGTATCATATACATACAATATGAATTAAAACAAAGACAGTATATATTCAATCATGATTTAAATATATATCATAGCTTCAGAGAATCATTATCATATATTTTATGTTATTTATAAAATATACTAATAGTGATTATGACATAAGTATGCCACTGTCTCGTATATTCATATGTAACTAATCAAATATATATACTTACATGTTTTGTCAAAACCAAGACAATCAACCAATAATTCAATCAATATTATAAGTATATATATATATATATATATGAACAAGGCAAATGTTGTGAAAAACACACCGTGTTCAACAATTATATCACATATACATGAACACACTGTAAATTCATAAGGCATAAACTAATCATCCACTAATATACACATGTATCCATATACACGGCTTCAACAAAACAATGTATATACAAATACATATCAGTAGAAAAAAATAATTCCACATATGATTTAAATGCAAATAACCAGGCTCTGATACCAATTGAAGGATCGAAAACAAACATCATATGTTCGCAGCGGAATAAAAGGATTCGATCCATAACGATTGATTTGCATTTGAATCAATGTTAAAGCAATAAAAAAGGTTTACTTACTTGATATGTAGAGCAAAACCGATATAGCTCCGAAACTACGAAGCCTCTAGTGTATCCACACCGAGCAACGATCTTTGATGCTTTCAACGATTGAGACGGGTATGGAGAAGAACGATTCTTCTTTTGGTTGTTTGGGAGAGAATAGAAAAGGTGGCTGCAGAAAATAATCTGATTATTCTCTTAACCCTAATTATCTATTTATAATGAATTAATTATTGGGTCCAAGACGCAATTGGGCTTGAAACCCGATTGGACCTAGGGCAAACCCAACATCATCAAGCTTCCGAACCCTCTTGTTAAGCCTCTTCTTCAGCTTCTTCTCTCTCGAATCTACATTTTGATAAGCCACTGCTAACTACATTAGTAACAACAATTTGCTAGTTTCAGTATCAGGAAGAAACAAAAACCCAACTCACATTCAACATCCTTGCCATGATCCATAAATGTAACTGATTTGTTCGAGCCATGAAGTTGTCTGAACCATACTTTGGCAATGTCTAGACAATACCCATGAATCTCCTTCCTGAAAATGAATGCCACAGAAGCACATTACAAGAAATGAACCATTTAAATAATCAGAAAAGTCGAGCGAATCAGCATATGGTACCAGCTAGTATTCTTGGCCAAGCACATTTTGATGAACTGTGAGTACTTTTGAGCAACATGAACAAGTTGTTCCCTTGCATTCTGCAGATACCTCGCAGAGATCTTCACAAGGAGCTCATCATACACTTTCTTTTTCTCTGCCTTGGACTCGATAACGGCTCTCTGAACATCCCTTCTCGAGCAGCTGTAATTCCTTCTGGTGCATTCAATCCAAGCCTCGAACTCTCTTCTCGGATTCATAAGATTAGTTCCACCATCTTCTTCTGTTGCGGTGGTGGAATCATAAACTTCTGATGATAGCCATTCGATTGAGCTAACCAAGTTGCATTGCTTCATTGTTAGAGCTATCGTCGAGCTCTCTTTGGTGAATCCTTTTTCCATTGACACGAACTGCTGAGTATGTTCCAAGAGCTTTCTTGACATCAGATACAAATGGCAGAGATCATGTACTGTTCCATGAAACAAGCTTGGATTTCCCAATAAAGAGACTAGAAATGACAAAATGTATTGATCATCATCATCATCATATTCAAGAAAAGCTCATGAACTATGAAACAAGATCAGAGAGATGATATTCAGGAACTATTTGGATAAGCTCAAGAACTCCATAGTTTTACAATGATGAACTGTGGAGGCTTCACATGAAAATGACATGAAACGTGCTTGGATTTCCAGAGAAAGAGAGGGATGATTGCAGAAAACAGAGGAAAAAGGAAAAATAATCGAAAAATGAACCGAGCTTTCATCGATGAAGACATGGTGATGATGAACATAATGAGTAGTAGAGAGTGGAAGCTTACTTGATTGCTTCTGTGATAGGATTTAAACCAAATTCTTGTCTTCGAACGATGAAAATGACGATACAAATCTATTATAATCTCTAATAGAGTAATGTTTACACAGTCTGGTATTTCTCCCTCTCATGGACTCACTTGTGCTCTCTCTGTTTTGTGTGCTGCTTAAAACATAGCGAGGCTACATGTCATTAAGTATTTACAAGCAGCGGCTCGCCTCTTCATTTAAATAAGCCCACTAAAGTTGCACACAACCTTTTCATTTCTTGTGATCTTCTCCAGAACTAACATCTCATTCTCCAAATCCTCTTTGATGAAGTAGTAACGAAGCTGTATATGATTCGTTCGAGCATGATACGTCGAGTTCTTAGTCAAGTGAATGGCGTCATGGTTGTCGTAGTGAAGAACACTACCCTCCTGATTATGTCCCAGTTCTTGTAGAAAAGACTGAAACTAAATCATCTCCTTTGTAGCCTCCGTCATGGCCACATACTCAGTCTCGAAGCTAGAAAGAGTGACTGTCTTGTGCAACCTTAAAACCCAACTGATTTCAGTATCTCCGAATGTGTAGACATAACTGGACGTACCCTTTCTACTATCGGTGTCACCACTGTAGTATGTGTCAACAAACCCTTCAAGTCCTGAATCGAACTTTTTCTTCCTTTAAGGTACCTGAATATCCACTTCATGGATTCCCAATGTTGTTTTCCCGGATCACTCATAAATCGACTCACGACTCCCATTGCATGTGCAATGCACGGTCTCGTGCATACCAGCGCGTACATAGGACTTCTGATAGCCGAAGCGTAGGGAATCTTGTCCATGTATGCCCTATCATCTTTTGTCACAGGCGATTCACCTTTAGACAACCGAAAGTGATTGCCTAGAAGAGTTCCAACAGACTTGGCATCGTCCATGTTTAACCTTTTCACGTAATCTTCTTGGGATAGTTTCATCCCTTCTTTGCTCCGTGTAATCCTCATCGCGATGATTTTCTTTGCAATCTCGAGATCCTTCATCTCGAACTTCTTCGATGAGCTCTTCTTCAACTTCTCAATCTTTATAAGATATGCTCCTGGTATTAACATGTCGTCAACATAGAGCAATAGTATCATGTACGAATTCCCAAGTCTCTTGAAGTAACAACAATGATCTGCCTCACACCTCATGAACTCGGCTTTCTACATGAAGTTGTTGAACTTCTTATGCCACTGCCTTGGAGCTTTCTTTAAACAGTACAAACTCTTTTGGACCTCGAAACCCTCTGGTTGTTTCTTGTAGATCTCTTCTTCTAACTTATTGTAAAGGAAGTAAGTCTTCACGTCCATCTGTTGAAGGTGTGAATCTTAATTTTCTACTAGCCCAAGAACTGTTCGAATAGTCACCAGCTTAACAACTAGGGAAAAAATCTCGGTGTAGTCAATGCCTTCCTTCTGTTGAAAGCCCTTGACAACCAGTCGCGCTTGTATCGCTTGCTTCCATTGTGATCTTCTTTAGTCCGGTAGACCCACTTGTTTTGCAAAGCTTTCTTGTCAACTAGAAGCTCAACTAGCTTCTATGTTCATTTGACAACAGTGAGTCCATCTCATCGTTCATTGAAAGCTCCCACTTGCTCGATTCCTCATCAATCTTTGCTTTATCATAGCATTCAAGCTCTCTTTTGTCGGTAAGCAAGATGAAGTCCAACGACGGCGAGAACCTTTGTGTCGGCTTTCTTATCCAAGAAGATCGACGTACAACGGTGGTCAACGTTTTATCTTTGACTTCCGGGTCGTTATCTTGTTGAATATCTTCTTGAACTTCTAGTTCCTCTTCGTCTGATATATCCCGTTCTGGTTCGTGTGTAGGAATCTCTCACATAAGTCAACTGTTGCTGAGTTTTTACTCTCGAACTCTCGGCTCTCTAGAGTTTGTTGCAGTTTTGTCTTTATAGAGCACATATTCATTAAAGATGACATCTCTGTTTTTAATGATCTTCCGGTTTTGATCGTCCCAAAAACAATAACCAAACTCGGAATCACTATAACCAATAAAACAACACTTCATAGATTTTGCATCAAGTTTACTTCTAGAAGTGACGTCAATATGAACATAAGACAAACAACCAAATACCTTCAAAAAAGATAAGTTTACCTCTTTTCTTCTCAACACCTCTTATGGAATTCTGAAATTTAAAGGAACGGACGGTCCTCGATTGATCAGATACATCGCGGTGTTAACCATACACTCAAATGTGATATACTACGTAGCCTCCCCATGTCCAATAAGGCACCTGTGGGGAAGCGAGACGCTAGGGAGGAAGGCATGTCCCCCACGGTTAACACCAATTAACCAATCTCCTCCACCAATTGCTGAGATCCCTAGTTTACTATCACACTCTTCACAAGTAACAAGTTCTCTTCATAGGATCAAGCAGTTGTCGAAAAATCTAGTTTGTACCAAGTCAAAATGCAATTGGTTACTACATAGCTTAAAGTTTCTTTATCTCGACGATAGTCATAAGTTTAAATACCAAGTTTTTTTTAGATAAAAGGGACAACTTTCATTACTTCGAAAAAGAGCTATTTCATGTTTGATCCCCTTCACGGGCCGAACAATAACTCAGCAACAATAGAACGTCTATGATGGTCTTGAAAAAAAATTAAACTGTAATTAAAAGGTACCGAGGAACACTGCTCAAGGTGTGGTCGAAGCGTCGCTTGGTCCCTTGGTGAGGACTCGTTTCGTCTGGTTGTAAACTCAACCTGTGTTCGTCAGTAGTAAAGGAAGGACTGGCTTGTATCAGGGATCCCTTCCAGCAATCGTCTCTGAAGCCTTTGGTTGGACTCATTTCCCTTGATGAGGCTGCTTCCCAGCCCTCTCCTGATCTTTCCGGGGTTCCCAAATTGAACCCCTCTTTATTCCTGGCACTCTCATCGAGGGTGCCTCTACCCCATAGATCGAGGACTGACACTCTTCCAAGTTTTTCCAGTCTGGAAGATCGAACCCATATACACGCTCGTTAGGTGCTGTGTTTTGGGTTACGATCGGGCCCCTACCCCGAGGTGGGGTAGGCTTAGGTGCAGTGTTTTGGATCAGAGGGCCAAATCCCGACGACGGACGGAGAGGCTTCGTTTAGTCAATTTCATACAACTTTCTCTTCTTGTCCTTTTGATATTCCTACATAAACTTGTCAAAACAGGGGGTACCTGGCATCTCTAGGTCACACGCCGATGGGGTATGACCAATCCGCCCACAATTCCCATAGAAAGTGGGTAACTTCGTGCATGTGAGAGAGCAGCGGATTGGATCCCAGAATTCTGGGAATCGTAGCAGTAGATTCCGACGAAGAGGTCGGTCCAGTGAGTGCCAATGACGCAATTTGACTGCCCCTCCCCAACACTGACCATAGTCGTCACACGGGACCTCTACCGTGATCCCAAAAGCGTGAACCCACAATTGAAGACGGTCTAAAGACGGGTAGGCCCTATCAAATGGGTCAATTCCCCCAAGGAGAAAGGGATGACCATCGAAGCACCATGGTTTGTGTGCACGAACCCATACCCGTGCGTCCTCATTGGCAAAGAAAAACCCAAAAACACCAAGCTCAATGTCCTTGATCACCAGACCCACCGTTGAGTGGCCCCACGTATTGGTGATGATTCGTAGTAGAGTCTCCTTTCTGAGGGGCTAGGAGGCGACCAATCATGTGAAACTGTTGACGGGCTAATGCCCTTGGATCCACGGTCGCGTTGGTGATGATCACCTCCATATCCTCTTCTTCTCCCAAGGAATACCACAACAGGCTCTCCTGAAGAGACACCATAGCGGACGAAGGTATCTTTGGCTCCGGTAGAACAAAGTATGCAGAGGAGGCTTGAGGCGACGAGCTTCTCCCTTCCTATCGCAACATGTACCCTGGGATGTTAGGAGGGATGGGATGATTGGAATCCGATATGCATTTAGTAGAGGAAACGTGTGGTGTGGCTTTTTGCACACGCAAAGCATCTTGACCTCGAATCCCCGGAGATTCAGACCCCTCCGCATGTAGGCACGGCCAGGTGGATGGCGTTGGAAATGCCCCCTCACAGATCACTGTATCAGCGGTAGGGGATTGGGGAGCTGTAGGTGCGGTTAGGGTTTTTGGCGGCCTTCCTCTCCTCGGCTTCAGACGTGGAGAGGTAAGGGTATCTGATCCCTGCACAAAGTTCACGACATCCATAGACAGTAGTGGTTGCAATAGTGGAGAATTTTCGATCGACGACGGTTGTAGCGATGAATCCTTGGCCGTCGCCATTTGTAATGGGGTTTTGGATTTCTTTTTTCGAACCCCCTTTAAAGGACTAACAATAGTTCGTGAATGACATGAGGGTGAGATACTCATCATCACAGTGTGTGGGCGTGTAAGCGGGCAGCGTTGGGACATGGGGGCGGCGTAGGCAGACAACAGAGACTCTATGACAGGGTTAAGATCTTCTTCGGAGATAACGCACGATTGACATGTAAAGATGACAACAATACGGAAGCACATGTTTCTTACCGTTTACTCTCGACTAATGAGAGAGAATGTTAATCTTAAATACCGAGCTTGTTTAAGCTATAGTTATAAGATTATAGAATTGAAGTTGTCATATAAGAAATATCTTCTCATACCATGATGTTCCTATGAATCAATAAAAGCGTAGTTTTTTTGTTCAAAAATATGCGATGGTGTTGGTCACTATATCGGACTATATTTTCAAACCATCGTGTGCAGAGACGAGTTACGAGCCAAAATTGCAACAAAGTTTGCATTTTTGCACCTGAACAGTGTGTGAGACCCAATGCTCAGAAGTCAGAGCGTTGGAAAATGAGCTTAGGCGTGTTGGGATTTTTGCCTTTCAGGTTCTGACCCATTGTGTTTAGAGGAATCGGAGAAGCAAGCAATAGGCATGGGTTTTCTTCGGCATGTAATTGTCACGATTGGCATGGTCTTCTTTTTCTGCTGTTATTCCTATTTGGAGGGATTGGATTTGGGGATTCGATGATTGAATCGGGAAGCGATGAGGAACACACAAAGGTTATGTGGATGAGATACACCCAATTTGCCTTTGATCGGATTTGGTCTCAAATGCTCACCTCCAAATGCTCATCCACTCGTGAGCCCTCTGATTCTCTCATTTCTCTATCCCATGAGCTACAAGACATCACCCAATCTTGTCCTCATGCTTCACCATATTTATTTGCTCCCACTTCACTCCCTTTCTTCTCCTCAACCCAATCCCTTTAACCTCCCCTTCCATTGATTCCTCCTCACTGTTCCTCAACCCTGCAAAACCTAAAGGTTTGATTTTTCCCTACAAACCCAGTTCTTATTTGAGCCAATTTAGTTGCTTCTGGTTTGATTTTTAGTTTCCTTTGGTGGGTTTAGTTGCTTTTTTCATCTTGTTTTGGGTTTTTCTAACATGGGTTGATGACATAATTGCTTTTGTTTTGTGTGTGGTGTGGGTGTAATTGGGTTTGTCTGCTACCAGTTCAGCACTGCCTTGCTGCTTTGATTCTTCTTTTTAACTGGGTTTCTTGTTTTATTTGGTGGGTTTGATTGCCTTTTTCATTTTGTTTTGAGTTTACTCTTGTATCTATGTGTAATTGATTTGAGTCTGTTTAGCCCTTTTCATTCGGGTTTCTCTCGATGATCATTGAGTAGACTCATGTTTTGACTACTGTTCGATTCGATTAGTAGGGTTCCTTCTAAGCCATCAGCATGGGGGAGATTACCAATGTGATGGAGTATGAGGCTATTGCAAAGGAGAAGCTGCCCAAGATGGTGTATGATTATTATGCATCAGGCGCTGAGGACCAGTGGACTCTGAAAGACAACAGAAATGCCTTCTCTAGAATTCTGTGAGCTTTCTCCAATCGAATATCTAATCCTATCAGTTGATTAAGCAATCGATTATCTTCAATCCGGTGAAACAGTTACTGAACTTATTTTTTTCACTGAATCATAGGTTTCGACCTCGCATTCTCATCGATGTAACCAAGATAGACATGTCCACTACTGTTTTGGGCTACAAAATATCTATGCCAATCATGGTTGCCCCCACTGCCATGCAGAAGATGGCCCACCCTGAAGGTAAGAAATTGGTCCTAATCCATCTACTGGGTATAAAGCTCTATAGATTATCAGTTCCACGTAACGAATCTGATGGAGTCTTTATGGTCTAATTATGCTATAAGTGGCATATTACTATCAGTTAATCAACCGTTAAAAGTGTTGCTCAACTATAACGTAGTTTTATGTCTTTGATGATCTTAGATATGCAACTATGGTTTCCTTTTGAAACGTTTCAATAGATATGTTATGATTCTGCTGAGTTCATAAATTGATATGAAAATTTATACGTTCTGTTTGACCATAATATATAATAGGGGTAATTGCAAAAAAGTATCTGGTGGAGGTATTCATTTTTTGCAACTCGTAGCCCTCTTCTTTATGATTGCAAAAAAAGTACCTTGAACTTCTCTTTTGTTGCATTTTGTTTCAAAATGACGATTTTAGCCTTAAAAATAACAAGTAATAAAACAAACAAAAAACAAATTTTCATATCCCTTAATTTTCTTAATATTTGTACTGGACAAAGAGTAAGAAATTTAAGGGATGTGAAAATTTGGATTTGTAATTCTTTAGTTATTATTTTTTAAATTTAAAATTTCAAGGGTAAAATCGTCATTTCGAAACAGATTTATACAAAGTGCAACAAAAAGACAAGTTCACGGCACTTTTTTGCAATTATCAAAGAAGAGGGCTACACGTTGCTAAAAGTGAATACCTCGGGGTACTTTTTTTTGTAATTATTCCTATACAATATGTAGTTGATTATTTGCTCAGCTTTGAATTCATATGTGGTTAATAGTAATGCTTATGGCATGCTTTCTCTGAATGCAGGCGAGTATGCTACAGCTAGAGCCGCATCAGCTGCTGGAACAATTATGGTCAGGCTTAACACCTTTTTTTTTAACTAAAAACCATTATCTTTGCATGATTAGTTCCATACAGAACTCTTAGTGTGTTGATTGGAAATATGATTCTAATGAAGGATTATATTGATACTACTGTTTCAGACCCTATCCTCATGGGCCACTTCAAGTGTTGAAGAGGTTGCTTCAACAGGACCTGGCATCCGCTTTTTCCAGCTTTATGTAAGCCCGACGTCATTTACCTTTATTCAGTTACTTGGTATGGGTTTATTTATAGGGATAATTGCAACAAAGTACCCTGATTATTCACTTTTTGCAAGTTGTATCCCTCATCTTTGTTAATTGCATATACATACCGTGATCTTTCCTTCTCGTTGCACTTTGTGTAAATTTGTTTCAAAATGACGATTTTACCCTTGAAAAATTAACAAATAATAAGTAAAAAACAAAAAAAAATCCAGAATTTTCACCTTTCTTAATTTTCTTCCTCTTTGGACTTACAAAGAGGAAGAAAACTAAGGGAGATGAAAATGCTTGATTTTTTGTTTTTTACTTAGATTTTAAAGTGTAAAATTGTCCTTTTGAAATAAATTTACATGAAGTGCAACAAAAAAGGGAAAGTTCACGGCACGTTTATGCAATTATCAAACAAGAGGGCTACAATTTTTAGTAAGTGTATACCTCAGGGTACTTTTTTGCAATTATCCCTTATCTATATATTGGTGCTTATAAGTTTGATTCCTTAAAATGCTCAGGTGTACAAGGATAGGAATGTTGTTGCTCAGCTCGTAAGAAGAGCTGAAAGGGCCGGATTCAAGGCCATTGCCCTAACAGTGGACACCCCCAAGCTGGGTCGCAGAGAAGCCGATATCAAGAACAGGTATACACATACTTAAAATGATTAATGGCCATATGATTAGTTTATTTGGCCTTTCTGAGAATGGTTTTGATTGTTTTCTACTGTAGATTTACTTTGCCACCATTTTTGACATTGAAGAATTTCGAAGGTCTGGACCTTGGCAAGATGGATGAAGTAAGTGGAATCATAACGTTAAGATCCTTAAGTTTAAATGAGAAGATTGTAATCTTGATTTGTTGTCTTGTGCCATGCAGGCTAAAGACTCTGGACTTGCTTCATATGTTGCTGGTCAAATTGATCGTTCTCTGAGCTGGAAGGTACATATCGGGTGGATTCAAACTTGTTGATATAGAGTTTACTAAATTGGAGAAATTGCACATAACTACCTTTATGAATTGCCCACAAACACGTAACCCGGTGTGAATATCCACAGGCACATGACTACCCTTATGAATTTTCACGTGTCGCCATGTATGAAGTAGACGGAAACCATCAAAAAAAAATTTCAATCACATGACATACACGTTAGTGTAAATTTAAAAATATCCAGAAACTACACACTCACGCTTTATTCTTCCGATTCAATTTGACTCTGTTCTCGAAATAAAAAAAATGTTTTTTTTTTCCTTCACATGACTTGCACATTAGTGTAAATTTAAAAATATCCCTAAACTACACTCACGCTTTACTCTTCCGATTTCAACTTGACCCCGTTCTCGACATCCTCCAGTATTGCCAAGTATATGAATGAGTAGTTTCGGGAAATTATAAGATTTTAAACTCACATACAGGTCACCTGACGAAAAAAAATAAGTTTTTGATGGTTTCCGTTTATTTTGTCCGATGGTGGTACATGGAAATTCATGTGTTTGAGTAATTTATAGAGGTAGTTTTGTGCAATAAACCCTACTAAATTTGTTTCACTGGGGATCTAACACTTGGATTTGACACATGTGATATGATTGAATAGGATGTCAAGTGGCTTCAGACTATCACGAAGCTGCCAATTCTGGTGAAGGGTGTACTCACCGCTGAGGACGGTAACATTACGAATCACAATTATCTTCTCCATATCATTATGATAACTTCCCACTAATGTTTGGACATTCTTCAGCAAGGCTATCGATTCAAGCCGGAGCAGCTGGGATTATTGTATCCAACCATGGAGCTCGCCAACTGGATTACGTCCCTGCCACTATCATGGCCCTAGAAGAGGTATATAAATGGGTGTGACCATTTCTGTTTGTGATGTCTCAATCTTTACCTAAAAGGCCAAAACGTTTTTGCGTAAATTACCAAGGAGCCATTGCTGATACTACCAATTTCAGGTCGTGAAAGCTGCCCAAGGACGTGTTCCTGTGTTCTTGGATGGTGGAGTCCGCCGTGGAACGGATGTTTTCAAGGCTTTGGCCCTCGGTGCTTCTGGCATTTTTGTAAGTTCACTGCTCCTATATATAATCATGCAATTTGGATAGAAATGCATTAACATTCATTTTGGAGCTCTATAATAGCGTTCATAATATTTAGACTCATTCTCCAATATTACAAGAAAACTAAAACCATGTAATTGGTGCTCAAATTGTTTGATGAACTAGCTTATTGTTGGCATATCCTACCTTTGTGAAATTGAAGTTTTTGTATTGGATGCACACATAGACGATTCTTGGGATAACTGCGAAAAAGTGCCCTATACTGTTCACTTTTTCCAAATAGTAAAAAAGTAACTTAAACTTGTATTTTCGTTGCATTTTGTATCAATTTGTTTCAAATTGACGATTTTACCCTTGGAAATTTGAATTTTGAAAATAAACCCAGAATTTTCACCCACCCCCCCCCCCCCCCCCCCCCCCTAATTGTCGTTTTGAAACAAGTGGATACAAAGTGCAATAAAAATACAAATTCAAGTCAGTTCTTTGCCATATTGTTGAAGAAGGCTATGATTTGCATAAACGTGAATGGTAAATGGCGCTTTTTTCCTTTTGTTCCATGATTCTTCATATTTCAAGCAGAGTAACAAAATATAACCCTGTAGGCACATGTATTAAACTGATACTCCAACTTTTGCACTTGGCTATTAGGATCATGCATTAAACATCTAAACTACATGTATTTAGATAACACCGGTGATTAAGCAAATCACTCTCTTAATCTCAGATCGGGCGCCCGGTTGTGTTCTCATTGGCTGCTGAGGGAGAGGCTGGAGTGAGAAAAGTGCTGCAAATGCTGCGAGATGAGTTCGAGTTGACCATGGCGCTAAGTGGTTGTCGCTCGCTCAAAGAAATCACCCGCAACCACATTGCAACAGACTGGGACGCTCCGCGCGTAGCTCCCAGGTTGTAGACAAGAATAATCACCAGCAAATGCTGTCCTAAGCAAAGGATATGGCTTTGTTTTTAGCTTTCTGTTCTCAAGATCTTACCTGAATTTTGGAGAACTCGTTCATAATATGTTGTGATGAGTCTGCAAGTTATCTGGAAATGTGATACTATGTTGTAGTGATGAGAAATGGTTATTTTTCATGGCTGTGGCATATACTGTTGCCTTGAATAATATGTATAGTATTGTTCCTTCTTATGTTATGTATAGTATTTGCATATTTTCAAATGATTCCTCAAGTAACGGCTCCTTTCCGGTCCAAATGTTATGGAAATCGGGGATCTGACGATGTCTTGGACCCGATTAAAGCTGGATTGGGTTGAACATTTTTCGTGTTGAATTAAATATTTGGGAAAATTGTAAAAAAAATCATTCTGAAATATTCTTTGTTTTGTAATTTGCAGCTCTCATTCTTTATACTTTGAATGTTTTTGTTATAATTTATATAAAAATGATGATTTTATTTTTATAACTTGATTGAAAGGTATAACAAGTAAAAAACAAAAAATCTAAATTTTCATATTTTTTTTTGTTTTCTCTTTGCATAATAGGAAGGGATATGAAATTTTAGATTTTTAGTTTTTTACTTGTCATTTTCTTAAATATAAATTACAAGAATATGCAAATGATTTACAGAATATAACAAAATAACAAGTTCGAAGTATTTTTTACAACTATAAAAAAAAACTACCAACTACACAAAGAGAATACCTCCAAATATTTTTTTTACAATTAACCAATAATATATACCCAGATTCATTTTATATAATTAAAAATAAATAATAAATTCTTAAAAAAAATTTTTTGAGGAAAATAAATTCTTTAATCAAAAACTTAAGTAGCACTTGTCACATCTTACATTTGCCATCGAATTCAATCATGAAAAATAGACTAATTAATGGGCCTTGTAAAAAAATGTAGTGGGCTATTGGGCTGCAAGTCTGTTAGGCCTAATTATTGGATCTAGCCTTTTCACTTTTTATGAGCATACGACATCGTTTTATTGGCTCAACAGCCACCTCTCCCTCTTCTCCTCCCCGTTAGTTGCCTGTAAAACTGTACGAAATCTGATGCGTTTTGGCCTTTCAAATTTGGCTCTGCTCCGTCCAATAAGTTTCTCTCCTACGAGACCTGAGGATTTCAAATCCTTGGAATCGATACGAACTCGAGAAAATGGCTGCTGCAGCTTCAGGTAAGCTCTCAGCTCACTGGATTTGCTGATCTAAGTTTCAGTCAAGATTGATTTTCCCGGAAAATTTATGGAATCGTTGCCATTCAAATTGATTCTTGTGAACTTGAACTTTGTGATTTTTCTTCTGATTTGTATACGTAACGCTTCCGAGCAGGAATGAGAGTGATCGGGAAGAGAGGAAGAGCGTGCGTCGTCGTGTTAGGGGACCTCGGCCGCAGCCCTCGCATGCAGTATCATTCCCTTTCGCTTGCTCGTCAGGTACTTATGTGAATTTACTCTATGTAGGTTTAGTTTTGGGGACGATCTGGGAAGATAATTTGAATTTTCACGGCAGTGTGAACTGTGATCGTCATTTTAATGCAGCTGATAGAAATTAAGACGATAATGATGGTGCTAAATCATTGTTGTTATAGTTTTCATCTGTTTTATGTGATTTTTCTGGTTCTACTTGGTAGTCCTACTAATATGCATCTTCACTTTTTCTTGATTTGGCATGGTTCTGTACTTGTTGTAATAGATATGTATCAGTTAGTTTGGTATTGTTTTCTTAGGAGTTATCTAAACTATTTGGTTCTTAGTTGTGTAAGAAATGGCATTGTAGATGGTGAAGACTTTGAGTTCTTATGTTGATTGAGCAGTGAGCTGATACCTTAAAAAGCTTATACTGATTGAGCAATGAGCACATATAGTAGAAGCTCAGCTGGTACTTATGCTCTTAGTGTGTTGTATGACTGTTTAGGGCTGATCAGAAGCTCAATTCAGTTATTTCTTTAAAATGGCATTTCGAAGAGTAAGTAGAAACCAAAATTTTGATTTTTTAACAGGACAAAAGTCATAAGATCATGTATTTGATTATTATCCATAGGTCTTAAAGTACATTATTATCCGTAGGCTGGGATTCTTCTACCAGTGAGTTTGAAGTGATGTTTGAGGTGACGTGAAGACTAGCGACCTTGAGAATTTAAGTGCAGAATAATGCATTTGGACCATAATTCGGGTTCTGATTTGTCTTTAAATATTGTAACTCTGTGAGTATATGTACCCTCTCTTAATCTATTTTACTTAATCTGGTCTTGCAGGCATTTTTAGAGGTGGATATCGTTGCATATGGAGGTACTATTATGTATAATGGATGGCATATATTGCTCACTTATTTTCAAGATATTCTTTAATGGTTGAGTTGTTGGGAGATTTATCATGTTTTCGTTTATTTTATCTTTTGTATCATGTGAATGAATGCATCCATCTAATTGTCTCTGTTTTACCTTTTCATTTGATTAAAGTATGATCTGCCAGATGCTTGATTCTATTTTCAACACTATAGACTATAGTACTGCAGTCAAGTCAGGAATACCATATCCCACAGTTTCTTTGGGAACATGAAATTTTTCAAAGAGTTATACTCTTGACACCAATTCTCTTATATGGTGACTTTGTCTTCACTTGTTAATTCATACCCTTCTTGGTACTGTTATTCTGTATTTGTTTTCTTGGGATGCGTTAAAATTTTGGTGATTAGGTGACTTATGCTGGCAGATGGTACATCGTAGACTTATTTATTATTTGCAGAAGTCAGTTATAAGATTGTATGCTTGGACAGGTTCTGAGCCCCACTCAGCAGTGCTACAACATAAATCTATTCACATCCACAAAATGGTACGTACCATAGGAACTGTTGTTATATCATTTGCTTCTTTTGGGATCAGTGGTGTTTGTATAATTGTTCTGAATTTGCAGACACAATGGCCAACAATTCCCCAATGCTTGCCAAAGATACTGCAACCTTTTATGCTTTTGCTCAAGCCATTAGCTCAGTTTGTTATGCTCCTTTGGTTCCTCTGTCTGAAAATACCAGCTCCAGATGTTTTTATAGTGCAGGTGAGCTTGCATTTATCACTTGGAAAAACACAATATTCTTTTGCCAAAATTATGCTCGTTGGGTTTTGATATTGGGTGTCTAATTTGGCATGCCCTAAATTGTTTTCTCATAGTTACAGACTGTAACATTTGTGATAGGTTTCTGATGAACAATTAATGTACCCATTCAGATACTTACTCTGCATACTTTCCACTTCCTTAAAGTTGACTTGTTGCATATGCAGAACCCTCCTTCGATTCCCACCTTGGTAGCCGTAAAACTGGCAAGCTGGCTCAGGTGTGCTGCAATTATTGTTGATTGGCATAATTTTGGATATACATTGCTGGCATTGTCCCTGGGAAGAAGTAGTAAATTTGTGGCTGTTTATCGTTGGTATGCAGAATTTCCTTTCTTATATTTACGCCCTTTTTGAGGAATGATATCAGGTTTCCACCTGATATTTAACATTTTGATATGCAAACATTAGGATTGAGAGGCATTATGGGAAGATGGCAAATGGCTCCCTATGCGTTACGAGGGCAATGCAACATGAATTGTCCCAAAATTGGGGAATTAAGTAAGATTGTCAACTAAAGTTTAACAAGCTACAGCACTTGTATTTGTTAAGCTTATGAATTCTAATGGATAACCATGCATCTTCTGTTTGAACTTCTAGAGCTGCAGTATTATATGATCAGCCTCCTGAGTTTTTTCGCCCTGCTTCACTCGAGGAGAAGCATCAGGTGAACAAATGCTTTCAGGACAATTTTTTTTTTACTTGGAATACTTGTACTTACATGATCAGTATTTCAATGTGGACCATGCTCAGTTGTTTTGTAAATTAGATCAGAACCTCAGTCAACCTCAGGGTATTCGGGATTGTGCCAGCAGTGGTAATGTTCAAAATCAGAGTTCACAATTTTCATCTCAGTTGAGTTGAACAGAAAAAAAGTTCTGCTGAACTTATCATCTCTTTCAGGGATTAGGTGCCATGGTCCAAATGAGACTCTTTTCACAACCTTGGCTGGGACTGATGTTCTCTTGAAGCCAAACAGGCCAGCACTTGTTGTCAGCAGTACGAGCTGGTGAGTTGATTTTGAGCATTATGTTTGCGAATTTGCATATGTGCATGCACCTAGTTGTGGGACTTTTCTGTATTATATTTCAGGTTGGACAGTATCGTATATGAATGTGAGATTAGATTCATACATTGCACTTTCAGGACTCCAGATGAAGATTTTAGCATTCTTTTGGAGGCAGCTGTTATGTATGATAGACGTGTTGCTGCTATCCTAAATGAAAATGATTCTAGTGAGGAAGAGATTCTTTGGAAGGAATTGTCTGAAGGAAGGCAGTATTTGTATCCTAGGTTGTTATTCATTATTACAGGTATCAACTCTGTTTGTTTTGAATTTTTTGGATATCTTCTTTTTGTTTTTGTTTTTATTTTTTTCAATTTGTGTATTTGTTTTCATGCTTTAACTTGGACTCCGCTTCAAATCTTGAAGGTAAAGGACCAGAAAAAGGAAAATATGAAGAAAAGATTAGGAGATTACACCTCAAACATGTGGCATTTCGTACAATGTGGCTGTCAGCTGAGGATTACCCTTTGCTTCTTGGTAAGTCACTTAGCTCGATACTTTGTTCTTATCTTTTCTCCGCATAATAACAACTACATTTGGTATGTTTTACAGGGTCAGCGGATCTTGGTGTATGCTTACATACTTCCTCATCAGGGTTAGACCTACCCATGAAGGTATAACCTGAGTAACTATGTTGATCCTTTCGTAATTGAGTACTTCATTTTGCACTAAACTAAAATATTGGCATCAGGTTGTGGACATGTTTGGTTGCGGACTACCAGTCTGTGCAGTTTCCTACTCATGGTTAGAAAAATGTAAATTCATTTTGTAATATAATATAATGTGTGCATATTTATGCTGCATTATCCTTGTTAACATTGTTATTGATTTACAGCATCAATGAATTGGTGGAAGTGGAGAAAAATGGCCTGTTGTTTTCATCATCTTCAGAACTAGCCGATGAACTTTTGGTATGTTAACTGGCTTCATAGGCTTTATCCCTGATTCTCTGTTCTCATATGGCCTCCTATTTTCGTCTCATAAACAATGACTTTCTAGCAAATCCATGTGCAGACATGATATCAGTTATATGCACTAACAAAATTTGAAAATGACCATAGTAATGAAAAGTCTAAGGCGGTCATTGCACTAGAATAGAATTGGATTGATTGTTAATAATGCAATTGCATACCAATTTGTCTTTGGTAACGTTGGCAGATTATGTATTGGCATGACTAAATTTAGGAGTGGTGAACCTGCAGATGTTGTTTAAAGGGTTTCCACAGGACTGTGCTTCTTTGAAATCACTGACAAATGGCGTGCTGGAAAGGGGGTCTTCTGCAAGGTGGGCTACTGAGTGGGAAGGGCATGCAAAGCCATTGATATTAGAGGAAAGTATCCATTTCTTTGTTTAAGTTCTTTGTATGCAAAGCCATTGATATCTTCAGTGGTACATGTTTAATCAGCCTTCTCAAATTCAATTCCTTTGGGTGGCTATTGCTGCTGGATTGTTTACTATTCTGCATTTTCTCCATTTTTATATCTTCTTGCACTGTTGATATTCTATTTATATATTTATTTACTCTACATGTAATCCACATTTATGGATCTGAATCTGATTATCCTCATTTGGACTTAATATTTGCAGGTTATATCTCAGAACATTAATTGAATTCCGGTTCTTCTACTCAACATTGTTTGAAATCGGTACATCTCAATTTCAAATAGATTACAGTTTAGGAAGTAGCTCACCCTAAATAGTGTTTATGGATAATCAGTAGTGGTTTGGGGTCTGTTTCTATGACGAGAGACTCCGTTTTACTTGAAGTAATTGATGCTAGGTACTTGGTTGTTTGATTATAACATTCATGGGTTACTATGTAGTCTTATCTTTATCTACATACATACACACATACACAAACCATTGAGATTTTAGGAGCCAATGTCTGACATTTTGGAGTCATTTTGACAGCCAATTAATGCAAGACTGCTTAAATATGTTTCATCTATTTATTGGACTGTTTATCTATTTCCTGAAGTTTATTATATTACATTGTGTTTTAGAGGATCGCAAGGAAGGAATGACCTTCACTCTATTATTGTCACCAATTGTGGTGCCAGTTGAAATGTCGCGGCATATCTGTAGCCATATTAAACTGCTGGGATAGCCACCATGGATGCTTTCAATCTTGCAAGATTTCAAGGTTACAGGAACACTTGTGGGATATGCGGGTGCTTATAGCAAGTTTTTTAAAGATCTAGACATGTCTAATTTCATATGAAGAATGTCTCTTGTAAATTGTGACATTTTTGTTTCTTTTTTAATCAAATTATCTTATGGAACTGTTCTAGATTATCATAAAAGTTTCCAAAGGAAAAAACCATTCTCGTTTTTGGATTTGTGTTTTATTCTCAGATACTTGCAGCTTATGTGGAGAAGACAACAGCTGTGCACTCTTGTCTAACCTGTTATTTGAAGTATTCAGTCCTGTTGGTTATGCAGCCCACATTTGAAGTCAGCTGGATATTCTGAATAAAACTAGTGGATTCAGATGTGAACCCATATCATATGTGACCCTTTTCAAGTTCAAATAAAAGATTTAAGGATACATAAGCAAGAGAGGTGTGTATGTATAGCTCAAATTTCGGGGCAAGTGATATTCAAAGATGGTATAAAACACCATACATAAGACCCTTAAGTATGGTGTTATATAATATATTTCATAACAGAGATGCTCTTAGAAACATGGGAGTAAATAGTACAAAGTTAGTCTGTGGTGTAACTTTGTTATAGGCTTTTCTTCATTTGGGAAAAGTCAAGTCTCCAACTTTACAACAAACAATATAAATAGTGGTTCAAGGTCCTTTATCTTTTCTGTATTTTGAGGTGTCATTACTTTCGGCCGCTATACTTAGTGCTTATTAGAAACTTCTAGATGTCTTTGCACCTCTTAACTTTGTTCATATTCTATATCTTGAACATTCTTATCTTTGTGAATGTTTTATAGTTTGTCTCCCTTCAGGTATTCTAAGTTCAATGTACTTGCGCAGCATTGGCTGCATTTGCTAATTCATATGCTTATATATCTTCACTTGTAGTGTATGTTATCAGTATTCTCCCTGTAGCATAAGTATTTTATCCATCTTTGAGTCATCAGGTCACTGTCAAAGCTCTATAATTAATTTTTGACATCATCCTCACTATCAGTCATAACATAGACATATTTGTTGTGCACCAAAGGTTGATGAGCTTACTTATCAAATTCTGTCTAATTTGGATTTGTTAAATTGTTAGCAGCCATGTGGGTGATGCATGCCATGATGTCAGCAACCATGCCAGTGTGCATAAAGAAGCTTACATGGACTAAGATGGATGAACAAGGTAATGACACGCATGAATTTCCTTCAAAAAGGATCCAAAAGTTCCTTTATAATTGCCTAATTCCATGTCAACATTGATCCATGGGGACCAGCCTCCAATCTTGACACGTAATAGTTGTTCGTCTTTTCTGTTACTCCTTTCTATTGATTTTTTTAGCTAATTAAACCTGTAGCTTTCATTTGTTTTCTAAAAGCAGTCATGCCTAATCAGTCCAATGTATAGTGTCTATTTCAGATTATGTCATTGTGGGCTAGGAATTGGAGAATCAATATCTTATGTTTGGTGGCATTCCTGGAAAAGTTGATTCTGTTGCTTCTCTAGCATGTTATCTATCTGGTTAGTACATTTTCAGGGTTATATTCTCTTTAACGCATTACTAGAATTTCACAAATCATGATCATATATCTCTGCACAGATTTGACATCAAACATAAACAGAGCATTTAGATACACATGCGTTTGGATAATGTCCATTTTTTATTAACATGCAAAACTATGTTCATATGGTTACAAACTCACAGTACTTATTTGTGCTCATTATTTTGGTGAAACTAAAATGCATGACATCAATTGCCTGCTATGTTTTATGCTTATTATGATGCGCATATGAGTATGTCGGCGTATATTTACTGTTAGGGGTCATCTTTAGGCTTTAGCCCTGCAAGAAACTGAAAGGCCAACATATAGAATTCCCATGTGAAGCTGTCTTTGTCTAACAAAAATTGTTGGTTGCAACAGCTGAAATCCCGGGAAATTTCTAGGCCTTCCCTAGAATCCCAGCTGGTGCAATGTGTGGTTATCATCTCCGGATCTCTCCTCCTTTGATTTGTTTAAAGCATCAGCATGCTCACATTCAAGAGGTTAGAGCTAAAATTTGTATTCATATAGCTGTATATTTTATTGAATCTTAGAGGCTGACCAAGTTGCTAGAAAGTTTAATATTCCGGGTGAAAGGGGATATGCTCCTCAGCCTAACTTCTGGGGCTGTTCCTGGCCTTCAGTACCTTTTGTGAAACCTCGTGGAGAGTCACAAGCCACCCATTTCCTTGCCTTTGTGTGGCTTGTGGCATCGCATTTAGAGCTTAAAACTTGCAATGACTCAATCAGAAACAGATTTGGCACATAAAAACCATAGTGGTGATGGTGATATATGGCATCACACTTTAGTCACTGCAAGATATGTCACGATTAGGATGACATTTTCCATGACTAACTTTTCAAATTTGACAATCTATGAGAATATGATCAATATAATATTGACAACCAACGTTGATTTTCTTTGATACTTTAGATTTCGTCACTCTTGTGAATTTCTTTACGTGACATGCACACATTGTTTGTTTTCTGGGAAAAGACAGTATAGAAAGTTTGATGACAAGAGTATAGCGCTAGAAACTTCTTGATACATTGCAAGAAGAAAATGAATGTGATGAGGGCGAAGTTTGATGACAAGAGATTAGGTGTAGAAAGTTCTTGTTACATTGCCAGAAGAAAATGAATGTGGTGAGGTTGAAGTTTGATGATAAGAGTTTAGGTCCAGACATTGCCAGAAGAAAAAGAAAGTGATGATGATTGTTTTGGTATCGTTTTTGTAAGCTAAATATGGCCACTCGAACCCTAGATAGCTCCCTTAAACGAACAAAATGTATTAAACATGCTTAATTATTCACAACAAGAGTGTGAATTAAGGTCCTTGATGTGTTTCATGAATTCCAGTCAATATTAAGTTATATTCTCATACATGTCATATGTTAAAAAACTATAGTCTTGTAACTATTATATGCAGTTCGATGTACAGCCATGACATGAGTTATAAAACTCTAGAAGTTTCTAGACTCGGAATAGTTAGAAGAAGTTTCCAGATGAGCAATAGCTGGAAGAAGAGCGATGGTGATGGCATGCATCTAATAATAGTTGTCAAAACATCGTCACCCTGTATGAATCCAATGCAAGACCTTACCCTTGCGTTACTTAAGGTATGTTTTTTTTTTCTAATACAGTTGAGAACTTTCCAACCTATCAGGAAGTTGGCAATCATCTTAAGTTATAAGCATTGAAGCATGATATTTAGTTATACATGTTATAAAATCCTTACAACAATACACTCTTACAAACACATCATACTCATTTATTTTTTTGTGATTAAAAAAAACACATATCATAATCATTGGACTAATAAATAGACAGCTGAGATTGAAGTTTGCATAAATTTCAATTTTTGTCGTAGATTACATTTTCCTGCAGTAGATTACATTTTAACACAAGATTACATTTGTATGCTGTAGAATACATATTTTGATGATGTGGATTTCATGTTGTTAGGAGTGTATTATGCGCCAGAAATTTCCTCTATATTGTATACATAATAGAGAGATAATAACAATCAAGTGAAAATCAAATCTTGGAATGGGAACTTAAAAAGCATCGGTGTCCATCGGATTACCTTTCAGTATAAAGTCAAGTTTCCAATGAATATGGTTGGTTTCAGTTTTTACGTTCTAGTTTTCACCAGAATACTGTTCCCTTGTATATAAGCAAACCCGATGATATTTTCACAGATATGTAGTGTACGACAAAACAAATATCTGATTTATAGTGAAGTGTGCATGAATTATTTTAAGGTGGCAATAACTAAAAGCTTAGATGTGAAGAAAGCCTAGTGTAAGTGTGTGAACTTGGTGATATTTTCACAGATGTGTAGTGTAGGATAATACAGGCCTAATTACCTTTAGTACCCCTTATGTATCGGTAACACACCTTTAGTACCCCTTTTGCATTGGTAACGCACTGAACAAAATTTTGGTCAGGTTTACGCCATTTTGATGATCTGTGACCAATTCATAAGACATGTAATTGTTCTGTTAAATACATAAGGGGTATTACATTATATGTGACCAATTCATAAGGAGTACTAAAGGTGTGTTACCAATACAAAAGGTAATTAACCTAATAATATATAAGCATCTGATTTATAGGGAAGTGTTAATGAATCATGCTAAGGTGGCAAGAACTGAAAGCTTAGGTGTGAAGAAAACATAGTAGCTGTGAAGGAAGAATAAGTGCATGGGTAAATGGATTATTCATTTTTTTTTTTATGTTTTTGGAGTTTGGGATTGGGAAGTGGAGCTGTCACACAGAGAGCTGGTGTTTGTGTTTTTTGCATCAAATATCCGTTTGTCTTGTCTGTGTGTTAGAGTCGGACGATACATCCAATGCTGTGTGTCTTTTTTTTTTATGATTCTCTGTTTGTTGGTTATATTATAATACACATTGCTCACGACAGTATCAAGCTTGTTAGACACCTGCCTAGAGAATAGCCACTAGTGACCAGAGGAAGATGATCATGCTGGCCCATGAACCACCTCGATTTTAGTTGGGTTTCTAGAGACTTCCAATGCTGATTCTTCTCTAGATTGACACACAATATTCAAACTTATCATCTCATGCTATATATTAAATAGGTGCTGTTTATGTCTCTCTTTTTTTCTTTTAAATGTGTTTTTGTTCGGTATAAGACGTGAAAGCATCTCCCATTGTCTGGGTGATCAATCTCGAACGATTCGTTTGATTCTCGTAGTGATTACTTATTGGTCTAGTGAACGAATTATATTTCCAATTTTGAACGAATTACCCATGAAAACATTAGGAACGAATTACATTTCCAATTTTGAGAATAAACATAAGGAAACCCGTTATACCTCATCTAGAGATAAGTATGTATCATTTGAAAACTTCTTTCTACTCCTATTTCATGTGTCACAACATTTTTATTTTCGAATTTTAAAACGAAGAATGACTATACCTACCACATCATTCAAGATACATTTTTTTAATCAAAATCATGCATGCAAAAGAGGTAGCATCTACATCCCCGCATTTGATCTAGCAATCAAGCTTTTTGGGCACAAAGGTAGCATATACCTATTTATATACCCATTTGTTCTTCTTTTTTTAATCAGAAAATAAATAATGCATTAAAAATGGTGTGGGTTTCGGGAAAGAAACCACAAACCAACAAAAAGATTCAAACAAAGTCTACATGACCCAAGAGGCCGAAAGAGATGAAAAAAGGATGAGCTCAAGCAGGCTGAGAGAGAGCAAGAGTCGGCGACACCATCCAAGAGCTAGGAGACGGGGCTCGACGATTCGCTTGAAGCAACGTAAGTTCCCAGAACTGAATTCTCCGAAGAATGATAGACGGATCAGGGATCGGAGCTCCTTGAAAAACTGTAGCATTCCGAGCTAACCAAAGGAACCATAATCCCAAAAGGCTAAGACGAGACCGAGATTTACGCAGACGGCGCACCCCACAAATCGAAGGCCACGACGAGATGAACAAAGCAGGAGAAGAAGGGAGAGCTGAGGAGACCCCCACCACTGAAGAACCAAGGACCACACTTGCCAAGTCCATCCGCAAGTAATAAGAAGGTGAGATGTGTCCTCGATGTGTCTGTCACACATAGGGCACAACCAAAGACCCACAGGGATCGAGAAATCGCTCGCCACCAAAAAAGATCGAGTAGGGATGACATTCAGAGCGACAATCCAAACAAAATATTAAAACTCAGGTGGAGCAACACTCTTTCTCATTAGTCATGTTGATTACTCATTCAAAAAAACCATACTCCACACAACAAAAACACTCTGATTAGTCTTGTTGATTGAGGAAATTAATTAATGCCAATGATTTGTAAAAGCACCAACCACTAAGCTAAGTGGAGCTTCCCCATTGGCTAAGCTTTCCCCCATCGGCGAACCTGGAAAGAGAGGGCTTTCCACTTTTAGTAAAGAACTATATTTTCATGTTGTCTGTTTGTTGCCCCGACTTTCCATTTATATATACGTGTCTCCTTCATCGCAAGCAACCCCAGAAGCTTGGACACTTGCCATTTCGATCCTTCGGAAACAATGTACTTGTACAAATCTCACTATCACTCTCAACATAATTATATCAGGAAACATAAAAATCATTGCAACTCTTCTGTCTCGTGATTAATGTCACACGAATAGGGCAGTGCCATTACAGAGAAAATTGATCATAACCACACACAAATGTACACATTCATGTACATGTTTATGGGGTATCCATGAAGTTGAAGGTGAAGTTTTGTCAAATTCAAACCCATGATTCAAAAAACGCCATGAGTCACTCTACTGTCGGGAGATAAATATGTTATATTTGCAATTATTGTGTGTATGCTGAAAACACAACTTCTACATTCATCTAAAAATCATGAAAATATAACATGATATATGTATAAATATGGTATATCGATAAAATTTTAAAACTAATTATAAGCAGTAGATGAAGCATAGTAGATTGTTCAAATTTAAAAAATAATAATAACGTGAATTGTAAATGTGAAACTTTAAATTTATTTTTATTATTAAAACCCCTAAAAAAACATGGTCCATTGGATCCATTTGATCTGATGACTCAAATGATTAGTTTCTAGCTTTTTTTATTTAAATGAGTGGTTCTTAATATAGTGGCCTTATATGTGCAAGTAACAATGTAATGGTACCACCACCTAGTTATACCCTAAGGTTTTTCTCTGTTAGGGTTTCTACACCCATAGCACAGGCGTCGCGTTGTCGTCACTTCCGGTTAAGGTTCGGTCCCTCTCCATCGTTCTGACACGCATCCTCACCCGTCGGCCCCATCCATCTTCATCCTAAGGGCCTTCTACCCGGTTATGGAAATCCTTCCGGTGGTTGCCGCATGCTTCTCCAACTCAGATCCTCTTTTCTGGGCAACCCCCGCCGCCTCTGGAACTGCCAGTGAAGCCGCCATCACTGTATTCGCCTCCCTAGCCTCCATCGAGGCCTTTTTCTCGATCTCTACCCCATTTCTGGGGTAAGATGATCACCTGGTTTGGTTTTATTTTCCCTGTTTTGTTCCTTGTTGCAAGGATGCTGATTAGTGAGCGAAAATTCAGGGCTTCTACCCAATGATTCAGGGACTTTTACCGGGAGGGATCCCTGAATCACATCTACCATCGTCGCTCTCCTCCCGTTGATACTGGTGAAATTAGGGATTATTGCTGGAAGGGATCCCTGATACAAGTCAGTCCTTCCTTCACTACTGATGATCACAGGTTCGGTTTCAAACAGACGAAGTGTGTCCCCCCAAGGGACCGAGCGGTTTTTCGGCCCCACCTTGAGCAGTGTTATTCAGTACCCTTTAATTTCTGTTTGCCTTAGTGGCCCTTTCCAAGACCGTCCTAGATGTTCTATTGTTAACAAAATAGCGAACTATTATGTTCTTGCTCTACTCTTCGTGGTAAGGGACTTACTACTGATACACTCGTTTGTAGTTGAAAGTTAAATTAATGAAATTGCTCCTTTTCATTCAAAAAAAATGTAATGGTTGTTGCTAACTAGTAGCGATCAAGGCTATGCTAGGTAAATGTTGTCTCTCTCTAGTTATTATTAGAGAAACGTTGTGGTGTTTTGACCGAATCACTTAAAAGATAGTTTCTACGTCGTCCTAGATGTTCTATTGTTAACAGAATAGCGAACTATTATGTTCTTGTTCTACTTTTCGTGGTAAGGGACTTACTCCTGATACACTCGTTTGTAGTTGAAAGTTAAATTAATGAAATTGCTCCTTTTTATTCAAAAAAAAACAATGTAATGGTTGTTGCTAGCTAGTAGCGATCAAGGCTATGCTAGGTAAATATTGTCTCTCTCTAGTTATTATTAGAGAAATGTTGTGTTGTTTTGACCGAATCACTTTTTTTTATCGGCAAAGTAAATTGAAATTAAAATTGTTCTTTAAAAAGAAGAACAGAGTTGTGTTACAAGCACAAGAGCAATCCACAGGCTTCTCAACCACCAAACTACAAGAACTCAACCCAACACGGGGAGAAACCACCAAAACCTCGACCCAACATGGGGAGAAACAACCAAGACCTCGACCCAACACGGGGAGGAACAACCAGAACTTGAATAAAACCAACAAGGGGAACAGAAACAGAGAAACCAAACTACCTCAACCCAACAAGGGGAGAAAGGATAAACAGAGAAACAACAAAGGAAGGCCTCAAAATCAGATAAAACAACCAAGAGGAACATAACAAAAAAGGGTCTTAGCTACCCAGAAAAAACCACCACTTAAGCACAATAAAGGAGCAAGAAGAAACCTTCCAACAACCCGAGAAACCCCAAACCAAACCTTAGCTATAGCATAGTCAAAGTCACCCCAAGCTTAAGAGAACCATAAACAAGTATGGTTATCCAAATGCCAACGGCCAACACCGAAATGGCGGAGCAAAACCGGCGATGAAACATCTGGTCCCCAGAGGTCCAATCAACCCCTAGAATGGCTTCAGAGGGCAGAAAAACCCAAAGAACTCGCCGTCGGCCTACGTCGATCACCGGCGAGCCCGCACCACACATTGGCCGGGAAGGCTAGAAGACCAAACTAGGGGAAGAAAGGAAAGGGAGGGAGAAATAAACCACACGAAGCTAAGGAGAAGGAGGGGAGACATACCACAAGAGCCCTTGAAAACAAGGGCAGAGCAGACGCGCGAAGAACCAGCCTTCAAGGAGCATAGTCAACCAGCACCACTTCGATCCTCTTCAAGGAAACGAGTCCCACTCTGGCACAAGAGGACGAAGCCCAACGGAGGAGGGAAGAAACAACGCAGCCACCCCGAAGGAACACCCACCCCCACCGCGACAACAAGTCAGATCCGCGACGATCCTTACCCGAACGGTGAGGAAGGTCGACCCACGCCAGATCTGGCTCGTCCCCCGCAACAGAGGTGGAGAGAAGACCACCCATCTTGACGCTCGCCCACGATTCCCCGTTACCTAAGACGGTAACCCTTACCCGGCCAACACCGAAGTAAGGCCCTTAAAGGGAAGAATCAACGACAAGCCAAGAACGAGACCGTCGAAGACGAGGAGATTCGGTCTCCCAAAGCCGAGAACCACAGCTACTCACCGCGAATCAGAGGAAAAAACCCAAATCTGCAGCTATCTACTCTGGCAACGGAAGAGAAGGCCTTCCCACGCCTAGATATGAGAGAAAACCCACTTCAAAGCCGCGAAAGCCAAAGTCAGAGAGAAGGGGCGAAGAGGTTGAAGAAGGAGCGAGAGGAAGAAAGGGGATAAAGGGAGAGAACGAAGGAGAAAAGTGGGAAAGAGGGCTAAGGAGGACGGGTTAAGGTCCGACTGTGACCAGAGCGGCCGAAGCCACGAGGTCACTACCGGAGACGGCGAGGCGCCGCGAGGAGAGGCTAGGGTTTCGAAGCTTTTTTAGAGAGAGAAAGAAGAGAGAGGTCAGAGCTCTATTACAATATCATTTGACCGAATCACTTAAAAGATAGTTTCTACGTCTTTCAAGTGATCTCGGCGACACAAGCTTCTACTAGGACGACACCGTGACAGTACCTCTCCTTAATAAATTTTCACTGTAATGCATATAAAAATATACTTCTTATAGTGTAAATTACCACCTTTAAAAATTATTCACTCATTCTTAGGAACGGTGAATAATTGGTACAAAAATGACAAATCCAGATAAGCATGAGCTGAAACTTACTTACATCAATAATTTACTTAATTTTATATAGATATATTATAATGAATGTGAGAAAGTTTCAAGATCTATAAATTGCCCCATAAGGAATGTTTACACACACTAAGTTCCTTGTGTATATATCTGGGATTCATAAACATTAGATTGGGTCAATTTTTAATATCATATTCTTGATTAATGCCCAAATGTTCTCTTTTTCGAAAAATGTAGAAAATATGAAATGGGAAGAATGTACTAATTAAATACACTAATTCAATTATCAACCAATAATATAGTTTTGTGTTTTTTGAAGTATCAAACAATAGTTTTAAGTTGTTTATCAAAAAAAAAGTATTAAGTTGTTTTATTATAACTATAAAAGAAAAAGTTGTTTTATTATATGTCAAAATACTCACTGTGACCAAATCTTGGGTTTGACTTAAAAACAGAAGTTTTTTCTTTCTTTTGAGAAAGTAAAATGTAACATGTGGAGGATGAGAGAGTTAGTTAATCAGTCAAATCAAATCAAGGCCTAATGGGACAAATATAAATATCTTACTTTAATTTACCATGTCTTTCAAACCCAACAATAATTTTGCGTATCCTATCCTTAATCTCCACACCCAATTATCAACCAAATTGGCAACTGATTGAGCTACAAAACATAGTCCACCTCGGCCACAATTATTAACGCTTCACGTTCAAAACATGAGCGCTCTATTATTATTTATATTCAATTCGGGCGTTATAACTCATCTAACGACGCAAGTCTACTTTTATCTGCAACTAGGGTTTTAGCGATTATAGCAACGGTAAGCTTCTCCAACTCTAGCAGTCATCACACGTCGAGTGGCGGGGGTTCGGATGTAGGAATGGTGGGTTGCTCCCCACCGGTATCTCCCTCCTCGTGATCTCGTGCAACTTCACGATCCCCTGCAACTATTTCACCGACCTCGGGAGGGGAGGCATTAGTAGATCAACACCATGTCTTCTCGTCCAGCAGGGTGGCGAGAACTATCCGGCGATCCCTAGGGGAAAGGGATGAAGGAGAACTCAAGGCCATATCCTGGAACAATCGCGGGGTCTGGTGCGGCGTACACCGGTGGGGGGGGGGGGTACGAGGCCAAGAATTCGCCGAGTAGAGCAGGGCTTGGGGATTCTGGATCAGACGAGAGGTGTCGAGGTCGTCATCTCCGGTGCGTGTCAAGGATCTCGGTGCATCGGGTGTCTTTCAATAGGGGCGAGCAACGGTAGAGGAGTTGGGGGTCTACGAACCATGACACTGATATCATGGGGATCTACAGGAGACGGCTCCCGGAATCCCCTAGCATGCCGGTACGAGAAGATCACCGGGAGAAAACAACCTAGCAGCGGCGAGAGGATGGATTTCCAAAACTTGTCGTTGGGCCGGGAGAAAGCGTCTGAAGAGGGAGGAAGGGGAGGAGGAATCGGAAGGTTCCACTCACTCGGTAGGAGCATCACACACAATGGAGGGGGCTCTAAGCACCCTCGCCTCGCCGAACGAAGCCGAGGTGGTCCAGAGGGGGGTCGGCCGGATTCACCGCCCCTTTAGACGTAAGGTGCCAGAAGTTCCACCAAGAACTGACAAGGTATTTCCCTACCTACTCGGAGGTCAGCATTCCCGCGTTTTGTTGCCCTACTTTTATCATTCCAGAGAGGACAACACACGCTGACATCCTAGGGGAATACTTAGTCCATCATAGTTTCTCTCCGGCAATGGGCATGCTCTACCCTAGCTTCGAGGGACTCATTGTATCGGTGTCATCAGACGCTACCGCGGTATCCCCTTCCAAACATCTCAATGAAGCGGTTCGGTGCCTTGAGCTCTTTACTTTTTTGTTGAGATCCTCCATTGTTAAGAGTTCGTTTTCTTTTCTGTCAGTTAAGTATTTTATTGCCTGTTTAGTTGTAAACACTTTTTTTTATTATCTATAATAGCATCTCGTTTAAACTCAAAAAATTATTTATAATTAATTTGAAATCTTTATTTTTATGGTGATTGAATTTAGGGACAATGGTAAAAAATGTATCTTTAAATATTTATTTTCTTATAAATTGTAGTCCTAATTTTTTTATAATTGTATAAATAGTCATGAACTTTTTTTATATATATTTTTTAATTTATGTAAAATAAATTGACAATTTTACCCTTTAAGATAATAATAAGTAAAAAAATTAATCTTCCTTGGTTTTCTCTCTTTCAATACTTAAAGGAAAAATTTTTAAGAGGAATGAAAATATTGGATTTTTTGTATTTATTTATTATTTTTTAAATTACATTTTCAAGAACTAAATCATTATTTTCAAATAAAATTATACGAACAGTGATAACTTATAAAAAGTGAACATTTATCGGTATTTTTTGCAATTATCCCTTAAATTTAAACAAATTGACTAAAACATTAAAATGTTTTTAGTTAGTAGATTTAAGTATATTAAGGAAACCTTCCAAATGTTTATAAAATGGCAATAATATAATATATGTGACACTAAAACAGAGATTGGCTGGAGGAGAGTTGGGAGACGGGGTAGGAAGGGGTGGCGGAACTCGTGGGAGTCGAGTATTGGGAGATATGGAAAGCTCAAAATAGACGACTTTGGGATAGTCCGAGTTTATCAATGAAGGGGGTGCTTCTGGAAGGGTGGCAGGAGGCACAAACTGACTATAAACTGTTCCTACGAGTTTTAGTTGAGGCTAAAGTAGTTCAGGTATGTAAAGATGTGAACAAAGTAGCCAATGAGCTAGCTAAAAATACTATGTTGTTGACAAATTGAATGTGGAATATATACCGTTTATCGAAACCCTTTCCGGGTTACTGGCTTTTGATCCTGAGTAGTAATTCTTACAATTTCATCAACAAAAAAACAGAATGTTATGAGCTGATCGATGAAGTGGCAATTTATGAACACGAAACTGTTTATTTACAAGTGAAACACTGAGTATTTTTACATTATACATGAAAAATATTTACTTTCACCATCTTCATCTTCTTCATGCACACACTACACATAACTGGAAAGAACAAACAGAGACACAGCTGAGCTTCGATCTACCTACAACCCCAAAAGCTACAAGCTGATCCACAGATCCTCCCTCTATCGAAATATCACAAAACCCAAAAATAAAAATGTACTGTAAACAGAACCCAAATCCCAGAATCAGAAGCCGAGCCCGCGAAAAGGGGCTTCTTGCTCTCCGATCCCGCTCCGGCGAGTTTCTCTGGTCGGAGACGATTCCGGGGACGTATAAACATCCCTCAGGCAATCTCTCCGGTCCGGGGGCGGCAATCAGGCCTGCCTCTCCAGATCCTCCGACCCTATAAACGTCCCGTGAAACCCGTACGGTACCCTCGACGGCAGCTTCACCGTCGCTTCCAACTCCATCGTCATCGCATTCACGATCTGCAGCTCCGATTCCCAACTCTTCTCGTTGTGGACGAAACAGAGCACGTACCCGTCGTCCTCGTGTTCTGTTTCCGACCCTCTCGGGAAAAACAGAGGCTCGCCTCCGTAGCACTCGTCGCCGTAGACGAACTTTTTGATTTCTCCGGTAAAGGTGTCGACTTTAGCGAAGCCGGAGACTTTGGGCCACGGCTCGGCGAGCGCGAGGTACGCGAATTGGGTTTTGCGGCCCAATTTGTTCTTGTTCACCATCCCGGCTTCGAGATTGACTTGCTCTGTTTCGGAGAGGATCGGCCGCCGGACCGATTCTCCGGTCCGGAGGTTGAGCCGGATTTCGGAGAGGACGCTTTTGAGATTCTCGTCCGATTCGTTGAAAATGGAGTCCGGCGGAGTCATACATGACCCGATCACGACGACCTCGTCGGTCTCCGGCGACTCCCACGCGTTCCAGAGGTGGAAGCAGAAGCAATCCGGGACGTCGATCCACCGCATACCGGTCGAATCGGTGGCATTCTTATCGAGAAGCCCGAACCGGGCGGTTTTGTTCTTGTCGTAGACGACCGGTGACCCGCCGGTGACCATTTCCTGGAGCTTGAACACCACCTGCTGGTCGGGGACGACGACGAAGTTTTCGGTGATTGCGAAGTCGTGCATCATTGTCGGCTGCTCGAGCGGGATCGCGACGTCAGGCGATTTGGTCCCGTCGGCGGCGAATTTGAAGTACTTCAGGTACGGCTTCTGGATGACGTCGTAGCTCAGGGCGAACATCTCGCCGGAGACAGGGTCGACTTTCGGGTGAGCGATCATGGTGGATTTCAATTGCCCGTCGAAATCGTACCTTCCGGCGGTCGTCAGGTCGCCGGCGGCGGTCACCCTGACGTGGTACGGGAGGTCGTCTTCCGACATCGCGAGGAGGTGGCCGTTGAAGTAAACTAGCCCGGCGTTAGCAACGCCGGTGCCGTGGCTCGAGTCGATCAGGCCGAAGACGCCGCGAGCGGCGAAGAGGAGCAGCCTGGCGATGCCGGAGTGGCCGTGGAGCTCGCCGATGGCCTTCGGGAACACCGGACGGCCGAGCGTCCGCTCCTGGGTCAACCGCTGAGTCTCGGTGAACCGGCAGGCGTAACTGGCCGCGCCGTCCTTGAATTGGACGGCGTGGACCATCCCGTCGCCGTCGAAGAGGTGGTGGCCGGCGACGGGCTCGTGAAGTGGGTTCGCTCCATTCCGGACGTAAACCCCTTTTATGCAATCCGGGATTTCTCCGATCACCGGCAGGTTCTGCCTGACGGGCTGCTCCGGCACCGGTGCAAAGTTGCCGGAAATCTGTACCTTAGGGTCGGCCGTCTTGGGGAGCGGGTGGAGCCGCTCCCGGGACACCAAAGCGCCCTCCACCACATCCAAAGCCGCCGCCGCCGCCTTTTGAAAAACGTTCCACCGAGGCGATCCCTCGCCGGAGGGCTTCGATTCCTTCCCCCGGCGAACCGGAGCGGCGGTGGAAGGTGGGAAATTGGTGGTGCTTGGTTTGATCTTGAGCTTGTGCTTCTGCTTGGGGAAATGTAGGATGGAAGGTGATTGTAGCGAGCAATTGGTTCTCCGATTGGGTGATCGGAGCCAGGCGGTTGACGCCGCCGATGATGCCGTCGCCGGAGATGCCATCGGGAGAGTGTGATTGGGCAGAGTTCGGATGAGAGAGAAAGTATATATATCTCTAGAGAGAGAGAAGTGTGATTGTGTTGAAATTGAAAGGAGGAGGTTTTGGTGTTGGGTTTGAGTTGTGGAATGGGAGTGTAGAGAATGGTTTATATATATAGGGGAAGGAGGTGGGGCCCAGTTCAGACATGTAAGGGAAGACCACGTGTTGCATTGCTAGGGAATGAGGGGACTCTCTGTCTGACTCTGATTTCCACACTATTTCTAATAAGTCCACTCATGACTCAACCATACCAGATTGCGGCTCGAGGATCCGGGTCTTCCCTGTCCTAAACCCGACCCGTTTATACAACTTTGACCTCGTCCAAATCCCAAACTAAAACGATCACGACCCGTCTAAGTTAATTTGTTTATCACAAAATCTAAAATGTTTGTATAACTGAATTTAACAGATACACGTTAAGTTTTTTATTTGAACGGTAAGTATCTTAGGACATGGGTTAAAAAACTTTAACGCAAAGTGCAGTGGTACAAGGGAGCACTTGACGTCCTGAGATCAGAATATATCCGAGTCTTTCGTAGGACACCCGATGCTTTGAAAACGTTTAAACAACCTAGTTTACATCCTAGACAAAGATAAGGATCCTTACGATCGAAACAAAAGAAATAATCAAAACTAAACACCAAAAACCGAAGTCTAAAAACTAACTGACAGGAACTAACATAATAAAAATAGTAGAAACAAAACAGATCCTTCATCAGCATACTGTGCACCAAACACGATTCTTCCGGCCGTGGGTGTCGCGAAGACAGATCCCAAACTATCGTCCCTCCTCCCGGATCCCAAATCCACCGCCGATATTGCTTCAAAGGTTCCCCCTTGTGAACGTTTTTCACGTTTGCAGAGCGAGACACGCTGTTTTGTATGGCTTCTAAAGCATGGTTGTGTTCGGTTAGAGAAAAAAGGACCTTATCAGAATCGCCTCTCGCCGCCCCATCCACCGCTGATACTGCGTCAAGGTTTTCCCCTTGTGAACGTTCTTCACGTTTGTAGAGCGAGACACACTGTTTTGTATGGCTTCCGAATCATGGTTGTGTTCTCGCCTCTCGCACCCCCCCCCCCCATCGAAACGTTGTCGCCACCGCTTTGCCAGGCAATTTCGAGATTGAGAGCGGCAGTCCCCCACACCATTGCTGTTGTGATCAGAATGAATAGGGCCATGGTGTAGGCCATGGCATAGACCATGGCCAAAACTGGTTGCGACGCTAGGTTTTGCTGCGAGAACAGGTTTTTTAGCTAAGACTCATCTTTTGTGGATTGTCGAGCTTGTTTAATAAGTTTGTATCTTGATTGATCGTCACCCAAAATAAATACACGTTAACTTTTTAATAGTTATTTCAGTTAAAAAGAAAATCTAACAATTTTTTTCTAAAGTTTTAAGTTCAATAAAAATGCGAAGCAAGACCTTTTTATCTCTACAAATATCGTGTTGTGATTGGGGCATTAAGGAGTTGAAAGGGACAATCGGTAGAGTGTAGTGTTGTAGTGTGTCATTTTTTTGGGGTTTTGGTGCTTTCGGTTAAGTAGTTAAGGATATTATTGGTGCAACACGTATTTGCAAGACCGCGTTAATACCAATTCCAAGCCCTAATCACATTACACGTTGCCACTTCTGGTAGTGTCGTTCACCGTGAAATCTTGGTCACCATCACCACTCAAGTGAACCCCACACGCTTGCTCTTCTCATTTTCCATTTTTTTTCTCTCTCCTTTTTATTCCATCGTGCGGAAATTAAAATAAATTCACAACTAGTTTTTAGTCTTATTTGTGGTCTTCGATTTTCGGTCTTTATTGACCAGAGCTGATGGGGTTCGGTCCATGGAGGGCAAGGAGCGACAACCAGGTCGTAGGAAAGTCGAACCATAGGGAAGCGAAACCCCCGTGTCGAATTTGATGTAGCGTTGGAAATCTACGTCGAATTTGAGAAAACGAGTTGGTTCTGTGTCGAACCTGTGAAAGCGCAGATTCGACGTCGAGGGTCTTGTAAACTCATGGACCCGTCGCATCGACGGATACGGGCTCCAGCCGTATCGTGACCAACGAACCGTAGTGTGCTGCGTGGCACGATTCAGGCTTAAATGGACTCAACGTTTCGTCTTCCTCACAATTTCTTCTACACCCGTTTCTTCGTCTTCGTTACTACTTCTTCTGCACCTATTTTTCCAACTCACGTTCCCACGAGTCCGGTGTTTCTGCCACCATAGTTTCCCCCGGAACGTCGACACCGTGTCTCAACCACATTTGCGCCACCACCGTTTCCTCACCGGCCTTACCTCGCCACTGTTTCTTTTCCTCTACCTATGTATCCGTCGTCCGAATCTCCTCCAATGGCCGACAACAATCCTCTCCGAAGCTCTTCCATGGTGTCGGGGTCGAGCGCGACCCCCCATACAACGGGCAGCCTGAACCGGGAACTCAATCTTGTCGATGTTTTTATACGCACGGATGAACGTCAACCTGCCGAGAATGCTACGCTTGTACCGGAAATGGAGTCGGCCCGAGGAGTCTGCATTGGTGTGTGCATGGCTCAAACAGGCGGAGCAAGGTGGTGACCAATGCGACGATGCGTTTTGGGATGGCATACGGCGGGAGCTCGCCCATGTGACCCGTCAATCCCTCACGATTGAACGGTTCGTCGAGAAATGCAACTATCATTGGACCGTTGTCAACCAGTGAAGAGCTTCAATGAGTGCTAGAGGCAGATGAAGCGCATTTACCAACCTGGTTGGTCTGACGCGCAGGTGATGGACATTGCTGAGGAGGTGTATGCCGACAGATACGGACACGAGTTCGTCTGGCAGTATTGGTGGATTCTCGTGCGGGACCATCCAAGTTGGATGGAGTCGTAGACACAACTGTAATCAAAGGTAGCAAGTGAGCCGGCCGTTAATGGGTTGGAAAGAATAAGTCTCAAACCTTTTCCAATAGAGGATTGCGGACCCGCTGACCGGAGGAGCTGAAATTGTGGTTAGAGCTATTGAAAGAATAGTTCTCCCGGGCCATTACCTGAAGGCTCTCATCGCACAATACAAGTTCAACCTTTGGAAATAAAGGACGGCGGAGGACCGGTAATTGTTTTTGGAGGTGTAATGTGCAGGACGACTTTAAATTGTACCTTAGTTGTCCATAATAAAAAATAACGAGTGACGTTAGTTCCATGATGACATTGCTACAAAACACAGCTAGTTTTTTCCCGTGACCGTCTCTACATGGTCCCGTGACAGGACTTGTTGTGTTCTTGTAGTAATAACATTAGCGAATCCACGTCATTTGCCATCTTTGATTATGAAATACCGAGAAAACAATTGAAAGTCGTCCCTCAAAATTTCACCCTCAGACTAAGTACTCAACATCCAAGAGGCATACATGGAGATCGTATTGTGTTGTACTCCTATTCAAACTTTACGAGAAATATTAATAAATGTATTTTGGTCGGGTCGGGTCGTTTTTCATTATGATAAACACATCGATTTGAACATGTTTTCGATTTTTATTCTACACAATACACTAGAAATAGACTGAATCGGTCTATTCCCACTACGACCCTAAAATCATTAAACCCACAAATCGGTTCGAATATCCATCACTTTTCCTAAAAATTAGCCTAATTAACCGGAATTAGACCGAAACGGTCTAATTCCATTGTAGATAGTCTAATGGTTGGAGTGGTTTGGTTGGGATCCGATCCAATTTGGTCTTTAATCGGACATGTGAGAGCAGTAAACTACGACATCGAGTGGAAGGCAAGGGGTTTATAGCCTCTCACCGCGATCATGTGATTTTCCGACATCGGATCGGGTGGAGTTTGGGATGCACCCGATTTTAACAGGACTTGGTCATCCATGGTGCATCCTCTGTTGACCAACCTTCTTAGTCTTAGGCATCTTCATACAAATGTCATACAAATGTCTAGTCGTATTTCTCTAACACTCCCCACCAATATGGCAAACATGCTCCAATGGAAATTCTTACAACCGCTTATAAGGCACTTTATGAATGTTTATGGGATACCATAGTCGATTGTAATAGGTTTGAATGTTAGTCTTCTCATCGTTATGTCATCTCTATTTCAATTGAGGATCATATTTCTTCCAGAATACATTTCCGGGTACTAGGGTAACCAGTTTAATTATCGGTCTTGGATCATCCCTATATAAAATATCATTCAGTAACAAGGTTTCTTCCTATCGAATAAGATAAAACAAATAAATAAGTCTATTTAAAATTAAACTTGTAGATAGTTACTGGTTTTATTCCCAAGGTGTCGACCCATGTTAGATTTTCATTAACTAGTATGATTAAAAATATGAAGTGTGTGTTTGAGCATACATATATGGTGTCCTAATAAATGTTATCTTCCACCTAAGCCCTCTCGAAATTTCATGCCCCCACTTAGATTAATTAATCTTGTCCCAAAGATAGTGCTACTAACTCTAGATCATAAATGAAGTTAGGTCTAAAGACCTTAAAAGATAAAACACTTTTAGCTATTATCTAAGTATCAAACTGTTTTAGGATAAAAAAAAATATTCAAAGTTTTTTATCTTTTAGAATTGTACATTAAAAGTTAAATTTTCACAAAAAAAAAAATAACAATAACATAAATCAATTGATTTTGAAGTTTTTTTCCTATAAAAGTTAAAAGAGATTATACACCAAATGGAAGATATACAAACAATTTGTTGAAAAACATAAAACAAATGATAATGTTATAAAGTATAGACTTATTAGATAATAATATTATAGACTGCAAACCAAAATTATACAATACAGTACCTATAAATAGTACCACAAATATAGACATCACACATAGAATATATGTTACTATTTGTCAAAATTCGAATTTAAGACCCCTTTTGAAAAGTGAGACTTTGAATCAGTAGGATATCACCTTGGATACAATTGTTTTAGCAGCTAAATTAACTGAAATTGTCTTGTTCAAATCTATATTTGATTATTGTGTTTTATGTCGACAGTCAACTATATCGTCGAACCTTAATTTTATTTCGACTTGGTTCCAAAGAATCTTCTATTTAATCATATTTATAAGAATATATGTTAATTTAAATTAAAGAGGATGAATCTCTATTGAGTTGGACCATTTCTTATAATATACTAATGTTTTCACAATCGGGAATTAGGTGAATATGGTTAGACACAATTTATGTAACGGTTATCAATAATTCTTTCTTGGTAGAATACAAATCCTAGAAAGATTTTCTTGTGTACCAAACAACATATTTTATTTTCCATAATTATTACTACTCTATTATTTATCTTATTTTTTACCAACATGCAGGCCAAATTTGATTTAATATAGGTAAAGATTCCACATGGTTATTTAAAATTAACTGGCTTTCAACTTCCCAATCATAGGGCTTAACCAACCATATTTCTTCTTTCAAGTTCTTGGAACATAAATAAAATAATTTATACGTAAAATTTATTTTTATTTATTTTTCTGATTAAGATTAGTCTCTGCCAATGTCATGGATGACTCTAAACTCCAAACAAGGAGGGAATATCATGGTATTTTAATTCCATTTAAAAGTATATTAAAAAAATGATGTGATAGGGAGATGATCCTTTTTGTCATTTGCTTACCTTCTGATCTCATCTCATATCAGTGTATTACTTTTATTCTCTTTTTTTTTTTTGAGGCGGAATGATAATATTGTTTATTAAAACTTTCTGGTGACCGCGAATACGGTTAGCACCATACAAACCAAGAAACTAACATAAAACTTAAAGACAAATGTTGAATAGTAAATGTTGCTCATGGGCATAAGGGCGGTCGGAGGGGTGGGACTGCGGTAGCATTCAAAGACACCGATACAATATGCTCCAACTATAAGAAACTGACCGATTACTCCCCCGGTAAGTCAGTGTGCGTCGTCCTCCCTTAACTGATAGTTGTAGGGCTCCTGAACGCATGATTGCTGACTCCGAAATGGTAGGGAAGCATCTTGTCGACTGTTGGCAGAACCATTGCCGCCAAACTGCAAGGGAGATGGTACAGTCGACCAACCCCTCCCTGGGCCTCCAGAGACTCATTCCTGGAGGCGGGGGTGCTTGTAGCCCCACGCCACTATATGTGATGCCCCAACGGATGTCGGCGAGGCCTTTGACTCTTCATCGGAATTCGGGTCTGGACCCATCTGATTACCCGGTTGAACCGGGTTGGTCCGTGAGAAATTGTTCTGATCCGAACTCGTACCGCCCGACCCTAATCTTGTTGTCCATGCCCAGATGTCCCCCGACCTAGCTCGGGTCCGCCCCGCACTAGGTTCGCTCACTCTCAGGCCTGTGCCAGCCTTTGGCGTCCAGTTGGGCCCTGTGTGCCCGGCCCGACGCACATCTGCAAGGGAACCCCGGCCCAGATCACCACGGTCCGTCCCATCCTCAGAGGCTCTAGGGTTAGGGTTCTCCCGTGCCAGCACTGCCACCTTACCCTTCCTTCTCCGCCAAGTTATTGTTGCCGGAGTCTCCTCCGTCGCCAGAGCGTTCTCTAACGAGGTCAAGATGGGGAGGAGCTCATCCCCCTCCCTGATGATGTCCTCCATGACCTCCATCCCGTCGCCCGGTACCACGTTCCACTAAAACCAGGACTCCGACGCAACTTCCTTCGTCTCCCCCATCGCTTCCAGCCCCAATTCCTCGCCAGCAAGACCTGCATCGTGCTTCTCCGACGAGACAGCCTGCCACGAGAGGAGATCCTCATCCGGCTCCAACCCCATCGAATCCCGATCACCCATGCCCGACTCTCGAGAGAGAACAGCAGCGTGACCGTCTTTGCTTCCATCAGACCCTCCTGAGCGCTCCCTGATCGTCGGAGAAGATGAAGCCAACTCGCAAAACCGGACCCTAAACCCTAGGGTTTGAAAGAGTCGGCTGCGCATCCTTCTCTCTAGATAGTTTTTCCTTTTTTTTATTCTTTTTAATAAAAGGGTATTACAACCATATAACTAAGAGAGAAACCCCGAAACAAAATAAATTAGAGACCCCATTAACTAATAGGTGTCCCAATATATTAAATTTAAACAAATTCTTAAATTAATTAAGAGGACATCGATAAGGCACGAAAAAAGTAGACAACGCTGCAAACAACGTTTCTTACGACCCGATCTGAAAGGACGATGAGGCTCGGCAGCAGAGGGCTACGAGCTCGACCAAGCAAGGGGAGACGCGGGCCCCGGGCCATGGGGGCTACGAGAGCTTGGACGGAAGTCTGGACGAAGGCGGAGGACTCGAATGGCGGACGACGACAAAGAATTGGGGTGAGGCGGAGATTGAGGGACGTAAAGGATGGGCAAGCATCCTGTAAGAACCGGTTAAGATGAGATCGAGAAAAATTCAAAAAAAATATAGAAAAGGAGGTAAGACAATAAGAGGGGAGGAGGACCGGCGATCTCAAGAATGAAAAAGCCGCCGGTGGGAAGGGAGAGGAGGAAGAAGGTGGAGTAAGAAGGGGCGGCTTACTGTATTACTTTCTTAATCCATATCCACCTGCCCAATGTGGAACAGATTATTGGTTGCTTTTTCTTCATGTTATAAAATTGTTAATTTTTTTAATTAATCTCATTATTCTAAGTCCCACTTTATTAAAACTTTATTTTGAAATCATACAACTGAATCGTAGTTAGTGACGAAAATGTGTTCAATTAGTGATAATCAGCTTTAAGAATCATTAATCATCAAGCCTATAAATGCACCTAACTCCTATTAAAAAGTTGTAAAAATGTCTTGATCGTTATATTGATTCGCGGGAGAATATATTCAAAGTGTTGTTAGGGGCAGACACATTTCATTACACATAGTTGTCCCGAAAAAGTAATATAAAACTTTAAAGAGTATGTTTATATTTAATTTTTTGAAACAATATTTAATTTAATTTTTTGTTTTATTTGTCTAATTCAGAACTCATATAAAAATATTATGTATGTTTATTTGAAGATATTTTGCGTGCTTAACCTTTTTATTTCAATACATTTTTTAATTAAATTTCTACAACATTATTGTCGAGAGCCCTCAGGATCATCGGTATCCCTTCCCCCTCTTTGTATTATGTCTCTATCCATGGGGCGTCAAAATACCGTTTGTAACGGTTATGGTACTATAAGGACCAGAAAACCATTGTTCGCTCAATCTGTCATTTTCGTGTCGAGGAGCTTGTCCCTAGACGCAGAGTAATGTAATTGCTTTTTCGATCAATAAAATGTCAACTTTCACTAAAAAAAAATTGATTCAAATTCACATGTGTTGCATTTGAAAATTCCGATGCAAAATATATAAAATGGTTAGAGGACAATTTAGTAGTATAGATGTAAATAACATTAGGCATGCAGTCGAAAAAAAACGTCTTGAGCCCCTCCCCCCAACGTGTTATATGTCCTGCCAATTTCATTTTACCTATCTTCCTCCTTTTCAAAACGGTAACTATGATGGCCTAGTCCTTTTCCTCCTCCTTCTACCGTCAAACATCACCGAATCTCACCTCCCCCTCTTTCTCCAACTCGCCTTCCCCTTGTTTTCTCTTTGCCCACCACCACCCACATCGTCCTATCTCCAACCCTAGGATTTGTTTTCAACACCCTCAAAACCAACACTTCCCGACCAAAACTCCATCTCTATCACCTCTCCTTGCGACCCTAGCAAGAACCAGAACAACGCAACAAAGCCTCAATCTCACCCTCACTTGCAATTTTGGCCCTCTGCAATACCATGCAAGGGACAAATGGTGGAAGGAACTCTTGGGGCGAACCTCCACACCCCCTCCTAAAATATCACTTCATCTTTGCATCCTCACTCAACCAACCTGGAGGTGGTCCAAGTACGATTAACAAGTAGGTGTGGGCATTGGTCGGGGCCCGACAATATTTCCATTATCCATGACTCAAATTGGTAAGATCGGTTACTTGAAATTCATAATCGACATTGACATCGGGTCCCAACGGGAAACCTAAAAAAAATCTTCATGGAACCGATCGGTTATGGGTTTTAACCGGCCCATTGGGCTTTCTTTTGGTCCTTCAGTTAAAACCAATTTGAAGTACATGCCACAAACAATAAATAATATGATTAAAATGTATATTTACTCAAGTAAAAGGATTTCAATTAAAATTCATTAAAATAAAATAAACTTTGAACTTTAAAATCAAATAAATTTATTAGTACATCAAATGTCATTCATGATATTATTGTAATAGGTTTATGAAAATAAAAGTCCGTCGGTCGGTTTTTACCGGTTTGGAAGATATAAAACCGTATTCACCCAAAATATTGTCGATAGGTATTTTTTAACCGTGACCGTCGTCGATGACACCGGTTTGGGTGATTCTGGTGATAGGGACGGTCGGTTTCGATGACGATCAGATATTTGCACAACCCTATTAATAAGGGTCTTGGTCTCGGAATCCGTACGGGATGCCTACGAAGAGGACGATGTGGTGCTTACTATTTCGAAAAAAACGGTGCCAAGGGAGGATGACATTCACTTCAAATACACGTTAGTTGGTCGTCTCCTCGAGGATAAAAATATAAGACCTCACACCCTTTGTTCTGTTATTGCGAGGGACTGGAAAGTGGAGAACCTAGTGTTTCAGCCACTTACGGAGAAGATTATGGCCTTCTTCTTCCCGTCCCAAGCCTCCCTAAGTTAAATCAGAGCCCGAGAACTTTGGTCTTTCTTCAGGGCTGTTTTGGTCTCAGTCCCCTCCCCCATGCACTTAGTCGGATCAACTAACCTTTCGACATATTCGCATGTCAGTAAGGGTTTATGATGTCCCAGTTGAAACTAGAACCCCCGGAACGTGGGCATACATAGTATCCAAACTAGGAACGGAGGTGGGGACCATAGAATCCATAGGCCCAAAATCTTCATTGTTACAAAAAGGCTGGTTCCCTTTCCTTGTGCTACGACTGGAGCTCGACGTCACGAGACCCCTCATACGTCATCTACTCCTGCAACTGGACCAAACTTCCGCGCCCATCATGGTTTGTTTTAAGTATGAAAATCTCCCGCCTTTCTACTCTAGGTGTGGCCATCTAGGCCATATATTTTTACATGCAATGCCTTTCTACCAGGAGTGGATCATAGGACCGTCAGATATGAGGATTAGTTGAGGGCCCCTACACCTCATTCACATGGAGTGTCGGTCAACGGGAATCAAAAAACTCTGGTCACCCTTATGACGGAAATTCTAACTGGTACCCTTGTGGTACCCTTCTTGTTTTCCTCCCTTGTAGGTCTTAGGTGCTCGACAACGGCCTATCTGTTAGGATTCTCCAGGGTTTCGGAAAAGGGGCTTTTAGAATGGGGGGACCTACCCATTATGTCTTCATCTTTGCCTAAGATCAAGAAATTTGAGGAAGTCCGCCAAGGCCTGATGATCGGAAATTGGGGAAAAGGGAGAGATCGGTTGAATGCCCCCACCCGCAAAATCACTCTATCTATCATCCCGCCTGACATGAAGAACTTATTATCCACCTTCATTCGGGATGATAGGAAGGCTTGGGAAAGACAGGCCTTATGAGCCAGATGAATGCCTCGTCGGCCACCGCATCACAAGACTTTTGGGCGTGAGGAACAATGGGAGATATGTTACCCATGCAACAAGCTTCCCAAGACGGAACCTCAAGAGCAACGACCATCACAACCAATGACGCGATGGACCTCAGCCATGTATTTTTATAGGGAAGAAAGTAGTACGGGAGCTCCGGGCGCGCTATTACCGTTAAAGAGTACATCCCGTCAGTTGGCGAACTCTCTCCCGGATGGTGATCAGTAGGAGGGGTTCCAATCTGTTTCATTGAAGAAGGATGGAAAAAACGATCGGGAATTATAATAGGCATCAAGGGGTTTGGGGGCTAGGAGTTTTAGCCTCCCAATAGAGCCCGGGTCCTATTTGGACGGGCCATGTCCCTTGGGGTGATCTTATTCTCCCCTCCGTGAGCCAAGACAACCACCTTTACCGGTATTTATTTTCATGGTGTTTTGTTAAAGCACGTATCTTTAGTCTCTATCAGAATATATATTGGGTTGTAGAAGTTTTATCTTTTTATTCAAGTGGGTTGGATCACATTCTCATGTTTAGAGAAGGGGATTCCAAAAAATTCTTGGATTGTTTAAGGTTGTATCCCTATACTGTATTTAGTTTTGTTGGACCGGATGAATGCTTTTGAGTCTTCTTGATTAATTGAACTTATACACTTTTCTCAAAAGAAAAGTAGTATAGACGTAAAACAATGTATTTATAAGTATTGCCAATAAAGTAGTATTGTCTCGTTTTAAAACAAAATAATGTCTTAGATATTATTTATTATATTGTATTTAATTTAAATTTATTATTTGAAATTACTTATGTGATTTATCATGTATGAAAAATACTTCTTTTTTTCAATTTAATAGTTATTTTTTTATGAAGAAATGATGTATCCCTTGTAAGAACTTTTGAATTCGTTCCTAATAAGAAAATATTATAATTGTGTTTTAATTATATTTAATATTTTTCGGCCTGTCTCCGCTCACCTAGCTCTGTCCCCGACAACAACCCTTCTTCCATTAGTTGTCTCCCTTGCTCCGCCCTTGTGTCACTCTCATCGTCGTCATATAACCCACAGTCGTCGTTGTCCCGCTCCTCCCCATCGCTGAGCCCACAACCGATCCTCATCTCCGAGAAGCCCCCGTTACCTCTACAACCACCATTGAAGCAACCATCGATGTCCCCGTCTCCTTGGCCTCTATTGATGCATACAAAAAGCGTATAGATTTGATGCACCCCCGTTTTCTGTATCTACTATAGATTGATCTTGCATTGGAACAAACTATATCAGATCATCTCTCCTGAGCAACCCCCGCCATCTCTGAAGACTACACTGGCGCGTCCATCTCCTTGGCCTCCACCGTGGCACCCTCCTCAACCCCTCTCTTGATTTTGGATCAGGCTAATCGGTTGAGCTTTTTTGTTTTATCAGATTTCTTCTTTGTAGGGTCAATGACTAGTGAACAGAGATTCAGGGACTTTCCTTGGGAGGGAGCCTTGATTCACATATATCCTCCCAATCCAACTATCGAGTTCAGGTTCGGTCGCACTTCACATGGAATCATGCATCGTTTAGGCAATACCTTGAGCAGTACTCCCAGTTTCGTTTCCCAATCCCCAACCCTCTTCTTGCCTGCATGTGTGGAGATTTCAATACCGTCTATAACATTTATATTGGTTTAGTGTTATGTGTTCTGATCCCTTTGGGAACTCGTTGCTTGTATTGATTCTTGTATTATTAATGAAATCTGCATCTTTTAAGTCAAAAGAAATACTTATATATGAATTATAATCTGAAATAATAATATTTTTTATTAAGTACTACTTATATATTTATTATTACTATTTTCATTATCTTTTATGATTATATGGATAACCATGAATTAAAAAGTTGTTGCTGTTAATGATCAAATATATTTATTTATAGTTTAACTTTCATTTTCTAGCAAAATACATAGCCAAATGAAAATCATATTGTTAAATTTATTTATGTTCATAAAAAATAAAACGTAACAGGCCAAAAAAATTATATACATAAAATTATGTAGAATCAGTTCATAAAATAATACTCTTGAGCCACTCTTCTTTGTGCTATGTGTAGACGTCTTTCACACTCCTTCTCTCTCTCTCTCTCTTTGAGGTGGTGATGATGGTGTCGAACTCTTCTCCTTCTTCCATCTCTCCTCGTCGAACTTTCATGGAGCCCATTTCTCTTCCATTCTCTTCCTCATCATCATTTTCTCCACTTTTTATTGTCTCACCACCTACACCACAAGCTACGCCCCCATCAACCGGTGTTTCCCCGACCTTAAATATGTTCACTCCTGCTCCGGCATCACTTCATCTACCGCCACTGCTCCCTTTTCCCTCCTTTTCACAATTGTCTTCGACTGACTTCACCACAACCACCGGTTCGAGTGTCTTGGAGAACCCAAAACAACATGAAATGGGGTTTCTTTTGGGGAACACCCAAACCTTCGCCACCAGGTATCCTTCGCCACTACTCTCCATCTTGCTCTTGATGAAAATACCAAGCCACACTCGGTTGAGGACATTCAAAAAAAAAACTCATCAGGGTGACCATTGGGGAGGAAGAAGAAGACAATTTCAGGATGATGATGAAATCATCGATGTGCCGGTCAATATCGTTCCAACCATAGATGCCAATCGATATAGGTTTGCTCTTGCGGGACGGCTCATCTTTGAAAAATGGGTAAGACCTCGGACTCTCTATGGATTAATTGCAAACACTTGGGATGTCCGGGCCTTAAATTCCTACCGTTCACAGACAAGATTATGCCCTTCTAATTTCCATCCTAAGAAGCGTTGGACGATAATAGGACCAGGGAACCGTGGTCTTTCCATGGAATCGAGTTGCTTCTAACATCTCTCCCACCTATACTCAACCGGAAATATTGATCTTTTGACATGTCTACATGTTAATAAGAGCTTACGACATTTCAGTTGAAGTGAGGACAGTCCAAATGAGGGACTTAATCGTCTCGAAGCTGGGCACGGTAGTAGAATTGAACAACCCAAAGAAGCCCGAGGGTTGAGAATTTTTTTGTGGATCCGAATGGAAATGGATGCTACATTCCCTCTTTGGCGACATCTCAAACTATGGTTTGAGGGGCGACCCAAACCATTTACAACCGGCTCCAATACGAAATGTTTCCGAATTTTTGTTTCTAGTGTAGACGTTTGGGTCATATTAATCGGGACTGATGTAGGTGTTTCATCGAAAGTTGGTAGTATGGCGTTAAAGGTAGATATGCATAAGGCCTATGATCTGGTTGAATGGGGTTATCTGGAGAAATTTTTGCTCGGGATGGGGTTTGATGCTCACTGGGTTCGACTGATTATGGTGTGTCTCAGTTCAATAAAGCTTTGGGTTTCTTCGGAGGGCCGGAGGTTGGGCCCGATCCTCCCGGGCAGAGGTATTCGCCAACGGTACCAGAGTGGTTCAGCAAAGCTTTGGGTTTCTTCGGAGGGCCGGAGGCGGTCTCTCATTTAATTTTCGCTGATGACAGCCTTTTTTTGGTCGAGCGTTGGAAGAGGAGGCTCAGAATTGGAAAGATTTGTTGGGAAAGTATGAGAAAGCATCTGGTCAAAAGGTTAATGTAGCTAAGTCCTCAGTTGTGTTTAGCCCGAATACAGATGTAGACTTAAGGAGACGGATTGGGGAGGTTTTGGAGATGCAGGTGTCGGAGGCAATAGGGACCTATCTTGGGTTGTTGGTGATTTTAGGACAGAGTAAATACCGATCATTATGCTTTATCAAGGAGAGAATTTTACAGCGTATTGGGAGTTGGGACGAATTGTTGTTGAGTAAGGTAGGTAAGGAGGTGCTCCTGAAGTCTGTCATTCAGGCACTCCTTACCTATACTATGAGCGTGTATTTGTTGCCTGATACTTTGATTCATGAGTTACAAGTAGAGATGAACAGATATTGGTGGATGAATGATGCAAGGACAGGTACAATTATTCGTTGGAAAAGCTGGAATGGGTTGTGTGATCACAAGCTTAAAGGAGGTATGGGTTTTAAGGTCCTCTGAGATTTCAATTTGGCTTTATTGGAGAAACAAGGGTGGAGACTAATGTGTAACCCGGGAAGTTTAATAGCGAGGATTATGAAGGCTAAGTATTATCCTATGTCAGATTTTATTGGTGCAGTGAAGAGGCCAAATTCTAGTCCGATTTGGAATAGTGATTTGGAAGCTCAGGGGATTGTGAGAGGAGGTATTCACAAGAGAATTGGGTCGGGGCGGGATAAGAGAATCCTAGGGGTATCTTGGCTGCTGACCCATTCAGGTTTAGTGGAGGCTGAACCTCCTAGGATTGAGCATTGGACTGTTGATAATTTGATCAGGTCGGGCTCGAGAGCTTGGAACGAGGTGTTAATTCGTGAATTTTTTGAGGCTCGGGACGCTGAAACTATTATGAGAATCCCGCTGAATTCTAGCATGGGAGTTGATGATTGGTATTGGAAGGGATCTAGGAGTGGCCTTTATAGTGTTCGGGAGGTGTACCGGGAGCTGCAGATCCAGGAGGGTAGATGGAGTAAACTGGATCGGGATGAGTTTTAGAAGCAATTGCGGCGTTTAAAGTTACCACCTAAAATCTGGCACTTTTTATGGAGGGGGTGTCGGGATTTCTGCCAACAAATGATAATTTGGTCACCATAAGGGTTAATGTTAGTTTGGATTGTGTGGTGTGTGGAGAGGAAAAAACAGTGGATCATGTAATGGTCGGCTATCCGGTGGCGAAGGGGGTGATGGGGGTCCCCCCCGGTTGGTGTTACTGGCTTTCGTGATTGGTTGGAGTTCGGATGGACGTCGGGTGGGGGAGGTAGAGATGACTTTGTGTCGGTATTGTGTTAGGGTCTTTGGAGAGCTCGTAACCAACGAGTTTGGGAAGGAAAAAGCCTTTCGGTGGAGGCCATTTATCGGGGTGCTGAGCACTTATTGACAGGGTGGAAGGAAGCGCAAGTGCAGGATGTTCGGGGGACAGGTGGATTGGCGGTCGATCATGGGAGATGGAGGAAACCGCCTCCCGTTAAGTTGAAAGTTAATACTGATGCAGCAGTGTTCCACGGTACCGGAGGTGGTGGAGGTTGGATTTGTCAAAAGGAGGATGGTTCCCCTTATTTTATGCAGTGCAAAGTGTTTGGAGGCCTTCAGGACCCGGAAGTATTGGAAGCATTGGCATTAAAGGCGGAGTTGCAAGAGCTTGTAATCAGAGATTTTGGTAATGGGGTGGTAGAATCGGACTGTTTGGGCCTAGTTTTGGCCATTAACAGTAATTCGGTTTTGGTTACCCCATTGGGGGCTATTGTTTTTTTTATCAGCAAAGCAAATTTAAATTAAAACTGTTCTTTGGAAGGAAGAACAAAGTTTGAAATACAACCACACGAGCAATCCACAATGGATCATCAACAGAGAAAACAACAACAACACAAGGGCGGCCCACACAAGGAACCTCACAACCAACAAGAGAAGGATGCAACCTAAAAATACAGACGTGAGCGCTGGCAATAAGTCACAGCCTCAAGACTACCCAACAAGGGGTGCAGACAAAGGGAAGGTCTAAGTATCCAAATTTTACAACCATTAAGCACTAAAAGGTAAAAAAGGTCTAAAACCCAGGTATTCCAACCGTGAAGCGCATAAAAAAGGTATATAACCGGATTTTGCTACCATTAGACGCAAGCGATACTGTATAGAAACCGACCGACTGCCTAATAAAGAAATCACACTGTCTCATTAGGATCATCAATCAATCACAAAGACTGGGAGCTGAAAACTAATACGTCGACGGCCAACACCGAACGACAAAGACAAGCCTGGGGAGTCAAACCCAACCAGACACACTAAACCCTAAAAACGAAACTGTAAGTAGACAGCTAAGCGGTGCAAAATCCAAACTTCTTACCGGCGGCCAACACCTTAAACCGGCAAGTCCTAATCACCGAAGTGAAAGGAAGCCAATGAATACTAAACATAAATCAATAAAAGGGTAAGCGGGGACACAAACTAAAGCAATCAAGAATGTGAACATTACCCAAACCCTGATGTACCGCTGCATCCACGACGATCAACACCCAGGGGATGGAGAAACGCGTCCCACGACCAGAGAACAACGATACGCCCGGCCACCCAACGAATGAGCAGATACTTTCCTACCTTTAAACGCTGAAGTACCGAAGAAACCTCCAACTAGCTGGGTCCAACACCACAATAGCCAACGACAGATTCAGCTCACACAGGACCCTAACGATCTCTTACAGAAGAAACGCTTCCCACACAGGGCCTAGAGCGAGCCGTCGGGAAAACACCGTGGATAGCAAAGGGAGCCAGCAATTGACGGAGAAGAGCTCCCAGAGCGAAGAGAACAGAGGCGCTACAATCAACAACTGAAGGTGGGTAGTAGTCCCACACCAGATCTGAATTGAACTCCCAAAACTCCTCCGAGGAAAATGCATGCCACAATGATAATGTCGCACAAAGGAGCACACAACTTCCCACCTAGCACGACCACGCCAGGCAGAACCCGATCCAAATCCGAGCAGCTCCGAAAACCTGCCTGAATCTTAACCGGGCCGTCTGACCCGACCCAAGAAGCACCAGATCCGGACCTGTCCAGGCAGAGCCCAAACTGACAGGCCCGACCCAACCAACCCCAGCCCAAACGGACCACGCCCTACCTGCACGCACAGGTCCCGCCCTTGAGCCGCGACGAATCTACTGCCTCCGATGCATTCTACAGCACACACCACCCGCCCCTTCTCCGGCCAGAACCAGAGCAACTCATGCCGACGAGATCCGGAGTTGCAAAATGAGGAAGAAACGCCAGATCCGGCGAGGGGAGAGCTCGGCCTTCCAGAGGAGAAGAAGCCCGAAGAACACGACCAACCAAGGCCACAAGCAGAGCAATCATGGCCCCAAGTTGAACCGGACTAGATATGAAGCTCGGGGAAAAAACAGGGAAGGAAGAAACAGAGGAGAGGGGAAAGAGAAGGTAGAAGAAGGAGAGAAGGGAGGGGGTCACCACCGGCAACAATGCAGGCCCGAGAGCCTGGTGTCGTCGGTGGTGGGACGGGACGGCGGCTAGGTTAACACAGGGGAGAAGCTTTGATAGAGAGAGGTTTTCTTTACGGTTTGGTATTAAAATATGGTTTAGCTCCATTGGGGGCTATTGTTATGGATTGTAAGCAGATTCTTTCGTGTTTGGTTGATGTAACTGTAATCCATATTAAGAGGACTGAAAACAGTGTAGCTCATGAGCTAGTTCGAAATGTTCGGGAGTGGACATCTATGGTGTGGAATTATTCATCTTTGCCATAACCCATTTTTGGGTTACTGGTTTCTGATTCTCATTAATAACTCCCTTACTTTCGTCAAAAAGAAAATTAAAACTTAAATTTTGTTATCGAACATATTGATTTTTATTATGTAATATGGACTTTTAATAAAAATGACCAACTTCTTGGGAAGTTTAAATATTCTGATCTTTTTTCCAGACATCAATAATGCATTGTAACAGTTCTAAAATAATTGTAGCAACCTGCGAAAGCGAATTATTATAACTATGTTCTCCACATGGTCGGAACAACTCTTCATGATAACATTATTTCCACCACCCCACATTAATTAAAAATTACTAGGACCAAAGCAGTGCACATAAGCAGAACTATTTGCAAACCCTAGATGTTTCAGAGGCCAAGTGGATTAACCCGTAATTAGAGGGAAGAAATGTGATTATCAATAATAATCGAAGCTCGTGATCCATCATTAGAGGAAAATTCACATGATTCATGATTGTCGTAGTTCATATGATCTTGTTCCCTACATGGTTAATCATTGAGAAAGCTTGATCAACAATTAATATGAGAAAATCGAGAAACCCTAATACCGGAAAATGATATCACATGATGAAGTTAATCAATAATTACGAAGTGTATTTAATTCATAATTGTGTGCTATGGAAGCGTTATTTTTAAAGTAGAATAAACATTATTAAAGATCGGTAATCAAAATACGTTGGAATTAGGTCATGATATTATCTCCGGTCAATCCTTGAACTGAATTCAGCGAGCCATTCTGCAAGTCAGTGGACAACTTCTTTCGCTACACGTTTGATAAATTCGAGTTATACATTTTCGATTATATCTAGAAGCTCTGTATAATCTGTAGCTACTATATCGAAGGGCTAGAGGAAAATGTATATTTGACTTATGAGGTTAACCACTACTTGACAGTTTTTCTAATCGTTACTGAAGGTTGTAAATATAAAACCAGCCATAGAAATACGTCTTTAATAATGTGTGCCTTCAATAGGACCGGAGTAAAAATGACCTATAATGAATTTTGTACCTACTCTCTCTATTCGATACCATACTGCCATAAGTCCTTAGAAAAGATGCATTGTGAATTTTACTATCATATGTGATAATGTATGAAAACTAAATAAGGTAGTTATATATATATATATATATTATTTTTATTTAAATATTAATCTAATGATCGGGATTTTCACAACAAAAACTAGTATATTATTTACCAAAGAGAGAGTAAGAAAGTATTTGTTCACTAGTGCACATGCACCCACATGCATCTGCTTCTTATATTCTTTACTTATTTATTTTATTGTTTTGTTGGTCTTAAATCCTGATATTGTTGTCCCAAGAGAAGATTTTAATAGAGATGGAAAAGGGTTCCATTTTTAATTGATTATTCTCCTAATTTCTATATTTTAAGATTAAAGTGCTTGATTAAAAAATAACAGTGTGTTATGATATTTTAGTTTGTTTATTCTATCAATGGAGTCTCTTATGTCCCAAACCAACTTATCATAATCTTTTGGATTGGGAACTTGGAATCCACATCATACAAAGTTCTTAATCCAACTTCACTTTTTAAATTCTTAATCCTTTGCTTTTTATTCATTTGTATAATTAAATCTATTTATTATTATTGTTATATTTTTCATATAAAAGAAAACATTATGATTATTTTTTTTCTCTTTTATTAAATTAATTTTGATACTTTCACTTCTTTTTTTCATGCAATCAAGGCCAATAGAAGTGCCCAAACATAATGTTAAAGCAACCATATGTTCATTTTGTCCTTTCTATTTATATGTTTCTAATTTTCATTGGTTTGTTTTATTAGTGAATTGAAAACAATTTTTAAATGAAAATTCTCGTCCACCGAACTTAACCGACGTTACCAGGAAAACTACCAACTAACGCGACCAACTAACATATTGCAACAAGTTGTATTAAGAATAGTGTTTTGGAAGCCGACATTGCATGTCTCGAGAAACAATGGATCCTATTCATGGTTTGTGGACATGCATGTTCATGCACTTTCGGAAACCAGGTCAATTACTTCTAAAAATCAGCTATACCGATTTAGGCCTTTAAATACTTGATTATTTTATTTGACATGTAATGGTAAGTTTATTAAATATAATAACTGACAATCCACTCGCAAATATAATAGAAAATATGGTTAAATATCGAAACTTATTCTTAAATATCGGTCACGAACACTACATTACCGTAAGTATTGGTCACGCGATTTTGTTAGTAAAAATGGACGGAATTTTCCATTCCGTTAGTCATATGACCTCAAGTGTCATATAATGGATGGTTAGGAGAAGGTGGAAATTTTTTTATTGAGGCATAACGGGAAAGGCCACACAGGAACTCTGTCCCGCGGAGATGTCGTGCCTATTGGCGCCATAGTTCGTAATTACAACTTACATCCCAATGAACTAGCAAACGTTTTTAAGTTTGGATGAAAGCGACAAAAGTTTTTGTTTTTTTAGTTAAGCGTAAGTACATTACCTTTTCGTTCTCATTTGGGAATTTATTTGGGGTTCATATGTAATTTCTAATGTGTTGCCTTTACTCAGTGTATGTACAAGCTTACCGGCGGCCCATACAACTTAGAGCTTTTGGATTTTATCATGCAAACGGCCTCCAGTCGTTTCAGAGATTGGAAGCATGACATTAAGATCTGGATTGACATATGGGAGCTGAAGCACACAACCCTCGATAACACGAATCCCAAAGTACACACGTCGTTCGAGTTCCTTCATCGTGAAGACCAATTCCTATGGATTTGCGGACACTTCAAATCATATGAACTCGTAATAAGAAATATGGCTTATATTTTTCATAGTGTTTGCTTTGTTTTTGTATCAATTTTTTTCTTGCAATTAACACAATTTCATATATTGTCGAAGTTGAGCGACTGTGGAAAGGCATCTCGGAAAAAGAAAAACATCTCGCACCACGGGGGTAGTATGACACTTGAGGAACAGGCCCAACGTTACCTTGCTAAATCCTCCCCACGTCCACGTTGCGACGCCTACATCGAGGTTTACGACAAGAAAAATGTCTTCAAGAGGTTTGCAACGCCTACATTGACTAAAGTTCCCCAACGGATATCATCCGTTGGGTAAACTAACACTGTTAATTCTTTGCCGAAAGATGATATCTGTGGGTAAGGTGTAGGATTTTACCAACGAATGATATTCGTAAGTAAGATTTAAGATTTTACAAACGGATGGTATCTGTGGAATAGGTTTAGGACTTTACCAACGGATATAATCTGTGGGTAAGGTTTAGGCTTTACCGACGGATGATATCCATTGATAAGGTTAAATACTTAACCAACGAATCTAATCCGTTGGTAAGGTTTAATACTTGACCAACGTATTGCATCCGTCAGGTAGGCGCACTTTCATAGCCACATATTGGATCTGTAGCCAAAGTGAACACCTTACCGACGGATATATTGGTCCGTTGACTAAAATCTTGACCAACGCGATTAGGCCGACGGATCTTGGTTGATGGATACATTGGTCAACCAAGATTTTTGCCGACGGATAGGCAATCCTAGACAGCGAATAAGATCCGTCTTCCAACAACTTATCAGCAGTAGTGGTTGTATATTAGACGACGAAATACAAAAACGTCAGTCAAGATGTCAAATACTTGGCCGATGGTCAAAAGAGAGACATAAACTTAAGGTGTAGGGTGAAACATGATCAAACGTTCTCACGCAAGACCTACAAGCAACGACTAAGAATGCGCTGTACTCGTATTTGATTAAACACGCTTGTACCGAAGACTCACGAACATTGGGCTTGACGGAACATCACCTTACTTGTGCATAATAAGCTCACATAAAATTCAGTTTGGTTATGACAGAGTAAACGACGTTTACCGAAGCCTATCACCGATCAAACATTACAATGGATGTTGAATTACCGTTAATTTTTTATTGGACGTTATCGGTATGAAATGTTATATCTTATTGTTATGAGATATTTTCATATGAAAAATATCTGACAAAAGTGTGTATGCACAAGTTCATTAATGGATTAGAACAAAACAGAAATAGATTGAAGATAAGATATTTGGATGTGTGAGAGAGGTTTTGGGACATGAACAAGACATGGACGCACTGCAAATATGCCATGGCCTATTTGAGAAGACGATATGTTGGAGGGCACATGGAGCATGTATGTATACGAAACATGACTGGTTGGGACATCACAACTACGGCGGGGTCTCCTACACACTACCAATTATACATAATTAATATTCCTACACATTTATCCATTTATAATATATAAATATATTAAAAAAAGCGAGAGAAAACAATTCATTGATCTTTCACACATGTGATGCCACATAACAAAATTTATACAGTAAGTGATTTGTCGTGACTTTCTTGAAACAAAATAATTTGAATAAAAAGGTAAAATTGGATACTTTCTATGTTAGGGTTTTCTGTTAGCCACTATCATGTCTCGACGGTAAACTTCTCGGTAGATCTCCCCTCTCGTTGATTTATCTACAACGGCTCCTCCTCTCTCTTTGACTCCATTACCCCTTGTTCTTTCGATAGCGGCATCCCCGCATTCAACCCCCCCTACGCCTCAATTGGGAGAGCTTTCCCCGATTTCGCTGCCTCTGCTTACGTCGTTGGCTGGTGGTCTCTCTCAGGCCACTCTGATGTCTTAATGCGAGCGTCGTCTGGACCATGGTTCTGGTAACATCCCAAATCCCAATCATATCCCGGATACGTCGGACCTTCGTATACTGGCATGGAATTGTCAAGGGATGGCCCGAGGAACCCACAAGAAGCATCTTCTCCTTCTTCTGCAGGAACAGAAGCCCCATATTGTTTTCCTATCGGAGACTCTACTGGCAACAAAAAGTTGTCTCCTCCTTGCCCGATCTCTAGCTTTTCCGGTCATATTTACGTTCCCCAAAAAATCACCAACGAGGTATAGCCAAGTTTTGGGTGATGGGCGTTGACATTGCTCAGAGGTCTGTTGACGAGCATTTTATCGATGTCGAATTTACGGCACCTGGATATGTTGGAGTTCGGCTTACATGGATCTACGGGGAACCACGCCGAGATCGACGCCACCTGACATGGGAGTTACTTCGCCGGCTTCATCAGTCTGCTAGAGTGAATTTGATTGTTATGGGGGATCTGAATGATATACTGGACAGTGAAGAAACAACCGGGGAGGTAGTTATCCTGGTTCCCTCATAAACTTTCAGAGAAGTAGTTGACAATCTTGACTTGGTTGATGTGCCCGTTACAGATCACCAATACACCTGGTATACAGGTAAGCGGCATGACAGACGCACTTAGGCTCGCCTGGACCGGGCCCTGATTTCTCGCCAATATTTTAACTCCCTTCCCATTCAGGCGTTTTGTATCACGGGCAACACGACCTCTGACCATTGGCCTATATTACTCACTTTGGACAATAAAATGGAAAGACGAGATCTTAAGAACTTCGGATTTCAGTCCGAATGGGTATATGATATAGAATGTGGAGTCACCATCCAAGAACACTAGAAGCAAGCACTGTCGCAGACAATTACCTAGACAATTAAGGACGTGGGAACAACCCTTCAATATTGGGGCTATCACTAGTACGGACACGCGGTGAAGCATATCCGTTGGTGACAAAGGAGAATTGCAGAATTAAATTATCGCACGGATAGGCCTATGGTACATCGCAAGGAAGCAATACAAATACAGTATGAAAATGCATTGACTCGGCAAGAGTCGTTTTGGAGACAACGGGCAAACCACCACTAGAATGTGGATGGGGATCGAAACACGAAATTTTTCCAGGTGGCTGCTTCCTTCTGGCGCCGAGTTAATATGGTTCTCTCCTTGCAAAATGACCTGGGACAGGTGGTGACATGAGACACAAGTATGAGAGACTTAATAATGAACTATTTCCACCAGTTGTTTACATCACTTCAAGCTACGATTGTACTGATCCCTATCCAGTTCACGGTATCGATTCCCGAGTAGGACCGTGCCCTTTTACTTTGACCAGTTAAGGTGACAGAAATCAAACAGACAGTCTTTCTGATGGGACCGGATAAATCCCCATGCCAGATGGTCTGAACCCTCTGTTTTATCAACATTATTGGGCGGTGATGAAAACGGAGGTGGTCCGGTTTATTCAGAGCGCTATCACCACCCACTCTTTTAATCATAATATTAATGACACATCTATAGTGCTTATCCAAAAAAATATTAACCCCCAAATGGTCACGGATCTTAGACCCATCGCTCTGTGCAACGTAATCTTTCGGATGTTGTCTAAAGTCCTCGCTAATAGGCTATGTCCCCTCCTTGGTTCGTCATCTCCGAAAATCAAGGGGCTTTTATACCGTGACGTTGTATATAGGACACCGTCATCATCTCTTTTGAGATCATTCATGCCCTTCGGGAAGCGTAACAGTGTGAGTGCTATATGCGCTGAAGCTGGATATGAGCAAAGCATATGACATGGTAGAATGGTCCTATCTACTGGTGGTCATGCGTAGCCCTGGTTTCTCGGGAGAATGGATCTCTCTTATTACTTATTGTATGATTACTGTCAGGTACTCGGTCTCGTCTGGAGGGAGAGAGACTCCAACCTGTAGACCTACCCGAAGAATTCGGCAAGGGGACCCTCTATCCTCGTATATGTTCCTATTTTGTATGGAGGGTATATCCCAACTATTGAAGCAGGCGCATGATAGGAATGAGATCCAGGGCTTTCGGGTGTCTCGGGGAGCGCCTAAAATATCCCACATGTTCTTTGCGGATGACTGTTACATTTTTTGCAGGGCAACCGCAGTAGAGGCACAACGCATTAAAGACATCCTGGGGATATTTAGCATGATTGCGTGTCAGTATTGAACCTGGAAAAGTCGTCGATATTCTTTAGTAATAATACCCTGATCCGATCGTCACATGTGCTGCTCCATTCTTTCCATTTCGGAAATATCCTCGTCCACCCTGTACTTGGGGGTGCCAAACATGATGGGTAGAGATCGCAAGAGTGCTATGGCTTTTCTAGGGAATCGGGTCGTGGCCTGTATCAGATAATGGGATGGGAAGCTTCTATCACTGGCGGGTCAAGAGGTAATGATCCGTTCTGTACTCAACTCACTCCTTTTTTATGTGATGTCCGCTTTTAAGATCCCAACTAGTATTATAAACTGAGTTCATGTTGCGTTGGCACATTTCTTGTGGGGGCAAAAGGATCGCTCTCTAGTATGGCTTGATTAGGATAAGTTGTGTACCCTAAAGAGTTAGGAGGTCTGGGTTTCCGGCACCTCCGAGATGTCAACACGACACTTGTGGGTAAGCAAGCATGGGGCCTTCTTCACAAACCATGATCAATGGTGGCGAGGGTACTCAAAGCTCAGTACTATTTACAAACAGACTTCATGAAGCCAAATTCCAGTTTTATCTGGAGCAGTTTTTGTCTTCTCCAAATCTTTTGCGGGGAGTTCTTCGGGTAATGATTGGTGATGTCCGTGACACCCCTATTTTGGAGACACCATCGCTTCAAAGGCCAAATCCGTATGTTATCTCTCCTCCGACACCTTTGATTGGTTTCTCGGTGGCGGGGCTAATGGTGCCTGATACTTGAATTTGGGACGTTCCGCTTATTCGACAATTATTTACTGAGTCGGATCAAATAAAGATTCTTCAACTTCCTATATCAAAATATAGATCTCGGGATGAATGGTATTGGGAATAGGATCCGAAGGGCTTCTACTCCACCAAATCAGGATATCGTGCTCTTGCATATACCAGGCAAACCGCCCACAATTATGGAGCACAAGTCACCTGGACGTCCATCTGGAATATCCCTATTAAACCTCGAATTCCAAACTTTCTCTGGCGATGCTTGTTTGACACCTTACAGGTGGCTACTAATCTGTACAACTGGTTCGTCCCGGTTTCCCAGGGGTGTTGTATGTGTGATAGGGGCCATGAGTCGATGTTGCATATGCTCGTCACGTGCGGGTTTACAAAGGTCTATTGGCAACAATTTGGGGGTACTCTTCCTACATGGACATTTGCGTCCTTTCCAGACTGGTGAACTCAAGCTGCACAAGGTCAGACAGCTGCAAGGAAAGCGGAGATCCTGAGTGTTTTATGGGGTATCCGGAAGGCCAAGAATGCGAAGGTCTGGGAGGATACTACCCATGCGTTGATTCAGGTCCTATCGAATGTTGTCTCCATGTTGTCGACCTAGAGAGAGGCCATGGCTACCACGAGCCCTTTTCAAGTGCATGAGGCTTGTCTACCAAACCGGTGGCAACCCCCTTTGACTGGAACGATCGAGGTAAATGTTGATTGGACAATTTTCTAAGAGTCTGGCTAGGCAGGGTGGGGGGAAATCGCTCGAACTGACACGGGAGCACCTCTATTAGCGGAAAATAGTATCCTTCAGGGTAAGTAGTCACCTATTATGATTGAGTCCTATTCTATTGTTTCGGCCCTTCGAAATGTTACATCTTTGGGTACTGGTCCTATAGAAGTCCGGCCTGATGCTCAGATTTTGGTGAATATGATCCTCTTTGTCCCTATCCCGCTGTCTCCAGTGGGTAATACCATTCAGGATATTCTCCATCTCCTTTAAAATGAGAGACTAACTCTCATATTTGTGAAAAGAACTGCGAACAAAGCTCCTCGTTGGCTTGCAAGAAAAACTCGGTCTGTGTCTGTTCTTCAATGGTCAGGGGACATGCTCCCTGATACACTTGTTTGTATTTTACAAAGTGAAGTTTAATAAAAATATTTATCTCTTATTTTCGAAAACAAATTATATCCCGCATTAATAATTATTATATTAAAATACTGGTCACTCTTCTTTTGATTTGTTTTATTTAATAAAACTTCCGTTTGAGAATTAAATGTATGCTAAGAAAGATGTATATTTGATACTTGACTCGAAGACTCTTCTTTGATTTTTCTCTCTCACTATTAGAGAAAGTCTTTAGAGTTTCGTAAAAAAACCGATGTGTTATCGTCAAACTATCTCACAATCGAACGAAGGTCTCCACCTCCCCTCCTATTTGTCGGCATCTCCCCTTCTCTCCTTTAACCTTCGATTTTATCATTGGATCCGGGTATACGATGGAAACACCTCCTTCTCAAATCATGCACCGCCAGATATGATGTCCTTCCAAGACATGATGATTGTCGTGTCACTGGTCGGGGGGACGAGGTCATATTTGTCCCTACAAGGACGGTCCCATGATGACGTTTGGCACTACTTTCTTCTGGATGGCATGCCTTTCTCTGAGAAGCGTTTTAATTCAAGGGCTTTCTCTGAGAGGCGCATTTGATCTGAAAGCAATGAGCGTGACATCTCATATGTTTGTAATCACAATTTTGTTGGGTTAATTTATTTATACAACCAATACCATTTATGATCATGTTTGCACTATTATTATATTCAAAAACTTTAAATCAATGAAGTTAAAGATATTATTTTTAAATAAAAATTAAGTGACTATGTTGTCCATATATTACTCATAAATTTCGAATAAGGTCGAGATTTGTTTCACTTTCAACCAAAAAGGGAAGACTACATTTTCCTTGAAAACGAAAGATGTGTTTTCTCTTCCAATCAAATTCCGAATATTACTTTTCACATGCCAAATTTGAACGATGAGGACAAAATGGGAAAGAAGTTTCTTAAGAACAAATGATGGGGCGCAATGTGGACCGTCCATGGCCTTTGATGGCACGCCACGTGTTAGGAGACTTGCATCGTCGTGGGCCATGGATGCATGAAACAGTGCCACGTGCCCGTAAGTGACATGGACAAGTACCGTGTTCGTTCCATTTTGCAGAGTCTGAAATACATGTACCTGAATGGCACGTGGACCAATAATATGATAGTATTGCGTCTGCATAATTGTATGTTGTGGGAAAAACATTGTTTTGCTGCTTTTTAGGTCAATGGGCTTCCACTGGTGGGTCAACTCTTGTCGCTTATTTGTCTGTGGGCCCATCTCTTGGGCCCACAACCTTGTTTTAATTGGACCCGATTATAGATGACCTCTTTTGACCTATTCAAACAAAATAAAAATCATGTATTTTGACAACAATAAGATCATCGACCGTTTACGAGATTTCTTGCCAGGGAGGTTTCATAAACATCCATATTATGCGGTCAAATATTCAAATCCTCATATATATATATATCAGCAATATCTTCTATTATAAAATTTAAAACAATTGACAACATTTGTTTTTTTAGTAGTTTTTTTAGAAGAACAGATACTATTATTACTGGAAAAGGAAATAGGATGATGAGCATATAACTGTACTCATCGTACAAGATAGAATTCAACTAAAGAACATAAAGTAATAACAGAAATCTAAAAGTTGCTCGATGCATAGGGACGGTTGAAGGGGAAATCTGCGGTAGCATCCAGGGAAGCCATGGATACCGATACAACATACTTCTACCAAATGGCACTGGGCGAGCAAGCCGAGTGAAAGGGGATTCCGATTGGACATAAAACGACTCTGAGGTCCGCTCCAGTAGAATACTGAGACCTTAGAGTGACGTCTCGGACAGTCTTGTAACCAGGAACTGAAATGGCTCAGATGGACTTTGCATTCTCCTGAGGAATCAGCAGACGTCGTCCCCCCTCGGATGATAATGAGGGCCTTTAAAAACGTATAATTGCTGGTTCCCGATCTGATTGAAGAATGTCGCGCCGGTATTTGGTGGAATCGATGCCACCCTACGTTCAGTGAGGCGGTATTACCGACCAACCCCCCACTGGACCACGAAGGACTCATTGATCTAGGCGAGGGAGCATTTCGCCCCTCTCCGTTTGTGGTGTTCCTCCATTTCTCGGTCCCCGAACTCGCCTTGAAACCCGACCCGGGACCCTGCCCCTAGTCGTTCCGCAACCCAGGTTGCCTGCGACTCGGGCCTGTCCAGACCCGACCCAGCCGGGTCCCGGTCCACCCATCTCGGCCCAAGATAATTCTCTCGGAGCCCTATCCAGTAACAGCCCAGTATCCCAGCCCGGTCCATCAAATTGCCGGCCCAAGCCCAACTCAGGAGCCCTAGGGTTCTCCCGCATCACACCCTTCCCCTTGCTCTTGCTCCTCGTCCCCGCCACCGCCGCCGGCGACTCAACCAGTTTGTCGCCCGTATCCAAAGACACGATCACCCGCTCCGATCCCGTCGCCCCCGCCTCAAGGACCTCCGGTGGCTTCCCCGGCCGTGTCAAGTCCTTCTCCCTCAGCTGCAAAGCCACCATCGGCGACCTTGTTTCCATAGTCTGCCCATCTGCCTCAAGCTCCAACGTCAACACGAACACCGGCGTCCGCGTCTCCGGCGTCCTCGCCGTCCTCCCGTCTGGTAATATCTCCAGCCACGGTGGTGGTCAAGGTTCCCATGCCACTTGCCGCGCCGTCATAGCCTCGTGTACCACCCGCACCCCCTCCGCTCGCGGCGGTGGCTCCGGTGAAAAGCAGTTGGGTTGCCGCGGAGACCACTCCTCCTTCGGCTCACGACCCACCGATTTCAGATCAAGGGGGATGCATGATTCCTCCTGATTCACCACTCCTTCATCCATGGCTCCTGTGATCATTGTTGCACCGGAGGGGATGGAGAAGCTAATCGCAAAAACAGACGCAACTCTAGGGTTTAGAGAGCGGCGCTGCTGCGCCTATCGTTTCATCCTATGATTTTTTTAGTAGTTGATTGTAGTGTATTTTTATTTCATATATGAATTTACTCGGTAAGTATTAGGCAATTAGTCACACAAGGGGCATAACTACTCCTTTCTGACTTGTTATGGTATTTGACTTCAATCGTTACATGTCCCCGTAACGAAAGACTAAAGTGTTCCAAAAAAAATCCGAGTTTCATTTTATTATTTTTGAGTAAAAGAGTATGTATTTATTCAAACAAGTAACATGATACAATACCAAATTCGGGGGATAAACCCGATATAAGAAAAAACAGTAACTAGATTTCTCCATTTGGACTCAAACAGATGAGCGTGGTAGAGAAAATATAGATTTCTATACGAGGTAGTAGAAGAGAACTAGTATCTGTAGATACGCACAGTAACACGAGGCCAATGAGCTCAAATTCCCCGAAAGGAGGTTCTTAGGGTCGTGGGTGCAAGCTGTATGTGCCCCCCCCCCCCCCCCCCCCCCCCCCCACACACACAAAAAAAAAAAAAAATAGGACCATGAGGAAGTTGGGAGATGAAAAGATTCAATCTCCCAACAAACCAAAGCCCTATCATAACTCTCGATGAGACTGTAATTACCATCCTTCGTCGATATTCCCAGGGAATACACCTGTTACACATTCATCACAGTTTGGTCGATGTCCATTAACATAAAAGCCCGCTTCTTGGAGCAAGCTGCAACAGTACTTGAGGGTTTTCACTTTCCCTGGGAGTCTTTTTGTTGGTTGCTTCTTCTACGTTTCCTTCTTCACCTTGCTCTTGAGGGGGCAATTTTCTGTCATTGGCTCAAATCCAACTAAGATCTCGTGCTGGATGATGTGTTTAACAGGATGAACTTGGCGTGGCTCCATCTGGTTCTAATCCAACATCCTTATTGACTGTGTTCTCCCAACACGACAGTCAAACCTTTGGTTGTTTTTTTTGGCACAATGAAATTTGGCTATTATTAATTTATAAGAAATAGAAAAACATATAAAACTGAGAATGAAACTCTTTTATTTTATTATTATAAGTGAAAACTAAAATTGTTTTCATTATTGTGGTCATCACCAAGATAAGGAAATTACAAGTCTTTATGTAACCAATTGTAGCTCGACCTGACACGTATTAGATTTGACTCTTACTGGGGGGGATGTTGCTTTCTTTGAGGGTTGTGATAGACTGATAGTAGATTAAGGGTCTTAGAAATTGATGAAAGAGATTGGTTAGTTGGTGCATACATTGGGGGGGGGGGGGGGGGGGGGGGGGGGGTCGAGACGTATGACTGGTGAGACTGTTTGCCTGACCTCTCTTGATTTTCTTGAAACTCTTCTGTAGTAGCTGCATCGACCAAACTCAATGCCATTTTCTTTATCGCAGTATTCTTTGGATCATTGTCCAGAGCCCCAAGATTTTTCCTCCCTTACTTGGCCTTCCCGAGAAATGGATTCCCTACTGATTGGTCCACGGTGGGTGGGGGTGGTGGACAAATAGGGTAAGACACCCCAAATGGTCCCCAAGTGGTGCATGCCCCTCCCAACTGTGGGTTAGTCAGAACACCGAGAGTTAGCTCGATATTCGTTCTCGGGGATGTTATATGTACTTCTGTATCCAAGGATACATTGAGGTCTTAGGAAGGACGTCTGTCGTTATGAGTGCGGTAGGAGATTGTGGACTCATCGGGTCGTACGTTTGGGGAAAGTCAGGTCGAGGCCAGAGAGGTTGATATGGTGTCGCGATGCGGGGTGTCCTCATGGATGTCCAATATGCATTGAAGTGATGACTCATGACCGTATTCTGCTCGACCATAAGGGATAGATCATGATGGGGTGTCCTTGGAGTGAAAGTCGTACATTCATGGGACGCGTGTCCCAAGCGGCCGTTGTTGAGTTGCAGAGTGGGGGATGGAGTTCGTACCGTAGGCTAATGCAAATTGGTTGAGGGAATTCCCAAAACTTAAGGACCATAGTCCGTTGAAGGGGATAATCTAGATGCATCCAGAACCAAACCCAGAATTCCCCCCAAACAAATGCACCAACTATCGATAATGACCTTCACGCAGCCATCGAGGATGATCCCCACAAGGGTCCTCGTTTCCTCCGGCATGACCTCTAACGGGATATCCTGAGCCTAAGCCCACATTTTGATGCTATCAAAACTAAATGTCTTCACAACCCCTTGCGCGACATGTTAGTGAGGATAAGGGGTCCCTGGTTGAAATACCACATCTCATTGCGTCATGTCCTTTCTTTGGCCTCCTAGGAGGCGAATAAGAACGAGGAAATGTCAGGTCCTAGCTCCTTAATCACGAGTCTATCAAAGAAGGTTTCCTAGTCCTTTATAATGACCCGTAACATCATCGTTCAGTTGAGAGGACGAACAGTGATGAGGTGACCATGTCGTAGAGACGGAAAACCGCATAACCTTTGTCCGCTTGGTCATGCGGGACCTCAATCACAACGTCATCGTCCTGATCAATTGAACACGGTCCTAGATATCATCGATGGACGGTACGAATGATAGTTGGCAGTGGCGGAGCCACTTGGGCCCCAAGAGGAACCCCTCCCACACACACACATTTTTTTTAATGTAGTACTTTTATATTAGAAATCTTAACAAAAACCCGTTTTTTTCATTTCTTAGATGTGCCCACTCAATTTTTTTAACATAACATATTATCATGGAAAAAAAATTGGTGCCCCTCACTTGAAAAGTTGGCTCAACCACTAACGGTGGGGCAGTAACAACAATCAGTGGAGGTGGCACCATCGGGGAGGAGGAGTGGTGAGAAAGAATCAAGACTCTCCTCTTTATAGTCTTGGAGACCGTTTAGGTCTAGGGACCTCGCTGAAAGGATGTGGGGGCATCACTAATGGCTCGATGACAAGAAATAATTGGGATGGGGTGATCTGCAATATTAAAGGAAGGGGATTGGGTTGCAGTTGAGGTGGTAACAGATTGGAGGAGGAAGGAGGCACCATCAAAGCACTTCAGAAACTAGAAAGCTCGTTATGAGTTTTTAAAAACTCGAAACAGTTTATATCGTAATTGTTTTCCTAAGGAGTTAATTAGTAATAAACTTTTGTAGACAGTTGATGACATTGTGGAACATTTCACAAATCTGATCTATTATTTGGTAACTAATCACAAGGTTTATAGAAACAATGTATTTTAAACGATTTCAGGTCATTCTTTCCATTGAAAGACGAAGATAAGAAGAACGAACATCGTCGACTTTCAAGTGCCCTACTTTTGTTGCCCACTTGCCAATTGTCAACGTTACCATATATGTACGTGGGGTTAGAAGAATGGTACACAAGTGCCGCAAGTTTGTGGCTACGCAGGGCAAAAACCCACACCACTTGGTCTACATTATTTGATGTAAAATCGGTGGGAAAGGTACCGAAATGTGTTATCTACTAGTTCACCAATTATCAGATCCACGACCATTGTTGCATTGGCAATGGCCTTGTATCAAATCACATGTCTCTTCTCGATCACAAGATGAGGTAGCTAGGGTTTCTAGCTAGCTACGCTTTGATTATTGAGTGGCAAGGTATAGGCAAATGAGAACAAAGATCATAAAGTAAAAAAGAAGCAAAAATCACTAAGAAGAGCATATTCATCTTCCTTTCTTTTCATCTTCTCCCTACTTTCTTTGATGGGTAAGTCTTTCCTTTCTCATTCTTTTTATTACTTTTCTTGGATATTAAGGGATATGTAATACTATTTGTATATGTTCAATACAAAACAAGTGATTTGATCATAATTCCAACCAGAGAACTGATATTATGTAATACAAGGATTAAGTTTATTTATTGTAGTGTACTTAATATGCAGTCCACTTTGTATGCATATAAATAATCAGCTTTTTATCGTCTTTTAAATAATCTTTTATTTTTGTAGATAGTACGGCAAAAATCTAACATAATCTTATCTTGGATTGTTAGAAAATTAAATCGTTGCATAATCTTTGTTTCATACATGTTTAAAACAAATAATGTTTTAAAATATAAATATTATATGCATTTAAAATAATAATAATTTTTTGAAACGGGAATATATATACTTTTTGAGATACCATACTTCATTAAAAGACGCAGCCTCTCTCTACTCTCTAGGGTTTAGGTTTTGCGATGCAGTCGTCTTCCATGGCTAGGTCGGCAGCAACGGCGAGCGACGAAGGCGGCGAGGCAGATGGGGTTCATTGGGGGCCGTGTCTGGTGGATGCTGGCGAACGGGGGCCGTCTCCGGTGGCGGGGGAGGAACTTGGTCGGGTTGGGTGGAGCCGGAGGAGGAGACGGAGCAGGGCTCCGATCCTTCGATGGAGGAGACGCCGGCGGAGGAAGTCACGCCGGTGGTCTCGACTGGAATCTGGTCAGGGAGGGGATTCGGGTCTCCCGGCGCTGCAATTTTCGGCGGTAGCAGTGGGAGAGGAGGGCTGGGTTGTGGGAGGTCGAGTCCGCTCCGGGCCGGCCACCCTCCGTCGTACGGCGGCGAGGGGCCCCAGGCCACGCCGGCTGGGTGCTGGGGAGGATCGGGGCAGGGTGGCTCGAGGGGATGTGGATGCAGAGGAGGTGGTGCTGCATGGCGGGGAAGACACGCCGGGGCTACATGGCGTGGTGGCAGGGCCGGTGGTGATTTCATCGGATGCGTCGTCATGGACGGAGGGGAAGACGGGGTCAACGGAGTCGGAACCGGGGCTGGCAGTGAGGGAGGCGCCGGAGGTGCTGCCTTGGCGGCGAAGACAGGGGAAGGAGCCCATGGCGGCTAAGGTTTCGCCAGTTCGGGCCAGGGAGGAAGCGGGCTTGGGCCGAGGGCTCATGGCTGATGCCCGTAGGCCTGTTCGACCACGGACTGGGCTGGGTCCTCATCCGGGCTGGACCAGGGGAGGTGTGGGTGACGTAGCCGAGTGGGCCGCTCGATATGGGGCGGGCCGGGGTGCACAAGGTGGGCCGACCTTCACGGGTGGGGCGGATCCGAGGACCGGAACAGATCGGGTGCCTGTCTCGTCTTTCAGGGGCGAGCCACTGGTGGCTGATGGAGCTGGTAGGGGGAACAGGTGGAGCTGGACCGTCAGATGGGGGCTATGCGGATCTGGGAAGTCGTGGTCCCCGTTCAGGAGGTTACAGGCAGGGGTAGTTTTTATAAGTACGCGATGGCGGCAAAGGTCCTGACCTCCAAGACTGTATTCTGGAAGTCTGTGGTGGCGCGTATGGAGGACATCTGGGGGATGAAGGTCGAGGCAAAGCCACTGGAAGGTGGCCTTGTGGCCTTTTTCTTCAGGACAGCCAAAGAAAGGGAGAGGGTTCTTCTGGGTGAGACCTGGTCCTTTAGAGACTCTCTGGTCTTGTTTACAGACCTGAGGGCGCATATGCAGGTTAGTGACTTGCAGTTTCATCATTTCTCGGTTTGGGCGCGGGTCTCAAATCTACCGATAGGGGCCTGGACGAGGGATGTGGGCTTCAGGGTTGGCAACGCACTGGGCGTCTGCCAAGGCGTGGATGTTGATAAGGACGGGCTCTGCTGGGGGACTTTATGAAGGTTCGGATCAGGGCTGATATCAGGATTCCTCTGCAGAGCCAGCTTTGGTTCCGCCTTTCTGTCTCGCAGGTACGGACTCGTCTGATAATTTCTTATGAATTTCTACCTGAACATTGCTTCGGGTGTTGTTGTGCGGGTCACCTCTTCCCGTCTGCCCGGTTGTGGGCAGTTTGAGGGGTGTATCCCTACACACACCTGGAGACCCGCGATCGGCCTTGGAGAAGGCGAAGCATGGGAAGGCCACCCCGGGGATGAACTGGACCTACTTAGGTGGGTCGGACAGAGGTGTAGGGGGGTCAGACAGAGGTGTCCGGGTTAAAGAGGCCCCACGAACACCAGGGAGGACGGAGGGGTCGGGATGGTGGGGGCGCAGTCAAGCAGGGGTCGAGGAGGACCGAGCTGCGTGGATGGCAAGGGATGTGGCCCCGTCTCTGTCTGGGAATAAGAGACTAGTGAGGGAGGAGGAGCCGGAGGAGGAAGAGGACTCGGCGGCGTCCAATGAGGTTTCACCTACAGCGGCGGGGGGCCCCAAGCACCCTCGCCTCCAGGAATGAGTTGGACGGGGGCCAGGGAGGGGTTGGTCGGCTGTACCTTCTCCCTGGTGTACTGGTGGCATTGGTACCACCAACAGCTGACAGGTTACTCCCCTACCACTTCGGGGTCAGCATTCCCGCGTTCAGGAGCCCTACCACTATCATGCAAGGGAGGACGACGCACGCTGACATACCGGGGGAGTAATTGGTCCACCACTGTTTACCCATCTTCTGGTCTGCTCGATCAGTTCTCTTGGTTGGCGTACACTGTATCGGTATCTTCGGATGCTACCGCAGTCCCAAATCCCCGACCTACTATTATGCTACAGAGCACATTTACTCTTTATGCACTTGTTTTTCAATTATTCCAGTTTGGTTTATGTACGGCGACGTCCCATTGTGGGGTCCCCGATTTAAGTCATTTCCTCTCAAAAAAAAAACATCAGCTAATACAATATTAGATACAACAGAAGAGTCAACCGAACTCCATAGAACAGAGCTTCTGTTTTCAACCGGTCTCTTGGCCAACACATGAGCAACATGATTTGACTCCCTTTTAACCCACTTAAGGTGTCGAGAGGACAAAGGTGAGAGTAGATCAATTATAGCTTCTACATTTTCTCCAAAAGCGCCCATGATTTTTCCATTCCGACAAGCAAGCATAACTGAGAGGGGGTCCACTTCCACCTCCGAAATTGTTATATTCCTGCTTTTACATAAAGTAAACCCATGGTGAAGGGCGATCAACTCAGCTCCATCTGATTGAAACGGACACTCCACGAAATGCATACACCCTACCACCATAACTCCTCTTCAATTACGAATGATAATCCCCAAACCAGTTTAATATTACGAATGATACTAAGAAAGTAAACTCATAGTATTGCATCAATTGTAACTATATTTTGATAATTGACATAATAAATTATGACATAGTACAAAAAAATGATTGAAAATAGTGCAGAAGAGTTCCCCTCCCTTCTCTCTTGTTTTGAAACCCTAATAATTTCTTCTTCCGTCGTCACCGACGACCAAACTGGACTCCCTCGGAGCCAGTGAGGACGTCGGTGACACCGCCTCTCTTCTTGCTTCTTTCCCTACCCCTTTTCCCCCTTCTTCTGTGTCTCCCTTCCCTTTTTTGGGGTGGTGTCGAGTCTAGATCTAGGAGTGGGAGACTGTCACGCCCCAAATCCGGTTATCGCCCGGACCTGAGGCATGACTAGTAATAAGTGACAATAAATCAATAAAACAACAATTAGTTCCATAAAACCTTCAATAGGAAACTCCAATCCACAAAATCTAGTTTAAAACATCTATAACCCTCCAGGGGTGTAATAATAAATCTCCACAAAATCTGGTTCAACAGAACTAAAGATAAAATTGAAGTCTCTATGAACACCCACACCAAGAAGCTCCCGAGCCTCTACTCCCTTATCAAACCTGTAAACACAACAATAAACTCGAAGGGGTGAGCTTGCGCTCAGTAGGAAAAAACACATAACCAGGTGGACCTTCAACTCAATAAGATCAACAATAAAGTCAACAGAATAAATCTTAACAAACACGGGTAAAAGATAAACCAGCCAATGCCGTGACACATGAAGTCTCCACCCTCCGATCCACATGATGTGTCCTCTCGGATTTTCCCTCAAATCTAGAGGAGACGCATAACATTGAGGCGACCGGAAACAACCCTTCGGGGCGCTTATCATCGGGATTCTCAGAAACGTCTCCAAGGGATTTTATGTCCTCGGGAACCAAGGTATTACTCCCATAGGAAGCATACACTTGGGCAATTCACTAAATAACCATTATACCATCCTACACCGGACTCCTCAACGGTGTAGATACCATACCGTACCAACAATAATCACTATCCCATCCTACACCGGACTCCTCAACGGTGTAGGTACCATACTGTACCAATAATAATCACTATCCCATCCTACACCGGACTCCTCAACGGTGTAGGTACCATACTGTACCAATAATAATCAGATAACAATGTAGTAACGTACTCAACCGAAACACGAAGCGATCCAATCCCGACAACCACCAATTCACTATCACACATAGCTCACACGTCACTGATTCACCACACCACGCAGCACACAAATCACGTAATCATAGCACACCAATCACACAATTCCAACTTACCGTTCACTTACCATTTTCGCACCATCGGGGCATCGATCACCTGATTGCACCGCCCGGTACAACCAGTCATACTCGATGCTCCAAACAACCATTCAAGTAAATCAAGTAATCATTCGAATACAATCAGCGAGCAAGCACGAGTGTAATCAACTAAACATAACAGCCTTCAAACGAGCATTCAAACATGCACTTCCACTAGTTTCGTTAGACTCTTTATCCTATCCACTAAGCAACCAACGACCAAGCATGTGATCCTAACACGCAACTAATCCGAGGGCTTTGCCAAGGCTCCTCTACCAGAGCATCAATTCCCAAGTATTGAAAGCGAATTACACTAGTGAATGGCATCCTAATCGGTCACCACTAGACACTTCCGGTTATTAGTAATTGAAAGACGATTATGCTAGTTATTCGCATCCTATAGGCATTTCTAGGACCTTTCCAATTTTATTAACCTAGCATGCATACTAAGCATCATAAACGAGAGGTTAAGGCTTTCCCTACCTCAAGGTCTTCCTCTCAACACTTTGACGAAGTCCGTTGATCACCACTTCGCTCTTCACTCGGGTCCCGGCGTGATAAAAGCTCCTCTAACTTGTGTCCACGTTCTTCCTCCTTTCCTAGCTTGGTTCCAAGGTTTTGAACCACCAAAAGAACACAAATTAGATTCCTCAACCAAGTGTTCTTCTCCTCAAAACACACAATAATGTTCGGAAATGGATCAAGGTTTGAAGAGGAAAAGTGGGAATCAAATTGAGCTAAAAGGAAGGGTTTTGGGCTCTGGGGATCTGATCCGGAATGCCAAACGGACCGTGTGGCTCGCCGTGCCGGAACATGGCACGGACCCTGTCACAGGCCGGCCCGGAATCCAGAACGGAACACGACACAGACCGGCTCGGTGAGCGACACAGACCGTATCAGGTCCCGTGCTGAACTCCTGCCCGTTCCGTGCCGGGTGCCGTGCCGGTATCAGGCCCGTTCCGTGCCGGGTGTCGTGCCGGTACCAGGCACGTTCCGTGCCGGGTGCCGTGCCGGTACCAGGCACGTCCCGTGCGGCCTGCCGTGCCGGTACCTGGCCCGGTCCGGGTCAGATTCCGTATCAGACCTGACCAGCTCCTTCCCCTTTCTTCCCCAACTCGAATTTCACGAAAATCCCAACACAAACTCCATTTCTAAACTCTCCTAGCTCCAAAATAGTCCACCAAAGATACCCAGCAACTACACCCTCAATGGGTTCATCAAACTTCAACCACAACTCAATCCAACAACCTACTTCACTACTTCTTCTCCAAGCAACACCCACAAAGCAAGTTCTTCAACTTTTAAGCCAAAACCCACAAAACCCATAGATTGGAAATGGAAGAAATGGAGAGTTGAGAGCATCATTACCTCTAGATAGTTGAGATGGAGAAGATGGAGTGAAAATGAAGGCAAAAGGACCAAGAACAAGCTCCAAAATCCAAGCTTTCTTCTCTAACTTCTTCCTCAAGAAAGTGAGCTCCTCCTCTCCTCTCTACTAGTGATTTTCGGCTGCAACAAGAGTGAATGGGCTGAATTGTTGCTCTCATTCCCTTAAATGACCTAAAATGTCAAGTTACTCAAAAGCCCTTAAGGTCTTATCCCTTTAAAGGTAACTTAGGAGGGTATGAGGTTCATTTGAATCCTCTACTCTCATCCTCCAAGCCAAGCATGACAAGTGTCATGTGAGGTCAGTCCCATTTAATAATTCTCCAGCTTCCCAAAATTTATCGACAATTAACCGATAAAAAGCCCGAGTTTGACCGATAGTTGACTTTAACAATATTATAGTCAAACTGAAGGAAACGACCCAACTAAGCTAACCGTGCTAATGGCTAAGCTTTTTGGGCCCCGGAAAGGTCCCGAATGACTTTCCGAGTCATCGGTTGACTTTTCCGGCCGAAAGTCAAACTTAGCTAGGATTCACCGGTTCTACCGGGATCGACCGGGGGCGGGTCTTACAGAGACTTTTCTCCACCGGTGGAGATGGTCGTCGATCTGGTACTCCGGCGCGGTCCCCGACTTCGGAAGCTCTATTTCTGTCCCTGTGAGTCTCCGGTGGCTCGACTTTTTACCCTACCGTCTCGTTTATTGTAGCCTGGCTTCCAGATCCGCGGTGGCTCTCCTCCTTTGGCGGCGGGGGTTCCAGATCTAGGTGGGATGTTTCTTCTTCACCTGGTGTTGATGACGAGTTTTGTACCCTTTGCTCCGCTTTGCTTTCTGTCTTCTTCGGGACTCGACGACTTGCGGTTTGGATCTTCTCCCCTTACACTTTGGTCTTCTTTTGTTCTCGGGTGTTTCCAGGCCTCGTCGGAGCGGCGAGGGGTTTTGGTCAATCTAGCCTTGGTGTGAAGCTCTTGTGTTTGGGGGGGGGGGGGGGGGGGAACTTCTCTTCGATGGTTTATGTTATGATTTTGTAGAAGCAACTGCTCCGCTCGCGCCTTTGTCCTCGGTAAGGGTTTCTGAGCTTTCCCTTCTATCTTTACTTTTACTCCTCCCCGGCCAGATTTGTTTCCCTGTTTCATGAGAACAAGGCCTCTACCTTCGGGTCGTCGGTCCGGTGTTGGCCACCGACGAGATCTCGTCTGAGATCTGAGAGTACACTTCTGGTCAGTCGTCTTCCCATTTCCCTCTGTTCATCCGGTAAATATCTCCATCTCCTCCATCTCTTTTTTCCATCCCTTGAAACATTTTTTGGTCGAGGCTCAATATTCGGTGTTGGCCGTTATTGGGAGTCTGCCTAACGGCGCATGGAAGACTGGTGGGTGGGGTTGTAAAGATTTGGTTCTGGTTTGGCAGAGGGAGGATAAGATGTCGTGGACTTTCCCTTTTCAGGGTACTGGGTATTTGGTTGGTGTATTGTGGAGATAGTTTGGATTCTCACCTATTCACTGGTAACCTTGAGCCGGGTCGGTGAGGTGTGGGGTGGAGTACTGGTTGTGGGATCGCCTCATTCGTGCACTAGTGGTTTGGCCTCGGGGCTGTTGGGAACACTTTTCTGTTTTGCACTTGTTGAGGTCCGATGGTGGTTCCCTCGGTCCGACTGGTGGTGTTCGGACAGTTAGGTGCATTGTGGTGGAAGTTGTTCCTGGGTAGCTTTCGTCGGCTCTTGGTTCGAACGGGCTCTTGGTTGGGATAGTTGCCTTTTTGTGTTTCTGTTGCGTCTGTTTTTAGTTTAGTTTGATACTTGTTGTCTATTTGCACTTGTTGGCTTCGGTTGTGCGAATTTTTTCTATCTGGCTTATAGGCTGTACTGTTTTACCCCTTGTTGGATAGTTGTGGGTGTAGTTGTTGTTGAGACTGGTTGGTGTACCAGATCTCTGGATAGGTTTCTTTGAGCTTCAGGGTTGTGTTAGTAGGTTTAAGACCTGTTTGGTTTGTGTACTTTCCTTGTTGGGATGTTCTGGTTTGAGGTTGTACCTATATGGTTAGTGCTCTTATTTGTTGTTCTCGTTGAGAGTTAATTCCCTTGTCCTTCGGTTCCATTTTAGAACTGTTGGATTTTATATATAAAAAAATTACTGATAAAAAAAATGGTTCACATGATGTGACAACATCAATGGAACGTGCATATTTGTCACAATCTCCTTTCTTTCCTTTTCTTATCTTCCTTTTCCTATTAAATACGGTTCTATTTAAATAGCAAGGCTATAAATATAAAAATAAATCATTAAAAAAACATTAGAAAAATAGACATGAAATGGATTTGTTTGCTATATATTGTAGTATTGGCAAGAGTAGAACATTAGCAGCATGGCATTATTGGAAACTTCACTGTAGGGCTGTCTGAGAATATCCTTGGACATTTGATGCCATTCCTGTCGAAAGACACATACATATGGACACTTGGCAATACATGTGTGGACCACTTGTGCTCCATGTCTCAAACCTTGTTTCACAAATATTTCATTCTTATCTTCGATTTCTTTTATCGTGGAACATGATAAAATGACACATTTCATGAAGTATACAACTTTGCTCTTTTGGTGCATTATTGAGTCTAATGGATTCTACCCATTATCTTTATCGGTTGGATTTTGGGGAATGCTATGTTTTCGTAGAGAAGAAAGAAAGTTCCATGCGTTGCATATATAAACAAAAACGTGTTGAGAATTATCTCTTAAACCATCCATTCATTTGATCAAGAAAATTTGGAAATCTATGTTTAAAAATAGGACATATTTGTTTCATATATTTTTACCATATAAAATTTAAAATATATACCTTTGAAATACTTTAAGACAAACATATTCTTATTACATTTTTCTTATAACCTATTTTCTAAACAAAGATTACTCATTTTCATAGTGTCTCTCTATGCACTAAAGACACTGTCCTCTCTTTATAATCACGCTCTGGCCTTCGCTGTACCAGATGCAAGCTTGTCAATCGTGACCGCAACAAGTGGTGGAGCCAACTTTTTTAGTGAGGGGGCACCGAAATTTTTCAATGATAATACATGACGTTAAAAAAAATTGAAGGGGAGCACGCACAACTACAAAATTAGAATAAACATATAAGTAATTTTTGAAAATTTCGAAAATCAATAATAATTTTTCAAAAAAAATTGAGGGGTAGGGGGCACGTTCCCCTAGGACCCATGTGGCTCCGTCACTGACCGCAAACCTACCTGGTATGCTTCATCTCGATATGCCTCAGAGATCATCCGACAAGGTGGTTAAGCCGAGGGGCTCTCGACTCCTACAAAACCTAAACCAAGCAACCTCTTCCCCTCCACGTTCCATGTACCAACCATCCTACAATACTCTCTCGGCTCCCCAGACCACCCCCCCCCCCTCTCCCCACACACACACACACCGACATATGATGTCCTTCTCGCTCTCCAAAGGGGGATCATGCCATATCTTCTCGGTTGACGAAGACGTAGTGATCAGAGTCCCCCTCGAACAATAGATGGTGAGTGCATCTGCAGACGCTTTGGCATGACAAAACAGTTTCTCAAGGCTGCTTGTATAATACTAAAGCCTTTCGCGGCCTCATGACAAAAATTTAGGGTGTGTGCATCCTCGTGGTGAAGGGCCTCGATCATGATATTATGGGTTCCTACTTTAACACCTACGAAGATAAGGATTGAGTTTGCATCGGAGATCCCTGGTGCTTCAAGCGAGACCCGTTCATCCTAACGGACCTACCGTCGCAGGTGGTGGTGACTAATATTTGTTTTGACCACATGCAGATGGTTGCTAGATCATCCAATATCTCAATGCATGCGATGATGGTCACCACGGGTACGACGATAGGCCAAGCACTAGGGGTTGCGTTGTAGTGACTTGCGATTGATGGGATCTGGGTTAGGCCTATTGTCACGCCCCAAATCCGGTTATCGCCCGTACTCGAGGTATGACGGGTAATAGAAGACGAATAAACAATAAAACAATATTTAAACCTTGAAAACCTCCAATAAGTACCTCAAACCAAAAAAATTCGATACTAAAGCTCGCATCCATCAAAACGTTGTTCAAAACATGAAATAACCCTCAGGGGGTGTAATAATAAGTCTTACAAAAACTGTTCTTAAACCAAAGGGTATAAACATGAAGTCTCTACGGGACCCACACCGAGAAGCTCCCAAGCCTCTACTCCTCAATCAAACCTGTAGACACAACAAAGAACTCGCAGGGGTGAGCTTACGCTCAGTAGGGAAAACACGTAACCAAGTGGATCTTCAAATCAACAGATCACAGATAAAGTCAACCACAAATATGTTAACAAACACAGGTGATAGAGAAGTCAACCAATGCCGTGGTACATGAAGTCTCCACCCTCCGATCCACATAACGTGTCCTCTCGGATTTTCCCTCAAATCCAGAGGAGACGCATAACATTGAGGCGACCGGAAACAACCCTTCAGGGCGCTTATCATCGGTATTCTCAGAAACGTCTCCAAGGGATTTTATGTCCTCGGGAACCAAGTGTATTACTCCCATGGAGAGCATACGCTTGGACAATTTAATAATAAGCAGTTAATAATAGAATAACGTACTCAACCGAAACACGAAATAATACAAGCTCAACAACCACCAATTCAATGCCATACTTGGCTCACTCATCACCAATTCACCACAACAAGCAGTACACGAATCACGCAGACATAGCACACCAATCACACAATTCCAACTTACCGTTCACTTACCAGTTTCGAACCACCGGGGCATCGATCACCTGATTGCACCGCTCGGTACAACCAGTCATACTCGATGCTCCAAGCAACCATTTAAGCAAACAAGTAATCATTCGAATACAATCAACGAGCAAGCACGAGTATAATCAACTAATCATAAAACCTTCAAGAAAGCATTTACCCATGCAAATCCACTAGTTTCATTAGACTCCTTAGTCTATCCACCAAGCAATCAACAGCCAAGCATGTGATCCTAACACGCAACTAATCCGAGGGCTTTGCCAAGGCTCCTCTACTAGACAATCATATCCCAAGTATTGAAAGCGGATTACACTAGTGAATGGCATCCTAATCGGTCACCACTAGACACTTCCGGTTATTAGAAATTGAAAGACGATTACGCTAGTTATTCGCATCCTATATGCATGTCTAGGACCTTTTCCAGTTTTATTAGCTTAGCATGCATACTAGGCATCATAAACGAGAGGTTAAGGCTTTCCCTACCTCAAGGTCCTCCTCTTCAACGCTTCGATGACGTCCGGTGATCACCACTTTGCTCCTTCCTCGGTTCCCGGCGTGATCCTCGCTCCTCTAGCTCGATCCACAACGTCTTAGACACAAAGAAACGCTAAATTAGGCTCCCCTTAGACAGTAAGAAAGACCCCCAAACCCTTCCAAAGTTCAGCTCAAAACCAAGATGCCAAAACCCTCAAGAACCCTCAAGAAACCCTCACCCTGGTGGGTCACGGACCTGGTCACGGATCCGTGACGCTAACCCTCACGGTTACCGTCACGGAGCTGTGACGAGTGCCGTCACGGACTCCCTCACGGAGCCGTGACGTCGCCCGTCACGGGATCCGTCACGGATCCGTGGCGCACCAGGGCAGTTTCGCCCTTCTTCAACCTCTAGCTCCAAAACTCCGAAAAACCACCCTTAAACCCAGAGATTTACCCCTTCCAACTCCCAAAACAGTCCAAATCCTTCAATACTCCTCTACCCATGGTAGGAATCAACACACAAACAAGCTTCCAAGGATTCATCAAATCAAACCCACTTCAAAATTTCCAACAACTATTGATTTCTCAACCAAAATCCAACAAGGTTCATCATCAACACCATCTCTCACCATCTCTACTCAAACCCAACATCATCTAGCACTTTTCACCCAAAACCCAAGAAAATAGATGAAGAGAAATGAGGATTAGAGAGTTCCATTACCTCTAGAGTGATGAGATGAAGAGGATGCTAGTGATTTTGAGGGTGGATGGTTAGAGGAAGACCCCAAATGACTCCTTCTTCTTTGATTTTCCTTCAAACCTCCATGGGAGCTCTCCTTCCTTGCTTCCCCTCTAAGTTTCGGCTACAACAAGAGCAAAATGACTTGATTTTGCTTCTCCAATCCAATATAATACCTAGAAGAAGTAAAGACCTAAAGGCCCTTGAGCTAGATTCCTTTGTAGTAGCTTTTGGGAGGGTAAAAGGGACAATGACCATCCCTTTTTCTCTCCTTCAACCAAAAGAGGACAAGTGTCCCTCTAGCTCGTTTAATTTTCCAAATTACTTTCCAGCACTTTAAAAAAAAGAAGCTTTAGTCGATATAAAGTCTCGTTTTGACCAAAATTGACTTTATCCGATATTATACTCAAACGAAAGGGTTTTCTCCCCTGAAGCCAACTGTGATAATGGCTAATCCGTTTGAGTTCCGGAAAAGTCCCGAGTGACTTCCGGAGTCACCAGTTCGACCGGAAGCGGGTCTTACACCTATGCTCTCTGATTCCGTTTATGCATAGATCTCACGTGTCCATTTCGATGATCCATGATGCTATTTATGACTACCGGGGCACGACGAGTCGATCTAGTTCCTCCTAAAATACGAGAACCTCCCATTCTTCTACTTTGTCTATGGCTGAATGGTTCACGTCGTGCCTAATTATTCGGCCTAACAGATGGATAAAGACTAAGTACCTCTGGGTTTTAGTTTCTCCATACAAACGGCCAATTTCGTCCATCTTGGTCGGAACTGGTGCACAGATGGGGATCTCCCACGACCGGATGCCTTTCCATCCACCCTATACTCTGCCCAGTCAGGTCTAAAGTTGGACTTACCACCACCACGTCATCGTTGACTATCTCCTTCATGACGCACGATGTCCTGTTAAGACCCCAATGTGTGAGTAGGCGACAAGATCACCTAAGCGTACATATAGAAGTAGGCTCACATGACAATTTGGCCCGGGAGGTGACATCTGACCTAATGCATGATAATCTGACTAACCAAGGTCTGGAACTAGGGGGGTCACAATTCTCCGGGCATCCTTAAGAATCCCCCTTATCTTTTAGGGATTCGTAGGCCTAAATACGGGTAGAAACCCAAAGAAAAGGAAATACAATCCCCGTTCACCAACCTTGATTCTCAAGGTGCATCAAGAACTGAGCCTGCAGAAGGGGTATTAAAAGAGCCCTACCGGGGATGGAAGGAGGATAGCCTCCTAGAAGTTCATCCGAGGATTGGTAAATAGCCTTGCCAGGTCCAATGAGGATCTATAGAGAAGGAGTGGAGTCATAAGGAGGTCTCCCATGTTCCCACAAAGGCCGACTACGATTAAAACTTTTCCTCCGCCAACCCATGGGTAGCTCCTCGGCCATCTAAAGTTCTCTCACAAGAACTTTATAAGATCTTTGTACAAGATCGACATGCATTCAGACAATCTAATAGGTTCTTGGTCGAGACTTGGGGTGATCTTTAATGTGTTCTTTGTTTTTGTATTATCTATTTTGGTAGTAAGCATGAGAAGCTCGCGTATTTATTATCAAGCTTGAGTGCTCGTTTCCTTTTCATTTTCATTATGTAAGTTTTCCGTGAGAAAGTAATAATATTATTTTCCTTTTGCTAAAAAAAATATAATAACTTAACAACATGTGCTAAATTACTTTTATACATTATAGTTTTTATCATTTATTTTAGTCTACTTTATAATATACTAAATCCTTGTAACACTTCAAAAATTAAAATAAAAACTAAACATCCAACAAATGAATTATTTTTTTGTAATAGTTGCGATGTGGAATATCAAAACTAGTAGAGCTCGTGTTCCTCAGGTAGGTGATATCATTCTGAATCTAAGGATACCCCTACTAACTTATATGGATTTCGATGCATACATCGCATTCAATCGTGTTTGTCCTTATCGTTTCTGGTTGCCACCCGAGATGAACCCGACATTCGAACGCCATCAAAGATAATTGATACCAAAATCTCCGGGAAATCTAATCTTTAACAACTTTTAACATATGATTAATTAAAATTCGAACAATGCAATTCATATAAGAATCATGAAACCGTTCCTATAACAACACTTTATATTAATTCAATAAATTTAAACGGGCCTAAAAATGAGAATCACGAAAAGTAGTCACATTCATTGTACCAAACATGTTTTTGATAAAGGAAGGATTTGGTAATATTTGGGGAGGATCGTGGTGTTTTGCAGATAATCAAGTTTCTTGCTTGACAATCCAATTATAAATAAACAAAGACCTAATCCATCCACCTCATTGACATCCTCGAATCACTACCTTCTTTTGAATATAAATACATACATAGAATTGGTCTAATATATTGCTTGGACAACAAGAGAAGCAATTCGAAATTTCTTTACCTAATTCCAGCTAATGACTTCATGCATGATATTACGTACCAAACATGTTTTTCTTTTGTGTTGTATTGGTCATCATTTCTTACTTGTATTAGTATTTATTCCAAATCCTCATCTTTCTATCTTTTCGTAATCTTTGTTTTATTCTTATATAAGCTTAATCTTCTACGAAAAACACATGTAATATTTACAAGATCATAATACTTGGACTTGATAATTACAGAACCTAGACACGTAACTACTACATCGTCTCTTGTTTTTGGATGAATTGTATTAGGCAAATCACAACAAATAAACGAGACAATATCAGAAACTTTGATATAGATTAATATAATATAATCGACAGTTTTTAAGCACGTAAGTTAAATCATGATTAGGATTGTAATTCACTTTTTCTTGTTACTTTCCTCTTCCATCAAATCACAAATGTTTAATTTATCTTTTCTTTTGTGTGCTATCTATGTGCTAATAGCAGAACACAATTATTCTTTCCCTATTTTAAGCATTTTAGTTTACTCAATGGGTGTCTTAATCGAGATATTATTATTTTTTATATGTAGAAAACAATTATAAAAAAATCCTTGATTGAAGGTGATTGAAAAGGTTTAGGACCGAACCGACAAATTAAGATCTTCTCTTTTTCAACGTAAAGAGTCCAACGGCCATAAACTGCCGCCAAAGACCAAACCGTTGATCTCAAGCCACGTCCACATTCGTATGTTCCGACAACAACCCCAAACCGTGTACGCCACCGGCTGGCTGACACGTGTTCGATCCCATAACGGTCAAAAGTGAACCTCCTTTTTTAACGGACCGACCGCACTAGCTTTGGAGCTGCGAAAACGACATGCAGTTTTGATTATACTACTAAGTATGGGAACGTGAAGTGCGAGAGTCCCTTAAGACTCTTTTTAATACGTACTGGTTTACTACTAAACGTACTTACCTAACTAAACCTCGTGCTTTTGTGTTGTTTTTGAGTCACTTTTTTGAATTTTTGTGGGAATATATTGTCACGTTTTTTTATGGGAACTGCGGAAACTTCTGGGAATATTCCTGCAGGTTTGATTAATAATGATTTTTTTTGCTTAGGTAAGGTATGGCTAATTAATGACACCATATTCACATGTTTTTTTTCTTAAAAAAAGAAAAGTATACAGTCAAGTAGGCTTTAGAGCAATTAAATGTAATATTTCAGAATTTAATATATTATTTATTATATTTGAGTTGGTTGATTTTAAAAATAATAATATATCATTTTAATGCTCATATTTTATTTAAACGAGATTTTATTAATTTTCATTTTTATGATGACGATGACGAGGTTATGATTATGAACTTAAATGTAAAACTTATAATCATTTGTACATGCATAAAAAATGTTATTGTGATAATTATGTGCACTTTGCAAGAATTAAAATTTATATCGTTATTATTATTACTATTATTATTATTATTATTATTATTTGAATTTCGATTACTAAACCACTCGGAAAAAATAGGCTATGTTTAGAGAAAATAAAGATTAATATACTTATATTCGAATATTAGAAGCTATCAAGCAAAACATTTTTTTTTCAAATAAAACAGTTAGTTCTTTACTTGTGTTATATGAAAATATTTCAAACGAGCTGAGGTATTTGATTTCTATCATCTGCTCTAAAATAAGTTTTTCCATATTCTGAAAATGAATATTCCAAAATCAATGTTACTCATCTTTAATTAAAAGAAATAATTACCATAGATCATTAATAACATTTTATTTGAGAATTATGACTTCAACCATCGCGCTAACATTTTTTGTTATTTCAGCACGTAAATTTTGATTATTAATATATAGTGTTTTTAAACCAACTGGTTATAAAATTTTATATAAAAAATTAATTATGGTGCAATGGGTTTGTAGTTTCCAAGGCACCATAATTTTGATTATTAATTATGGTGCCTTGGAAAGTTTCTGTCAATATGTGAATAATTCATTTTAGCATTCTCTAGTAAGAAGATGAAAGTTTTTTTTTTTGATCGACAAAACAAATTTAAATTAAAACCGTTCTTTGGAAAGAAGAATAGAGTTTTGAAATACAAACACATGAGCAATCCACAATGGATCCTCAACCAACAATCTCTACCACCAGAGAAAACAACAACAGCCTAAGGACGGTCCACTCGGGGAACCTCAAGACCAACAACACAAGGACGGTCCATTCAGGGAACCTCTAAACACCAAACCACAAAGGAGCGCCCAACCAGGGACTTACAAGGATAAAACAGCAGGTAAAGGATAAAACCAACAAGGAAAGCCACTATGGGCAACAAGAACTAGAAGACCAAAAAACCCGAAACATCCGGGCAAGACAGCAGCCACCACCAAGAATTGGCCACTAAGGAGAGCTGGCACACAGGAAGCACTGCAAACCTAATCAAAGTTGAACCAAACTCCTTGTATCATTAGTAACTCTCTATCCTAGCGAGAAAGAGAGAACTAAAAACGCCGGTGGCCAGGACCACAATCGACAGATACAGATTCTCAGTGAAGAATCACTGAGAAACACCACTCTCAACTGATAAAACGAATGGCTTCAGACCAAGAAACAACCTTAAGGACTCACCGGCGGCCAACACCAACACCTATAATCGATGAGCTCGATCACCAAACAGCGGGTCGAGAAGAAGCGAAGCCATTCGAATCAATTGAAAGGAAAGGGTGGGAGAGGAATTACCAAACAAAGATCAGCAAGCAGCGAGGCACGTGTCGAAAAGATGAAGTCCCAGAAGCAGCTAGAGAAGTTCAGCGACGATCCACATCCGCTAGACTTGTAGAAACACGTCTCACGACCTGAGCAAGAACTAGTCACCTCCAGAGACAAGAGAGAGGGTCCACCGTCAAAACAACAATGCCGAAACTGAAGAGTCAGGGCAGACGACGAAGCTCGTACTCAGCCCACCGAAACCTATAATCGATAAACACCGAAAAGAGGCCCAAAAAGGCGGAGGACCGGTATTTCTACCGAGAACGAGCTCCGAACTCTAAACTGGCAGAAGCAAGTCAGATTAAGCCTCCAAAACCAGTAAAAGAGCAGCAGCGAAGCCCAGGTCTAGACCTGGCCCAGATCCAGACCCAGGTCCAGACCCAAACCCAGACCCAAGCCCGAACCCAGGCCCGTACCTTGGCCCGAACGCAGGCCTGAACCCAGGCCCGAACCAAGACCCGAGCCCAAGAAACCCTACCTGACAGCATCAGAAACCAAGGCGACCTTCGAACTTACCGACCCGCGTCCCAAGGCAGTCACCAAAACCAACAACTTCAGCCAACCCACGCCGAGCATTCCACCGGAACTCAACTCCGGCCGGGAAGAGAACGGCGGCTACTCACAGTACAGATCAGACGAAGCCGGAGATCAGAACTCCCAACAAACTGAAACCAAGGGGGAGATGCGACTGAGCCTGGGCCGGAACTCCGGCAACAAGCCACGGAAGGCTGACACGGCGCCATCGTCGGCCAGAAGAACTACGGAGTCACGAGCGCTTCGAAGGAAAGCAAGGCAGGGCCTTTTCCGAGCAGATATGCACTACCGAGCATGAATCCCAGGCTCCTCAAGCACCACTTCGACGAACTGAACTTTCCCTTCTACAGCGAGCTAAGAAGAAACCCAGCCGCGCCCAGAGGAATGGGACACCGGCCGGCGAGCCACCCGTGCCCGAAACAAAGCAATCCAGCTGTAGATCTACCGCCATCCCCACCAAAACGAAAGAGAAAAGTGTGCCACTACCAGATCTACACTAGGACGATGTCGGCGAGCACGAGGACGACTCCGGCGAGCAAGAGGACGACTCCAGCGAGCTTGAGGAGGAAAGGCCGGGACTGAGGTAAGGAGAAGGATGAAAGGGGGCGAAGGGGGAAGCCTCCACCGGTGACTGGCTTGGCCGGAAGCCGTCGTCGTCGCCGGTGGGGGACTAGGAGGAGCGGCGGCTGTGAGGCTTTTTAGGGTTTTGGAAAAACAGACGAGAGAAAGAAAAAAAAAGCACTGTGTTTTGTTTTTCCTAGAAGATGAAAGTTGACATCATTCAAAATAGACACTAAACATTTGGAGATCAACATGTTGTTTGATTGATCAAGTGTTCACAAATCTTAGTTTTAACATCAATTAAGTGAACGGAGACGAGGCAACGTGTAATTCCAATTTAATCATCCAAGAAAAAAATCAAATGATTGATTGAGGGACCATGTTTTTGTCCCAAATCCCAATCACATGTGACCATGTTGTATGATTAGTTGATTGCAAATTAGGCTGTCCTAACAAGATATGGGCCATTAAGTTCTCATTCAAGTAATTATCTATATATGTTTTGGTCTTCTAAATCTACCACCTAATTAATCATATCTTCTGGCCCAAACTTGTATTGGACCCACCTTGGGATTAGGTCTAAATGTTTAATTAGGTGTAGATTTCATAGAAAACTGGTGTAAATTTCATACAAACCCACCAAATATTACACCAAAATTTTATCTTTACTTTTAATGGTGACAAATAATTAAAACTAATGGGTTATCCAAACATAATTCTAACATCACTGTACATGAATTGGCCCTGAGATGGGTCTCTGTACGATGTACTGCCTTTCTCATTTACTATTACCGTTAAGGTCTCTAAGGATCTCCGGTTTCCCATTCCTCCTCTCCGTCTTCTGATATGGCCTATGAGGCATCACAATATCGCTTACGTCGGTTATAATACTAAAAGGTTTAGAGAACTATTGTTCAACTATTTTGACCTCATTCTCGTGGTCGGAAAACTTATACTGTGATGCACACCTATGTAATATCTTGAATCAGTAATATTGCACCCTTCATTCAAAAATACATCACTCAATTTTCATCATGATCATTTGGTGATTTGGAGGGATTAGGAATCTCCAACCCAATACATCATTTGCTCTAGGTTTTACGATAAAAATATATAAAAATTGTTACATATTTAATAGAAAATTAAACCTCATATACTTATCCATTTTTATTTATTTTTAGGATAAAAACCTGTTAAGGTTGAATTTACTGTTTTGATGTAGAACATCTACCTATGAGTTGGAGTTGCTTTAACACTTCAAATTTGGAGGGGCACTACAACAGTACACCGAATAAAGAGTTAGAGATACAGTGAGTTAGAGCTGAAATTGCTACATATACCAAATAGAGCTGAAATGGCTACATATACCAAATAGTTTGATGTATTTGAAGTGGATTGGAGTTGCTCTCATACTTGAAGGGCACTGTAATAATACACCAGAAACCTGTTGTGTTGGTTACTGCTTGTGTTTTTTATTTTTCTTTTAATCTCCTTTTGAGTTGTCTCTCTTTTCGAGATTTGAAGTTTTGATAAAACTTCTCTTATTAAAAAAACACCAAAAACTTAGTAGGGGTGGATTGATTATCCTCAGAGTACTTGCGACAGTCGTGGCATGCGTATCGTTCTAAGACTTGTGACGGTTCTGCCACGGCTCGTCGTTGCAGGGCGTCGTTGCAGAGGGATCGTGGCACTGTGTCGTTGTAGCGCCAACGGCTATTCGGCGGCCCACTTACAAGCCGACTCGTGTCGGCACCGAAATTAAAAAAAAAAAACTAAATTTTACTATATATACAAATTAACCCCTACCTCCAAAATCACTTATTCTCTTCTACACACAAGCTCCCTTTCTTCTTCTCTCTTGTTGTGTATTTTTTTTCGATGGAGAATTTTCCAACAATGGAGAAAGTGCAGCAAATGACTCCCAGACAAATAGATTAAGCGATGAGTAGGCTGGTCCGGTTTCACATCGTCACTCGCCCGAGCCGAATATGTGATAGGAGCTCACTCGTAGTGATCATGACTGCTTGTGTTATCCTACACAACATGATCGTTGAGGATCAACGGAGTCTGTGGCCCACTCATCCGTTTGCAGATATTGGTATCCCGGACTCAAACATCCGTAGAGGACCACCACCAGCGGTGAACATGGACAATATCACGGGGCATAGAATAAGGATTTGGGATCGGGATGTTCATCACCAACTCCACGATGATCTCATTGAACACATTTGGACTAGATACGGAGATGGCGACGACAATTAAATATTAATTGTCAATTTTAATGTATTTTATATATGACTTTAAATAAAAAATAGTAGTTATGCATTTTATATTTGGCTTTAAACAAAAATAGTATTTATATTTGGGGTGCTTTTGTAAATATAGAAAGTTCACACCATAGCTCTTTACTACTAGTCATAGTATACCATTGGAGAGACCATGGTATGAGGTAGTAGTATGGATGAGAGTGAAAGCCAAAAAACACCATTTACCATGACTCAATACTACTAATCATGGCATAGCATTGTGGATGCTCTTATGCCATCTACAATATTCAAAAATTGGCTTAATACTATTGCTTTAAAATTAGAATATTAACATTACATATTTAACCATAGTGTTTGATAGTCCAACATTTTATCATTTGAACACACAATGTTTGATGATTTAATATTATTATCAGGAAAATTTTCAATATAATATCATATCAAACGCTTATTTATAGGATATTATCCTGTCATAATTTTTTTATAATATAATACATTGCTAAACATTTATTTGCAAGATAATATCTTGGCATATTTTGTTTTGCAATATAATACCTAACCAAAGATTTAACCACGGTTTGGTGCCTAACCATTAACTTTCTGCTATTTTTTCATCCAAAAAGTATAAAAAGTTTAAAATATCACTCACCATGAAACGTCAAAATTGCCCTTCAATCATATTCAAAATTTCAAAATCTACCATAAAAAATCAAATATATAAAAATCTGACAATTTGAAGATGAATGAAAGATAATTTTGACATTTCATGGTGATGGCTAGTTTTTACTTTTTACACTTTTTGGATGGAAAAATAACGGAAAGTTAACGGTTAGGTACCAAACTATGGATAGATGTTTGGCAGGGTATTATAGTGCAAAAAAAATTATGATAGGGATATTATCTTGCAAAAAAAGTTATCTTAGGATATTATCTTGCAAATAAATATTTGACAGAGTATTATATTACAAAACAAATTATAACAAAATATTATCTTGAAAATAAACATTTGACAAGGTATTATATTACAATTTTCCCTTATTGCTATTATTTGACCTTGTTCAACTTTTTGTTATGTTATTTTTATTTGAGATAAACGATTAGATATATTAATAATAATAGAAAGTGTTTACATGGTTGGAAAACACTAAACATAGTGGAATATAAATAACCAAAATAAACGAATTCCCACGATAGAGGATACTCAAACAGAATAATAAAGAACTCAAATTTTCCGACTACTTCCTGAAGGCGCCTGGAGGTTGATACTACGGTAGCGTCTGGCGACACCGATACATCGAGTCTAGACTAGCGGAAGCTAAGATCGAGCTGACCCCTTACCGGATATAGATACTAGTGGACTAAATACTCCCCCAGGATGTCAGCGTGCGTCGTCCTCCCTTAACTGATATTGGTAGGGCTCCTAAACGCGAAAATTCTAACCTCTGAGCTGGTAGGGAAGTACCGTGCCGGCTTTTGGTGGAACCGCTGCCACCTTACGTCCAGAGGGGCGGTGCAAGCGGCCGGCCCCCTTTGGACCTCCTCGGACTCATTCCGTGAGGCGATTGTGCCATGAGCCCCCCGCCGCTATATGTGTTGCGCCTAATAAATCTCCACCTTTCGGATCCTAATCGAATCTTGGTGTGATACCCGACCCCAGCTCCTGACCCACCCCCAGCTCCTGGCCCGCCTAGAAAGGGAAATCCGTCACCGGCCCAAGCCCAGCCCCGTCCTTCTGTCTCGCCCCCCTGAACCGGGCCCACCTCGTATCTCCCATTAGGCCCAATCCTTGGTTAGGCCCAGGCCCATCGATCGGTCGTGCGAAACTCTCAGAGGTTCCTTCCCCGGTCGCCTTTTCCACTTCCCCGAGTTACTTCCATCCGTCCCTCCCTTCACGTTCTCCGGCGAGGTATGTCGCAGATGGTTCGAAAAAAACGGGGAGGCAGACCCCGATCTCGGACGCTGCTCCCGTTGGTGTTCCCTGGTCTCCTCTCCGCCCGGTCGAGGACGAGGACAAGATCTGATCGCCAGGGTGCGTCGCAATAAACCCCCGCGATATCCCATCACCTTTCCTTGCGCGTTCCGGCCTCCTAGGCCCCTTGTAGACGTCGGTGGACCTCCCTTCTCCCGACAAGCCGAGAAACCGAGACGAATCGTCTCCCCCGATACCCCATCTAAAACCGACGATAGGGATCGTGGACAAGTACGAGCCGAGGAGTGATTGAGGATGAACAGAAAGTCGCTGCCTCTTCCCCATCGATGTCCCCACTGCTCACATGGTGGTACTGATTGGTAGGAGGAGAAGAATCCATTACCGTCGTTATTCGCAAAACCCTAAAAAGAGCTGCACCTTTTTCAGAGGATATCCTACAAGTTAATTTCCACTTCTCACTTTTTGTTATGCTATGTTGTTAGCTAACAATTCATCAAGAAATTAACATCAATACAATAGAATAGATTGATGTTGAATACTATATACACCAATTTTAAATGAAAAACGATTATGGTGTAATATTTGTGTCCACAAAATAAGTGATGACAAACCTTAAAGTTGTTAAATTATATCATATTGGGCAAGTCCATGCAAAATTATGTACCATCTTTTAGCCACACATACGAATATCTAGATTTTGTGTATGATTGATAAGTGATGTTGAAGCATCCCATACTTCGGGAAAAAACGTGAAATTAGTGGCTGTTTAAATAAAAAAAATTATTTTAGGGTAATATCATTTAAACTACGCCTAATCATGCCTATTTTTTTACATTTTCTTGAGAAGAACAGATAATATTATTACTGGAAAATGAAATAGGTTGACGAGCACATAATTGTACTCATCTTACAGGATAGAATCCAACTAAAAACAGAAAGCAATAACAGAAATCTAAAAGTTGCTCGATGCTTAGGGGCGGTTGAAGGGGGATATCTGCGGTAGCATCCAGCGGAACACTGGATACCGATACAACATACTTCGACCAAATGGCACTGGCCGAGCCAGCCAAGTGAGAGGGGAATACTGGTGGACTGCCATCTCCCCCGGTGAGTCAGCGTGCGTCGTCCTCCCTTGACTGATAATGTTAGGGCTCCTGAACGCGGGATTGCTGACACCGGACTGGTAGGGGAGACAGATATCGACTGTCGATGGTACCCTCGCCATCTATCCGCCAGGAAGGGGTCACAGTCGACCACCCCCTTCCTGGGCCTCCTCGGACTCATTCTTGGAGGCGGGGGGTGCTTGTGGCCCCCCGCCATTGCTATGTGTGACGCCCCATCATAATTACGAGACATCATCGAGATCCGTGCCAAAACATACCCGGGATCCGCCCCGGCCTGTGTAACCGCCCCTGATGGGCCAACCCACGGGGGTTTGCCTCTGCCCGACCCCGGACCACCCAGACTTCCATACCCGAGATCATCGACCCGCCTCCCAATCGAACCTGGCCCCGTCCTCGTCCTCACTATTCCTGCAAACATGCCCTGGCCCATGACCAGGTCATGGATGCCCAACCCACACCCGAGACGGAATTGGGCCCGGCCCGGGCCAGCGACCCGGACCTCTTCATCTCCCTCATCGTGGCGCAGAACCCTAAGCCATCCCGTCCCCGACGTAGCCGCCGCACCTGTCACCCCCGCCGAGCTCTCCACGGCCTTCCCCACATCGACCTGATGCGGGCGTGACCGTGCCGCCCTTGTAACGAGAAACCCTTTTACGGGCCGCTCCTGCCACGACACCCCATCGGAAAACACTGATGGGTGATTGTCAGATCGACTTTTGAACCAAGACAACGGATGCATTGACGGAGTTGTCGCCCATGGCGATCGTGCTCCTTCTCCACCGTTTTGCTCGACGAAAGGAGGTTGCCGAAAACCGCCACCTCCCTTGATCGCGAAACCCTAGATGTATAGAGCCGCATATCCCATGAATACCTGAAGAAATGTTGTGGGATGAATTGTACTCGGCCTCGGCTCCATGGCATATTGGCATAGAGGAGAAGCCAGCCATGGAGAAGAGCCACCGAGATCGTCGTTGCCGCCAAAGGGGAATAGGGCATGGCGGCGGCGTTGTTCTCAACGCAAGCGAATTGCCTATTTTTTTACATAATTATCTTAACTAAAATATTCGTTTGGACGGTACCTAAGTTTTCGAAGATTTCACGTTACTTCAAATGGATAGGGGGGTGATATGAAAATACGAAATCCTCCATACGATTTTTTGGAAACTTAAGGTATTATCCATAAGATTTAAGAACTTAATGTAATTATATGAAATTTACATATAATTATGTATATATAACCGATTATATGATTTATAACTTTAATATGACGTCATATGAGTCTAATTCAGTCCGAAACACACCTAACTCGTTACTAGCCACTCGATATGGTTTGGGTGACATTTGGCATCCATCCCAAGACAAGTAGGTACTTGGCAGAGTCTCATAGAAACCCAAGACCTAAAATTGTGAATGAGAAAGAATCGAAGCCCCATAAAAGTGAAGACAAAAATGCCAAGTTGAAGGTTCATGTGGTGTCAAATAGAACCAAATTAGGGACCAAATCCACCTGGTAAACAAGGAGCCCTAGATCACCACCACTTGCCCGTTTCACAATCTAATAAAAGCTTCCATGTGCTCCTAACATATATGTCACTGTTCGGAGAGTTTCAAGTTACTCAAAACATCCAGATTCCATTTATTACAACACCGATCGACATGTTTGTATAACCAAACAAATACAGACCTTTCACCTTGAAAAGTTCCAGTGTCCACCATTTGTCATTGTGGCACTTTTCCTTGGGGGGGAAATGGACCCGGTTCGAGAGCAACTCTTGCAGAGAGAGACATGTTTCTTCATTAGGAAGGATTCGTATGTATGACATCTGAATTAAGGATATCGTATAATGTTGTCACTTCATCCACAACCTTTTGTTGGAGAACATCCAATGATCCATGGTTAATAGCCTACCTAAATAATGATTTTTATTATAACTCAGCGTCCCACGATAATATTCGTGCAGGGCTTTCAGGTTGGGTTAACAAGGATTAACATTGTTTTTTTATCAACAAAACAAATTTAAATTAAGTCTCTCTAAAAAAAAGCTTTCATTTACATGCATGGGTTAACAATCGGGACCAAGAACCACTCACCAAGTCAAACCTCTAGAAGCCGCTTTTAAGTGACTTATTCGGAAATTTCGTTTACAATTAAAGTTATCATTATTTCATTTTCCTATCGCTTTGGTTTTTCATTTAGGATATTTTCTTATATGGGTGGGTTGTTCATGCCCTAGCATGATAGGTAGATCTTTCATGCCTTGTTAGAGGTGTCAAGTCGCAAAAAAGTAAGGTTGAAGGGAGTAGATTGTAGACCACCATTTTTTATCCACAAATATCTTCGTATTCGTGTGCTTCTCGATCTTGTTCACGTTTTTTATATCTATATGAATTAATTGAAAACCACATAAAATAGTTCTAGTATGTATTTAGTGAAAATCAAGGGTGTCATTACCTATTGAGGCAGGTATAAAATGATATGAATTAACTTATTTCTTGTTGACCATGTCGACCCTGAATAATATCAGCGAACAAAACCAAATAATGCTTGACATTATTGGTGGAAGTAGAGGTTTCAATAGGGCTATGATGTTGGTGCAAGTTGTGTTTTTGTTTGGGTGTACATATTGGGTGTTTTGTGCAAGAATGGTGGAGTGGAGACACATGGACATGGAGGATCAAGTTGCCAATATTGTCGATGGCAAAGAATTTGGGAGTGTTGTTGATGATGATGATGATGTGGGGACTCTATTCCATGGGACAGGGAACAAATCATTTATAGAGCCTAACACAAAACCCTTGTGTTGTTTCATCAAGTGAGGGAACCACTTGTCAAGTGTAGGGAGAGGACCCTATTTTGTGACTCCTCCTTGATCTTTTCCTCTCACTCACACCCACTTGTGTGCTTTTTTTATTTCTTTATTATAAAAGTATTGCACAATTTTTTTCCAACTATATTTAAAAGGTCAACTTATTTTATTTTATTTTTATGTATCATCGTCGGTCAAATTATTTTGGGACATTTACTTATCAGGTCTAAATTGCAGGCGAGTAGAGTATAAACATGACATCAAGGTTTGGTATTCGATATATACCTTACTGACCAATGATTCATATGTTCTTTCACGTGTAGAGCCTCACATGACATGAATCATGTTGGCCTAATTGACACGTGAGGAAGAGTATTAGCTCCCTGAATCTAAAATATATGAACTTCGTCACCACTCCATCTTGAGACTTCTATCAATCATTTTCAAGTTCTTGATGATAGAATTTTAAAATGGCTTCGGTCGACTAAAACCCATAGTCACAATAACGAAAACTTAGGTTTGGTTGAATGATGCATATAGTTTATATATGTATGAGATCTCGAGTTCGAATCTTGATATATACATGATTGGATTAATATTTAAATTATAAATTGTCCATAAAAGAAAAGGGTACCATGCATGGATATGTACCTTTCTATTTCAAGTGAGGGCCCAATGTTCACACGATATAATTGGGCCGAACCCATTGTTTTCAAAATGGGCTTTCGGGGAAGATCTCTAGAATTGACATGCTTGGTGGAGCAGCTTCAGCTATATGGTAAGAGTATTGATGAGTTGGATCTGATGAAGAGGAAATTATTGAGTTATTCTTCAACAATTGGGCCCTAAGGCCCAATCAAACTTCACAAATTAATTTAAAATTGACACACGCAAAACACGTGTAGGAAATGTAGAAAGCTTAAAGAATATCATTGTGTAGAATTGGTTATATGGCAGAGATGAATGATTAAAACGCTGAAATGGAACAGAGCATTTTATTCAGTTCCCACTTCCCACTACTGAAAAATAAATTAAAAAGCAGAGCCCAAACATCTAAAAGGAAAAAGGCCATTTTTTAAATAATAAATTAAAATCCTCTTCAGTACTGTTTTTAGGAATGGCAACGGGGCAGGTTTTATAATACCCGACCCCGATCCGATCCCCAAAGCTTTTTTCCGTCCCCGTCCGAACCCGACTTTGCCCCGATGAGCCCCCACCCCGGCCTAAACCCGTTCGGGTCGGGGATTCCCCGATCCACCCCACACCAATTCTCTCTCGAAAAGAAATTGTGAGGACTTAATAATTATTAAACTAATAAGACCCAGAAAATTGGATCAATAAAAATAATTTACTACTAGTTCAATATATAGAGCCCAAGTAAGTATGGATTCAACAATAGAACTTAGAAGAAATATGAGTTAGAACCAAAAAGATGAATCTGATTTTATAGAGACAAGAAGAGGTGATTTTTTTTTGAAGAACAAGAGGTGATTTTGTATAATGTGAGCGGTGTGGGACTTTGGCAGGTGTTTGGAATAAAATAAGAATTATTTGATTATATTAGAAAAACATACTAGGAACCATAAGTTGTTCGTAGCTGAGTTGGTAATTTGGTTTAGTTATTTTTTTTGAGCGAAATGTGCAATATTATTTATCAATCATGAATATATAAATGTGCATCGAGGAACAAGCTCCTCGACCACTGAGAGAGGGTCGGAATTGATGAACAATGGTTCTCTGACCATTTTAGTACCATAACAGCCATTGACGGTGTTTTGATACCTCACGGGCAATGATAGAAGACGAGTGGAGAGACTAGAAGACCAGAGATCTAGAGGGACCTCAACGGTAAAATGGATGGGGGGAGGCAACGCATCATACAGGGACCCCTCCCAGGTCCAGTCCCTGATGCATGGTTCACTACTCGTTCCTCTTGGCGGGGCTGCTTGCCCGCCCTGACTTGACCCTCACGAGGATCCCTGGTCGCCGACCTTTTGAGGGTACTCTGGCCAACCCCCAATCCAGCCGCTCTGGACAATGCCGCCTCCGTTGCTCCCACTTCCGCACGAGCTCCTGCATCCTAAGCGGAAAGTCGCGGCAGAACCCCTAGACGAGAGACATGAGGCTGAGGTAAAGCCATATTGGTCGATCCTTGAATCTCCAGCCGAGGAGGCGTGGGAGTCCGAGGAGCTTTGGTTAGCTTCAAAGGACCTAGCGGGGCGAAAAACGGAGGGGTTAGGTAGGCTGGCCGTCTCCCCCCAGTTTGTGGCATACCGTTTGACCTGTTTCTCCCTGTCATACTCCAAAAAGAAAGAGCCAAATCGAGGTGGCACCCGAACCGCCCACGTACAGTCCTTCAGGATATGACCTAGCCGGCCATAGTTATAGTAGAAGCTCGGAAGCTTTGAGTACGTGAGCTCCACACTGATAGGCTCCGGGAACTCAGGGAACTGGAGCACCAGCCCCTTTCTCAGGGGCCTTTCCAGGAGGTTCCATAATTGGACCGTGACGGTCCCTCCCCAACACATGCCCCTTTGGTCACATGGGACATCTACACACATCCCCAGGGTATCCCCGATAGAGACACCCGTCTCTCTCGTCCGAACCAGAGGCGGTAGTCCCCTAACATGGACCCGTAATTATACCAGGTCAAGAGCATGCACCTCCCGAGCGCACATGTCCAAGTCCTCAAGCAACATGACTCAACCATCAAAGCACCAGGGTTCTTTACCACGAACCCACGTCCTAGACTCCTAAGACCAGAAGTAGAAGCTGAATAGTCCCGACCCTAGGTCTTTGACCACTAGCCCTTCCGCAGCCTTATCTCATGCATCTGTGGGGGCTTTGGTGACCAAAGCCGGCCTATCATCCCCCATTGTTGGCGAGCCAGTTCCGCTGATATCGTTGCCTGAGATGCCGAGACCACCACCTCAATCTCTACTTCATCGCCAAAAGAGCAGGACGAAAACCCGTCCTGCAGACCCTCCAGAGAAGACTGAAAATCCGCCTCTTTGGCAGTCCCAGACGAAGGGAATTCCTCTGTGAGGAGATGCTTCGACCGGTCTCGGGTCATCCCTTGTGGGGTAGTTAGAACCGCCGGTATGAGTGGAAAGTTGATTGGGTTGGGGAGACACCGCCCTAGCCCCAAGGCCAGGGCCTCCGTTCTTGGAAGCTCCTCCATAGGAGCCTTTTCTTTCGTTGGATCTCTCTGTAATGCGAGAGGTCCCTTAGGGTTAGGCCCCACTTCATCAGATGTAGGGATAACCACCTGCGCCCACGTAATTTTTGGGGTGGAGCCCGATCTGGGTCAAGGCTCGGAGGGGTTGAACCCCTAGGTAGGGTCGGGGTAGCACCGAGGGTTGGCTTAGCCCTTGATTCCCCACTACCAATATCGATACACGCCCCAACCCTAGACACCCCGATCCCATCACCAGTGATCAGCGGAGCCCTAGGTTTCCTGTCCCTATCAGTCGGAACCAGAGAAAGGTCATGATCGATTGGGGAGCCGACATGAGAGGGTGGGGGCGGAAGAGGGAGGAAAGGTCAGAAGACCATTACTTGGAGTGTAAGTCACCCCAGGGCGGTGCAAAGGCCTCCCCCTCTTCGGCTTAGGAGCCGGTACCGGAGAAACCGATCTGAAAGAGAAGCCTCATGTCGGGATCGGACCTAGTGGCAGAGGGGTCGCGGGGAGTTGAAGGGGCGGTTCAACCACGGTAGACTTGGGTTTACGACGACGATGAACCTTGTCCCTAGCCAAAGCATAGGGTCGAGAGGAAGGAAGAGGGAGGAGAGGGCCACAGGTAAGAGCGACGATTTCTGGGGCAGGAACCATGACAGTAGTGGATGCAGCGGCGGTGGAGGAGGGGGTAGAAAGCACCATAACGTAAGCTAGGGCTAGGAGAGGGTCTCAAAGGTGAGAGATAATTTGTTAATTATTTAGTTGGTTTTGGTTTAGTTATTTATGAGAGTCATGGGTTCGAGTCCCACTTATTGCACTTTTAATTTTATCATATATACGCTACATACTTTATATTTATATAATACTAACATGAAGTTAACATCAAATAATCTTAGTTGAGTTGGTGAAACCTCAAACCTGACTAACAGGTCTTGTGTACAAACCATGCTCTTGTGTTTTTTTGAGTAAGACTAGAGGAGTAGCTTGTGGGCCTGTGCTGGACTTGGGCCTATCGGGGCGGGGCTTATCAATCCTAACTTCGGCCCGGACTCGGTCAACTCCCTGATCCCCGACCCAGATGTGAATATACCAGATCTGAACCCGACCCGATCGGTTCGAGATCACCGGGTCCTCATCGAGGCCGGGTCAAATTTCCATCCCTAACTGTTTTGTCCATTTGGTGAATTTCTTGCGTTAATTGATGATTTTTTTTGTGTATTACTTCACTTTAATTATAATCTCCTTAGGATTTAATTGGAAAATTTTGTTTTGATATCTTTTTCTTTATTATTGTCGATCGCTTCTCACTTCACCTTCGAAGATTCTCTCCGTCTCTATTATTGTCGATCTAGATGATTACCAAGTTTGTTGCATGGAGTCTATATCAGTCCAACCCCCCGTTCTACAGGTGTTGAACACCGATAAGGTACGTCCTCTCCAGCCCAACTCTGTCGTTTCCCAAACACCGATCACGTTTGGCAAACCCAGTTATATGCCACCGGTCCGGAGTATCGAACACTTCAAACCCTTCTGATACCAAAAGAAGGCCAAACGGCCGACTCTAAAACCCCTCCGACACTTACCCTCAATGACTGTGAATCCACTGCCCATTCTGGCATCGAATCCACTACGAGATCATCGATCAGAAATGGCCTCCGATATTGTATCGATGACGATCACGACCAAATCTCCACGATCATCGCCTCCAACCCCCTCGGTTCCCATGACCACTACTCGTTTGGGAGTGTTGACGCATGCAATGCTCCCCTAGTATCCCTCCCAATCGAAGCCCAGGGAGTATCGATGAACATATCCAGGGTCAGCCTATGGTTGCACCTAAATGGAGTATGACCTCGGGGTGAGAGATATATCCCAAAAGGATAGACTAAAATTAAAGACCCATCTATTAGGCATACAACCGATGGTATTATGACCCACCTAGACCTAGGTCGGTCTCCTATGGAAATCATTGTGGCACTTCAAGAGAGCTTTAATAGCCTCCAGATGAAGGAGAACGAGGATGAGAATATATTACTCCCTGAAAATCCCAAGAATGATCGTATCAGGGACCATACCAAATTTAACTTGGTTGGTAGAATATTCACACTACAAGAATATGATCAGAAAATCGTCAAAGACGTCATGAGTAAGGCCTGGAATCATGAGGAATTGGTGATTAGGGACTTAGGATGGGGAACCTCAGGGTTCTACTTCACATCCCATGTGGAAAAATATCATATTCGACGGTTTGAACCATGGTCTATCAAGAATATACCACTCATTATCAAAGACCTCATACCAGGAGTGAACCCGAAAACCCTCCCATTATCCAAACTCCAATTATGGGCAGTGATATCAGACCTCCCATGGGATAGCCTAACTTAGGCAACAAGATGGAGGATAGACGATGCACTCGGGGGTTGTGTGGATGTCCGAATGGATACCTCAAACATGGGTAGCAGAGGTGTACTCCGAGTGCGTTTTTGGAAGGATTTGGCTACACCACTTAGGCGCACGATCAAGGCTATCATGTATGATCACACGACACCAATCAGGGTCCGTCTCCAATACGTCCGCCAGCCAGCCTTTTGTTTCCACTATGGATACATCGGACACCAGGTGAGCGACTACAGACGGAGGGACCCACTTCATCCGATGGGACCACTAAAGTACGATCTTTCTCTTATGGCTCCAAAAATTCCTCACATCAAGGCAAGCATTCGAAGGACTTGGTCTGAACCCGTTCCGACCAAACATAACTCCGATAGGGATTGGAATATGCAGACCACACACACCCCTAGGACGCTCTAGGAATTGAGACCCATTGTCCCCTCGAGCTTCGCCTTCCTAGCCCTCCCAACTCCGACATTGATGAACTATCTCCCGCCTAAACCAGTGGCCCATACTTGGACCCGAATGATTGGACCCTCATCCCCCAACCCACTCATGCCACCTTCTCTAGTCATGGATCAAACTATGCTTAAGAGGATGATCTTGATCGTTTCGAAAATAGAGAAGACCCATGAGGAAAATGGAGGACCGTCGGCCTAGATCACCCCATTTGAGGCCCCGTTAACCCGCCAAACAAGGAAAGGGACCGCTAAGTTTAGCCTGAAGAATGAACAAATTATTTTTGTGATACAAGCCCCCAAGAAAAAGAAATTTGGATGACCCAACACCAAATACGAGGAAATATGTACTAGAGAAGGACGAGGCGAGGCCTGACAAGCAGCCTCGCCAAGGTCAATGGTGTCGCCCCACTGCATTGGAGTGTGCATGAGGATGCATACTCCACCCTGCTCTACTCGGTGGAATCCTGAAACACAGATCCTCCTCTCTCCCAGTGTTCTCCCCAACCGCCTGGGCCACATAGTTCCAAACCATTTTCTTGCACCTAGTAAGACACATGAACTCGATCAGTGATCGACTACTGTATAAGCGTCTCCCGTGTTTCTGATTCACGTGTCGTTGTTAGTGTATATTGACGTGGACTTTCCTCGGGGGAATGAAGATGGTCAGCTACTCAACCCCAAGTTTTACCTATCATTGATGGTTAAGAAAGATTATACTTATATTGAATAACCCAAAATAAATATATTCTAACACTTACACACTCAACATTCCAACTCTTAGTAACCCAATCTTCAAATCACGGAACCCAAAAACACATCTTTTTTTTTTCTGCCACTACTACACATACTCTAAACAAAAGTTCACTATCTAGCCTAACTTTAGCATCATCAACAATATCATAAAGGAAATTCGGTTTTGGCCATATTGTCTTAACAGAGGAATATTGAAGTTAGGAAGAATGTTCATGAGGTCACGAATCCAAATTATGACAACGAGTAGAATAATACTAGTCATGTTAGTATTGTTTTTATTTGGTACGTTTTCAAGGTTTTTAGACACCTTCTCCTACCCCTAAAGTACCGTATCGCCGCCACCCTACGCCTTCGTCAATGACGACCATAGTTGTGTCTGTTGTTGGCGGAGGTCTCCCTCCTATTCCTCTCCCCTCACCCCGGCCTTCTCTCCCCTTATTCTCTATGTTTTACTCGTGTTTCCGGTGAGCACGCCCTCCCCATCTGTGTATCCGGTGACCGGGTCCTACTGAAGTCCTCGCCAACTCATTGGATCTTTGCCTTGGGTACACATTCGCTGCTTCAAGGACTCATATCTGGATGGTCTATCATGACCTGATCGGCTTGAGGTCTATTCTGACCTGGTTTTAGGCGTTCCTAGCTTCCCCCTTCGTTTGTCCCTATCTCCGGCTTCATTGGTGCTTCCTCCGTCTGCATAGTATAGGCTCTAGGCTCGGGTCTCCAAGTTCGCCTAGGTCTAGATCTAAAGCATGATCTGCCCTTGATGAATGGGTTTGCTCCAACCATTTCCTTTTGGTCGTTTCCGTTCTCCAGAGCGTGCTTGGTGGTCCTTGGATATCTAAAGCTCTCCTAGTGAGTCCTTTTTGTTCCGCCCACGCCTCCCCTGTTGCGTGACGGCTTGATGGTTGCTCTGTGATGGAGCTATGAGTTTATCTTGCTATTGGGTTGTTGCCTCGGATAGTGTTTGTCCTCTCTTCCTTTGGCTACGTTTTGTGAACTTGGAGAAGCTCTGGTGGTTATGTTGTGTTGTGGGGCAGAGTTTGTTGCACTGGTGTGGGATCTCAACGAGGTTTTTCGAAGAAATTTGAAAAGATATTGCCCTTGCTCTTAATATCCTACCGTGGCACCTTCAGATCCGACCTATGTGGCGGCTGATCAAGTCATTAATATTTTTGTGAGGAGTGGTGGTTGTGGTGACAACAAACTCAAGGAGTATGGTCTGGTTTTGGTGTTGGTCACAAAAGTTCACGGCTCTACTGGGATCTGTTCCATCAATGGTGCTGGCGGAGCCTCTTTTGTTTCGTCAGAGGTGACTAGATTTAGTTCTTGTCATGGGGCGCGTTTCTTTATCAACCCAAATGTTGATTGTTGTGGAGCTAGTCTAGTCATATCTCCTGGATCATCTGGTCGCTTGGCATTTCGTTTCATACTTTGTCTTGGGACGCGTTTCTTTATCCAACCGGGTTTTGATCGTCATAGATATGGCGGTTCTTCGTGGTGTTGGTACTGAAACTCCTGCTATTTTTCTTAAGATAATTGTCCCCACATTGTCCCTTTAGCGTTATCTTCTTGGTTTTCAATTGGTTCCTTTCACATTCGTGGTTAGGGCACGCTGGTTTAAGGTGTTGAGCGACAACCAGTGGTTTGACCATTGTGCCTTTTAACTGTACTCTTGTAGATTCGATTTCTAGGTTCAATGTGTTCGGGTGGGTTTTACCCTTCGATCTGTCTCTATCGTTTGTGGTGTTGGCCACCGACTTGTTAGTGTCCGCCTTCCAATCTCGGTGACTGGTTGATGGTTCTTATGAGACAGGGTGTTATAATTTCTATGCAACCGGTTGAGATTTTTTCAGTATCATTTGATTTTAATGGTTGGAAAATCCGGGTTTTGACCTATTTTTTGTGCTTCATGGTAGGAAAATCAAGGTTTTTAGACCTAGTTTACTATTTTTTGCTTAATGTTTGTTAAATTTAGGTCTTTAGACCTTTCCAGTCTTTCAGTGTATTTCCCCTTGTTGGGATTATGGTGAGGCTAAGCTTACATGCCAACCCTCGAGTTTGTTTTCGGTATTGGTGGTTGGTTTTTTCTTGATATTTTCCTTATAGTTGGATGCGTTATTCTTTGAGATTTGTGGCTTGTAGCTAGACTTTCTTACACTCCTCTTTCATCCCAAGAGAGGTTCTAGTTTAAATTTGATTTCCCGATAAAAAAGGGTTATCAAACTCGTGGTTTTAGGTTAACCAACGAGCATGTACCTCATAAAGTATGGAGGGTGGGTCTAACTTAAGTTTAGACGGGATTAGTGGCTTTCAATCGGCTTATCTTTATATTTAGTCTTTTTTGCTTAATGAAATTATATTATTTTTTTGTCAAAAAATAAAGAATTTTGTACTAGTAGCCCATATGAATATTTATGATCAACAACTTATCATTCATATATTTTTTCAGAATATATTTTTATTTTATTTTTAAATTATGTGTATCAAGAAATAAAAAATCACAATTTTAATTATTGATACAACATTTTTCTAGTAAAGAAAAGTGATAATATATTAATTTATGATCACTAAGCGGTACATTGCATCACTTTGCACTAACCACTTTGCAACCAAAGACAAAGCACCAACATTCTCGCTTTCGTTACCTTTTTAGGAATAAAATGCACTAATTTCATTTGTATAATTTTTTTTTGATAATTCATTTGTATAACTAGATTCATTGTTTAATTCACAATTATTTTAAATTAGAGGAAGTAGCTGTTAATACCAAGAACATAACCTTATCAGTTCAATAATAATAATAAAAATAAAAAGAACATAACCTTAACATGAGAGATTTTTGAGAAAACATGACAATATTACAAATAATTAAAGCATTCAGGTGGTCGCAAGACTGTTATCACCATACAAACCAAAAATCTATAATAAAACTAGAAATCAAGTGTTGAATAGTAAATGTTGCTAATGGGCATAGAGACGGTCGGAGAGGGAAAACTGCAGTAGCATCCAAAGACACCGATACAACATGCTCCAACCATAAGACACTGATCGAGCAGACCAAGTGGATAGTTTATAGTGGTGGACCGATATCTCTCCCGAAAAGTCAGCGTGTGTCGTCCTCCCTTTACTGATAAATGTAGGGCTCTTAAACGCGGGATTGCTGACCCCAAACTGGGAGGGGAGAATCTTGTCGACTATTGGCAGAACTGTTGCCACCATTCTGCCAGGGAGATGGTGCAGTCGACCAACCCCTCCCTGGGCCTCCAAAGATTCATTCCTGGAGGCGAGGGTGCTTGAAGCCCGCCGCCGCTACTTGTGATGCCCCATCGGATGCCGACGAACCCTCATCCTCCTCAAGTTCCTCGTCCCTCTCCAGCCTTTTCTTCCCTGATAACGACGGTGAAGGATCCATAGGCAACCATCCTACCGGTACCTCCTCGTGACAACATGTCGGTCCCTTGTACTTCTCTCTTTCCTGATTCTGAGGGGGCGTTTGTGGTCTAGTTGGTTTGGGTGCCACTCCCCCAAAACCTCCCATATACGTCCAATTCGTCCCCAGAGTAGCCTTCCCATGTTTCGCTTTCTCCAATGCGGATCTCGGATCCGCTGGTGCCCTCAACGATGGTCCCCTAACCCCTCCGGCCACCTGACAGGCCGGGAATAATGGCCCGCACAAAAACAGCCATAACAGTGGTCCGGGAGGTGTTCATAAGACAGAAAAAGAAGGGTTCGTACCTGTGATTCTGATAATCGAAACCATATTTGACTCTGCAAGGGAACCCTAATGTTTGCCCTAATCCTGATCTTCATGAAATCCCCCCAGCAAAGCCCCGACTTATCCACGTCCACCCCCTGGCAGACACCCAAAGCGTTCCCCACTCTGAACCCCACGTCCCTAGTCCACGCGCCCACCGGAAAGTTGGAGACTCGTGCCCATACGGAAAAGTGATGGAACTCGAGATCCCTGGCCTGCAAACGAGTCCCAGAAAGACCACGGTTCCCCCCAACAGAACCCTCTCCCTTTCCTTTGCTGTCTTGAAGAAGAATGCGACCAAGCCCCCCTCCAACGGATTCACCTCGACCTTCATACCTCACAGATCCTCCATCCGAGCTACTACGGACTTCCAGAAGACCTTCTTGGATGTCAGCATCTTAGCTGCCAACGCAAACCGATACTGGGCTCCGTGACATGTGATCTTCTGTACTGGCACCACAACCTCCTTGATTCTCATTGAGGCCAGCCGTGACCCCAGGTCCCCAACTCGCTCCCCCGAACCACGCAAATAGACAAAATTTCATCAAAATATATAATTAGTTGAGAAAATCAATAAAACTAAATAATAAAGAAAAAACAGCTCACAGCAACAAACAAAACCCAAAAATAGAATTTCCGAGTCTGAATGTCAAAAAAGCAAGACTGAGCTTACGATAGCTGTTCCTTTTTTTCCGATTATTTATTTATTTACTTATTTTTTAATATTCTCTCTCTCTCAATCTTCTTCTTCTGTAGAAGAAAAAGGCCAAAAACGGAAGCCACCTGTTCTTCTTCAACAACACCACCTCCACCTCTCTCTGCTCTGCAGGAGTTGGGTTTTATTCTCTTTTTCTCTGATCAACAACCCTAAAGCTCTCACCTTTATCACCCACTCATCCATTTCCCTGCTTTAATTCACCCATCCATCACTCTCACACAGCTCTGGGACCTCCATTTCCAAATGGGTCTCTCCTGATATGGTGTTTGGTTCGAGAATCTAATCGGGGGTACTGAGAAGAAGCTGCTGTTGAGGGGTTTTGTTGATTTCCATGGCTACTGCTGAGATGCCCAGTGAAACAATGGCCGTGAAGAGCTTGGATTCGAAGCCGGAACCCCAATCGGAATCGGAAATCAATGTGCAGAAGCTTGTTGACATGTTCACCAAGCTCAATCCTTTGGCCAAGGAGTTTTTCCCCTCTTCTTATGCTAAGAATGATCATCTCAAGAGCGATAATCAGGTGGATGTACTCGCCGATTTCCCTGCCGTCGATAAGAAGCCCGGCAATGAGAACAATCGGAGGGTACTTATAATCTTCATTTTGATCTCGAATTTTTCTGAGTTTTTTTTAGCTGATTCTCTCGATTTGATTTGTGGGTCTGATTCAGAATTATCAGCTAGATGGTGTGTTTGATTGTAGATTAATCTCAATTATCTGCAGGATTGGGTTTTTTATATTGTCCTTTGTTAATATGTGATATATCTGACTTGAATTGGGTATTTAAGAATTGTTTTCATTAAGTAATCAGACTTGGGACCTTTTGGGACTTTCCATATCATGTTTAGTTCTCATTCAACAGTAATTTAATTGATTAAAAGTTTGTCAGCTGCACAGATTTTTGTTAAGTATGTTTATACTGCATTGGGAATTGCTACTAACTATTGCAAAATGGGTCCTTCTGGGTTCTTATGTATATTTATTAGTTTATATTCCAAGTACATTCAATGTTTCTGATCTTTGAGGAGAATTGTTCTCTCTTTGATACTTTTTTTTAAGCGAAAATGTTATTAACACCCCTTCGATGACATTTGGTTCGCAAAAACACTCTGTCACATTCCTCATAAATACAAAAAACCACTGATCTCGTTAATTTTGGCTACCAACAACAAACCCCCGGTGCAAATATGTGAAGTCAAGTGCAAAAAAAACATGGCCCAGATTAACGGAATTGTTGGAGAACTATCGAAGTCAGTGTTTTTTTTGTATTTATGAGAAATGTGACCGTGCGTTTCTGATATGACAACATCCACCGTGTGTTTTTGAAATTGAAAGGTCGTGAAGGATGTGTTATAACGGTTACCCTTTTTTGAATGACGGTGTTACGTAACTCTTTGATGGGTGATACACATTGATGTTTCACAATGAAGCACTTGTTTATTCTCATTTGGCGTGTTTGGTTACTATGATGTTCATTTCTTCCAGAGGAGAAATTACTTCAGCCAGACCAAGAAGAGGTTGAATGGGAGAAGTTTTAGGGCCCAACGAGAAGATAGCATCAGGCGAACTGTATATGTTTCTGATATTGATCAAAATGTGAGCTTTGCGTCATCTCAACACATTAACTTTGTTTAGCATTGAGTCGTCTTGTTTTTTTGTAAAGGATTCATTATAAAAAAAAAAGTTTCTTTGTTTTAGATCACCGAAGAACGCCTTGCTGCCTTGTTTAGTAGCTGTGGACAAGTAAGTTACATTGCTCTCTTGGACACAGATTTATCTGTTCATCAGTTTTGTTCTGTCTAGCAGGTCTTAATGACATACATCGATGATTAAATTATATTTATACCGTTTAGTATGCTAATCCTATTTCTTTAATGGTTAACTATTATATTTTTCTATAAGTAGTATGAAGTTGTGTTTGTATCTGTTCTACTGTGCATATATGCCTTTATTGTTTACAAGTTCTCTTACTATTTTGATTGCATAACTTGCCCAAATCGAACTATCTTTTCTCTCCTCAGTATTTTATAATCTACTCTTGAGGAACCGAGAATTAAATAATAAGGATTATTGCAAAAAAGTACCATGAGGTATTCACTGTTTGCAAGTTGTAGCTCTCTTCTATGGTAATTGCAAAAACATTCCCTGAACCTATCTTCTTATTGCACTTAGTGTAAGAGAATTTCCAAAATGACAATTTTACCCTTCAAATTTTAAAATTTTAAATTAAAAAATAAAAAACAAAAAAAAATCTAGAGTTTTCATCTCCGTTGATTTTCTTCCTCTTTGAGCGGGCGGCACAAAGAGGAAGAAAATTAGGGAGGTGAAAATTCCGATTTTATTCTTATTATTTTTAAATGTCAAGTGAAGTGTAACAAAAAGACAAGTTCATGACATTTATTTGCGATTATAAAAAAAGGGCTACAACTTGCATAAAGTGAAAGCCTTAGGGTACTTTTTTACAATTATCCCTTAAATATATGTTTCCAAAGTTAAACTGTCGACAATTTGAAGTATTTTGGTATTCTTTAACTCGCCTTTATGACAGGTTGTTGACTGCCGGGTGTGTGGAGACCCACATTCAGTTCTCCGATTCGCATTTGTGGAGTTTGCCGATGAGCGTAAGTTAAACCGATACAAGTGCTCACATTTTTCCCTGCAGTCTTGTGATCTGATTTGCTTCATTATAGATGGCGCGAGGACTGCTTTGACTCTCGGGGGGACGATGTTAGGGTACTATCCAGTCAGAGTCTTGCCTTCAAAAACTGCAATCCTTCCCGTGAATCCTACTTTTCTCCCTAGGGTACGATCTTGAAACTTCATCACGATGATGTGTCGATTTCTCATTTATGATCAATGCTTTAGAAATGTTTTGGGTAATTGCAGAGTGATGATGAACGGGAAATGTGTAGCAGGACGGTCTATTGTACTAATATTGATATCAAGGTACACCTTTTTGTTTCTTACAATACTCGTTAATTTGTTTTCGGTAAAATGATTTAATTGCTTGTGCAGATTGCTCAGGCTGAAGTCAAGAACTTCTTCGAATCAGCTTGTGGTGAGGTAAGGCCAGCAAAACAATACAAATCATACATTCTTTTTTCTGTTAGTTTAAGGAGCCAACTGTTGTACTAGGTTGTTTGATTCTCAAATATTTGTTTATCCACTGACAGGTTACTCGGTTGAGGCTCTTGGGGGATCACGTGCATTCAACTCGTATAGCTTTTGTTGAATTTGCTTTGGTGAGTTGCAAATTATCGAATTACTACTCACTTAAGCTCTGTTAGCATTTGCTTAACTCGTTTCAAACCCCGAGCAGGCGGAGAGTGCGATAGCTGCTCTGAATTGTAGCGGGATGGTCCTCGGAACCCAGCCAATCAGGTGAGGCCCGTTTCACAGTCCTTTGCTCACGATATCGTTCTCTTCTCTTATTCAATGTTCTTTTATTACAGGGTAAGCCCGTCAAAGACACCAGTGAGGCCTCGGGTAACTCGACCGACACAATGAGCAAGAGCTTCTTCGAGCTGAAGAGGTGCTGATGAAGCTTTCTTTATATGTTTAATCTTCCATTGGAGTTTTTACGGAACAATCTTGAGCTTGACAATTTGTTGACTTTTTACTCAAATTTTCACTTTCATCGGGAGTACTAGAATATCAGTTACATCTTAGTACATGTTCTTGGCTGATAAAAAACATCATGGACAGACAAAAAAAACATCATGGTATGTTCATGACAGTTGTGTGTACGAGAATTAAAGACATGAGGTTGGGCTTTGCTTGCCAAAAGCATCGCCGGAAACATAAGAGCAGGTGGCTTTCACCGGCCCGGCAGTACCGTGGTGCGCTATGTTTATGTCCCGCATCACAACGTTCCGGCAAGGAACGCTCTTGCTGCATTGTAGAGTCACCGCCGCACTGGACTTCGATGTTCCTCGTATGTTCTTGTAGACAACGTCGCTGATCTGGACACTAGACGGGACCTGAAAAAGCCCAAACAACGTTACCTATAACAAAAACTCCTAAGAGCATCTGCAATGCATTGGACGAGTGAACTCTAAGAGCATTGTCCATAAATTTATAAGGACGATAAATGATTCGTCCCATGATTCCAAACAGGCTTAGAACTCGTACCCGTTGATCACATGGAGGATAAGGGCAGTACTGCTGGTCGATGTTGATCGGTTTCCCGACATTCTCCATGACAATATCCTCGTACAAGAAATGCGAGGCCTTGCTCGAAAGCCGGGAAGCCCAAGTCTTGATCCTCAAACCATCCGAAGTGTTGCGGAAGGTACAATTCTTGACCGTAATTCCGACCACATCTTGCTCGTCCTCGTACTTTCCTAAACTCCCGACGCTGATCCCGTGTCCGGGGCCGCACAACACGTCGGAGACGTGTATGTTCTTGCTTCCGGGGCCTAAGGAAATGCAATCGTCTCCGGTTCCGATCACGGCCCGAGAAACACGGATCCGATTAGAGCTTCCGATGTGTATCCCGTCCGTGTTGGGGCTGTCTCCCGGAGCCGTGACCCTCAGCTTCGTCATGTTCACGTTCTCGCACCCGAACACCATGAAATGGAAGTTCTTGCTGTCGATCGACCTCAAGTGGTGCACTCTAGCGTTCATCACGAAATCAAACCTCATCGACTACATCATAACATAGACCCAGATCAACGATTTTTTTTATAAGCTCGAAAATTTTATTATGTTATTAAGCATGTAACATGTTACGTGTTATGTACCATGGGAAGAGGGGTGCAATTAGGGTTTCTGTGGCAATCATTGTACCGCCAAGCGTCCTTGCCCCGGCCGTCAATGGTGCCGGAGCCACCGCCGCTGACGATCAACCCGTCGATGTACTTAAACGTGATCCAACGGCTCGTGAACATCGCCGACTCATGATTCGAAGCCCTCAACACACCTTTGATGAAGAAAGCCATCGAGCCCTGACATGGACCTTCGAACTCGACCGGCCCCACCAAGTACACTCCTTGTGGGACCACCACCCTAGCATCTCCATCCCAATCACACGCCTCTCTCCACACCTTCAAAAACACCTTTAAAACACAAACACAAACACAAACACAAACACAAAAGTCAAAACCTTAAAGTTTGTTTTGTACGATGAAGCAAGAGTACGTACTAGGTTATTTATTACCTTGGCGTTGTCGGTTTTGCCATCCGCAACGGCGCCGTGTCGCTTGACGTCGAAGTCCTGGCGTTGACTTTTGTAGGCCTGGGAGATGGAGACTAACATGAACAGCACACACAAGAAGAGCTTTTGAGTAGCGAATCTGAAACCCATTTTTAGGGTTTTGATTCTTCTTATTTTCTTAGTCTTCTCGTGGAGATGGTTCTTTGGTTTGTTATAAATATTAATTTTTCGAGGAGGTGAAAATGGGAATGTGATTTGTTTCCTATTTTATGTGATCGAGAAAACGTTTATGAAATGATTTACTTCTGGTTATTTAAAATAAATCATGTTGTTTATGTTCAGAGGCTTGTTTTTTTGTTATCAAGAGAATTTAGATATTTAACTGATTTAGTAGATTGAGTAAATTTTGTTTTAATTAAATGATTAATTTGAAGGATTTTTTGGTATCATTGATGTGGTTTTCTTAAATTAATCAAATCTCTGGTCTGATTTAAAATATATATAATATCTAACTTCCCATTTTGGCACTCCGAGGCCACGTTTAAGTAACTGTCGTCGTGGTGATAAATTTAGAGTTTTAATGGGTATTAATAGCAACGTATGAAGGAGGGTAAATAAGTAATTTCCCTAAGGTGCTTGGTGGTCAACTTTACGTTTTCGTTTTGATTCTGGTGACACTTGCAAATATCATTTTCTACTTAGATTTAATGTAGTTTGGCTTTGTAACCAGCATGTGGGCCAAATATTGAAGCCCATATCAAGCAGATCTTTGGGCCCAAAGGGCTAAAACCAACCGACCAAGTTAAACAGAAACCAGATTCACAGTAGGATGGCAATGAGTCGGGTTTGGGACGGGTTTTGTGATACCTTGACCCGCCCAATATAAAAATTGTATTTCCTTTTTCTAGAAAACCATAATTTTATTTTAAAACTCAATTTATATTAGCAAATCATGTATATATATGATGCGTAAAAAATTATATATTTATATAAAACATATAACATATTCAATAATTATTTACGATCACAAGCATTTTGAGAAGAACAAGTTGCAATTCACTAGTTTTATCACAATTCATAATATTATTTTCTTTTAGCAAAACTATAATAATCTCATCACTCAGACAAATAAAACAAGTAACGATTAATAAATATATTTATTTATTTTTATTTAGTAACTTATCGGGCCGGGTAGTACCAAACCCGAGCCCGTCCCGACCCTGGTTAAAAGCCCGGTCAAACTAACCCGGCCCGACCCGTTTGTGAAAATACACGGTCCTGGCCATATTTTTTTCGGGTTGGGCAAGTCGGATCCCCGTTGGGTCCGGGTACCGCTGCCATCCCTAATTCCTACTCCAAATTGTGGCACGTGATCCACACACTCATATGTAACTATATGAAATTGCCGTTGTAATTAAATGCAAAATTTAAAGTCATCAAATCACCTAAAATACTTCACGTAGTAACCGTACATGCGAACTCATCGATCTGATATTTATGTTTAATTTTTACAGCCAAATAAATCGTTGTTTAACTTTTTTTTAATTAAAAGGTGCAATTTTATAAATTTTAGAAATCAACTACACAGATGTGCAACATGGAACATACTCTCTGACCATTAAAAGAACAGACATAAAACACATTGTTCGCAGTTCTTTAAAGTACTAGAATCGTCACTGACGGTATTGAAACTCCATATAGGCCGCCATATAGGTAGGTAAGAAGGGTGGGGATGAGAAAATGGTACTGGTAGTCCTGCTCCAAATCTCGAGCAAGGATTGCATCAGTAGTAGGATGTAGAACTTGAACTGCGTTAGTTGTATTGGGAGGATATACGTGAATCATGGTTCCCTCACAAGAAAAGTCCATGAATCTTTGCACGCTAGTTTTTGATCCTGCAAAAAATAAATTAGATAAAATAAAAAAGACCCACTCGATTACCCTAATGCAGAATCGAGAGAGGGGTCGAGAAGGGTGCGGTGGTGGAGGATAGGGAGAAGGACACGCATGAAGCGGTTGTAGAGACGACGGTGATGACTTCAAAGGCGGCCTCCGAGACGGCGACGACAGCGATGGGGATGCCAGCGACGACTGTACAGAAGGCGAGAGCCGACCAGAAGAGCGGATCCGATACAGGGAGATCACGGGGCTCCGGGGCGGTGAAGTCGAGGGATAACGAGGTGAGCCAGACGCCAACCATCAAGGTTGCAGAGGGGGATCGAACAAGGTCGGAAGACACTTCGTTGGTGGCAGGACGAAACCAATGTCGCAGTGGCTAGAGGCGGCTCAAAAGGAGCCATAAAAGGAAAAACCTTAGTAGGGCTCATAAGAGAGGCGCATGGGAGAGTTCAAAATATGTCGTTAGAAATATATTACCATTCTAGTTACAATTAATGTGTTAATTTATACGTGAACTAAATATTTTTTAAATGAAAATTGAATATATATATACTTTTGAGAATAACGAGTGAATATTATAAATAATAAGTAGAGGATCTATAAGCTGCTTCTTCTCTCTAAAGAAACCTAGAGCCGCCGCCGCCCTTTAGGGTTAGTTTGGTGTGATCTGTCATGGCTCCAGTCATGGCTGATATTCGTTTTCTTTTAGTGGCGACCACATCAGGTGGAGCTTCAAGGGAGAGTGATGTAGCAGCGGTGAAGAGGGCATCGTTAGAGACAACGAGAAGATTGGGCTTAGCGCTGCGAGGACCGACGTCGCGAGGAGATGGAGGGCGGCTCACCGTTGCCTAATATTAATGTTTCCTATTTAGCATATAGTTAAGGGGGTGTTCTCATTGTAATGCACAACAAGAATAAATTATATTTTATAATTCTACTTGGTATTAGAGTCTGGTTACGACTTTTGGCAAGCTCTCGTGAATTCATGGCTTTTCCCCCATGTACCTTTGCTCGATCCACAACCGCCACTACTTTAACTTGATCTTGGACAGACTTCCCTTTATCCTTCGTGAACTTCTTGTCCAACGGTCGCTCTTTAAGTGGAGGGACACTTCGGTTAGTGTTCTCTCAATCAGATCGGTGGATACCCAATCCGGTTGGGACTCACCACCGAGAGGTAAAATATTTTCATCACAGGGATGCTCACCGGTGGGAGTATAGGTGGGTGAGGTTGATCTGTAACTCCTAGCGACATCCAATCATTGTCTCTGTGCACCGGTCGTGCCTTCCTATGCCATAAACTTATCCTCGTACTTGAGAATGTCGTACCAACGGTCGAGGTCGAATGAATTGATTTTTGTCCCCCTTGCCGATCTCCTTGTCATTCTGATGTAGTCATCCTCGTTGTAACCGCTTGTACAACTCTCCTTAAATATTGTCAGAGTCTCGTGGAATTTGTACACCCGAGGGTAATTCATGTTCTAGTAGTTTTTGATTCGTTTCCAATCGAAATAAGGGTGATGATTCCCCTCGTTTTGACCTTTGGCAATTTGGCCCCAATTGATTCTACCATCTTGTTGGTTACCCTTTGTGCATCTCTGGACGTGCGTAGCCAAACACGGATAAGGTTCTTTGTCGCATCAAGGTTTCATTTTCTTCGATATGCTCCTCCTCGTTGTTGTGAATGACCGACAAAGGATGACTGAGATGATATCCAGTTACCGCTGCTTTGGGCGGCGTTTAATTAAGAATCACGAGGTAGCTGTAAAATTGGGGACTGAGGTTGGGGTCAAGGTTCATGAAATTTAATGGGTTTAAAGGACCTAGGTTGAAACCAGGTTGCATGTAAGGGTGAGAGAAAAAACTGGTTGTATGAACGGGTTGTTAGAAGGGTTGTTGTTCAACATCCGTTGAAAGTCGTCAGACTGATCTACGTTGAACTCGGGTTGCTCCGGTGTGTACTCGTGTTGCTCTGGTAGAGTCGGCGCCCCAGTCTCGTCGTTGGAAATTTTCTTGATTGGAAAACAAATTTTGGGGAAGGTGGAACTTGAGAGTGAAAGTTGAGAAATGAGGAGAAAATGTTTATAAATTGATGAAAGGGAAGGGGGTATTTATAGATGGGAAAAAATATTTTTTAATGTTACATGGATTTTATTTAATTAAAAATAATTTCCGTTTCAGACTGTTGGAACCAACGGTCTGATTTTTTTACCACGCAAGCTCCATGTGGCATGCTGCAATTGGCTGCTACGCGAATCATGAATCGTGGTTCACGATTCTCGATTGTGAACCGCGAGTCGTGTTTCATGGTTTAATGAATCAAAATCGCACGAGCCGCGTGTCATAGCGTGCAACTCGCGGTTTGCAATTCATTCAACCATAAACCGTGAACCGTGAGTTGCTTAGTAAACCAACGTGCTGTAATTACTTTACACACTTGCCATGTCTTTCAAATGTTGAGCATACTAGAGCTAGAAATAACAAGAAATCCTTGTCATGCAACAATGATAAAAACATGATTTCATATGGCCTGTATAATCAAAGTTGTAATTTGAAGTGAAGCATTTCAGCGATTTTTAATACAAAGACGTGATTAGTTTCATTATCTTAGGTGGGTGAGAGTTTTTTTTGAAACGATAAGATATAAATTTATTACTTGAACTGTTCCCTTTAGTTTTGAGAGCTTGATAAATAAAAACCCAAACTACTAATTTTTGTTTTGTTTGTTTTGGCTACGTGAGGTTTCAAACTTTTAAAGATATTGGCATGTCATTTTTGTTTTTATAAAACACAAAGAAGAACCACTGGTGAATCCCACAAAAGTGGAGACATCATCAACATCACCATGACCATGAACTTGCTTCCACTTTTGAGACATAGCTTTAAGGTTTTACTGACAATACATAACTCATCTCCCTCGTTCAAGTTCAATACTCTTCATTTACTCCTCCACCAACCACAACCCATCTGCCCTCTGACTTCTCGTGCAGTCTGATGATACATTACAACTTTAAAGCTATTCCAAAACACAGGGTCTCGTCACATCGTAATCCTCCTTTTTTCACCTTTCCTTTATCCATTGAATAATTCTTCACAAACTTCTTTAAATAAGTATACTTGTTGGCCAACTAAATTCATAACTAGACAAAACATGTGTTATCGGATGGTTTTGGTTCAATCTTTTTAACGACTAGATTTCGTATAAACACCAGCATGTATCTCTCGGCTAGGGTTTCCATGTTCATAGCACAGGCGTTGCGTCATCGTTACACTTGACCACAGTCCGGCTCTTTTCTGTCGCAATAGCGACCATCCCTTCATCAACCAAACTCCACCACGGGCTCGTAATTGGGTCGTTCTCCATCCGCACCAATCTCATTTGACGGGATAACTCGTTTAAAATTAAGCACACAAAGTATGTAACTAAGTTTTAGTTCCGTATCATTTTCATTCACCCCGTTCCTAAAATACAAGAGGTCCTTCAATGTTGCATTGACACTATCTTCAACAAGACTAATACGTTTATTTTTTTATATATCCAATTATAATTGTTATCCTATAGCTTATATTCCCCATCGTAAGTAGCAATGATTACAACCTTATAAACTTAATTAATTAATCATAGATACATATTATTAAATAAGCAGGTTCATGTAGGATTGTGCAAATAGTCGATCGACAAATGTGGTCGGGCGATCAACGGGTTGGGAACATGAAATTATATGTCATCTGCCGATCGACAATGTAAGGTACATGGAATAATAGGTCATCCATCGATCACCGGGTTTGTCCCGACGATCGACAGTTTTGGAACATGGACTAATATGTCATCCATCGTTCGACGGGTTTGGCCAACCGATTGGCCAAATGGGCATTAGGTCCTTACATGTCACTCGCAGATCACCGGGATTGTCCTGCCGATCGACGACGATTACCAAAATGGTAAAAACTCTTCGTCACTCTCGATCGATGGCTTCATACCGTCGATCGTCGGTACTGGTTCGTGTAGTACGAAAAACTCCCACAACCACGAAAAAACGCAATATAAGCTTCTCTTAAACCACCCCATTCCAATCATTTGTTCAATTCACTAAGTTTATATGTATTAAACCACAATATATCGCTTTCCCCATCCACAATTCGAAAATCAATTCAAAGCCTACAACTGAAATTCTCAAATTAAAACTTGGGCTACTTACTTGGGCTTTGCTTTAATGGGAGACACGAAGAGGATGACAGAAGCTTGACGAAGAACACATCACGGTCGGAGCTCAGGGATGCGGTGGACGTTGCTCGGGGATGTGGTGGTCGACGGTTTCTATTTTTGGGTTTTAGCCCTACCAAACATGAGGATTTTTTTTTATGAGAAGTGGGTATTTTGCAAAAATACAAACGGGTAAAACATATATATGAAACTTTTATTAACCATAAAGGTCTTTTTTTCAAAATAAAATATAGAAGAGGTCGCTTTTGAAAATACATTAGTATATATACTTTTATTAACCATGAAGGTCTTTTTTTCAAAATAAAATATAGAAGAGGTCTATTTTGAAAATACATTAGTATATAAAGCTCTTTTCAGAATTCATCCTTATGAACAAGGCTAAACCATGCATTATCATCTTCATCATCAACAACTTTTTTGAGCAGCTTACACGCATGCTATGTCTTTCAAATGTAGGACCTGATGTATTTATTTTTGAGCAGCTTACACGCATGCTATGTCTTTCAAATGTAGAACCTGATGTATTTATGTCTGTTTTTGTGTATGTGATGCAATGTCATTTGCTGGAAAAAAAAAGCCATAACTTTCATTGGTGTGACTGAACGTCTTTTTTCTTACAAGCCTGCAGACTTGATGGGGTGATTTTTTTCAACACAGTAACTATCAATTTATTAAAGAGAAAGGGGAAAGACCATACATAACTTCGAGTAATGCAAAAAAGACGAGATACAATTTTGTTGACAATCAAAAAGCTCATCATAAAATTATTTTCAGGAATGAAAAAAAGTGATCAAATTTTTTGAGATGAACTTGTTGCTGATAGCTTGGGATTTTCAAAATCATTTACAATTTTATAATACAACATATCATATTTTTGGGTTTAGTGGAATTCCTCTTTTGCAATATAATTTGTTTTGGGTTGCGTCGAATTCTTGTTGTAATCGATGAACCTTTTATGATATTTTAATAGGATATGACGGTTTTTTATCATTAAGAAGTGACCAAATAAAGGACCCTTAAGCACTCTTTAATCATTTTTAATGATTTTTTGGCCAATAAAAAAATATTTGACAATATATGTGTTACTATTTACGGTTAATGTGATCGATTTTTCACAAACTCGGATGGATTGGTCCAACCCGGTGAACCGACCTGTAATCCAACGGGCGGGTTCAATGGTCATTTTTTGGGCCTGGGGCCGAGAGTGGGTTAAATTTTTTGGACCCGATCACACCGGGCCGGTTCCAAAATCTAGCCACGGGGCCGGGGCCCGGCCCATGGAAACCCCTACACAGAAGAGTGCTGATGGGTCATTCATCTGTATCAAATCAGTGGTTATTATGAAGCAACATATATATGATGAACAATACCGGTTTAGTTGGTTAACCGATGGTTTGACGTTTCAAAAATCGACAACCAACCGTTAACTTTCCAGTTCGATCGTCAAGAACCAACAACCAACCATTAACTTTTTTATTTCGAATTTTCGATACGATTTCTGATTGGTGCTGGTTGATTTTAACGGTTTCGATTGTTTTGCCCACCCCCATCCAAAACCTCCACTCGTGTACTGATAGACGAAGTTAGTGTTATTATTGTTTGAAGCTTACCTCAATTACCCAACACAGCACAAGATCTAGTGGTTAAACTTGATAAACAGCAGATAACCAATATTTTGTCTAGTAATTATTTAATATTCAATACTCCATGTGTGGTGTGGCTGGGAAGAGAGCAATAACTCTTATGATGTGACGATACGAGGCAGGCCGGATAAGACAACTAAATATATTTAGGTTCTTTTATTTGTACTTTATTTTCATTTTCACTCTCACTTTTGATAAAAGCTTATCTCACTTTGTAAGTTTAGTAGAACTAGCACACAACTTGTAAGTTTCTGGTGCACAAGCTTGAAGAGAAACTTTCTGGCCACCTGGCCGGTGTCGGCGGCGTGATGATCAGAAGGCTTCTTACCGGTGGTGTCGGTATTATCTTGAGCACACCTAATTCTGCATCAGAGACCACTAACATGGTATGCAATTGTTTTTATTGTACTTACTATTCTTTGCTAAGAATGGGAACTTGTAGTACTCTGCATATCATGTTCTGATTTGTGATGCATCTCAATGGATCCGCCCGCATATTTGCGGATCGGGTCTACTGACTCCAAAAACCGCCCACGGATATTTATTTTGAATACAGACCCGCTCGATCGGATTTCGGGCGGTTCGGGTTGAACCCGATAAATCCGAACAAATTCATTTTCTGTGAAAAAAAAGTTCGAACATACTGGATCCATTTCTAATATTTACAAACGAATATGAACTCAAACTGATACAGAAGATTCAACACTAAACGCCATAACTCTCACTCTCAAACTCAATCCCTATCAACAATCTCAAAACCCAGAAGTCGTTCCCCAACCCAGATCTCATACCTTGGTCTTAATCGGACACGACAACTTCAGCCGTCTCTCAGACTTGATGTTGTCTTCTCTTGGATTCAGTGAATCTTGTCTTCTATCGGAGTCGACGATGATGTAAGGAGGACCAGAGGGTTTTTAGAACGTCGGAGCAGTCGTGGTCCTTCGGACGGCCGATGATGATATCGCTGAACAGGAAGGAGCAACCACTTAGAAGAGTCCTCCATGTAGCTTTTAGCTGCTATCTTTGCTTGCAAAAATGAGTTTTTTTTTTAGAGGGGTTGCAACTTGCAAAGATGAGTTAATGGGTAATGATGAGATTTATGTGGTTGTGAAAGGGTGTGATAAAGATCTGATAAGGTTCATCTGTAAAAGTAAAGATAAGGATGTGGTGAGTTAGACTCCACGTGTAAGACAACAAGGGAGTTGAGATAGAATTAGGCTTGGGCTATTGGGCTTAAATTGTAAATGGCTTGGGTTTGGTTGAACGCGGGCGGGTCGGGTGATCCGCGTCCCGTATGACCCAAATCCGATACCCGACCGAATATATTCGGATTTCATGATATTCAATCCGTAAATGACCCGAGACCCGACGGGTGAGACAAAAACGGGTTGCAGGCCGGGAGGATCTTCGGGCGGGTCCGGATCCACGGTCTTTTGCACACCCCTGCATCTCATAGTAAAGGTAAGAGTGAGATAAGCTTTCGAAAAGTGATCTTGAAAATTCAAACATTAGAAGAATAGTTAAAAACATAAACCACAAATCTCACTATATATATAGAAGAGTGTACAAGACTCAGCAAAAACCACAAATCTCACTATATATATATATGTATATATATATATAGGAGTTTACAAGACCACCAAAAACCACAGATATCACCCTCTCCATCAAACATGGCTCCTAAACCTATGTTTACTTTTTGGGTCACAAAACGCAGGAACTAGTAAGCGTTCTTACATATTTGTATTTTTGTTTACTCAGTATCTTTTTGTCAAGAAAATAACTAACTGTTTATCCTTAATGTTTAGGTGCCACAAAAGACTTTCTTTTCGATGATTTTTTCCCTAGGATACTTGACGTAGTTCCTCACCATTCTGACATGGGTAAAATTGCACGTTTTAATCAGATCGCCATTGATAATGACATCATTAAGGTGTTCAACTACCACACTCAGACTAACGATAGGGGCCAAAAGAAAATGTGTCTTTACTGTGAGCTCTTCACGGTCAGTTTAAGAGAGTATATCCGTACACAGACTTGAGTTTTTGATACATCAGTTCTTGTCTCTCCGACAGTCGAACAGATTATTCAGTAAGTAATTTTTTGTTCTTTGTAATTTATTTACTCAATCTTACATGTTAACCTTTGTTTTTTTTGTCCAGTAATGTATATCTCGCCCTCTTACGCGTACATGAAAAAGAATTGGCACATGGTGGAATCTCTAATGAAGAAGGTATAGTTGGTCCAATGCAACAGACCAAAACTCTTCCTAATAGAAAGGAAGAACGCAAAAGCATTCTTACATATTTGTATCTTTTGTTTACTCGGTATTTTTTTGTCAAGAAAATAACTAACTGTTTATCATTAATGTTTAGATGCCACAAAAGACTTTCTTTTCGATGATTTTTCCCTAGGATATTTGACGTAGTTTCTCATCATTCAGACATGGGTAAAATTGCACGTCTTAATCAGATCGTCATTGATAATGACATCATTAAGGTGTTCAACTAGCACACTCAGACTAATGATAGGGGACAAAAGAAAATGTGTCTTTATTGTGAGCCGTTCACGATCAGTTTAAGAGAGTATATTCGTACACAGGCTTGGGTTTTTGATACATCAATCCTTGTATCTCCGACATTCGAACAGCTTATTCAGTAAGTAATTTTTTGTTCTTTGTAATTTATTTACTCAATCTTACATGTTAACCCTTTGTTTTTGTTGTCCAGTGATGTATATCTCACCCTCTTGCGCGTACATGAAAGGGGATTGACACATGGTGGAGTCTCTAATGAAGAAGGTATAGTTATGGTCCAAGGCAACAGACCAAAACTCTTCCTAATAAAAAGGAAGAACACAAAAGAATCCCATAGCGATAAAGATTATAAAGATCTTAACAAATTAATTCTGAAATGTGACACTGCTGATTCTCCTAAACATCCCAATATCCGGGATATGCTTTCGTCATTTGCTTCAACCGGTTGGACTAAGTAAGTTACATATTGTATCACTTTTTTTTTATTTCCTTTTTTTTGTAATATTAACGATTAAGTTATAATTGTTTTTTTTTCTTTTAAAAGGCAAACAAGACATTATCTTATTACTCATGCCCCACCTCTCCTTATTCTTCATAAGCTTGAGTATAGATGTGCCACCTATATATACTTGAGGAGTAGGAAGGTAAACAATGATCTACAATCGTAGAGTTGTGATTGGTGTCACTACGTGGAGAGTAATTATTGGTGGAGGGATAATACCCCTCTTACTGCTGCATACACTACCGACGGAAACTCATTGGTTGATTCCTGCAAAAAAAAATTTAGGCATATCAATATGCCGAATCCTGATCCAAGAGTCCAAATATCAAGGGAATTATATATGACACTATTTCAAGTAAATTCACGTTTAATTAAGTTTTCTTATACATCTCTTTCTTATGATAATGATTTATTAAAATATTATACAGGACACACCTCGTGTCTCGGTTGAGGTAGCTGAGGAGCTAATGACGAAGCTTTGGCCTGGGTTCGATTGGAATGTGCACGCGTTGCTTACACGTCATGAATGCTTCGTATATGAAAACAAGACTCAACGAGTATGATTTCGGGTTGAGGTTTTGGAGGGCTGGTTTGGTACTGATGATGGCTGATAGTTGCTGGTAGTTGTAATTGTTTGTCTACATGTTTGTGTTTAGAATACTCTTGTCTTGAGTTTGCTGCTTCAGTGTTTGATGTAGTTTTATGGTTATTGTTATGACTTCTTGTGAGATTCATGTTGGTTGTGGATAGCTTGTCGTTACGAGGTACAACATATGAAGCAACAACAAGCTACCTACAACCAACACCTTGGATGCCAAGCTATCCACAACCAACATGACTCCCACAAGAAGTCATAACAATACCCGTAAAACCACATCAAACACTGAAGTATCAAACTCAAGACAAGAATACCTAAACACAAACATGTAAACAATCATACACAAAGTATGATTTACTTTAATAGTGTCGTTGCGTGGTACAACATATGAAGATATTATCAATGGCGATTCCAACTCTCAGGATATGTTACATTGTAGCAACTATCCTGATAGTTAGAATTGTTTCAATAAACAACACAAATCATATCATTTCTTCATATTTGGAAAGTTACTCGATGCTTTATAACACTATTAAAGTAATTCGCCATATGGTTGGCCAGTCGGTCTTTGTGGTGGGGGAAGTTTCTTTTCTTTTCTTTTCTAATGTTCCAAGTTCGATTCCGTTGGGTTGATGGGCTTCTCTTTGTATAAGCTCTCCATATATAAATATGAATAAATCATTGTTTATCAATACAAGAATGGTAATACATACCCTCCATGCTTATGACTATATTAGAAATATTTTCTCAAATCTTAAGACAATGGGCACACATTGACACTTACGTAGTTGCTTCATATTTTGTCCCACCGTGTCTCGAGATATTAAGAACATAATGTTCCCGAGTATTCAACGCTCATCTTATGGCTTGAAGAAGGCTTGAAAACCATGCTCCGCCTCGCATTCGTTCCTTGAGTGGCAGACACGTACTGCCTGCCGCATAAAACAAAAGAGAAACAGTGGCAGATGTTCGGTGGTTTTGGAGTGTGGTTTGCTTGTTTGAAATGTGAATTTTATTTACTAAATGAGTCACTTATATTGGGTCAGACTTTCACAACTAAAATATCGACCTTGTGTAACCCTAACCTTTATAAAATGCTCTTTGTTCTTATATTTTTCAGGTAGGTTCAACTTCAACGTGAAATAGTATTCTATGCGATGCTGGTATATGGGTCAAAAGGAGCAAATGCCATATCTACCGTACTTTTTTTTAAAGGAAGTCTTGTTTTCATTTCTCAAGGAGTGTCATTTGATAGAATACAAACAAGTGCATCAAGATGTTTAGATCCTGATCACGAGGGGACAGACAAAGAAATTGTAGTCTTGGCTAACCAGTGTGTTGTAGTATTCGCTGACCTCTTTACAAAAACAAGATGAGCTTCCTCGATTACTAATAAAATAGCCTTACAATCTTATAACACTCAACCCCACCGGGGAGGTTAAGGTTCACCACTACCTGGGCATCCTAGTTGACAATGATCCTGGGGAAGTTCCTCTCCTATGCCCAAATTAGAGCGTGGCGAAGTGCGATGGCCTCACTCATGATTGGCGATAGGATCCCAAGAGATATGCCGTTTTGGGCTTCCACCACAGAACCATCTATCTCTCGACATATAAATCCCCAACCCGACTAATTGTGTTGTTGGAAAATCGCTCCGTCCGTATGGATTGAAAGCCAATATGACGGGGAGGTGTTCAATTTGCGATTGGTCTTGCAGAGGTCGGGGTTTGCGGTGCTTGAAAGTGGATCCTTGTAGTCACAACCAGTGTTCTAAAAATCCCGACTGGGCGCCGCCTAGGCACCCGCCTACGCCTAGCCGACCCGCATAGCCAATTTTGCGTAGTATATTGACTCAATTAAAATAATTAGATGGCTATGGTGTTGGTGATATTAGGAGTTGTGCTTCTGAGTTGTTTGATGTTATTTTTTAGGTAATTTAGATATTAGTTACCATTTTTAATATAATGAAATTCAAATTTATTTCTATATATAATAATATATCTATTAAAAATACAAAAAATACAAATCCGATTAATCCCCGATTAATCCCCGTCTAGTCCCCGATTAATCCCCGAAGGACCTAGCCGCCCGACTAGCGCCTAACGACTTTTAGAACCATGGTCACAACCATGACTGCCGAAACTAGTTCTTCATCATTCCACACGAAACAATTCCGTTTTTTCCATAAGTTCCATAACCACATAACCACATGAGAAATTTTGTCTTTAACTCTTTGTTTGGGAGTTGCAAGATTCCTTCCCCATATTTATTGTACTTAGTGTTTGGGTTTAGCCACATCGGTAAAAGGCCATTTTGTATAATTTGAGATAGCTTCTAGGTATTCCCTCTCCTCTCTAATACTTTGGGGTTTGGAGTGAAATACAAACATAGCTGATAAATAGAGTATAGAATGTGAAGTCCTTATAAAATTTACTATTTGCCACTAAATTCATTCAGTGGAGACGGATGAATACCATCTCATATCCGTGAAAAAAATGATAAACATATAAATGTCAAATGTGATAATTCATGAATCCATATACAACATATATATATATATATATATATGAGGAACAATCAAGTACAAACCTCATCTTAGATCAGAACACAGAACTAATCTACACCATTCAATATAGCAAATCAAGGGCTAAGATTTTTGATAAATTATGATTCCAAAATATGTTCACGCGCATTGTTTGTGGGTATTTTCGGGAAAAAAATAGTTGGAATCGTAAAATACAAGTGGGAAATCGAAATTGGCTGCTATTTTCGTTTTTTTCCCACCAAGTTTACTATTTTGATCTTTCCCGCTTCGTTTCAACTCCGATTTAATTTTTTCTTGCGCCAATAATTTTCTTTTTCCAAGACCTATCTATCAAGTAGCATATTGAACACGTTTTGAAGCAAGAAAAAAAAAATTTACTCAAACAAAAAAAAAGAAACGAAATAAATGTATGTTTTGTAATTTTCAGTTGTATGTGTACCCTAAACTTAATGTATGTTTATGTTGTAAAGTGAAAAGTTATGGGTAGTATACATACAAATGCATTTGAAAAAACATACATTCAGTTCAGCTTACACATACAAATGAAAATGGGAAGAACATACATTAAGTTTAGCTTACACATATGCAGTTGCGAAAACATAAAAACATACATTAAGTTTAGCATACACATACAAATGAAAATGGAAAGAACATACATTGAGTTTTAACTCCTATAAACATACATTAGGTTTATCGTACACATACAACTGAAAATTACAAAACATACATTGATTTCGTTTATTTTTTTGTTTGTTTGAGTAAATATTTTTTTTCTTGCTTAAAAAAAATATTCAATATGCTACTTGATAGATAGGTCTTGGAAAAAGAAAATTATTGGCGCAAGAAAAAATTAAATCGGAGTTGAAACGAAGCGGGAAAGATCAAAATAGTAAACTTGGTGAAAAAAAAAACGAAAATAGCAGCCAATTTTGATTTCCCACTTGTATTTTACGATTCCAACTATTTTTTTCCCGAAAATACCCACAAACAATGCGCGTGAACATATTTTGGAATAAGAATTTATCAAAAATCTTAGCCCTTGATTTGCTATATTGAATGGTGTAGATTAGTTCTATGTTCTGATCTAAGATGAGGTTTGTACTTGATTGTTCCCCTATATATATATATATATATATATATATATATATATAGGATAGCTATCAGGTACAAACCATAAGAATTGGTCAGAACATAGAACTAATCACATCCCTTGAAATCGTTATTTGGATGGATGAGATTAGTTTCGCGATTTACTGCTCACGCGCCATATTCCATTGCCGAATCGTTTTTTTTTTTCCGGTTTGGAGGGCATATCAGACTTTACAGTCTTCTATTGATTCGTATTTATCTTATAATTAGGGAAATAAAATCACATGTTCCTTATTTTGTGTAGTTATCTGATTTTGATATATTTGGGAACTTTGAGTTTAAGGAATAATCAAACTCTACAATGATATTATATGTGATATACATTAGTAAACTATAAACACAATATAAGAATTCGAGTTGTTCATAAATCAATAGCATATTTCGTTGGCTGTATTTGGAGAATGGAGAATAACGAGAACAACGTTAGAATAATGGAAAAAAAGAAGCAGAATTCGAAGAAGCAAGCTTTGAATAAGAGTGGGAAGAAGATACGCCGTCCATTCTTGTTGTTTGGTGGTGCGTATATGTCTATATACATTAACTACTATGTGTGTTTATCTTATATTAAATGTGTGTGCCATTTATGTTGGAGTTTATTAGGATACTAAAAGTACTTTATTTAATCTTATATGCTTAATATAATCGGGTAGTGGAATGTAAATCATTTGCTGGCAAACCATGTTAAAATACAACGTATTCCCATAGTCACAGTGTATGAACTTGTAATCCTTTTCAGATGTATAGTTATACATGAGATGTTTGTTTAGATTTAGTATTATGTATATAGAGTGCATCTTTAATAAATAGGGTGGTATAGTGCGTTCATCGTCTTTTGCATGGACGAGGTAGTAGGGTAGTGGAATGCAATATATAAGTGTCCAACGTATGTGAAAACCACATTATATTCCAAACAAATTGGTCTAGTTATGTGTTATTCACTGCAAATGGATGCTTTCGTTTGTTAGTATGTGTGCATTTGTCTGTCTGATTATCTAGGGTTGTAAAGTCCATTTATTTATTTATGGATCCGCAATGTGTTAGGGTAGTGGACTGCAAAGCAAAGTTGGGCAACGTATGTACAAATAATAACACGTTCCTAACAACAGCGTGTAGTAACATATAAGTATTTATAGATGTGTGTGTAGCCTTTTATATATGTATGTATTGATTTATGTGATTTAATTGGATAGTAAAATGCATTTATTGAAATTATGGATTCATAATTTAATAGTATAGGCGAATGCAAATTATATGTGTGCACCGTATGCCACAATTAGAAATTTGTAAGAAATTTCCCAATGTATTACGAATTGCTCACTGCAATGGAGTTGGTTGTTATTTTGGTGCAGATGATCCGGACTTTCAGACAACACCTGATGTACCGGAATCTAGTGACGATAATGTACCGATTGCTTAGATACGCAAGAAGAAACTGGACGCGGCTGTTCCGGTCGGACCGCAAAGAAAGAGGAGGTCCGGTTCGATATTAGTTGGAGATGTTGGTGATGCACGTGAACGAGAAACTTGTTAGTCTTAGTGCCTGTAGTTCAATCCTAAATGTCCAAATGTATATATCATCGTTAGCAATAAAATTAAAGCGGCTTTATATTACTTATGTGTTGGAGTAATATATCGATGTGTGCTCTGATCTATGCCCACCATGCGAATAGAACCATAGATCGAGATAGATCACACTCGATGGGTCCCTAGTCAACAAAGCTTCACTAGAAGCGACTAGTATGAAAGATGGCTCTTTATGGCTTACGTTCTGTTAGTCATTGGAATGGGATTCTGGAGTCTGATCATAGATATCATATGGGACATGATATTGGACGACCCGCCCTGAATATGTTCCATAGATTAAGTCATGAACATATTCAGTGTTGTAGCTTGTTATGTATCCTTAGACCAAGGAGTCTTTGTGATCGCTATGTAGTCAACAACTGAGTTTGACCTGAGCCTAACGTTTTCCGTAACAGGGCTTCCATAACGGCCATGATTGGCTTGGGGACGGGCTACATGAGTGACACGAAAGACGGCTAAGGGATTTATCCCTCGTACTAAGGTATGAGAAAGATATCGGTTCTCGGCCGCTTGATCGAGAGTGACTGGAAGAATAGCATGGCCATGCACATGATACTGGGTATCATATCTTCAGTCATCTCACATATCAAGGAACGGTGATTGAGAATAATAAGGATGACGGCTCTATGCCTTATCTCAATCAGGATATCGGAGATAAAAGGATAATGACAGGGACGACGGAAAGGTTAGAATCGACAGGGTCGATTCGTTATGTAGTGTCAGGCAATACTAAAGTCTCGTTAGTTGCCACTTAAATAGGATCAAGTAAAATGGGATTTTACGTTGATCTATTGATATGCATAAACCTAAGGGTCACACCGGAGGATGAAACTTATTGACACATTTATGGAGAATGGCCAAAAGGGAGTTGTCTCGGGACATGACCAAAACTAGGTTTTGGGTCATGTGCCCGTAAGTGAATAGGACTTTACGGATCGAGACAAGGCTTGGAGTCTTGGGATTGATCGCGTCGGATAATGTTGGACATTTCCGGTATGGAAGGCATGGAGGCGATGAGCGAATCACGGGACCTCGTTGGAAATGGCCACGGGCCATGTTCCAAGAGGCCCATGAAAGGCCCATGCAACCAAGGCCCATGGAACTAATTAATCAAGTCTTGATTAATTAGTACTAAGTAAGCAAGACAAGGATTAAGGTGTTGGTGATTCACCACCTAACCCAATCTTTTCTTGCCATACTTTGTCCTATTTACACCTTACTTGACACCATACTTGTCCCATGCCTTTAGTTGGACAAGTATGAGTTTTGTTAAGTCATCTTTTTTCAACATAAAAAAGACAAGACAAGAATAGGAAACACATTTTCTCTCCCTCTTCCATGGCCATTTCGGGTTTGGCTAGTTTCCACCTCCATTTTTGTGTTCTTGAGTCCTCAAAGAGAATAACTACGTGGCTTTGATTCCCATGTGGATACGTAGGCGTCTTGGAGACTCAAGCCAATCATTCGTTAACCGGTGTTCTTGTTTTGGTAAGAAATAGTGCTGAATTTTTCTCTTGTGAATCCATTCTTTGTTAGTTGTTTCATGGTTTAATCGTCTCTTGGTTTTCATTGATTTTCCGCTGCGAGTTGGTTCATCTCCAACCCTACCTCGAGACCCAACAGTATGTTGAAGAAGAAACCAAAACAACCAAAATTTACTAAGCAAAACAGGAAGGACCTCGTAAAGGCAAGACGTTTGACACTCCCTGTTCTTTATACCAGGGCATCGCCTAACTCGCTGATGCAAGTTATTGCTACATTTAATGATGCTCAGCGATAGGCGGTTCAGGCTATAGGGTTTGGGTACATGCTGCAGTTGGGGGTCAATAATATCCCTCATGCACTGTCATATTTTATGGTAGAGAATTTTGATGTAGCCAGCATGTCGTTGTCCCTGAACGATGGTAGACAGTCGTTACGTATCACGGACCGCGAAGTGCACGACACCCTGGGCATACCGAAGGGCGAAATGCTTGTTGAATCTAGTCTATTTGCAGCAAAGAACCACCCTGAGTTCGATGCGTGGCCCAGTCAATTCCAATGTAAGGCCCTAACAACAAAAGTGTTGACCGGTAGGATGATGACACAGACAACATGGTGTGATGATTTCAAACGCAATTTTATGGTGTTGTTTGTAACCACTATGATAGGATATGGATCCGACAACATGGTGAACCAGTCTTGCTTCCAAGCGATAGTGGATGTCGGTCGGATACCTTCATTTAATTGGTGTCAGTTAGTTGTGCAGAAACTTGCGACTTCCAAGACAGATTGGGTTTATCAGAGCAAGGTGTCTCGTTTGTTCAACGGTCCAATTACATTTCTACTAGTGAGTATTATATTTGTGTTTCATCCAATATTTTTCTTTATATCTCCATGTAGTATAATGTATATAATGTCATAGTTGTCGATATTAACATACATTTTTCATATATCAGTTATTCTACTTGGACCGTGTTCAAGTTGGCATACCTACTGTTCCAAGGGCTTGGACATCGCTAATTGGATGGACTACTGAGTTGGTCAATGACAGGGAAACGTTGGAGATTGAGTTGGAGGGATTCGGGAAGGGTCATGTAGTATCTGAGCCACCTGTTGTTGCGGATGTTCATGTTGATGTAAACTGTAACGGTCATGATACTGAAATTCCAGTTATAATAGGAGAACCTACACATGGCGGCATGCCGAAGGTAAATACGCAATACATTACCGTAGTACGTTTGCTTCGTTATAATTTCATCTACGGATTATACACAAACATACATTTTATTTGAACACAGCATACATCTGCTAGTAACATACATTTGTATTCGTATGCAGGGGTTCGTTGAGAGATGTTGTGCAACCATGAAGAAGTATACTGAGGTAATAACAGAATTTACGGACATTATACGTGAGGGACAACAGGATGACCGTGAAGCTGAGTTATTCAAGCGTATTGGCGAATTGGTCGACAGGATAGCACAAAGAAAATCATCCGATGATCACATCACACAAACAGAACATATTTTGCCCACCCAAGACCCATGGTTTGATATACCAGGCGTGTGGGATTCTATACTCAGTCTTGAGAAAGCTGAACAGCATGCAGCTTCTGGGTTTGCTCCATCTTTCGATCTCATACCACCCTCTCAAGAAACACCCACACTACAGAAACAACATGTTCTAGGTACCGACAACTCAACAACCAAGGAATGTGATCAAGTTGCCAGGACATTGTCGTTTGAGGGAACTGATGCTATGGATTCTCTTGCGGCGATCATTGATAACTACTCCTGCTTGCAGGATACAACAGTTCATCCACAAATTGATCAAACGACATTGGGTAGCAAGGTTAGTGTGGAGCCTAATGTGAATGAGCAGAACATAGGAGTTGCCAATGTCGGTCCAATGGGACTTAATTTTGTTAACAACGCCCCTGTATATGTTCCCAAAAAATCTCAACGAGTACCCGTTCCGTCCTACAAATTACTATCGCCATACGTTGACAGGCAAACAAAGTTTGATCACCCCATACAAACCGATGAACAACAAATCGACGAATGGATTTGCCTCAGTGAGGGAGACGAGTTGTAAGTATGCGTATTCTAAGTTTTTATTATGTATGTTTTCCTTTAGGCAGATTAGTGGGAAAATGTAATTCTCAGTTCATCCCACCTTAATTTTGTTTGATTTTCATGCAGAGAATTGTTGTATGAATGTGAACCCTTTTGTATAAATAGGGATTGCATGCAGACATTACTGCCGAATTTAGAACTGGATGCGCAGGTGGTCGATTCATGGTGCAATTATTTGAACCACCTCGAGGAGATACGGAGTAACACTTCTCCAGCTAGATTCTTTCTGTTGTCGCAAGCAAGCGTAATTACTTATATGTTCTTGTATTTAATACGTTATATCCTTCGCTTTTCATGTAGTACACTAACTATTCCTTTTTTTAGGTATGGTATGATCAATTCGCTAATAACAGTAATTTTGAAGCACAATTCAAAGCAGAGACTAAGCCATTCAAATTCACATGGAAGGATTTGGATCTTGTGGGTATCATTTATTTGCTAATTATATCAATCATTGGCCATCTACAATGATGTATGAATGTTTTCCCCGTTACTTTGCCCACAGGTATTCATGGTTATATTACAGAACAAACATTTCACTTTGATGTGTATCGATCTTGGGAGGGCCGTCATTGAGATCTTTGACAACTTCAAGACACTTGTGGATGACGGTCTACGTTATGGTGGGATACATAGTGCTATGGTACGCTTCTCATATTATTACGTGCGCTATGTTTAATTTTTATGGATGTATGATGTTGTTTTTGATAAACCCAGCGCGACAATATTGTTACTATAATGAGGAAAGATGATCAATTACGTAACACCACATTGGCCGATAGAATTAGTGCAGCTCCTATTCATCGTGTTCATGTCCCATGGGAGTCAACCAAGAATTTCGTTGACTGTGGGGTGTTCACCATGTGGCACATGGAGTCATATCTCGGTTTTGGTCAATGGGTTGGGAAGCTTAAACAAGATAATGTAAGTACATGCAAAATAATACATTTTTTTGAATTAACATATTTTTTGTCATATATTTACGTCGTCTTGTACACATATATGGCAATGCATGTACAATTGAAGACTGCTCAGATACTACAATTACGAAAGAGGTTCATGTACAAGTTGATCACTTTCGAAAGGAATTCACTATGGGAGAAAAAAGTCAAATTGGCGGTTCGTGATTATTTCAGACAGCAGAATAAGGTCTTTAGGTTCTACCCCAAGTTCAAGGCGTTACTTCCTGTGAAGGGGCGACGTGCATGATGCTTTTAATAACATATTTCATACATTTCAGTTCCATACCTTAGTAGTGTTTTGGACAAACTGTATTGGTTGGACCCATTTTATTGGTTGATAAAAAACATACGACTTGTTTTGATTATGCATACAATGCAAATATGCCTTCCCGTACTTGAGGGTTTTATTATCACGTTTAAGTATCGCTTTTTATTTTTATATTGGGCATCTACACGCGTTACTACTGTTGATTTTAAAACGTGGTACTTTAGTATTCCGTATATTGCAGATTACAACATTGTTGTTTGATGTATGTATTTCTCTCATCTAAAGTTCATTACCCACTCACAAATGAAAATTACAACAACAAACATATAGTTTATATTGTACATACAGCTTCATTTTACTTCACCCCCACTCATCATAAGGATACAAATTTCAGTTTACCCCCCTTTAGTTTAAAACTGAATGTTGCTTGTATATCAAGTCCCCCACTTAGAAACATATAGATTGTCATTAATGCATGCATAAATTTTTAATCAAACTTACCAATTATTTATTTCCCTAAATATACAAATTTATTGTACACACAACTCCTCACATTCCTTATTCTTCTCCACAACCCCCCACATTCCCTATTACTTCTCCACACCTTTTCGGTTACCTAGAATAGTGCACATTGTCTAGTTATATACACCCTCACGCAATAGACTCTTCATCTTCACAACACTCTCTGAACTCCCCCCTCCCACACACCCAAACCTCGTACTACAACCATGCCGAAGAAATCATCAAACTTCGACACATACATCAGGCCCGATCGTCTTCAAATTCCCAAGGACGACATACCATCATCCGATTCCGACCTATACTTGTCGGAATCGGAGCCTGATTTCGACCCATTCCAATCCGATCCCGGCGAGGAGAACATGCAGTCGGATTCCGATTCCGATGGACATGCAGAAGCCGTCGATGTCCTCCCCCTCTCTGACGGGGTCGAGGACGACCCTGATGAAGTCCCTCCTACTCCAAGGGCACTTGTGGAGGCTAAGGCGAAGGAATCTGACATCGCCGAGTCCTCTAGTGCTATGAAGAATCCTACCCTCAAAAGGAAGCGGGGTGGGTCGGATGAAGGAGACGATCAGACCCACGACGACGAGTCATGCACCAAACCAAAGCGTCAGCACCTCGACCCCGCTCTGGATTCGTTGACAGAGGCAGAGAAGGCTGTTTTTGATGCTCTTGAGGAGGAAGAGGAGGCCGAGCTCGAGGCTTTAGAGGAACAGGAGGAGGAATCAAAGGACTCCGGCAGCTCGGATGACGACCAGGATGAGGACGACGACTACTTTGGGGATGCTGAAGACTCTGATGCAGGAGACTACTAGGTAGCATTTAGTTGTTTTTGGGTTTTTGTTAAGTAGGATGATACACAAACAATTTTCTAGTATGTACAAATGGTTTTTGGATACATAGACAAGATGATGATGAACAAGCACTTTAGGCTTTTTGTATGTTTGTCTAATTCATCATCCTGATAATGCTGCTCTTGTTTGACAATCATCCTATGTTATAAAGTTTGGATTTCAGTTTGTGCTATTTGGGTTTTGCAATGGTTATGTTTTCCTTTTGATTTCATATTTTGTGTATGGTATATGTATTGTGCATCATTTTCTTTTTCAGTTGTAGAATGGTTGCATTCAACATAAGGAAGGCCATGTTGATGAAATACTGATTTGCAAAATTTGAAATTCACATAAATGAATGTTTGATGATATATTGGTTATTGCTTTTTGCTCATTTTTATGATTCCTTATGTATGTTATTGCTCTGCAGTATGTATGAACAATTTTATACCAGTGTGTGTTTGTCTATTTCAATTATCTATCTGCTCTTGTTCATAATTTAATCATATTTAAAGTTCCACTAAGGTATGTAGTTGCAATGTTTGATTATTTGATTGCACTTTATGGGTTTCTATACTTGCACTGCATTACATTTGTTTCACTGATGGTTTGAATCTTAGTTTGTGATAATCCCGATTGATTCTATGTTGGTGATTGTAGAATCTTAGTTTATTCTGTTGTATAATGGTTACATTAAACATAAGGGTTGCATGGGAATGACATACTGATTTTCATAATTTGAAATTCACATTCATGAATGGTTGATGCTATATTGGGTATTGACCTTTGCTCATTGTTATGAGTTCTTATGTATGTTATGTCTTTATAGTTTGTATGAACAATTTTACACCAAGGTGTGTTTGTCTATTTCAATTAAATATGTATGTTATGGGTTTGCAGTTTGTATGACCAATTTTAAACCAGTGTGTGTTTGTATATTTGAATTTGATATCTGTTATTGTTCATAATTTCATACTCTTTAAAATTACACCAAGGTATGTAATTGCCATATTTGATTGCAATTCATGGGGTTTAATACTTGCAATGCATTATATTTGTTTAACTGATTTTTTCAAGATTAGTTTGTGCTAATCATGTTTGCTCCTTCCTGTTCAGTATGTATGCTTTACCAATGTCAGTAATATGTCCAATTTCAACTCATTGTATGTCTTGTCTACCCGATTCATATACATGCAATACCAAATCATTTATATGCTATGCATCATACCTTTATATGATTTCCAATTATATCAATGGTATGTTATATTTTTTAACCCAATGTATCTTTTTAATTAGTGTCGATTTATGTAACCCAGTGTCTCAAATCATTGTACGGTTTAGGGTTAGGGTTAGGGTTTAGGGTTTAGGGTTTAGGGTTTAGGGTCATATACATGCAATACCAAATCATTTATATGCTATGCATCATACCTTTATATGATTTACAACTATACCAATGGTATAGTTGTATTTTTTAACCCAAAGTATCTTTTTAATTTGCGTCGATGTATGTAACCCAAAGTTTCAAATCATTGTAGGTCTTGTCTACCTGATTTTTCTTTCACTATTTTGGTTTTCCTGACAGTTTATATTTAACCAGCGTCGATGTCTGTAACAAAGGTTCTAAAAGTCTATAGGTGCTAGTCGGGCGGATAGGTCCGTGGGGATTAATCGGGGACTAGACGACGATTAATCGGTGTATATTCGGATATGTATTTTTGTATTTTTAATACATATATTATTATATACATAAGTAATATAGTAATTTCATTATATTACAAATGGTAACTGATGTCTACAATACCTAAAAGATAACATGAAACAACTCAAAAGCAAAAACCCAGATATCACCAACCTCATAACCATCTATTTTTTTTAGTTGAGTCAATATAATACGCAAAATTGTTGTCATCGCCTACGCGGCTAGGCGTAGGCCGGTGCCTAGCCGGTGCTCAGTCGGGTTTTTGGGTTAGAACACTGTCTATAACCCAAAATTTCGATCCATCAACACCACACATTTGAACATAACCAAACAAATATATGACTTATACAATGCTCAATTTTAATTTCCGCACGTTATTTGACAGTAACCATCCTTTTATAGGAGTACATTATTTCCAACACGAACATACATTGTTCAAAAAACACAATCGCGATGATGCAAAAATGTCTGCACACAACAGACCACGCTTTAGCACAGGGTGACAAGTGCATTTGAGGTGGTCCGTGTCCACCGTTCGTACCACCATTAATTTTTGGGTAGGATCAAGTTTTCATCATTTACCTTGTAATATACGGAGTCTATTTTTAATACTTTCAATTTCCTACCCTTTAGTTTCAGATTGCTTTGCTTGTCTATCAAGTTCCACCAATATCAGAATCTATTGCTTCATTAATGCATGCATAATTTAATACCACACAACTTATTACTTATTTGTTTCCTTTAACAATACAAATTCATTATACACACAACCCCCATTAATATTAATCTTCTCTACAACCCCTACATTCTCTATTTATCCTCTACACCTACTCGGTTACCTATATCAACCCGAAAAAGTAGTCCCCATTGTCAAATCATATAAACCCTCAAGCCCTAGTCCTTTCCTATTCCACTCTTCCTCTGAAATTCCCTCACCCCCAAACGCACAACTCAGCAGAGCAACCATGGCGAAAAATTCAGCCAACATCGACACCAACTCCAGGCCCGATCGTCTGGTCATCCCCAACGGCGACAGTCCATCATCGGATTCCGACCTCTACTCGTCGGAATCCGAACCCGACTTCGATCCCCACCACTCCGAGTCCGGCGAAGAGAGCTATGAATCGGATTCTTATTCCGATGGTGATGAAGTAATGATCATAGTGGGCCCTAACGCTGACGAGGAAGACGACGACCCTGAAGAAGCTCCTCCCACTCCGCCGGCCACCGTGGAGGCCCCCCCTACTCCCCCAGCCACCGCGCATGTTAAAATCAAGGGGTCTGCCATGGCCGAGTCATCCAATGACATGCAGAACAACCAACTGAAAAGGAAGCGAGGTGGGTCTGAGGAAGGAGACGAACACTATCCTGATGCCGAGTCAAGCACCAATCTGAAGCGTCAGGGGTTCGAGTCCCAACTGGACCTTTGGAATGTCGAGGAGAAGGCTGCGCCGGAGGCATTAGAGGCTGACAAGAAGCCCGCCCTAGATGCTGCGGATGAGCATGAAGAGGATTCAAAGGAACCTGACATATCTGGTGAGGAGGATGACTCGGACGAGGACTACTTCCCGGACGTCGAAGACTCTGATGAAGACGAGAACTAGGTAGCAATTAGTTCTTGTTTTGTTTTTTGTTTTGTTGGATGATGGTCTAACAGTTACCATTTACAAGTTTTTTTGTGATATCAACAAGATGATGACAAACAAACAAATTTTGGGTTTTGTATGTTTGTGTAGGCTTTACCCCAATGTCATCATCTTGTGAATCATGTTGTTGCCTCAAAACAATCTAATGTTAGTAAATTACAAGTTTGGACTTTCAATTATGATTTATGTTATGTTTTCCATAATTTGCATTTCATAATCTGTCACTGGTATTCATAGATAATTCTATTTGTCATATGTTTAACCAGTAACTAATTTGGTTGTTGGAAATTCACAAACCATAGTTGTAATGCAACATTGGTTTGAGTTGTTTGCTTTTTGGGAGCTTTTGTTGTTCAATGTGTTTAGGTTCTTGCTGCTGTTTTTTGTTTGATATGTATGTATGTATACATAATGGACTTTGTATATATACATTCAAATCAGTCTACACTGTATATGCTTAATCGTAGATTAATATATGTCATTGTACAGTTGTGTGTTGACTGTTTGTTGTTTAGTGATTATCTTATGTTGTGTTTGGAGTGGGGATTCATCTTCCCATTTTTGTGGTGTGCGTAGACTGTGTATGAGATTGAATTTATTTGCTTTTGATGGGATCTTTTGTGTGAAGTTGTGTTTTTCAATGCCGTATTTGGTTATTTGTTTATGTATGAGTTCCCAATATACTTTGTCTGCTTATATTCATACCACTGTAAGTTACATATTATTCATGTACACTTTTGCAATCCCAAACTATTTGTTTGTTCTTCATCATCCTTTTATATGATTTCAAGAAACTGAATGCTTCTCATTGATTGGAGTACTGATGCATGGTTGTTGGTTAAATTTGGTATCAACTTACCATGTTGGCTTATATTTTTTTGGTCTGTTCTCTTATTGTAGATACTAGACACTCGAGTTACTTATGTACTTTGGATGGGTTGTCTTGCCTGATTTTTGTTTTTAGTTCGTCCGTATTGCATGTTGTGAATGGTTGTTCTGAATTTAATTTACTGGGTTTGATGTTGTTGGGTTGACTGGTAGTGTGGTTATGGAGCATAGTTTTGGTCATTGGATCGGGGATTCATAAGAAGTTGATTGGCTTATGGCTTGAATATTGCCGTCTTACGAACGGACATGGTCGGGTTCTTTTTATTTGTTTCTAGTGGATCCTTTGGATGAATTGGTGTAGTTATTTGCTGCGGCATTGTGGGTAGTAGGGTGTTACTGTGTTTTGAATGTTTGTTCTGCATTATTAGTTATCAGTTGTACTAACTGTGGTTATATTGGGTTGTAAGCCATCAAAAACATATGTACGTTCTGCAATATTTTCTTTGTAAGTGTCATTTGTATTCAGGTCATGTCGTTCCAATTTGCTTTTCCTATTCCAGTCCTCCCAAACTGTTTGCTTGTTTTGGTTACTTATTCTGCATGGTTAACTGTTGAGTATATGTATATTTCATGTTCGTTATGGGCAATTTAATTTTTGTCGGTAAGAGTCAATTATTTGCGAACATCAACATACATTTTATTCGTACAAGTTAATCATAATAACCTCAGCAAACATTGTTCCAAAATACTTTTTATTCATACAATTTATTCAAAATCAACTCAACATCTTTTGTTCCAAAATACAGAATCGTGCCTATGCCAAACTACTTCTTCTTCTTTTTCAACGGGCAGTTCCTGCTATCGTGATCGATGACATACTGTTTGCACGTGTTGCACAACCGTGGCGCTTTACATCCAGCTGCTATAGCCTTTTCCTTATTTGATTTCAATCTTTCGCTCGTAGGCAACCGTTTACCTTTAGTGTTTGTAATAGCCGGTGTTTTGACTGTCACCAAGTCCGACAGTGCGATACCAGTAACCACGGTAATATAACTCGTTCTGCTGAGACGTTGTTCCTCTACTATATCATGTATTGTCTTCAGTTTAAAGGTACGGAGTGTATCTAACAAATCTCGCAGACTGGACTCAGCTACATCTGGTGTTTTGAGCTTGTCGTCCAACTCCTTCTTCAGAGTCATGAATAGTGCCTCTGTGGGTACGGTGGGGTTCTCTGCTGGTTCAGGAAGAACATCAACTATTGTAGACACTTTTGTCTCCCTACACCAACGCCTCTTCACTAAGCTTTGAGGTATGTTCTTCAATGTCGTGCTTTGCAGTACACAAAAGATGTGTGAACACAACAAACCATGTGTTAGCACACGATTACAAGTGCATTCGAGGTGGTTCGTGCTCATCGTTCGTACCACCATGAACTCTTCAGTAGGATTAAATTTTTTATCAATTACCTTGTAATCTCGGGACTCACCGCTGCCCCCCATACTAGTTATCTCACATTTTTCTGGGCATCCAAAAGGTCATCCTGTACATTATTGAACACTGGCCGAGTGTAATGCCTCCACGCGTCTCTTTCTATGTCAGTATTCGTTACCAATTGCGGGAATGAAGTGTGACTTTGCATCATTTGCCGGTAGTGCTCATGCATCTGCCTTTCTATTACCCCGTCACACGCCCACATGAATTGTACAAGACCGTATAGTACCTATTCGTGAATTGCGAGTAGGTACTGTTCATAGACTCCGAGCGAGATGATGTCCTCATAAATTGCCCCATATCCAGGTGCCTGAAATACACTGGTATTTACTGATGTCGCACCTCATACATAGTTTTTAGCCATTTGTTCTCATGCAGTTCGTACTCATCCATGATCTCATTCCACTCTTCTTCGAAAGTTTCCGATGTGACGTCATCGTTGAACACAATGTCGTACAAGCTGCTGTAGAACGGTGTGTCCTTAACGTTAGCACCTGCAACCTGCATCATAAATCGTATGCCCTGAATACAGCTAATGTTTGATCATCATAATCCATATATATATTTGAAGATCGCGAGTCATATGATCCAAATAAAAGCTTACTTTCGTATCGAGTTTCTCCATAATGTGCCACATGCACAGCTTATGTGTTGTGTCCGACATGGTTTTTGGAATTGCTATTTTCATCGCCGGATCTTGATCGGTGACCAAGTATTTTGGTGCCTTCATATCCATTTCCTTCAAAAAAGCATTGAACATCCATGTAAAAGAAGGGACGTCCTCATGTGTGACCAGACCCAATCCGAATGTCACATTGTTCTTGTAGTTGTCCACCCCAGTGAATGGACAAAATGGCAGTGAATACCTGCTCCAATCATTCAGAGAATTAATTACACGAAACAAATAAACAAACTGAATGATACGCACAACAACATATTATTAACAACTCACTTGTTCGTGGAGTATGTTGTATCAAAACTAACATAGTCCCCATAAAGCTCGTAGTTCTTCACAGCAATCTCATCACACCAAAACAAATTCTCTAGCCTTCCTTCGTCATCAACCGAGTAATCATACCTGAACCCACTGTTGGATTCCTTTCGACTACGGAATTTGTCAAGAATTACTTGCACATCGTTGTTGCCTACATACGCTTTTAGGTCACGTTGGTAGTTAATGAAATCCAGTTCGCTTGCTCCAACATTTTCTGGGCCGCCACATTTTTGACTCGGTAGACGATGAGCACCCGCTGGCCCGATGCCTGCTTTTGTACAATGATCAATCCATGAAACGTGTTTTTCTGTCACATGTCGCTTGCCTTTCAATGTATGTCTTTGACTCTTGCCTACCATTTCATGGTTGTGTGCTGGTATGAATTTTTTCACCACGTATCCAATAACAGTGGATTGAAAATTCAAACTTATCATTGCCGCACAACCAGTCCGTGTGTCTAGACATTTTCTTGTTTTTGCCTTTCCACCATCCATGGTTTCAGTTGTTTGTCGCCGATGTCCTTCCTTTGAACATGTCATGTATTTCAACTTCACGACATTATCTTTATCCTTCTTTTTCGTTGTCAACCTTGTGTCAAATCCACTAAGCATAGCATATGTCCTATAGAACAATATGCCATGATCCAATGTGGGGAATATTTGCCCTACAAACGGGGTTCGGTTTGCGTCACACGATGGTATGTAACTTTTTGCTCCTCTGGGTCCGACGACAACTGTCTCATTTGCTACTTGGTCACTGTCAATATCCATATCTACAGCATATCACCTAACATCTGTTATTGTATAACACAACATACACACATACCAAACTAAGCATACATTATACAAGCACTCATGTTCCATACCCTAATACATTCCTTTATATTTAAACACACATATATTGTGACCTAAACATACGTCAGATACATTGTCCATTCTCATACCCTCATAACTGCTTATATACTCCTACATACATACATAATGACCTACACATACATCAACAAAGTATTTCATTTACATACCTTCATACATTAATGTAGATTACTACATACATTAATTTATATGTCTTCCTACTTATACATACATACATATGTCACTAAACACACATCATAGCAGTATGCCCTTCCCATGCACGTACAATTTAATGAATTTCAATTTCATACCCTCATATCTTCCTCAACATTAAAATGTGACATACACACATCATCATCTACGTCTTTTCATTTTAATCCTCCCATATTCACTTTTTCCCGGTCATACATTCCCACTGACCTAAACATGTGCATCTCAACGTACAGTACATAAGTGTGTCATTTCTATACCCTTTCTTTTGTTTACACTACTACATACACATTCTTTATAACCTACACATACCACACGCAACCATTAGAAGTGCACACCCCGAACATCGTGGTTCATATTAATACACACATATATTCTGTACTAAACATACATCCCATTCATTGTTCATCTTCATGCCCTCATACCTGCTTATATACTCCTACATACATCCATAATGACCTACACATACATCATACAAGTATTTCATTTACATACCCTCATACAGTAATTTAGATTACTACATACATTAATTTTTATGCCTTCCTACTTATACATACATAAATATGTCACTAAACACGCATTATAGCGGTATGCCCTTCCCATGCACGACATTTTAATGCATTTCATTTTCATACCCTCATATCTTCATCAACATTTAACTGTGACCTACACACACATACATCTCACTCATACTATACATACAACTGAATACATGCCGCCATTACATATGAAGGTTAACGACTCGAACCACATTACACTCACATGAACACACAAACGTTTGACAGGTAAACACACAATGTAGTATGACTGAAAAGAACATGCTAACCGTTTTGTTGCTGACAGAAGTTCAGTTTCTTCTCCGACCGCGCGTTCTACCTATGCTTATTCGGTTTTTGCTCCGATTTCGTTCTACTTTTTCTTCAGTCGATCGCGGAAATAACCTTGTTTGTTCTTCGTCTTCGATCGCAATGTCCAGATCCCGAAATGGGTTGCTTTGTGGATTATTCTTCACTGTATTATGATATAAAGATATTCAGAAACGAATATATCTACATACCTTTATTAATATTGATAAACCACCATAAATTTTGGCCGTTATCCAATATTTTTCGATTTCCCACTTCCCATTTACGATTTCCCACTCTTTTTTCCCGAAAATACCCATACATAATGCGCGTGCACTTAAATTGGAATCAGATTTTCTACCAAATCTTAGCCATTCATTTGATATATTCAATAGTATAGATTAGTTCTATGTTCTGATCTAAGAGATGATTTGTACTTGATAGCCCCCCTATATATATATATATATACATATATATATATATAGGGCCATTATCAATTAAAAACTATAAGTTTCACTATAAATTGAAAACTCATTTCAGCCCTTGGATTGACTTATATAGATGGCTGAGATCAATAGTGGCAGTTTATGTAAATATCAATTAATTTTATTTAGAAATACAATTAAATAAGAATCTGACTTTTTTTCTCTAATGGAATAATTTAAAAGGATGATTTCGTCAATTAACACATTCTTATAACTAACTCCCATTCATCTCCCCCATTTTTCTCATCCACTCTTTCTCTCTCTCAAACCTAACATTTTCTCTTTCCGCCGACTTCACCGAATCTGCAGCGAGAATCGATAATGGAAGGCACCGAGCTTGTTGGATTCAACAAGAGCAGAGATGGAAGTGACAGGTCGTCGGAAGTACGTTTTTCGTTCGCCGCCACTGGATTCCCGCTCTCTGAACTTACCGAGCTATAGAGTTCTGATCGAGCGGTGATCTGGGTTCATGATTTTGTAGTTCTAATTGTTGCATCTGTGATCCTTTTGGAAGAAAATAGAAAATGGAACAAAGGAGATGAAGAAATTGGTAAGTGAATAAGATTTGACTATAAATTTGACATTTACATCTGTATTAATGTTTCTGTTCTTGTTGATTTAATACTATTTTACTTAATTTCTTTAGGCTCTGGAGAGTATAATTTTCATCAAACTAGTGATGAAGATATTTAATCACATGCATGCATAAACTTTAATGTTTTTGTAATTTTATGAACTTTAGGTTAGTTTGGGAATTGTAAATAGTTGAAATGAATACGTTTCGGTTAATGTTCATTTGGAATGATTGTGAGATTGCGAATGAATTGAATGAGAAATATACACTTGTTTCATTTTTTTCTTACACTTGTTTCAATTTTTTCATATAAAGTAATTTTAATTATTATTCACACACATTGTTTCAACGTTTTACTACACATGTTTCACTTGTATCATGCATCTTTTGTTTATGAAACATTATCGTTCTAGGTTCTGAAACATTAATGATAGTTTAGGAATTGTAAATAGTTGAAATGAATATGTTTAAGTTAACATTCATTTGGAATGATTGTGGGAGTACTTCGGAGTTGAATGAGAAAAATACACTTGTTTCATTTTTTTTATTACACATGTTTCATTTTTTATTACAAATGTTTCATTTTTTTCATATAAAGTAATTTAAACCACCATTCACACCCCAAATTGTTTCTACATTTTACTACACATGTTTCACTTGTATCATGGATGTTTTGTTTATGAAACATTAATGTTCTGGGTTGGGTTCTGAAACATTATTATTCAATGAATGGCTACTACTTTTTCTTTTATCTTGGTTGAAAATGCTTAATTTGAAATAGTAAAAACAATCTCTATGTAATTTTTTTTAGTGGTTTCGTTTACCATTTTGCAGGTAGGTTGAAGAATTATGCAAGGAAAGAAAATGATTTGAAGCTACATGATACAAGTTCATTTAAATTATTTTATTATTTGTGTCGGATACATGTTTCTTATATTTTAAAAGAATGTTTCAAACTGTAACTAATTCGAATGAGTACATGTTTTATTATTTATAACTATTGTTTTAACTTTTAATTTATTTGTATGCTTCATACAACTAGAAATTTAATCATTCATATACGCAATACAAAATGAAATAATGGAAAATTATAGGATATGTTTATAGTCAAATATTTCGATTATAGCATATGTTTCATAAATAAAAGTAAATGGTTTCATATTTCAAAAAACTAGATTGGAATTATGGAATATAAATGGTTTCCTATTTTATGTATCTAAATTGGATGTACAAGTTTTATTTATCAAAAAAAAGGATATACAAGTTTTTATACTTTGCAGTTGAAACAAATTGAAACAATTTCCAAGTAAAATAGTTTCTTACTCTGACCAATATAAATTGATATTCATGGGGACAATCACAGTAACTATTTCTTTTATTTTGAATTATGATTAAGCTTATCTATTTTATTTTATTTTGAATTATGTTTAAGTTTATTAAGAGTTGGTTAATTTATGCTAAAACAAACCGTACCTATGATTAAGGCGTGTGCGCATGAGAGAGAAATATCAACTTCCCAAATTACCCCATTTTAATTAATGAATCAGCTAATTTTAATATGTGACAAAATAATAAGAGCCTTTGAATCAATTTCAATCTAATGGTTAGAATTAGTTTCTAATTTATAGTATTTATTTAGTTTCTAATAGATAGTCCCCTTATATATATATATATATATAGGTACACAACTCATTGTAAATATTAAAATTCTAAAGTTCAGATTTGTTCAACATAATTAATGGTAATTTCCTAATATACATCCATTTTTAATGTATTATAGTCATTTTATTCTAATCTAAGGTCATATTCGTAATTTTTCCCAAATATTTACCTACCCTAATCTCTCATTCTCACACATGTCGTGGCTGCTATTCCCAACTCCTCTTCTGCGCCTCCGTTTTCCCCTTTCAACGCAACAAATGAAACTGCAGCACTTTCCTGAGTTCTCACCGTAATTGGAGTTATAATAATATACTTGCATGATTTCTATATGCATGCTATTCTTTACTTGTCATAGCTTTTGCTTGGGAAATTAGTAATTTACGGTAGTAAATGTTTGGTTCATCTCTTCCAGGGGGTTATGGTCCATTTCTACATGTTTAATACACTGTTTTATTAATGGATCGAGATTCTTAATACTTTGTTTGATAAAACTGTAATAATGATCAACAAAAACTGTAACAAAATGTTCTAGATGATGTAATAATGTTTGATAAATACGGTAATAAAGTGTATGCATGTGTTCAAAAATACTATGAGCACATTTTGTTTTATTAATTTGTTGTGGTGTGATCGAACTTGTTGTTCTACTTTTTTATTCAACCGTTGTTCTCTGATTTTTACTTTGTTTTTGAAATTGAGATTGAACTGTGCTTTGTCCCTCTTTGCTGTTCTTTTTCAGCGATTTTCCTATTCGGAGCTGAAACGTTGTGACTCGGAGGTGTGGTGGGTTAGCTCTGGTGAGGTGTGAAACGAAGACGACCTCTTGTTTCATGTAATATTGACTGTAAAGTTCCGTAATAGTTTTTATAAATCTATGTAATATTGACTATAAAATTCAAAAATATTTATAAAATTATGTAACATTATTTATAAATTACTATAATATTGACTACCAAGTTCTATAAGTTTAGTTACAAATTACTGTAATATTGACTACAAAGTTCCGTAACATTGATTATAAAAGACTAAAATTCTGTAACATAAGGTATAAAAATCCTTAACATTAAGTATAAAATTCTGTAACATCAGTTATAAAATTTCAGATTAAAACATTCGTGCTAAAGTAAAATGTTAAAAAAAAATCAGATTTTTTAAGAGAAAAAAATAGATATACAGTAAAAATATCAGATTTACCCTTTTTCACGTAAAATGTCTTTAATATATTTAAATTTTTATATATTTACATTTATGTCATTGATGAGTGTTTTAATCTCATTTTTTCATCTAATATAATTTTATGGCAAAAATCTATTTACATTTCACAACTTAAGCTTCATTTACAATAGATCGTGCCCCCATATATATATATATATATATATATATATATATGCATAGAATACGTCTATGCGAAGTTCACAAAATAATTAGGTGAACTTGAGATGATCACGTCATAGAACGAGTTTGTCTCTCTCAGCTCTTCAGCTAAGTACAAGTAACATTTCGCCCGAGTTCCTAAGTTGCTCAATTAGTCTGTATTTTTGGTTAAGACAGAAAACCGGACCGTGTGATATGGTCGGTTAGAATCCAGTGTCATTATTTCGGGTTTCGGTTTTACAATGCAGAAAACCGGGAGTTCTAGTTTGGTTGTAAGTACCTATCATTCAATTCATATGAATAAGCAAATAAATCACTTGATACTTTTTAAAACAAACACATTCATACAGTCAGCTCATATGTTAGGTCTCGAGCCAAGTAGAATCCATAAAGTGTGTCTCTATCGCACCATTACACATCAAGCGTACCTACCTCTACATCACCACCAGCAAAGCTTGGTTACTTGCACCATAAGGATGGGTATTGCAGGTGACATTGCCTATGGCCACGAACTTGAGTGGATTGTGCAGCGTGTTTTACATCAGAACCTAAGGTTTTGGTGGTTATAGTAAATTTAAACATGGCTGAGCTCAGTGAGCTCAGTGAAGTGAAGCTTAAGACACAAGTAATGCACAGTGTAATCATCAGAGTAATCATGTCGACCCAAGGAAGAGGAGATGAACAAAACCACCCCTCGCCCAGGCTACTCATTGATAGCTCAATAGAAATGTCACCGTGGAAAGCATTTACATAGTAGGGATCCACTTCAGGCAGCTCTTGCATGGCAACTCTGGATCCATTCCCATTGTGCAGCAGCTTGTAGGCATAGATCTTCCCGTTAAAGTTGGCAATGCCGATGCGAATGTCGTCGCTCAGACCATCCACGGCAGCGGTCGTCATCGGGTAGTGCACCGCCCGCTTCCTCCCTACCGAGATGTCCTACTCCTCGACATGGAACCTGTAACCCTCGGACATTCACACCGAGGAGGATGATGGCCCCGTCCTTCAATGGCATCCAAATGATGTTGTTATGCGAAATAGGGCTTGAGGATCCAACTGAGCACGATTCGTTGCCTCAACACCGCTGTACACCTACCAGCAAGGACCCAGAACCAGAGCCTACCCTGTTCACCGCCTGGAACCCATGAGACACAATTGGACCTGAGAAGAAAGATCTGTTGCACCTGCGGCACCCGTACAAGATCGGGCCTCCTGCCAAATAGAGCCTTATCCTTGGAGGCTGATCCACCACAAGGATCGGGTGATTGAAGAACCAACTAGCGCCAGATTGGAGGCGTAGGGCAGCACCCGATCACCGCGGGCAAGGGCCATGCTGTTGTTGATCTACGTCATCGTGGATATCCGTCCCAGTACACGACCAATGGGAGGAGATAGTCGTCAACCCTAAGTCTCTCACCGCCCCGTGGGCCGTCGAGATGGGTTGGTCTTCGCGAGAAACATTGATGAACAAATGGAGGAGTCCCACGAGTACCTCTCCTCTACTGGGTCGGATGTATCCAACACCCCCACCCAAGGCAGTCTTGACTACAATGACTATGCCGAGAAGGTTGACCCCGATGGGACGTCGGCAAGGTACGGTGAGCTGCCTCGCGGTTTGCCATGAGACCCTTAGGACAACCCGGGGTGTTCAAGATGAGCCACACCCGACCTCTACAGAGCAACCACCTCTTATCTCAATAGCTCCATGGTCTTGTCTTTACTTACTCTCCCTCGTCCATCACTTTACATACACCAACTCCCTTCCCTCGCTCCACAGATCTCTCCTCCTCAGCCTCACTAATCACGCCACAACTCTCTCAAACTCCATTCTATTTCTTCTTCATTTACACTGGTCCGGTTAACCGGCCGATGATCACCCTTGCCACTATATATCCCACTCGATGCATCTCTACGGTTTTTACAACAAGTCATTGCATAATTTTGACTTGAACGTTAATTGATTATCAATTTAACTAAGGATAACAGGCATATTATCTCACATTTTTGCACTGGAGATTCAAGAACCACATGTTTAACATGTCATTTGATTTCCTTATTTTTGACGAGGCATAAGATTGGTGATGCTTTTGTCAATGCTTTAAAGCACAGCTCATATTCTAACTATTAATTAATGCAAAGTTGAACATCTCTCAAGTATGTGGCCTACACAGAGCCATTTTTCAGAGAAACTCCAACGAGGCCTCCTCTCTATGGACCTTGACGTTGAAGCCTCTTCCCGGTGACCTCACCATTGTGGAACATGACATTGGGGCAACGGATCTGAATGCCTATAAATAGAAAATCGGAGCTCTTGAGAAGGAAGCCCCACACAAAATCAAAAAATTCTTACGAGAGAAATCTTAAAGAGTTCGATCTTCAAGGAAGAGAAAGGTTCCTTGTTCTCGTGAGACTTCAATCTTTAAGCCACTATCTTAAAGAGTTCAATCTTGATAGAAATCTTAAAGAGATGACATGACTGATGGGGCCTCTACTGGAGAAAAGCGGTAAAAGTGAGATTTTGGCATCTCGTCGAGCACCCCCCGCGCCACCATTTATTGTTGAGGTTCAGGGAATTTTTGTAATCTGTCTGTGCCTCCCTCCTACACAAAGTTGTCTTCCTTTTTTTTTTCCAATGTGGGTTGATTTGCCTTGTCATCCAAGAGTGTGACTGGGGGATGGTTGGTACCCCACGGTTTGATTCCTCTATTTTGGAGTTCCAAAAAAATCACAATATTAAGCCATATGCAACCGATTGGGGAAATCAGGGGCCTCAGAGTTCTCCTTTAAGAGCAAGGTCTGTATCCTCGAGCACTGTACCTAAGGGCGCCTTGCTTCGGGGAAGGGGCTCGATTGTATCCTCGAGTACTGTACCTAAGGGTACAAATTCTCGAGTCAACATCCAAGTCGGGACAGTCGATCCAGCCTAGGCATAGAGATAGAACTGGAGCTGGAACTGGCACTATAGGAGTGAAGAAGGGGTCTTCTGATAAACCCCAGGATGATCAAGTGAAGGCTGGTTAGCAGCCTCGCCAGGAGGAATGTTAGGATCCTTTGGCTTCAGAGACAGGTTCTGGGAGGAGCCCCTGGTTGAAGCCTTACCTCCTAATATTGATGCAGTTCAAGTTCGGTCGCTTTGCCCCCCCAGATGCAGCGTGTAGGCACTACCTTAAGCAGGACTTCCAGTTTCATTTTCCAACCCCCACCTTTCCTTCATATTGCCTATGTGGCGTCTCAATATCGTTCATAGCGGTTATATTGTTAAAATAACTGTGAACTTTTATGTTCTATGTCTGTTCTTATTTAGTGGTCAAGGAATACTAATTTTGGCACACTCGATTGTAGTTGAGTGTGGAGTTTAATAAAATTGCACCTTTCGTTAAAAAAAGTGGTAAGGGTAAAAAATTAACGGAATAACAAAAAAAACTATCTCTAGTTTAGAGAGCAAACCCTCAAAATCTTAATTGTCGTCGTTGGCGGCGGTGACTCCTCTTTCGTCATATACTCTTACAATCCTTCAACTTATCTTGCTTAGCTCGTTCATGGTAATATTACCATCGCTTCTTATAGGGTTATTTCGCTCTGCCTGTCACGCCCCAAATCCGGTTCTTGTCCGGACTCGAGGCATGACTAGTAATAAATGATTTAAGAGGTAACAATTCAACAATAAGTTCCTGAAAACTCCAATAAGAAACTCAAATCCACAAAATTCAGTTTAAAACATAAATAACCCTCCAGGGGTGTAATAATAATCCTCCACAAATCTGTTCTAAACAAAAAGAAATAAAAGCGAAGTCTCTACAGACACCCACACCGAGAAGCTCCCGAGCCTCTACTCCTCAATCAAGCCTGTAAACACAACAATGAACTCACAAGGGTGAGCTTACGCTCAGTAGGGAAAACACATAACAAAGTGAACCTTAAACTCCATAACTCAACACCAAAGTCAACAAGATCCATAATTCAACAGCAAAGTCAACAAGATAGCTCATAACAAATACGGGTAAAAGGTAAACCAGCCAATGCCGTGGCACATGAAGTCTCCACCCTCCGATCCACATATGATGTGTCCTCTCGGATTTTCCCTCAAATCCAGAGGAGACGCATAACATTGAGGCGACCGGAAACAACCCTTCGGGGCGCTTAACATCGGGATTCTCAGAAACGTCTCCAAAGGATTTTATGTCCTCGGGAACCAAGGTATTACCCCCATAGGAAGCATACACTTGGAAAATTCAATAACAATCAGTTAATAATAGAATAACGCACTCAACCGAAACACGAAATAATCCAATCCCAACAACCGCCAATTCATTGCCACACATAGCTCACACATCACCAATTCACCACAACACACAGTACACGAATCACATAATCATAGTACACCAATCACACAATCCCAACTTACCGTTCACTTACCAGTCTCGAACCAACGGGGCATCGATCACCTGATTGCATCGCTCGGTACAACCAGTCATACTCGATGCTCCAAGCAACCATTTAAGTAAATCAAGTAACCATTCAAATACATTCGATAGTCAAGTGGGAGTTTAATCAACCAATCATAAAACCTTTAAACGAGCATTCACACATGCAATTCAACTAGTTCCGTTGGACTCTTTAGCCTATCCACTAACAACCAACAACCAAGCATGCGATCCTAACACGTAACTAATCCGAGGGATTTGCCAAGGCTCCTCTACCAGACAAACAATTCCCAAGTATTGAAAGCGAGTTACACTAGTGATTGGCATCCTATTCATTCACCACTAGACAATTCCGGTTATTAGTAATTGAAAGACAACTATTCTAGTTATTCGCATCCTATAGGCATATCTAGGACCTTTCCAATTTTATTAGCCAAACATGCATACTAAGAATCGTAAACGAGGGGTTAAGGCTTTCCCTACCTCAAGGTCTTCCTCTCAACACTTTGATGAAGCCCGGTGGTCACCACTCCGTTCTTCACTCGGGTCCCAGCGTGGTCTTTGCTCCTCTAGCTCGATCCCCAACGTCTTGGACACAAAGAAACGTTAATTAGACTCCACTTAAACAGCAAGTAAGGCCCCCAAAGCCCCTCCAAAGTTCAGCTCAAAACCAAGATCAACCAAGGTGAAAAACCCTCGACGAAACCCCCACCCTGGTCTACCACGGACCTGGTCACGGATCCGTGAGGCCAACCATCACGGTTACCATCACAGAGCCGTGACGAGTGCCGTCACGGACTCCCTCACGGAGCCGTGACGTCGTCCGTCACGGATCCGTGGCGCACCAGGGCAGTTTCGCCCTTCTTCAACCTCCAGCTCCTTTTCTCCGAAAAACCACCTTCAAACCCCGAATTTTACCCCTTCCAACTCCCAAAACAGTCCAAATCCTTCAATACTCCTCTACCCATGGTAGGAATCAACACACAAACAAGTTTCCAATGATTCATCAAATCAAAACCAACTTAAAAGCTCCAACAAACTAATGATTTATCAACAAAAACCCAACAAAGCTTCTCATCAACAACATCTCCCACCATTTCTACTCAAACCCAACAACATCTAGCAATTTCACCCAAAACCCATGAAAAGAGATGAAGAGAAATGAGGATTAGAGAGTTCCATTACCTCTAGAAGATGGAGATGAAGAAGATGGTAGAGATTTTGAGGAGGGATGCCTAAAGGAAAGCTTCAAGTGGCCTCTTCTTCCTTGATTCTTCTTGAAAGCTCCATGGGAGCTCTTCTCTCTTCCTACTCCAATTTTCGGCTACACCCAAAAGAATGAGTTGAATTTTCTTTTCCAATCTCATATAATACCTAGATGTGTCAAATGACCAAAAGCCCTTGAGCTAGAATCCCTTGTAGAAGCTTTTGGGAGGGTAAAAGGGTCTAAGACTACTCCATTTTCTCTCTTTCAACCAAAAAGGGACAAGTGTCCAAATAGGTTAGTTACTTTTCCAAAATAAATTCCAGCACAATAAAATAATGCTTTTAGTCGATAAAAAGTCTCGTTTTGACCAAAATTGACTTTCTCCAACATTATACTCAAACGAAAGGAATTTCTCCCCTTAAGCCAACCGTGATGATGGCTAATTCGTTTGGGTTCCGGAAAAGTCCCGAGTGACTTCTTGAGTCATCGGTTGACTTTCCGGTAGCAAGTCAAACTTGCTTGAAAAGCCGCCGGTTCGACCGGGAGCGGGTCTTACAATCTACCCCCCTTAAAGAAATTTCGTCCTCGAAATTAAAAACAAGTTACCTCAATGCCGAACAGGTGGGGATACTTCACGCGGATCTCATCCTCGCGCTCCCAAGTGGATCCTGCTCCTTGACGTCCCCACTGTACTAGTACCAACGGAATCGTCTTGTTCCGCAGGACCTTCTCCTTCGTACCCAGAATCTTGACGGGCTGCTCCTCATAGGTGACATCATCTGCTACCTCGATGTCTGACCACTCAATGATGTGCGAAGGGTCTGCCATGTACTTCCGCAGTTGGGAAACATGGAAAACGTTATGCACGTTCCCAAGCTGCGGTGGCAAGGCCAAACGATAAGCTACAACTCCAATCTTCTCTAAGACCTCAAATGGTCCAATAAAACGTGGTGCTAGCTTGCCTCCACTGCGTCTACACCGCACTAGACCCTTCTTTGGGCTCACCCTCAGAAACACGTGCTCCCCGACCATGAACTCAAGTGGTCTGCGACGTCTGTCTGCGTAGCTCTTCTGCCGACTCTGCGCGGTTTTCAACCGCTCTCTAATCAAAGCGACCTTTTCGGTCGTCTCTCTGACCATGTCTGGTCCAAGTAAGCTCCGGTCCCCAACCTCAGCCCAACACACCGGTGATCTACAAGGCCTGCCATACAAAGCCTCAAATGGCGCCATACCAATGCTGGACTGGTAACTGTTGTTGTAGGCAAACTCTGCCAAAGGAAAATGATCCTCCCATGATCCCTGAAAGTCAAGCACACAAGCTCGAAGCATGTCCTCTAGAATCTGAATGGTGCGCTCTGACTGTCCATCTGTCTCGGGATGGTAAGCGGTGCTCAACAGTACCTCAGTACCCAAAGCCTTCTGTAGGCTCTTCCAGAACCTGGATGTAAAACGAGGGTCTCTATCCGATACCACTGACACTGGTACTCCGTGAAGACGAACAATCTCCCTAACGTACAAACGACCCAACATGTCCACAGAATCAGTCATCCTCATACCCAGAAAGTGTGCAGACTTGGTCAGTCGATCAACCACCACCCAAACAGCGTCGTGCCCCTTCGACGACCTGGGCAACCCACACACAAAATCCATAGTCACATGCTCCCACTTCCACTCGGAGATCGGTAAAGGCTACAGCAAGCCTGCGGGACGTCGATGCTCGGCCTTCACCTGTTGGCAGGTGAGGCATCGGGAAACGAAATCTGCAACTGCCCCACGCATCCCACTCCACCAAAACTGTCGTCACATGTCTCTATACATCTTGTTGCCACCGGGGTGCACAACCAGACGGGAGTGGTTGTGCACCACGTGACCCGACAAACCCTAGTGACGGAGCGAGCTGCCAAAAACTGCCAATACCATTGGATAGTCACCAAACAGAAGGTAGAGAAGTTCTAGTTGTGCTGGTCAAATCTGAAGCTCATTTACCAACTCGGTCATTCCAAAGCTCAAGTCATGGACGATGTAGAGAAGGAATATGCCGAGAAATACAAACACTACTTTGTATGGAAGCACTGGTGGATCCTCATGTAGGACAAGCCCTACTGGATGCAATTGTAGTGAGTAATGGGTTGTGGGGGTGTAATTGGAAGTCGAACGTGCAACAATTGGTAACAATGTACACCTATTGTGAGGACACAACTTCAAATTATGTCTTTATGAACACATTTTCAATTAAGCCGCTGCTAGTATTTTGTTCATAAATTAGGAGTACCAGAGTTGTTGAAGAAGAAGTTAATGAGAGGAGGATTAAATACACTCAAATGAAATGATTTACATTCGTCTCCGAATAAGTTTTTCTAAGATTTCCTTAATGGTAAGAGTTTCTTCTTACCTACGAAGTAATCAAAATTTAAAATAAATTTCTTTTTAAGAATTCCCATTAATTTTACCTGGAATACATCGCATTGGTCTATTCTCACTATAACGTCAAAAATATTTGACTCATTATTCAGAATCTAATTTCCATAAATCCAACTAATTTGACTAGAAATAGATCATTCGGTCTATTCCCATTGTGAATGGTCTAAACCTATATATTAAAGACCCATATCTTTTTTACCAGCAAAGTATTATTAAAGGACCAAGTTTTCAAAATGAAAACAAGGCCAAGGGATAACCTTCAAACTTACAACCAAGAGCATGCCTAACCGGCACCTCAAAACAAAGAAAAATCAACCCAAACAAAGGGTACAAACTAGGTCTACTTACCGAGATATTGCTAACATGAAGAAAACAACTACGTCTAATACACTGATGTGACAACCATGAAGAACACCAAGAAAAATACACCAAACAAGTAGGTCTAAAAACCTTAATTTTACTACCATGAAGCTCTAGAAGGGAAGAGCACACAGTCTTAACCCCAAGAAGACAATTAACTAAAACTGAAAACAGGTCTTGTACACAAATATTGGAACCATTAAGCGCACGAAAGGAAAATAAGTGAGGTGAAACAGAAAAACCCATAACCAGCAAAAAACCATCGCCTACCTACCGTCCTAAGGTTCTCGGATGAGAGTCAAACCTTCTCCACAATTACCCAGCACCCAGATAAATGGGAAGACCAAAACAACTAACCCTCTCCCTGAAAAACCTGTTCAAGACCCCTGAACCCCTACCCACAGATCTTAAACGCGCCATTAGGAAAAATCACAACAATGGCCAACACTGATTGTTGGGCCTCAACCACACAACCACGGAATAGGGAAGGGATATTATGGATTGAAATAAAAAAGAGGTGAGACAGTTAAATGAAGGGAAAAAGGAAGAAGAAAAAAAACATATCTGCAACTCTCAGATTTAAGAAGTCGAGATCTCGCTGGCGGCGTACACCTGACCGACGACCACAATGGGAGAGGCCAATTTCAAGAAAACCAGGCATCAAATCTGACAAGGGAGCGGTAAGGTTATGAAGAAGGAAAGAGAACACATAGTCACAGAAACACTTACCGAGGACCAAGGCGCTTAGGCTTTGATGAAAGGTCCAAGAAGTAGATGCTTCTGCAAAACCAGAACTGACAACCCGAAGAGAAAATCCCCACCCACTGCACCGATTCTTTCAAACCAAAGCGAAACATGGCCAAAACCCCTCGCAGCTCCGACGAGGCCCGAACTCAACCGAGAAAAAAAGTGGATCTGGAGCAGGGAACCACGCAGCGAGAAATCGAAGCCTATGAGAAGACAAGAAGTAAATCAGGAGGCAGGCAGGACCAAATCTCGTCATCCACACTGAAGATGGTGGAGAAAAAGGTTCCACTCAGATCTGAAGTTTCCTCCGCCATTAGTGAAGAGAAACACCGCTACGTCAAAAGAGGGAGGCTACAACTACGGGAAAGAGGGAAAGGAGCGCAAAGAGAAAGAGGAAGAAAGGAGTGCCACCGATGACTCTCATGACTGGCGCCATGAAAATCACCAGTGACAACAAAAAAAGAAGGGGAACTAGGGTTGGAAGCCGAAGAGTCTAGAAAGAAGACAGAGCCTCTCTCTCTTCAATTACACTTCAAATTGTTTAAAGAACCATATTTATTGCTTCACCTATAAATAAATATACTTTTCAGTTTTCACCAAATATAGTATACGTTTGAGTTTTGAAGATAGACTCATTTTTCTCTCCTCTTTAAAGTTTTTTTTTTTGGAACGTGAAGACAGTAGTGTATTATTAATCATGCCAATGATCATTACAATAATATGATCCTGGACCCCTGAATCCTAGTATATGTTCGAGACCCCCGTAGGTGTACCGGCGAACTTGGACTGTAAAATAATATATTTTGACATCGTAGATAATAGGAAACACATAAATACAAAAATGAACATACGAAACTATAGATCATATGATGCCAGCTCTTTATTAAACCCGCAACTTGCGTAGTGGGCGTTCTGGTATCATGAACCTCGGACGGGTGATTTGTTTACTGCAAGGTTTGCAAATTGTCATTTTGATGAGACAACATTTCCACCTCTAGGTGAGAAAGATAAGCCTCCTGAAGTAAGGCATGAACTCTCTTATAAGCCTCCTGAAGTTGGGCATGAACTTTCTTGGAAAGTGAGTTTGTTGTCTCATTTAGACCCACGCACATCACAATGTGAAACATAAGTACAAAGAATAATTCATTTGCAAAATGTTGCAAATCAAATGACTGATGCATTTGCAGACACATCAAAGATGACAAGGTCTTATATAGATACAATCAATGTACCAACTAGAATTAAGGCCACTGGTGATACTGCAAAAGCAGCTATCGATTCCTCTAGTGCACTGAAGCGTGGGAGACCACTTGGATCAAAAGACATTGTTCCCCGAAAGTGGAAATGTCAGGCGAATATAGGGGATAAGAAAACGGTGGTTCCGGAAGAACCAGCCGATGAGAAAGCTTCATTACGAGAAGTAGTTCCAGAAGAACTACCAGAGCCAGTTCCAGAAGAACCAATCGGTCCAGAAGTACCAGAAGACTCCAATACTCCTGAAGAGTTAAGAAATGAGATAATTATTGTTGATGAAGTATTTGCGTTCGCAGTGGCCAACGAGATCATAAATGAGTTGGATTTTGAGCCCCAAAGCATCGACGAATGCCGTCACAGGGATGATTTCCTGTGTTGGAAGAAGCAATTCAGGCAGAATTGGCCTCATTGGCGAAACGACAAGTTTTTGGTCATGTTTTCAAGACACCAGAAGATGTCAACCCTGTTGGTTACAGGTGGGTATTTATAAGGAAACAAAATGACAAAAATGAAGTCGCCCGATATAAGGCTAGACTTGTGGCCCAAGGATTCTCTCAACGACCAGGAGTCGATTTTGATGAGACATATTCCCCAATAATGGATATGATCACTTTCAGATATTTGATCAGCCTATCAGTCTCTGAAGGACTTGATATGCGCATGATGAACGTTGTGACTGCTTACCTGTATGGTAATTTGGACACTGATATCTATATGAAGCTCCTCAATAAGTTGAGATTGCCTGAAGCAATGATTGATATCCCTAGAGATCTGTGTTCAATAAAATTACAGAAATCTCTATATGGACTAAAGCAATCTGGTAGGATGTGGTACCATCGCCTTAGCGAATACCTTACCAGAGAATGGTATAAGAACGATGTTATATGTCCATGTGTGTTCATTAAGAAAAAAACCTTCAGGTTTGTTATTATAGCAGTATACGTTGATGATATAATTCTGAATGGGACTCCAGAAGAGATCCTCAAAGCTTCAGATTATCTGAAAAGAGAATTCGAAATGAAAGATTCGGGAAAGACTAGACATTGTCTCGGCCTACATCTCGAGCATCTGTCTGATGGCACTTTGATCCACCAATCTGCAGATGTTGAAAAGATCTTGAAGCGCTTTAGTATGGATAATGCTCATCCTCTCAGTACTCCAATGGTCGTCCGTTATTTAGATCCTAGAAGAGATCTATTTCGTCCCAAGGAAGCAGATGAAGAGATACTTGGTCTTGAAGTACCATATCTAAATGCTATTGGGGGTTTGTTATATTTGACACAAACAATGTACGCGACCTAACATAGCGTTTGTAGTAAATGTACTTGCTAGGTTCAGTTCAGAACCCACTCGACGACATTGGAACGGTATCAAGCATATACTTCGTTATCTGAGCGAAACCAGAGATTTGTGACTTATGTATTCTAAGTCCATGAGGAGCATCGACCTGGTTGGATAAGCGGATGCAGGATATTTATCAAATCCTCACAAAGCTCGCTCCCAAACAGGATATGTTTTTACCTGTAGTGAAACAGCCATTTCCTAGCGCTCTACGAAGCATGAAGGAAGAGCAGCATGATATGTTTTCACCAGCAGTGAAACAGTCATCTCGAAGATTGTGACGCTATATGAAGCTAGCCAAGAATGCGTATTCTTGCGATCCGTTTTGAAGCATGTGTTATGCTCAATCGACATTCCTCCGTCAAGCTCTCCTTCCATTATATATGAAGACAATGCGGCTTGTATAGCCCAAGTCAGAGGAGGCTATATCAAAGGAGACAGAATCAAGCACATCTCTCCGAAGTTCTTTTATACTCATGAGCTCCAGAACAGTAATGAGATAGATGTCAGGCAGATTCGGTCCTGCGAGAATCTTGCTGATCCGTTTACTAAAGCCTTGCCGACTTCTACCTTTGAGAAGCTAGTTCACAGAATCGGTATGCGTCGCTTTAGCAAGCAACCAAAGTAGCCTACTTGAAGTCAGAGGGAGATAAATTTTGTACGTCGTACTCTTTTTCCCTTATCCAAGTTTTGTCCCACAAGGTTTTCTTGGAAAAGGTTTTTAACGAGGCAGCATCAAACACGTTTTTTCGCGCTGCACTCTTTTCCTTACAGTTTTTGTCCCATCGGGTTTTCCTGAGGAGGTTTTTAATGAGGTAACTTAAAGCGCATTTGATGTATTCGTTAATGGTGGTGTTCAAGGGGAGTGTTGTGAGACACGTGTAGTTTAGGTGGCCACCACCCTTGCATGAGACACACATGTCATGTGAAGACCGCTTCGAAAAAAAAACTGTTGGGTCGGACCGGACCCGACCAGCAACCCGGCTAGGCCTCACCCGACCGAGCAGACCGACCAGGCTAGACCCGACCTTGGGCCTGAGGCCCGTTTGCTCGCCAGCGGCCCAAAAGGGCAACCAGCCCATTTAGCTGCCGGCCCGCCTTTATAAGTCGAAGTTTAGGGTTCAGAACCCTAAACTCGTCTTCAACCTTCACATCTGCCACCCCCCTCTCTTTCTCGAACCCGACCTCCTCCTCCACGCCGTCTTCTTCTCCCTCACCGGATCCGGCCACCACCACTCTCTCTCCAGCCTCCATCTCCGGCCCTCTCCCTCCTCTGGTTCGAGACCTCCCCTCCCACGACCACGCCGCTGGCCAGATCCTCTCCCTCACCTCTCGGCCATCTCCGTCCAACCACGCCACCACCGACCCTCTCCTCTTCTCCGTCCAGAATCGACCGCCACGCCGCCGTCTCCTTCGTCTCCGACCGTCTCTCCTTCTCCTCGTCCCGTCAAGCTCGCCGGCCGTCCCTCACCAGAGATCTCCCTCTCTCAGATCCGAGCTTCCACCGCCGTCTTCTCCGTCCCGGAATCGTCGCCCTCCGTGAGATCCGCAACCGGCGATTCAGCCGAGCTCGCCGGCATCCTCACGCCCGAGCTCCTCCCGCCTTCGTCCCGAGCCAGCCGCTGTGCACCGCCGTGCACCGCCCTTACTTCCCTACGGTGAGCCACCACCATGAGTTTCCGGTCGGCTTTATCGTTGTCGAGGGTCGTCGGATTTTCTAACCGAGCCCTCCCTCTCCCTTTCGTTGTATTTTCGATTTATGACTAAATCTGTTAGTGCAAAAACAAGTGTAAATTTGGATCTGTCGAGGGAAATTATATCTGTTAAACCTGTTAAAGAAACTGATTAAAATAGAATCGGATTTGAAATTAAAAAGGAAAGTAAAACAAAGCAAAACAGAATGGATTTGATTAAGGTTTTGAAGGAAAAGAATTTGAAAATCAGATTGGAGTAAAAGATGGATTTTGGATCTGCTTTGGTTGAAATCGAAATCACGGTTTTGGAAAGAAAAGGGTTGTAAAACGGAAAATCAAATTTAAGGAAAAAGGTTTTTAAATGAAAAGGAATTAAAATCGATTCGGTTTTGAAAGCGGTTTTAAATCGAGGAGTTGTGAATCTAAGTTGTAAACGGGATTTAGGGACGGTTGTTCAAAAACCGAACCTAATTCTTTTTGGGCTCAAAAGATCGGAACAGAAACAGATTTGAAATAAAAGGGATTTTGATTTGAAACAAAAACCGTTCTATTTTGAAAAGGGGGTTATTAATCGGATTTGGGAACGAGTCTGGAACTCTGGTTAAAATGGACTGCTATTTGGGTTTAAAAAGGAACAAAAGCGGACCGCTGAATCGGACCTCGGGATTCGTGCATTGGGACCGTGCCTCGCATGCACCGGTTTCGGTGCTCGGGTACTCAAACCCGATTCGCCGTGACCCCGCTTTTATCCCGCTCGAGTTTAAGGGACAACTGTCGGTTGTAAACTGGATTAATCGTGACCGTGAAATTAACCTGGGAACCGCCTCTAATTATGGCTTTCGTGTTATCTTTAGAGTCCGGCTTCGATTGAAGTGAAGCTCGGAGGTAGCGAGCCAGAACGTCAGCAGCTAGGAAGCGTAGCGGTTGCTCTTCAGTTGAGGTAGGGAAAAGTAGCCGGATCTTGGCCCTGACTAGGGAAAGTTAACAATAGAATTGCATGTGACACCGGGGTGTCGTGGGTTAAGTAGGTTCGTCGAATATTAGAAATGCATGATACGGGATTGTAGCGTTTATGAGAAAAGCATGTGACACTCAGTAGTGTCACATGCATTTATTGTCGCGTTTGGGTGGCCTTGAGAGCCCGTGTTATTTGTTGTCGAGTTTGGGTGGCCTTGAGAGCCCGTGTTATTTATTGTCGTGTTTGGGTGGCCTTGAGAGCCCGTGTTATTTATTGTTGAGTTTGGGTGGCCTTGAGAGCCCGTGTTATTTATTGTTGAGTTTGGGTGGCCTTGAGAGCCCGTGTATTTAAATTGGTGTCTTGAGTGGCCGTGAGTGCCGTGGGGTTGTTGAACCCGAGTCTTGACCGTTGGTGTGTCTTGAGTGGTAGTGAGTGCCCGTGGGGTTGTTGAACCCGAGTCTTGACCGTTGGTGTGTCTTGAGTGGCAGTGCGTGCCCGTGGGGTTGTTGAACCCGAGTCTTGACTGTTGAGGTGTCTTGAGTGGCCTTGAGTGCCTGTGTGATTGAATTTGCTTGTAATTGTGATTGTGATTGTGATTGCGATTGCGGATCCCGATAGGTTGCAAGCATTCTTTGGCTGGCCTGATCAAATTTGAGTATCAACGGGTTGCAAGCATTCTTTGGCTGGCCTGACATGGTTTGAGTAACACAGGTTGCAAGCATTCTTTGGCTGGCCTGGTCCGAGTTTGAGTATCACAGGTTGTAAGCATTCTTTGGCTAGTCTGATCCGTGTTCGTGTGAGTGGGAGAGGTTACTAAGCAGCTGGTATGCGATCCTTTGTGATCTTGTTTGGTGTGCGATCCTTTGTGATCTGTTTGGTGCTGTGTAGCTGTCGTTTGAGTCCTTGGGAGAGGTCGTCAATTGTTGTGTCGGGTCTACTTACGTGGTTGAGTGTTGAGTCGTTCGAGGAAGGTCACCGTGGGAGTTTGTTAGTCGGAGTACTTGAGTTGGGGACGGTGATCCCCGGAGTTGAGTCTGTTGTGGGTGTTATAGGCTTTGTCTGCTAATTATGTCGTAGTCAGTCTGTTATCCGCGGTGGTGAGCGAACGCTCACCCCTAGCTGCTTTTCCTACAGGTACCGTTCGTAGGCTGGACTAGGTGAGCTTCTGAAGCTTGAAGAGCTTGAAGCGGGTTTCTGGGTGTTTTGAGTCTAGCGACGGATACCATGTTTTTGGTCCACTTGTTGGGACGTGTTTTAAGTTGTACTTATTATTTTGTTGAACTAAACTGGTATTTTAAAGTGTTTATTCAAAACAGGTTTCAAACGGTTTTATTATTTTAAATGTTCGCGTCCCTAGTTCGGTTTTACTGAAATTGAGACGTGACATGTCATATGACTCAACCCAAAATCTCAAGCCTTATGACCCGTGTCTTTCTATGTAATATCATTATGAATGAAAGTAGAATTAGTGAGAAAGTATTACTTCTCATATGTTTTATGATATTCCATTAGTTCATGTTAACAATTTCAATAATTCACAACACTATTTTATTCATCCCCATTAGTGTGGAGAGATTGGCACCATAGAAGGTCCTATGTATGAATATGATATTCTCCCCTATATATGAATATGATATTCTCCTCCACTTGATATTCTGTACTTTTAAGCTCATAAAACCGTCTATTATTTTTCATTGTTAACATAACCGACTCATTATTAACATATCATGTAATGTGAACCTGTTTCTCATGTAATGTGATGGATAGAACCCAGAACAATATTATCTGAAGCAGATCATCGAAGATTCAAACTTGTGCTATTGACCCAGAAAGCAAAAGCTACAATGAAGAGATAAATACAAAAAGTGTGCCATCTATTTGAACCCTTTGTGTTTTCCTTCTAAAAGAATCTATCTTTTGTGGTTGAAGACTTCGAATAGGGAATCAAAACTCAAGAGGCTGCGATTCTCTCGAAACATCCAAGCCTATTGTCTGCGAGTTTTGATCTATGAGCCGATTTCTTGTACTCAAACCAAGTGAACTCCTTGTACAAGCTCTCTCCTCCTTTCATTAGAGATGGCAATGGAGCTATTTTCTCACTCAATGGTGGTCCTCCGAAGTAGATCATCGAGAGCCTTGCTTTGGTGGTGTTGGCCATTACTCTATGCCTCACACTTGTGAACCTCCCATTGGTCATCACCTGGTCACCATCGACAACCCCAAATCGTTATGCTAGAACCAAAACAAAGGTCATTGATATCGACTCATAACTAAACTCAAACGATCTCAAAAGAATCTTATTTTAGTCTAATTTGATCCATCATACACATGCTTTTATGTAGGTTTATCTATCCAGATTCGGACTTGTAATTTTGAAGAGTAACGAGGCTGTAAAGATTTTTAACAGTTCAGATAACTCAAGTGGACATACTCGAATGATCAAGTCTGATCCATTATTATAATATAGCCTGACTTTTAAACAAATGTATCCATCGAGATTCTTATAACCTTAAAAGAGGAGTGAGAGTTAGAAAAGTTCTTTACGATCATACTAACCCAAGTAGACATGTTCGAATGATCAATGATGGTGAGAATGAAAAAGGAACAATCTTGAGGGTTGTAGTACCTGTAAGGAGTCGCCGACATTGATGAAGAGAGAGCTCTCGTCCGGAGGGACTGAGATCCACCGGCCGTCCTTGAGGGAAATCTGCAGGCCGGAGGTGTTGTTGGACCTTAGCACGGAGATGATCTGTGGGTCCGTGTGCTCGCCGAATCCGATTCTGTTCTCGGAGCCGCCATTGACGGGCTCTTGGAGCTCCGCCGGGCACGGCGGGTAGTGGTTGATCCTGAAGACAGAGTCGCTCTGTTCGTCCATCAGCAGCTTGCTGAACACATTCCTCGGCTGCACCTTCAATCCGTCGGCCATCATTTCCAGAACCCCACAAGCCATCTTCTTCACCGACGACACATAATCATTCACAACACACCTGAAAAAAACAGAGATACGATTTTGGGTCAGATTGGGGTCGAATTCGGATTAAAGATTCGATTTTTATCGGTCTCCGGCGAGATTCTGACCTAATCTCATCTGGGTTCCGGCCAAAAGCCGAGACGAGGTCGTGGTTGCTCGATTCCGGGTTCGTCGTCAGGAGGAGGTACTCGACCCAACCCACATCGCCGTTGGGTCCGATGATCTTGTTGCCGTAGCCGAACGGGTTCGGAGGTCCGGCTTTGGCCTTCTCGGAAACCGGCAGGGAGAAGAAATCGGTGGCCTGAGATTCGAGCTTGGTGATGAACTCCATCGGGACGCCATGGTTGATGACCTTGAAGAACCCGAGCTCCTCGCAGGCCTTGACGATGAGGTGCTTGGCGTCAGGCTCCGACAGGTCTATCATAGGAATTCCCGAGAAGAATGTGGTCGGCCTAGTGTACGAGGATAGGTGCTCCATTGTTGAAGGCTTCGACGCCACCACCATTGATGATCTGATCAGAGATTGAGCTCGGAGGAGAAGAAGAAAGATTAAGAGCACATGAGTGAATTGTTTCGGCGAAACAGAGCTATTTATACGGAAGGAGGAGAGAGAAAACTTTGACCGTTTATTCCTCGGTCGGCGATTGACTACTCGGTCTTAAAATAATAATATATTTTTTAATGTATTTAAATTTCTATTATGGGTAACCTTCCTGATGGGCTTTTCTTATTTTATTATTTTGATTAATAGGAAGCTACTTGGATAATTCTTGGACTAAATTAGTAAATTTTATCCATTTATTTGAAGGGTAATAATGTGACATTTCCTTTTATAGAAAGTTTTCTTTTACCTTGTTGGCAAAAAAGAAGCTTTTGATCCTTCTAGGTCATCCAATCCAATGTGTACTCGATAATTGTTCATTGGAATCTCCGAGTCTTAGGAAGATCTTATCTCAAAAGATATTCACATGCATGTGTTATCTTTTATTTGAGATATACATGTTCCTTGGTCCCCTAACAAGTTCTTCATAATTTTATCGATTTTTTTATAATGTTAATCAATAAATTCATGTTTATGTTGTAGAAATAACGGATATCAAGTTAAAAATAAGATAAAATTTAGTTGTCGAAAATTATATCATAAAACATGAAAAACGTATGTTATACAAACTTGAATATAATAAAGGCTTTGTTTAACATTTTGGTTGATGATCATACAAAATGATATTATAACATAATAAAAAAAATATGTAAAACCAAGAATAAAGATTAAAACATATTTGTTTTTAAGATTTCACTTATAATTGGATTTTTCATTCGTTGTAGTATAAATAAATCTTCATAATATTGTCACATGTCAGTTTTCGGGATGTTCTCATATGCTAGAGACTGGAAATCTTACAATTAAAGTTACCTCCACGATAATATAACTACGCACTTTGGTCTTTAGCTAAATTAGGTCTTTTAAAGAAAGAGAAGCAACCAATTTAGCTCTTATTGCACAGTGGTGGCCGAAAATTACTAAGAAGAGAAGAGGAGAAGAACTTCATAACTTGAGGAAGAAGAAAGAGAGAAAAGGGAGCAATTTGGGTTCATTTCTACACCATTTCTTCTCCAAAAGCTCCCCATCTTCATCATCTACTCATCCTAAAGGTAAGTACACTCTTAAATTCTCATTTGAATCATTTTCAAGTTGTGGGTTTTGTGGGTTTTTGCTAGAACTTGTTGGGTTTTGTTTCAATTGTTGTTAGATGTTGTTCTAGAGCAATAGATGATGGATTTGTGTTGAAATCTATGAGTTTTTGGTGTTTTTAATTTGGGAATCTCTTGGGTATTTGTTGGTTTGTTGAATCCTACCTTGGGTAGTGATGGATTGAATGTATTTGACTGTTTTGGAGGTTTTTGATGACTGAAAATGGAGTTTTTGAAGTGTTTTTCGTGAAAAGGAGGCTAGAGGAAGAAGAAGGACGAAACTGGTCTGGACCGTCATGGATCCGTGACGGGAGACGTCATGGCTCCGTGATGGAGACCGTGACGTCATCCGTGACGGGTAACCTCACGGCTCCGTGACCTAATCCGTGGCAGACTAGTTTTGGTCCTTTTGAATCCTTTTTGGGAGTTTTTCGTTTATTTTGAAAGGTGTCTTTGAACCAAACGGTTGGGTTTTTTGACTTAGATGTGTGTCTCTTGGTTAGTCGTTAATTATAGTTTTATTTGTGATTCAAGACCTTGGACCGTGCTTGTCGGAGAAAGAAGCCTTTGTACCACGTGAGAGGACGAGGAGGAGCTAGCCAGGACGTCAGCTGCTAGAAGTATTTGAGCGTTGGAGAATTCAAGGTAGGGAAAAGTACTAAACTCCACTCTTAATTTAAAGAATGCTAATAGTATGCTTATAGGATAATAATAACCGGAAAGGTCCTAGTTTGCATATAGGATGTGATTCACTAGAATAGCCGCTTTCAATTATATTAATAACCGGACGAGTTTAGTATGCATGTAGGATGTGATTCACTAGTTTAATCGCTTTCAATACTTTGGGAAATTGCCGTGCTGGTAGAATGGCCATGTCGAGCCTTAGGATTGCTTGTTGAGTGTATTTATTGATGATTGTTCGCCCTTAGTATCGAGGCATGTTTCGTCTTTAGGTTAAAACAAGAGGCATACTAAACTAGAAGAATTATGATGATTGTATGTGAATGGTTGATCCGTGTTATGATTGATTGAGTGATTGTTGATTGAGAACTGATTGTGCCAAATGGTATGATCGGGTGAGTGATAGACCGATGGAACGTGGTTGGTAAGTCATGTCGGTAAGCGTGTTTGTTATTATGAGTTCTTTGTGCGTGTTGTGGTAAGATTGTTGGATGTGCTAAGTTGTGGTTGTATTATGACTTTGTGCCGCGTGCTATTGTTCCTTCAGGTGTGTTCTAAAATGAGTTTTGTTCCGGTATGGTACTACATCGAGGGTAATGTCGGTGTAGGGTAGTACCTAGGCCGAGAGATTGTGGTAACCCCGATGCGAATCCCGGGAAGACCGATGCAAATTCCGGTATTGTGTTACCCCGATGTGAATCCCGGGGAGACGTCCAGGCCGAAGGGAATTCCGGTATGACGTGAGGTTGTTTACCCTGCGGGGATTGTTTACTTGTTGGTTCACCCCGAGGGTATGCGTTCCTGCGGGAGCGTTTCCGGGAGGACATCTTACTTCACCCTGATGATCTATGGTCCTTTGGGGACGTTTTTCGAGAGCTCCGATGATATGTGTCCCCTTAGAGATGTTTTCGGTAGCCTCGACGATATTTGTCTCCTCTGGGCCGAGGGGCAACCCGATATGATACATTGACCAATTGTGGATCGGAGTATTGTGGTTTAAGTTATCTATGTGACGTTATACATGCTTTCTTTAATTGTTTTTATTAAAGAATAAACTGCCGCTCCTTTGATCTCCGTGAGTTACTGTTTTATTAAGTATTGCAATTCTTGTTGATATTTGATTATGTGGTTCTTTTAGTTAATCGTACTAATCGAAACCTTTGGATAAATTGTACAAACTGTGTTTTCTTGCCAAGCGGGGGTTTCATTTACTTTACTACTTATTCCTACTGAGCGTAAGCTCACCCCCTTCATGTTTAATGTTTGTACAGGTTTCCTTAGTGAGTAGACTTAGAGATTGCTTCGGGACTCGGGAGTTCCTGGAGGTTTCGGGTGGCTTATTGTAGTTGGACGTACTTTCCTTATTGTATCAAACTACTTTGTTTACGTGTTCGACTGAGCATTTGACTTATTTTCATCTTAATAATTATTGGGAATTTTAAAGGTTTGGAGTTGTTTCCCAATTACTTTAACTTTGTTAATATTGTATTACTATTCCTAGCTCACGTCTCGAGTCCGGTCAAAACCGGATTTGGGGCGTGACAACGGGTGTTTGGGATCATAAGACCTGCGACCAGTGCTCCCGCTAAATTCAGCCTTGTCGATTCTATAGTAGCAGTCGACCCTACTAGCAAGGGGGCCTTGAATCAGAGTGTCCCGCCCGTCTCCAATAGCAATCCGCAGACCACTCCGCAATAGCTTCTGAGTAGACATAATACTCGTCCAGGTGAATCTCAGTTGACTTCCCATTTACGCTTGAAGGAAGTTTGTGGTAGGGTAGTGCCGAGCTTTTTAGAACCCTAGCGACAAGGGATTGAGGCCGATGGAGAAGCCCCCATGCCTATTTTCCCAAAAGGGCCGTGTTTATGTCCTGGAGGTGTCGAAATCCCATACCCCCGTTGTCTTTAGGCATGCACAACATGTCCCAAGTCTGCCAAACAATAGATCTAGACGACTTTCCCCCCACCAAAACCTAGCCAAAGCGACATGTATCTTGTTCACAATCTTCTGCGACACCCTAAAAACGGACATGATATAGACCGGTAGCGAGGTAAGGACGGATCGAATCATCACCTCCCGCCCGGCTGACGATAGTAATTTCCCTTCCCACGATTGAGTTTGATATATCACCTAATCCCCAAGATACGTCATTGCCACGCTCCGATTCCGACCCACCATATTAAGGACCCTTTGGTACATCGAAGCAGTAGAGGTCTCGGCTATAGAGAGGGTCTCACAACACTTTCGTCTTAGTACATGGGTTGTATTTGTATTGAAGAAAACATAATATTTTTGCAAGCTCAATACCTGACCAGATAATCGTTCAAAAGTTTGGAGACTGTCCTTCACTTGATTAGTTTCTTCAATATTTGCCCTGCAGAAAATGTAGCAGTTGTAAGCAAAGAACATGTGGGATATGCAGGGGCGCACGCAGCAACTTTGACCACATTAATAGCTCCTGATTTTTGGGCGCCTTGCAGGAGATGGAATAGACCTTTCATACATATAAGGAACAAGTAGGGGATAGTGGGTCGCCTTGACATAGACACCTCGATGGGGTGATCCGAGGAGTCTCCCTCCCTCCCGATGTGATAGCATAAGTAATAGTCTGCATACAGTAGGTCATCAATTCGATCCAATTTGTAGAAAACCCTAGACGACCCATAACAGCATGGAGAAAACTCCATTCGACTTAATCATACGCTTTGCTCATGTAAATCTTGAGAGACATATACCTACGCGCCCCTTGCCTCTTAACCTTCATATAATGTATGATCTCGAATGAAACCAGGACATTATCCTGGATACACCGCCCTGGTATGAAAGCCCCATTGGTTCTCAAAAATGATACGGTGTGGTAAGTGTCGAAGACGGATTGATAAGACCTTAGAGAGAATACGGAAGATCACATTACACAGAGCAATAGGCCGGAGATTTGTAACCAGTTCCGGGTCTGGTTTCTTCGGAATCAGGACAATTAACGCCTCATTCAGTTCCGAGTCAAATCCTTTCGTGCAAAAGACCTCCTGCACAAATCGAATGACTTCCTCTACCACCACCGGCCAATAATGCTGATAGAACCTCGGATTGAGACCATTAGGCCCCGGGGATTTATCTTGTCCGATCTAGAAGACAGCGTGGTGATTTTTTCTTCTGTTCCTGGTGCTAGAAGTGAGTCGTTGTCCTCTTGCGTTCGCCGTACCGGTAGCGTGATAGGGAAGTCTTCCAGATCTGATTGACTAGAGGTAACTAGTTGAGTAAAATACTCCGAGATAAGTTCCTTCATCCCCGACTCCCAAGTCACCATTGTACCCAAGGTATTTTTAAGAGCTACCACCGCATTCAGTCGGCGTATGTATGAGGCAGTAGCCTGAAAGAATTTTGTGTTCTTATCCCCTTCTACCAGCCAATGTTGCTTCGCCCGTTGACGCCGGAAGGCCTCCTGGACACAGAGAGCATTCTCATACGGTACTTGAATGGTCTTTCGTCTATGTATCCATGCCCTATCAGTTCGACCATTTAGCTTTACAATGCGTCTTTGACACCATTTAATATGATTGACATTTTTCCTGAAATGATGTCGCCCCCAGTTGTCCAACGAGACACCCACCTCTTTTATAACGTCCTTGATAGCCTTCCGGGGGGATTTTTCCAAATATTCTTGGGTTACCTTTCCACAATCTGGATCCTTAGTCCATTGGGATTGAAATTGGAACTTCGAAGGACTTCTAGTCACCACTTTTTGGGACAAGGAGAGTAAGATAGGCCAGTGGTCTGACGTCGTAACCCCCGTAATACGAAAGTCCAGGTTAGGGAGTGTCGAAAAGAAAGAGTTTGTGATCAGAGCCCTGTCCAATCTGGATTGAACCCTCCGTCCAAGTCCCCGCCCCAGGAACCACGTAAACTGGTGTCCCGTCATCGGAACATCCACCAGGTCAAATTCCTCAACAACCTTACCAAATTCATCAACTAGGGAGGTCGGGTAACTTCCCTCACCCGTAGTCTCATTTAGATTGAAAATACCATTGAAATCGCTAATGATTATCTAGTTTGGTCACGAGCCCGTGTGCAGCCGCCGCAGCATGTCCCAAGTTCGGTCTCGATTCGCCTGACTAGCTTGCCTGTAAATACATGTAAGCCGGATATTGGCATAACCCGGGGCTGAGACTTCAACATCAATGTGATGGCCATCTTGGCCACACAGGTCAACCGTAACACCCCCGACCCAGAACATGGCTAATTCCCGCGTTTCACCCTTGGGTTCACAGATGTTACCCGTAAACCCCAACGATCGAGACAATAGTACAAAACATTGAGGTGATAGAATGGTCTCCGATAAGAATATTGTATGCGGTTGATGATCCCGAAGGAGGTGCCTCAATTGTTACTTGTGGAGTCCCGAGTTCATGCCCTAACAGTTCAATGTCATGATTCCAAGGTCTAGTGTGAAGACCGCCCCGGTTTAAAAAGTTTTTAATTATTTAAAAGTGTTCGTCGGATCGTTGAGGTTGAAATTTAGGTCGATTGTGGCTAACGACGGGGTTGAAATTAGGTTGTTTTCTTAATTTGTTCAAAAAATAATAATTAAATAAACAAGAACAAGAAAAGCAAAAAAAAAGAAGTTAAAGGGGATGGACCCGACCAGACCCGCAGGCCCGGCCAAGCCAGCCCATCAGCACTGAGGCCCATTTCCGGCCCGAGCTTATATACCCTCATTAGGGTTGCAGCTCATTCACGCAGCCCCTCTTCTCCACTCCTCCTCACGCCTCCATCCTCTGCAACCGAACTCGAACCTCTCTCTCTCCTCCTTCACCTTTCCCCTTCGTCTTCCCCGACTTCCCGTTCTCTCTCTCCTTCATCTTCCTCGTAGACCCGTTTCCGTCCACCACCAGCTCCGGCCGCCGTCTTCCCGAGCTCCTCTCGCTCGTCGCCCGAGTCCCGGACCTCCTCTCCTCATCTTCCCCGTCAAACCAAGCTGCCGTCCTTTCATCTTCACCTCCCTCTTCTCAGCCGCCCTCCCCGACCTGACATATCTCGCCGGTTTCGTCCGAACCCGAAGCGTGTCCGCCGCTCCTGTCGCCGCTCTCCACCGCCCGCCCCGCTTCCTTTTCCCACGGTGAGGGTTCGGCCGGCTACGCCCTTACCGGTGGTCAGCCGGTTGTGAAAACCGAGTTTCTCCTTCCCTGTTTACCTTCGTTGCCGAGTTCTTCTTTCCCTTTACTTCTGTTCCATGTATTGTTCTGGATCTGGGCTCGGTTGAAACCGATTTCCATTTTGGATCTGAAATGTTTTGTTGTAAGATCAAAAGAATTTGAAAAGGAATTTTAATTGAAACGAAAAAAAATTTCTAAGGGAAAAAGGAAATCAGTTTTGAGTTTCTTAAGAAAAAATGATAAAACGGGATCTGGTTTAATTAAAAAGGTTTAAAACGAAAATCTGTTGTTAAAATTAAACTTGAGTTAAGTTAAATCGAAAAGGGGGAAAACGAAATCAGATCGGATTTAGTAGGGTTTGGACCTTAATCTTGAGTTTGGAAAAGAACAGAAAAGAATCGTTTTGTTTTAAAATAAAATCAGAATTAAATAAAGCAAAAGAGTTTCAAAGACGGTTTTGAGTTAAAAATGGTTTTAACTGGGTTTTGGATCAAATCTGAGTTCGGTGCTCGAATCCGAGTCGTCGAAATCCCGCTTTTAGCCTGCTCGAGTTTAAAAGACAATTGTCGGATTTAAACTGGACTAATCGTAACCTTTAATTTGACGGCAGAACCGTTATTAATTTGTGGCTTCGTGTTAAATTTAGAGTCCGGCTTCGATCGAAGAGAAGACCGGAGTTAAACCCATACTTGGACCTCGCCCTAGAAGACGGTGTTGGCCCGGTCATCAGCAGCTAGGAGACGCTGTTGTGGTATCGTCTTGAGGTAGGGAAAAGTAGCCGGATCTCGGCCCTGACTAGGGAAAGTTAACAGTAGAAATGGATGTGACACTGGGGTGTCGTGGGTTAAGTAGGTTATCAAATATTACAAATGCACGATACGGGAACGTGGCGAATATTGGAAATGCATGTGACACGTAGTAGTGTCGTAGGAGCAGAGAACTTAGCGATAGTAGAACTACTGGAGGCATATGACCATGCCCGGAGGTTGATTGCGAACTTATCGAGATTAGGAGTACTGGAGGCATATGACCATGCCCGGAGGTTGTTTGTGAAACTGTTGATATTAGGACTGTTGGAGGCATTGTTTATGCCGGAGGTTGATTGTATGTAGTTGTGTCTTGGGTGGCCTTGAGAGCCCGTGTTATTATTGTTGATTTTTGGGTGGCCAGGAGAGCCCGTGTTATTATTGTTGAGTTTTGGGTGGCCAGGAGAGCCCGTGTTATTATTGTTGAGTTTTGGGTGGCCATGAGAGCCCGTGTTATTATTGTTGAGTTTTGGGTGTCCATGAGAGCCCGTGTTATTATTGTTAAGTTTTGGGTGGCCATGAGAGCCCGTGTTATTATTGTTGAGTTTTGGGTGGCCATGAGAGCCCGTGTTATTATTGTTGAGTTTTGGGTGGCCATGAGAGCCCGTGTTATTATTGTTGAGTTTTGGGTGGCCATGAGAGCCCGTGTTATTATTGTTGAGTTGGGTGGCCATGAGAGCCCGTGTATTATTGTTGAGTCTTGGGTGGCCGTGAGTGCCCGTGGGGTTGTGAACCCGTGCTTTACCGTTGGTGTCTTGGGTGGCCAGGAGGGCCCGTAGGGTTGTTGAACCCGTGTTGTGTCGTTGGTGTCTTGGTGGCCTTGAGTGCCTGTGGAGTTTGGGACTGGTGTCGTTACTGTCTGTTGAACTTTGTTTGTGTTTGTGATTGGTTACTTGATACTGGTGGAGGTTGTGTGTTGTAGCTAGCCTCCCGACTGGGATCGGGAGAAGCGGAGAGGTTGTGGGCTAGCTCCCCGACTGGGATCGGGGGAAGGACGCGCGGGTGTGGCTAACCACCCGACTGGGATCGGGCGAGCGGAGAGGTTGTGGGTTAGCCTCCCGACTGGGATCGGGAGAAGTTGCGCGACAGGTCGACCGCCTGACCTAACTGGGATCGGTAAAGGGCGAGAGACAGAGATGGTTACTGAGCAGCTGGTATGCGATCCTTTGTGATCTTGTTTGGTGTGCGATCCTTTGTGATCTTGGGTGTTGCGTGGTTGTCTGTCGTGTCTTTGGAAGAGGTCGTCGATCGTTGCGTGGGGTCTACTTTACGTGTCTGAGTGTTGAGTCGGCTGAGGAAAGTATTTGGTCGTGTGTGGGTGTCGGTCGGGTTACTTGAGTTTGGGGATAGTGATCCCCGGTGTTGAGTTGGTTGTTGGTGTTACCGGCATTGTCTGCTAATTATGCCATAGTCAGTCTGTTATCCGTGGTGGTGAGCGAACGCTCACCCCTAGCTGCTTTTCCTACAAGTACCGGTCGCAGGTTGGACTAGGTGAGCTTCTGAAACTTGAAGAGCTAGGAGCGGGATTTCTGGGTTTATTTGAGTCTAGCCATGGATACCATACTTTTGTCCACTTGTTGGGACGTGTTTTAAGTTGTAAACGTTATTTTGTTGAACAAGTGGTGTTTTTAAAGTGGTTTAGTGTAAAAGGTTTCAAAATGTTTTATTATTTTAAAAGTTCACGTCCTGAGTTCGGTTTACTGAAATTGGGGCGTGACAGCTTGGTATCAGAGCTCGAGGTTTCACACCTCGGACTGTTCGTCAATTAGGTGGGAAGAGTCGAGTCAGTAATGTCCCGTCGTGCGTTGGGTATGCAAGTCGGAACCGTGTGTAGACCCGTTGTGCTTTAAGTCCTGTTTGTGTTTGTGTGTATGTGCAGTACGGGATTACTGGCATACTGTTTGTGTGTTGCTGCGTGAAACATTCTTAAACTGCCGCGACTCGACTCATGGGCGCCCCTGTAGTCGAGCGTGACAGTGTTGATATCAAGTGGGTACAATATAGTTCGGGGACACCTGGACCAGGTTGTAACTACCTGATGTCAAGAAATGAGGTTTTTAATGAAGTGGAAAAAGTTTTAAAATTTGATTGGCCCGGTGGGCGTGTTTTGATTTTGATTGGCCCTGTGGGCGTTTTTATTTTGGTTGGCTCGGTGGGCGTGTTTCGGTTTGGTTCGCCTTGTCGACTTGTGATTGAGGATCGGGTGATTTATGTTTGGTCTTTAAATCGTTGTACGTGTGGTGTTAGGTGGTGGTCGAGTGTCTGCGACGCACAAGTGTGCGGGTCGCTAGGAGCAGGGTAGGATGCGAGTGCCTTAGGATAGACGTGTCGGTGTGTTAGGTGCGAAGTTGTTGCACGACCTTTAGGGTTTGTATCAATTTGCAGAATTGTACTGAGTTTCTGCCACACCATTTCACCAACACGTCTGGTTAAAGCCACGAATGGCAAGTTGGTTGCCCTAATCCACAATGAAGTATGAGTTCACTCAAAATCCTTTGGCCTCTCATCATGATTGAATTCACGAAGGGCTAGAAGTCCTTTATTAAAAAACCAGGGCTCCATTTCAAGAATATTTCGTTACGATCTCTCCGATGGAAAGAAGAAGCCAAACGTGTTGTTGCCCACATCTTCAACCTGCAACCCATCCACGTTCCAGACCCTCTAGATATCCTCCACAAAAACAGTTTTGTAGAGCCCCCTTGCGAACATCACTCGGCCAACGACTACAAATCAGAGTTTATCACTGTCTTGATTAAGCTCCTTTTCCGGTATTACGACCACTTCTTCTCCTCAATTCCGACATCCCCATCAGTTCCTCCAATGCATGATTCCAGGATCCTGAGCCATAATCTCGCCTCAGAATCAAAGGAACCTCTTAACTATAACCCGAATCGCCGAACAACAAGTTAAAATTTCCCTTCATCGACACAAAATTCGTATCTCTCCAAAAACGAAGGAAAACGAAACCCTAACTTTAGGTCCAAAAATAACGGCCAAAGCACATGTTTAATAATTTAAGTGTTCTAAGAAAAAAGTTTTAGAAGCATCTTTATAGAATTATCTTTCTAAAATATAAATATCAAAGTCTTATGCCACGTCAACCAAGAAACCATTAAATAGGAGATCTCACACGTCCTTTTTCCCTATGATCCACACACGTCATTTGTTTTCGAAAGATGAGTCACACACGTCTCAAAAAGGCCTCTACTTGAATTTAATATTATTAAAATAAAAAATAAATAAGTACCTGACTACGTCGAGGTTAATGTTTAGTCAATGTCGTGGCTTTCTGTTACTCGTACCTTTCTTTGTCTGCTGACGTGGCGCTTACCTTATGGTTTTCGATTGCCAGGCTGGCAAACGGCCACCGAACCAACCTATGTATCCCCATCGACACTTCCAATCATTTCTCTCTCTTATCCTCACACCTTTATCGCGCAATTCAATCATTTCCTTTTTAATGATTTTATTTTTCTTGAGCTGAAAAAAGAGATTTTACTAATAGAAATTCAAATTAGAATTCTCTCTCGAATTGAGAGCCTACCATAAACTTAGTCTTAGCATGCGTCACCATTATCGAGCTTTTGTCTGTCGTTGTTGTTGTTGTGTCGCCTGGACTTGTCGGTTTCGTTGCACAAGTGTTTGCATTCCCATCCCGTTGACCTCGCAGACCATGCCTGGTGCGGGGTTTAAATACGAGTGGGAGTGACTGGCTTTTCCACATCCATCGCCGCCTCTCCCTCTTTCCGTCTCTCTTGTGCCACCGGTGACCCCTACACCGATTGCCATGCCTCCTCTGTTGGATTTGTCTGGAAGTCTCCCTCTGCCTATTTTGCAGTCCCTACCCCACCCACCTTCTTCTCTCCCACGTACCTCGCTCGGCCCCCTCTATCGGCGACCTCCATGACCCGGTTTTCGGCCCCATTGGGAGCGCCGGGTTCTCCGATCCGCGAGAATCGCCCACCAACCCGGGTGCTTTCTCGATGACTTCGCCTCCAAGTTACAGGTCTTTTGCTAGGGGGGTTACCCCTAGCATGCCTCTCAAGGTCCACAGTCACCAAGACCTTGCTTTGGTGTCTAGGGCGCCTACCACCCGTGCTAGGGCTCCGTCGCTGCCAGTGTCCCTGCGCCATTCAACTCCGCGTCTGTTGCATGGGATGAGTGCTGCAAGAGCTAGGGATTGGTTCCCGCCAAGAACCCCGAGAAGGGGTACAACTTTGGAAGTGACGGAGTGCACGACATCCACTAGGGTCACGAAGATTAGAACTCATCGTCGATATTTGATTCGTGTTTGGTATGGGGAACGAAAGATCACGGTTGCCACCACTTCCATAGTTGTTCGTCGACGTTGGACTAGGCAGCGGACAAGGGTGTGGGTTCCCCCAGATGGGGTTAATCCCGTCCCTACCCATAGGAGCGATGGCTTCCGGCTCTCGGGGATGCCGCCGCGACTGTAAAACCCGACTATTTTAAAAAGGGTGTTGGTTTGCATTCTGAAACAAAGGGGTAATAAAGTGCAATAAGTGCTTTGTTGAAAAAAAATAAGAAAAAAAAGAGGGGATCTGGGCTGGATTGGGTTGGTCAGACTCAAATTGGGCCTACTCACGCGAAACCCAGCCCAACCCAAGTAGACCCAAACCCTACGCGTAAAAACGCAGCACCGCTTCGTTTCTTTGAGTTGCACGCATGCGTTTCGAGACATTCCCTTCCTCACGCCCTTTCTCTCTCGAAGCCGCAGAACCAGAAGATCGCTGTCGAGCCTTCCTCTTCTCCGACCTCGTTCTTCATCGGCGACTTCTTCTCTAGCTTCATCCCCTTCCTCTCCTCCATCTACTTCCATCGCGACAAGACCCAGACCAGAAAACCCCTCTTTCCTCTCTTTTCTTCTCCCTCCTCAAACCAGACACAACCTCGCCGCCAAATCTCGAACCTCGTCGTGCCTTCAAACGACCAGATCCTCGTCGGTAAGCCTTCTCCCGACCCTGTCTCACCTCCCTAATCTCTTTTCCTATAATTTCTGAGCAAAATCAAGCCCTTTTTGTCGAGCCGTGCCGGAGATGGAGCTCGTCGGAGCTCGGGCTCCAGATCTACTCCCACGGCGTCAGATCCGACCATAGGAGCTCGATTCAAGCTCGGATGACCTCCCCACGATGTCCTGAGCTTCCTGCCACCACTTCGCCGTCGAGAACCCTAGCCCGTCCGTCGCCATTCCCAACTCAGACCGGACGAGACCAAGAGTTGGGGATCGGGCCTGGATTTTAGTTGGGCCTCGGGCCTGAACTAGGTTTGGGCCTCATGCTAGGATCTGGTTCGGGCCTCGGCCTGAATTGAATCTGGGTGCGGGTCCGGACTCGGGTCTGGATCCGGGTCTGGGTCGGGCACGGGTCGGTCCCGGTCTGGACCTGGATCCGGGTCGGTCTCCGGATTCGGCCCGGGTTTCGGGTCGGTCTCCGGATTCGGCCCGGGTTTCGGGTCGGACTCGGGTCGGCCGGGTCTGGACAGAAAGATTAAATTAATATTAATTCATTTTAATTAATTTGATCAAATTTTGGACTAAAATTAGATACTTTGGACCTATCAGTCTAAATAAAAGGCAACCAGTTAATTTATCGAACTGACCAACTGGACCTAAACTAATATTGGACTTAACTGTTAAAATCCAGACTGGACTTCGCCCGAGAGCTTGGACTTCACTCGAGAGGACGGAGTTGACCCGGTCGTCAGCAACTAGAAGAATTATTAGAGGAAGACCACAAGGTAGGGAAAGTCTTAACTCCTCATTTAAATAACGCTTAGTATGCCTATTAGGTTAATAAAATTGGAAAGGTCCTATAATTGCATATAGGATGCGAATAACTAGAATAAATGTCTTTCAATTACTAATAAACGGACGGGTCTAGTAAGCATGCTTAGGATGTGAACCACTAGTGTAACTTGCTTTCAATCCTTGGGAATTGATTTACTGGTAGAGAGGCCGTGATGAGCCCTCGGATTTAGTTGTGTTAGCTTCATATGCTTGGTTGCCTAGTTTGGATAAGTTAAGAGTCTAATACAACTAGATAATTCGAATGATCAAATATGAATGCTTGAATGCTTATTGGATCGAATGCTTGGATGAATGATTGTGCGAACACTGAGTGTAATTGTTTGTGCTAAATAGGACATGATCGGGTGAATGATAGACCAATGGAGTGCGGATGGTAAGTGTAATTGTGGGTACGAATCCCTTGTAGTGTGTATTTCTAAGTTTGGTTATACGATGATGTTTGGCATGTCATTCTCTTGCATGTGTTTTAAGATGAATTGTGTTCCGACATGGTGCCCACACCGGGGGGGGGGGGGGGGGGGTAATCCGGTGCGGTACTTACATCGTGGAAGGTTTCGATGTGAGGTTGTATCATAGCCGAGGGTCATTGGTTATTGAGCCTGCGGGCAACTGTTATGGACCCTGCAGGGCATTGGTTATTGAGCCTGCGGGCAATGGTTATGGACCCTGCGGGGCATTGGTTATTGAGCCTGCGGGCAATGGTTACGGACCCTGCGGGGCATTGATTATTAGACCCTACGGGGCATTGGATATGGGACCCTGCAGGGCAATTGGACGGTTTACCCTGCGGGGATTGATTACTTGTTATTTCACCCGAGTGTATGCGTCCTGCGGGACCATTACCTTGGTTCCCTATGACATATGGTCCTTTGGAGACGTTCCCTAGAATCCCGACGATAAGCGCTCTCACGGGTTGTTACCGGTATCCTTGACGTTATGCGTCTCCTCTGGACCGAGGGAAAATCCGACATGACACACGAGTATTGTGGATCGGAGGGTGGCGACTTCATGTCCCACGGCATTATTTGAGCGTACTACCTTCTATTGATTATTTAAAAATGCATTGATTCCCTTATTTTCCTGTGATTAATGTTGACTCTTTGAAAGTGTTAAACACTCGTTTTACCCCCGTATTTCAATGTAATCTCAGTTCTTCGTATTTTGAGACACGGACCAAAATTGTGAAATCCTAATTGTAAATTAAAAGGATGCCCTAGTTATGCATTTTCCCTACTGAGCGTAAGCTCACCCCTATTTGTTTATGACAGTTTTACAGGTTTATGTGATGACTAGTGGACTCGAGGCTAGCGAGCTTCTAGGGTCCGGGTGCCTATCTCCTAGAGACGTTTGGTCACATTTTGTTGGTCATGAACCTTTTATTTGAAGGATTTACTATGAATTTTATGAACCTTTTGTTAAAAGATTTAGTATAAGTATTATTTGAGACATTTTTATTAAATGAAGGTTATTGGATGATTTTACCGTTTTTATGATTTTTTATTGTTATACTTGCTTCTTCCTTAAGTCACGTCTCGAGTCCGGTCAAAACCGGATTTTGGGCGTGACAACGACCACAAGGGGCATATGGTGGCGAGAGGGCTTCCCTAGATGGGGAACGGGAGGATCTGGACCCAGCCCCGCTGACAATGTACCTGTTACCTATTGCTGGATCACTTTGGGGGATGGGATCTGGCGTAACAATGGACCCGGTACCTAACCAGGGTCCCCGTGTTCCGCCGGAGAAGCCAGGCATCCGTGGGTGGTCCAACCCCACACCCCGACTTTTGTACCCACGAAGATCCTATGGTCGACTAGAAGGAACAAGCTCTTTATTGAGTCCATCACTGATCCCTCACCCCTAGGAAGCAGTGGAATGGGCGACGGAGGAGCTCTAGAAGTACAAGCAACCCAGACTGATGGAAGAGCAGCTGTTAGAAGCCGGAGGAAGGAGCCGCCTGTATCCGGATGGGGAGCTCACTCACACGCGAGGAAGAAGCCCTGCCGGGAGGGATGAGGCCATGCCTAAGCATCGGGGGTTGGCCCTGGGAGGGGTCCCTAGTCGATGCTTTGCCTCCCACCATCACCATTACCGTCGAGATCTCTGATCTTCGGTACCCCGTTCCCCCCAACCATATTCTATACTTGCCTATAGGGCACCAATTCAAAACTGTATTGGACGGTTCTACTATCAAAAGAATAGCGAACACTCTGAAGTGTTCTTGCCCTGTTCTTCGTGGTCAGAGAGTCTCTTATGCACCTTATTGTCATTACATATTTTAATTAATGAAATCTGCACCTTTCGCTCAAAAAATAGAAATTCAAATTAAACCGCGTTTTGATTGAGAGAAAATTGTCGATTTAATAATATTAGGTTTTAAAGAAGCTATGATTTTTTATATATATAAAAAAAACCAGTAGCTGGGGAGGTGCATTATCATAAAATGTAAATCATAAAAAAATAAGGATAAAAATCTCGAGGCTCTAGAATATCGTTCGGGATGATCGTAGCTAAACCGACTCTCTTCGACCCGTAAAAAAAGTCTACTTTGATTTGTAGTCACTACCTCAAGACATCCTCTTACCGACATTTCAAACAAACAAAACAGGAAACTAAATGTCCAAACATCCAAAGGAAAAACAAACTCCAACCTAAAACAGTAATACCCATAAATCATTAAGAGAAAAAGTGTTATGCATGCAGCTTTCTCGAGACTTCCAGCACCAGTTGTCCCAGGTCTGTGGGGTTAGACCCTTGTAGAACCGTCCCACCCCCGCTGGGTCTCCTCACTGCTCCAAAGGAGGCTTTGAAGCCTCCTCCTGTGGATCCTTAATCTCCTCCTCATCCCCCAACTGGTGGCCCGATGGAATTAGACCCGTGAGCTCCAAAGTCTTCTTCATACCAGTAACCATGGTGTATTGTTTCCCCCCCTTCCTTTTCCCTTGGTTTTCATTGCCTTTGATCGTATAAGGTCCACTCCTCCAGCTTGGTCCTGTGGTTCCTTCTACTTCCCTTGTTTCGGGGCCACCCCACCTGCAAATAAATCAGGAAAGATAGTATCCTCATCTTCCTCGACGTAGCCAAGTCCCCAAGCTTTGTAATTCCCGGCTTCCCGGCTAACCCATCTATGTGTGCCCCTTGCATTTTTGGAACTCCTACTACGGGGCATTCTTATCCAAGTCTCAAGACTCCGATCGGGTTCCGTCATGTCCTCACAACCCCTGAAACCCTGGTGGAGGTGCCAAAAGAACCCTAACATTCCTTGCCCTATGCACTCCCACAAATCCATAATCGGGTCAAGGGTTAGGGATGTAAGAAGTTCATCCACCGATGTATCCCGTGCAACCTTCGGAGCTCTCTAGACTGTAGTCAGAAGTAGGTTCACATCCAAGTGCTTCGGTACCTGTATCGAGTCGTCATACCGAATTTCCTCCCGGCCTATGCCTGGAAGGTACGTCATACTATCAGCCATACGGTGAGTCAACCTTTACCACCGGGTACAGAACCCCAATAATCGTTCATACTGTAGCCCAACCAAAGAGGATTGTGTATGTCCTGGGAATCGAAGGCGAATTCGTCTCCTTAAGGGTTGATCCCTATCCAGACCAACACGCATCCATAAGAAATCATCCGTACGTCACACAATAGGGATAGGATCAATGGTTACCTGAATTCTCATGGCCGAGGCAAGGAGGGCACATACTAAAGCGTTTCGGGTAATTCCTTGTACATTCATCGCTCGTACCCCTATTTGCATACACCAGAACCGAATGTCATCAAGTTGCATGCATGACACGAGCGACACCGGATAACCAAATCCACTATTCCGAGGATCAATTGGAGCATTCTTAAGGAAGAACGACTAACATAAGACTGGCTCAACCATTCTTTGGATAACATCAGGGGAAGGGCAAAATGACCAACGTTTATTGGACTCTAAGACGACCCGAAATAGAGATTCTACATTGGGGAGATTTAAATTTATTAATTAAATGATCTTATCTAATGTCAACTTAATTTAAAATAAAAATAGAATTGTTTAATCAAGTAGGTTTATGAGTTTTAATCAAATTTAAATATTAGTTATAACTTAAGGCTAGTTGTTTAGCCTAATTGATGGTTTACCATTGTTTAACTAGGCTTAACAACTAAACTCATTCTCGAGATATAAATTGAAAAATACGAAAGTCTAGTTGTTTAACCTAATTATTTTTTTTAGGGAAACACTAGAATATTATAGGTTATAAACAAGTTCAACCCAAAGTGGACAAACCGAAGATAGATTAAAGAGTAGCAATAAAACAGTCCTAACATCAAGGGACCCAAACAGAATATAAAAGTGCTCAAATTATCAAACCGCTCCACTGAAATATTTGGAAGGGGATATTGCGGTGGCATCCGAAGAAGGCGCTATAGTGAGTCCAAACAGGGAGTTAAGGCAGAGCCGACCCATTTTCGGGTTAGCGCCAAGGAGGACAGTGTACTCCCCCGGGTTTCCAGCGTGCGTCCTCCTCCTTGAAATGATAGATTATAGCTCCGAAACGCGACATCTCTGGCCTCCGAGGTGGTAGAGAATACCATACAAGAACTTGGTGGAACCATTGTCACCTTATGTCCAGTGGGACGGTATTGCTAGCCGGCCCCCCATTAGACCACAATCTTCTCATTTATCGAGGCGATGGTTCTTATTGTCCCTACCGCTACTCGTTGTTCCCCCTCAGAGCGCTTATACTCCCCGTACTCCAATTATTGGGTCTCTCCCAAACGGATTTCTAGGACCTTCACACCTTCTTGCATGTCAACGTTCTTGTCTCTTATAGTCAACTCGTACCCCGGACGATCCACCGGGGCACCACTGCAACCCGTTTCTTTGAAGGCCTAAGTTCTGATGGAGACGATGGAAACCTATAGCCCATCAGATCCCTTCGTTGCTGCCACTGCCCTTCCCTATTCGGAGAGGGCGCCCCGACCATTTTCCTTCCTGAAACAAGATCGCCAAGGGTTCCGAAGAGAAATCTTGGTCATTTGGATCATCACCGACCGTCGTGTCGCTATCATCTTCGGCCGAGTCCCGTCGTTGTCCAAGATGGCCTGTGTTCATCCCCGTACCGCTTTGCACCGCTAGACCCAGACCTGTCGTCAGAGAGAAAATGAGGCATGCTCTATGGCCGACGAACTCCTCAGCCTCACCCCCGCAACCCACGGCCAACGGAGCGAGCTCCGGGTCAGAGTACGAAAAGGCCCCTAACCGTCGTTCCGCCGTCACCGACCCTTTTGGGTCTCAAAAGATCAGCGAGACCCACATAACACTACCGTGGGTATACCAGAGAGAGCTCGTGACCACCGTACAGAAGACCCTCCCCACTTGCGCGACTATTAGAGGTCCATCGCCTCCATCGCCTATTAATCATCGTCCACAATGATTGTCGAGAGAACAACCAATCACTGCCTCGCCGTCGCGAGGATGAAGACACCGCATACCGTAAGCCAAAGAGTAGGAACTCCTACTTACGACCTCCCTATTCGCTGTGGCTGCCTCTCACTGTACAAGAAAGAAGGAATAATCTTCTCCACCAAAGGTTCAACCCTCTTTCTCCATGTTCTTATTTCAAACCACCTCTGCATAATGCCTCTGCCCAAACAACATATCGAACCTCACATCCATAGAACATCCATGGTCATTAGTCACTAAAACAGTAGTGATTGATCACCAAACTCGTACGACAATTGACCCAAACCCTAGCCGTTGCTCTATGTCATTTAACCTAGGGATAATTCCATCTCAGTACTTTAAATCTTTCATATTTCAGTTAGAGTACCCTAAATCTTTTTTGTGTCACCTCAGTACCCTAAACTTTCATTAGTTCATTTAGAGTACCCTAAATCTTTTTTGTGTCACCTCGATACCCTAATCTTTCATTAATTCCATTTTAGTACCCACTGTTAACTTTACATATGATTTTCCATCCAAAACAGGTAAAATGACCATACTACCCCTCACCAACAACCAAAATTATGGTAAAGTTAACGGTGGATATTAAAATAAAATTAATGAAAGTTTAGGGGAACTAAAATGGAATTCGTAAAAGTTTAGGGTACTGAGGTGACACAAAAAAGGTTTAGGGTACTATAAATGAAATATGAAAGATTTAGGGTACTGAGATAACACAAAAAAAATTTAGGGTACTCTAAATGAAATATGAAAGATTTAAGATACTGAAGTGAAATTATCCCTTTTAACCTAACTAATGTTTTATCCATGGAAATGCTCCAAGATAAAATAAATAGTTTCTAGCGGTTTGTAATTTATTCAACGAAAAAGAGTTTACACCTAACTCCTACGTCCTATCATGTGTTTGTTTAGGCATTTATGCCCCCTCTACATATGCAATATACATCACATGTTTAAGGATACTTTATGGTGTAATTAATTACATTAGTTTCATTATTGATGCTTGAAAATATCATGAAAATGACCCATGTTTTTATTGTTATTCTATGTGTGATTAATTACATTATTTGTCCTTAAAATTAATATTAAAAAAAAATCATGCCAATAAACATGAAATTAAACCATCCACAAGGCTGGAGAGAGGTGGATGGAAAGTAGGACAGCTCCAATGTTTCTTTTTTTGTACAATAAAGTTATTATTACACAATTATTTCAGGACAAATGGAAATAGTTTCTTTCATACATTTGTTCCACAATGGGACCGATGATGAGTTTTCGAATCTATAGTGCATGGAGAGATGTGGCTGGTTTGATTCGGTTCCAGTCAATTCCCAAACCCTAGCTACCTCATAATTGTGTATATAATATATGTATGTTTTTTATATATTAATTCACGAAAGATAATCATTTGATGGTTCTTTCATTACAAATTTTGATTTTGTATATGATGATGGTTGACTTTATATCTAATAAACTTATAGTGTTGTACTATTCGTTGAATATATCGATAGATTTATTTTACCAATTTAAGTATTTGGATGAAGTTTTAACACGGTTTATATTAGAGTTGAATGACCTTATTTTGTCAACGAACAAAGTTTGATTTGCACATAAAAAGAGTTGTTGATGTCTAATGTTAGATCGTTAGAATCGTCAGATATTGGGTCAGGTTTAACCGATGCCAACCAACTTGCATGGAACAAGGCAATCTTGGTGTTTGATTTGATTAGGAAATTGGATTTACAACCAACCATTAATTAAATGTAATACCAAATTCTTTGACTTAGTTAGCTAAGAAAGGAAAGGGTGTGATATCTCAATAATCGTACCATGAAATTGACATATACATGCAAGCCAACGTTTATATCCAAAAAACCTAACCATTTGGATCAAAAAGGACTTCTCATCCACAAATTACACCACATCATTGTTATGTTTCCAATTCAAAACCATAAGTTGTATTAACAAGTCAAATCAAAGAGCCTATTGGCTCTTCATTATTACACATTTGTGGGTAAGCTAGATTCGTGATAGTAACATTACCCACCAAATGTAGGCACATAATAGTTAGGCCAAAATTCTTCCTTTTTTATCATTTTGAGTAACTATTTGGTGACATAGTAGATTTCAATAAATGTATATGCAAGTCAAAGTCATGTAATTGTGAACCAACTTTAATATTTAATTGGGATAATTGCAAATGCTTGGAGTGACTATGTATGTCATGTAATAACCCATGTGTATTATTTTATTTTTTTGTAAAAAATTACGATAAATTGTTTTTTGTATGCATAAAGGTATCAAATTACAAATAATGAATAAGGTAAAATCGTATTTTTAAGAGAAAGAGTTGGTATCTTTAGACTATCATATAATTTTTTTTTTGAAAATTGCCATCTTTGATTAAATCAAAAAGTCATTGGACAAACAATCACGAAGTTCTTGAGGGATCTCCGTGATTAGTCAATCAATAGTACACCAATCACATCTGTTACGAGCTAAACAATGAGCTACTCTATTTGCTTCTCTACGAACAAAAGATGATTTAAAAGTTGATAGCGCCTTCAACTTTGCTCTGCACTCCATTACCACATGACTTATCAGAGACAAAATCGTCTCGTCTCTATTAATGATCTGCACCGTACTCAAACAATCAGATTCTAGGATCCCCTCCTGCCATCCCTCCTCATATATCCAGGACAAAGTTTCATTGATACTAATAATCTCGATCAACTCAGGACTTCGTTTACCTGATAATACCACACACCTCGCGTTAATTGCCCATCCCTCCTCCCCTCTACAGATCATAACACTTCCACTCCCAACCGGGTCCAACACTGCCCCGCATACGTTAATTTTCGCCAAACCAGACCCCGGTTTCACCCATCGACGAATCCGACCTGCCTCACCATGCGCCTCTCCTCCCATTTTTTCCTGGGCAGCCTGCCAATATCATATTATTAAATTTTGTTAAAAATAATAGATTTATAAACAGAAAATAATTCATCGTAAATTATTGTACCACAAAATTTTGAATTACCCCTACTGAATTTAATCATTAGTCAAAGTAGATGAGTTGAGGTGCAATCCAATAATATTTTACCTTGTGTGGTCCATGTTGTTCATGAGGATATGCAAGTCATCATATGAAGATTGTGGTGAAATTGAGACCCCGCAAAGATATTATATGCACCGAATTTCGGTTGATCCGAGTGGTTTTTGGTGTAGACAAGGGTGTGTAATAGAAACCCCACAAATGATTTTTGGGTACAAAGAACAGCTCACCAGCAAGGGCATGCATGATTGTGGCTTCCTTTTGATGTGACCATTGATCATCAATTTGGCCTCAACTATCACCCAAAAGTGTAAAAAGATTCGAACTCAAGATGGAGACATGGCCTCCTAAAGATCTCATCCAAGCTCCACCACCACCACCTAATTACATCTCTACCAAACAAGGATCCATGGCCCTAGGTCCCATTTTGATTGAGATGAATGCCATAAGTGCCTCTACAGTAGAAGAGACTGGTGTTTATGGCTAGGTGATTAGTTTACATGGATATTTTTGAGTCCATCAAAAAAATAAGATTTAGAAAATTTAATCCAAACGAATTTTTGGGTGGATCAGGTTTGATCCGTCCGTTTTGTGTATAATTACAATAATGTTAGAATGAATAAGTCAACAGGGGGTTAGGGTTTGTAAAGGAATTTCCGAGAAATAATACTTAAGAGAGAGGAGTTAATGAGATTGTTGTGCGATCAAAGCTCGTAGGTTTTTTTTAATACGTTCGGAATATGTCATCCGCTACAACGAGGCGTATTCATAAAAATTCAATCCGCAATTCGCTTGGTTTCATGCAAATAGATGTTGAATATGTATCGGGTTAGGCAGATTAGCGGGGATATTGAGTTTTGTAGATTTTTTGAACACCTCTCTTAGGTATTGTCAATAAGTTTCATGTAAGAGAGAAAATGAAGAGAGGGTCAGTTATTTGCTTGTAAAGGTTGTATTTTACTATTCACCAATGTTTGTTTGTTTGATAAATGGTTTTTTGTTATATCCTGTATTACAAGAAGAAATGCAAAAGGAGCTGCAATCCAAAAAACCGAAGATCATCCAAGCTTCCTTTATAAAAACTTATAACCAACCCAACAAGAAGACGGATTGGCCCCAAAACAAACCACCCGAAAACCAGCTTCCGAAAACTTAAAACAAAAATCTGCAAGAGTGGAAGAGAGCGACAAAATCTCCAACAACCTCTTTAACCAAAACAAGGAAGAAGATACCCACGTAAAAAACGCACTTCCTCTAAGTTTAAACACATGAAGAAGGGCTAGGGATGGATAATTTTTCTCCTCACCGCCAACATCCTCAAAAGCAAGCTCCTCCTCGCTACCCAAATCTTGCTTACTACGGGTGTCGGTTTCGAAATCCTGATTCAGGATATCAGCACTTGAGACGATCTCCTTGAGACCCAACTTCTTAACATTCTCCCAAGAAATCTTACTAAGCTCATTAATCCTTTCTCGAGATCGTGAGTGAGGTCGAATTTGCAGAGAATAAAGCGATGATTTTTTTCTCAGGTCCTCTCCTCCTACGACCTCTAAAAAGACCATTGGAAGTGTTAACATACAAAGCACTCACACTGATTTTTTTTAGTTGACGGAATATGGGACGATCACAAGATCCGTAAAGTTCAGCTGATCCAAGTCCCTGACAGTTTTATCACCAACAGTTTGACTAGCTAAACACTGAATCAGATTGTGTTTCGTCGGAAATGAATTGACTGACCTCTGGACGGGTGCAGGGCACAATTCTTCCTCCGATGAGAAGCAATCTAAAGGAACCAAATTCGAGTCTACCATAGACAATGAAACACAAAAAAGAGCATCCCTTATCATAACCAAAAGTTTGTTTGCAATTGGTAAGGAGTGACCGTGAAGCAACATAAAAGTTGCTCATAGGTTCGATGTGAGATCTTGAACTTGTACCACAGTTCCAAACCTGCACATAATAGCAATCATCGTCTCCCAACACCATCCTTGAATAAGGGTCCCCTATAATTTGAACCCCCCCAAAAAAACCCTATTTCTCTCTGACTTGATATTCGCGCCTGCCCTCCTCTCACGAAGCCGTCGCCCCTCCCTCGCCGGTAATGGCCACGGCCTTCATGGCTGTGGCGGTTGCCAGCGAGGTATCTTAGCTCCTTCTCCCTCTACCTTTCTTTTTACCCCCTTCTTCACTCTCCGTCTTCGGCCCGCTTCTTCTTCGGCGTGTCTTACTCTTCCTCCGGCGTCCCAGTCTGCTCCGACCTCGGCCTCGTCGTCTCTGGCGTCCCAGTCTTCCCCATCCTCAGCCTTGGACGGTTCTTGTGACAGATCTGTGACAGATCTGAGTTCGTGTAGTGTCTCTGGCCTGCTTCTTCTCCAGCGTGTCTACTACCTCCGGCGTCCTTGCCTGCTCCGACCTCGGCCTCCATGCCTCTGGCGTCCCTGTGGTGAGGTGTGGTCAGCCCCGACTCGCTCTTGTCCGATGTGCTGTTACTACTCTTGCCGGCGAGGATGTTGCTGCTGCTTGTTCCCGGTCTCTTCGTCGACTTCATGTGCTGGTGCGGTGAGGATCGTCGACATCGTTCGCTGCTGCTTCTTCCCGGTCTCGTCATCGACTTCATGTGCTGGTGCGGTGAGGATCGTCGGCATCGTTCCGCGTTCGTGTGCCGGTGTGGTGAAGATCGTCGGCATCATGGCGGCTCGGATCTTGTTCGAAGATTGGTGGCTCGGGTTGTCCGGGTAGGGTTCGACCCAGATCTGGGCCGGGTCAACCTGACCCGTTTCGGGTTTTGGGCCTGCCCTATCTGGGCCCAGGTCAGCCTGGTCAGTTTGGGCTTCTGGCCAGGTCTGATCTGGTTCTGGCGCTCGGTTTCAGATCACTGGGCCTTGGTTGGTGTTTTTGACCTCTTCGGTAGTTGTCGTTGTCTGTCAGTAAGGCAAGCCTGGTGTTTGGTAGAAATACTGGGTCCCCTACATGCGTTTCTCGGTGTTGGCTGGTTTCGTTTAGAGGCCCGGCACAGGTGCTTGCTTTGTTGTTCAGTGCGGTATTTTTCTTCGCCATTTTCCTTGTGTAGCTAGGCCTCTCCTATTCGTTCATACTTACTTTAGTATTTGGTTTCGCTTCTTCTCGACCCAATAGTGGGTCGACCTCGTCGGTGAAAGACGTTGACCGCCGGCGAGTTCTTGGGTGCCATGCGCCCCCCTGAAGCCATCTGCTAGGGTTCATATGGTAATTCGGATCTGTCTCAGCCGTTGTGGTGTTGGCCACCGGCATTCTTTTGAGATGAGAGTCGGTTCAGCTTTTCGAGGATAGGGCTTGGATCTTCGCCGGTGAGGTTAAGCCGTTAGGAGTGTCCCTTTCACTCAGGGTCTGCGTACCCTTTCTTGCTCACAGGGTCTGCGTACCCTTTTTTGCTCTCAGGGTCTGCGTACCCATCCTCTCAGGGTCTGCGTACGCATTCTTGCTTTTAAGGTCTGCGTACCCATTCTTGTTCTTTGGGTCTGCGTACCCACTCTTGCTCTCTAGGTCTGCATACCCAATCACTCAGGGTCTGCGTACCCATTCTCTCTGGGTCTGAGTACCCATTCTCATTCACTCTGGGTCGGCGTACCTATTTACCATAGGGTCTGTGTATCCTTTCTGGTTTACTGCTTTACTTTTGTTTTCTAAAACTTCCGCCTTCAATCTGTAGACAGATTGTAGTCAGGTGGTTTTTTTGTAACATTTTTCTTCCTCAGGAGAGGGTAATTTATCATATGCTTTCGCTGATCAAAAAAAAAATGAACCCATAAAATCTCCCACCACGTAGACAGAGTTTCGATTTGCCTTAAATCACGATGAACCAAGTCACAAGCCAGATCCATAACTAAACCTTGTTACTTTCGTCAACAATCTCCTATTTTATATTAACAAGGAAAAGATGATTGTCCAAATAACGAATATGTACCTTAAATTTTCCGTCTGTTTCCACCAATGCTTGTAATTGGAAAACAAACCAAGAATTCTTTGAAACTCTCAGAACACCATGGTCAACTGGAGATTCCATTTGAACTACCTCCATACCATCGACAATCGTTAAGTCAACCAGGGCCAAGAGAGTCGATGTCGATCATGAGAGAGGTTTCTTAAAAAGAGAGATGAGCGCATTTTTTATTATAGATTTTGAGCATCTGAGAGAGCTTTAGTTAACAACCTAAATTATCAATTCCATTTAAACTAACCACGTTCTCATACAATAAACTATATCCATGTATCCTCAATTTTTTTAGCATATTAATAGAATTTATTGATATACTTTTGAGAATTCAAAAGTGAACATACACGAAATGAAAATACTGAATTAGAAATCCAAGAAAGAGATAGACTTAGTCTCAGATCTGACAAACCAGTTCTGAGACGCTGACCCTATAACAAGAGTACTACTTTGAATCGTAGTTTTTTGGATATTAGAAAGTAGTTCCTATTATCTCGGTGGTTGGCACAATAACTCCAGAAAACTTCCCCCGTCTCGATTTGAACATGCCCTGTAAGTAAAGTTCCCGTTGAATCCAAGTGAATATGAAGAAGGTAGCTCCTCTTGTCGATGGTAGCTCGACTCTAGTTGACTTTAATCTTTTCCTATCTCGACTTGACAACGATTGTGGTGTCTACTGAACACTGATCTCACAATAAAGACCGTTTCAAGACAATTATGAGTATTGGACATCTAGGGAGAGCACCAGGAAATTGGGGATCCAGTAGGTCGTATAGATGCCGACCCTGGCAGGGCAAGGTGTGTGTCCCCACACACACCTCGTTGTTTGAGAGATCCCAATCCAGCGAATGAGGTTGAGGCACCAAATTGTCACCCGCTTCTTCCTACATGATCAACTGTTGGTTCCAACCTCCCTAACTCTGATCGAGTGTGTCAAGATCCCGATCCAATGAATGGTAATAAGGAGAACCTGATGGAGTTTCCGATTGATAAGATGCGGCAAAACCATGAAGCTTGATCCAGGGTCATGCCTCTGATGATTGTGAATGATCGACATGCGGTTGAGGAATCAGACATGCGGTAGAGGAGATGGGTTTGGTGGCAAAGGATGAGCTAGCGATGGCGGCTTTGGTGGCGGGGGACGAGGTGGTGATGGCGACTCTAGTGGTAGAGAAGGAGGTGGTGGAGGTAGGTCGTGATCAATGTTTTTGGAGGGCAGCGACGATGGTGGAGACAGATGTGGTGGCTTAGGGGGCGAAGGTGGTGGCCTTTTTATCATCGAGGGAGAAATGGGATGATGTAGTGGTGGGAGAGCGGGCCGAGGAGAAGGACAGTAAGATCGTTGGCATTGCCGATAGAGTCAACACGCACGAGACTGGTTGAGGCAACATAAAGGATAGGGGATCTAATGCGGTGTGGAGATAGCGGATGGGGCGAGACTCAGAGAGTAGACCACATGTAGCGACTACTTGATACCCTAAAAAAGGAAGAAGGAGAAAGAGCATCTTTATAGTTTTATCTTATAATATTTTGGAAAAAAAAAGAATTATAACAATTCAATTCAATTGGACACGAACAAAAAACGGTATTGTGAAAAAGGTGTGATATAGAATGCCTACTAAATCGATCACGACCTTGTGTTAAAATTGATTAATTTTAAAGATAAATCATAAAATTGTCTTTATGATAAAAAAAATCAAATACTTTTGTATCACTTTACAATTTTCAAAACAATAACCGTTTTTTTTAACATAGTAATAGACTTCACTGATAGATTTTAGGAAATTCAAAAGTGAACATACACAGAAGAGAAGTGAAAATATAAAAAAAAATGTTAGACAAAGTCTTGGGTCTAACCAACAAGATCCGAGACACTAACCCTGAATCAAGATTATTATTTTAATCGCAGTGTTGTGAGTGATGATAGCTTGGCTCTGGCTAACCTCGATCTTTTCTTGTCTCAACTCGACAATGCTCGTGGTGTCTACTGAACAGTCTGATCTCACATTGGATATTGTTTTGGGGTGACTGAGGAGTACCAGGCATCTACAGAGAACTCCAAGAAAAAGGGGGATCCAGTGGGTCGTAGTGATGTCGATCCTAGAGGGCGAGGTGTGAGTCCCCACACACAACTCGTTGATTGAGGGTTCTCGATCCAACGGGTGGGGTTGAGGCGCCGAGTTGTCACCCGCTTCTACCGCCAGGATCAGTTTCTACTTCCACCCTCCCTGACCCCGATCAGGGGTGTTAGGGTTCTGATCCAACAGATGAGAACAAAGCGTCTCTACATGGAGTTCCCGATTGATTAGATGTGTCCCAGTCATGACGCTTGATCTAGGGTCGTGCCTCCAATGACCATGAATAATGGATAGACAGTTGAGGAAGTAGGCATGCGGTAGAGGCGACGCTGGAAGCGAAAGCTCTGGTGACGAAGGAGGAGGTGGCAGTGGCGATTCTATTGGTAGAGGAGGGTGAGAGGAAAGCAAAGACTTCCGTGGAGAAGTTGGAAGCAACGATACTAGTACGATCAGCAGATCATCGAAATAAAAAGAGTTGTGAAATAATAATAAATGGTCGGGATGATGCCCATAAAAAACAACCATAATACTATAGAGAATTAGGGTCGACCCATAACAACTAGAGAGAGACATCTGCAACAACAGATTAGGTTGGGTTTATGCAAAGAATGACACAACCTTTTTTTTACGAGACTACGTATGAATCTTACATATATCCGTTTTATTTAGAGTAAGGAAATGAAAAGTCAAACCAATGACATATGTGTCTCTACCGTGCACATGACAACATGTGACTAATTTAATCACGCATAAGAGAGAGACAAGAAAGTGAAAATTAAGAACAACAAATCAAGTCAAGATATCGAATAACGAACCTAATTAGAGAGGGGGCTAATTAAATAGGTGTGAATGTGTTGAAAACCAAAACCGACTTACTATCTATAATCAGACATTAGGAACATTAGTGTTGTCGGAAACAGACAGTGTGGAAATAGTGATTTCACGAGGTTAATTAACTAGATATCGTGTTCTTTGCCTAACCCATGTGTTTGGAAGTCGGGCCGAAGCTCCTTCATACGTGCATGTGGTCCTAATATGATTTTGAGTCACTCCCCATATAAGTGGTGTGGTCTATTCTGAGTCCGGTCAACATTCAATGAACTGGTCCTTAATGCATGAAGTCAACGTGAACAGAGGAAACCCCATCAACAAAGAATCTTTTTGCTGTAAAAATCATAGTCAATTTCATCTCGGGTTCGAGAATTATAAATGAAAAGGATATCATTGGAAATAAAATATTTTTTTATTGACCAAATATGTCACTCAATAATTTTGTTTTTAAAAAACATATATATAATGAATATCCAAAAAAAGTTGTCCTTGACCACTAACGAACAGACCAAAAACGAATATCTCAAGCTGACTAGTATGATGTTATGTTTGTTGAACGCCTAACAATCTTACCATGTACATTCTCGATACTAGATGAAAGAGAGATGAAAAGATATCTTTCATCTGAGTCAATTGGACCACTAGTTAGCAGTTACTTCAGATCCAGAAGTTTCTCCTAAAACGCTTAGATGCCCATCGCATGACCTCCCAAATTATAACATCTTCCGTGCAAGACTTGGGTTTCCCCATCTTGAGTTTCCACCTCTATTTGGGTCGATCAAAGCCCAAACGAGAAGTAGGTTAGTCAAGATATCATACGTTACTGCACGGGTTACCTTCTGGCTTCCAGGACAAATTGTCCTCTGAGCTTGCTTCACGATATTTGGTCAATATTTAGCTAACCAATTGGTTACACATTAGTGCCTCAAGTGAACTTAGAACATCCACATAACTCGTGAACATGTGCTTACATTGTACAATTTAGTTTCAACCTTGTCAAATTACACATATTCGGCCCGATCCACCTCGGCCCATCTATGAGAAGAAAGAGCCCATGTAAATTATAATCACCTATAAATAATCTCTCTTGACATAAGCTTGATACGAAGTCCAATAAGAGCTCATTTCTTGGACCTGAAAGCCCACTACCATACCAATATAGACTATTAATTGTTACCCATCACAGTTCACAACACAATACCAAGGCCGTACATTTATGATTGGCCTCTAAAGACCATGAAAAGGCACAACTCAACGACCAAAGATGAACTATAGAATCAAAACTATCTATAAATGGTATCTTTGTATATGATGATTTCAATATCATCTATAACGATGGTATTATCTTAAAATTATGTCATCTAGATTTTTTGGATATTCTTTTTCTTTTTGAAACGAGCAACTGAAGAAATGCATTACAATAAACCATATAAAGTAGGGCGTACAAGCCCTGGGTTCCAGATAGAAGTCTCGGTTGCCGTAGGCAACTCGACGCGTAGAAATAGTCTGCTTTGTATCACAGACACTAACTCACAACATCACCTTACCAACGTTTCAACAATGCAGAACAGGATATAAAAAGTACAAAAGTAAACTAAACTAATACAACCAGTTCATAAATCAGGCGGAAATAGAGTGTTCTAATTGCGGTTTCCCCGAGACTTTCCAGCACCAGTTATCCCGGGTCTGTGATTATAGGCCAAATTGGACCTATTCCACCCGCGCCAGGTCTGCTCATTTCTCCGAACGAGGTTGTAACACCTCCTCCCGTATAGTTTGCTCCTCCTTCTCATCCCTTTGTTTATGACCCTGAGGGATGATGCCTATAAGCTTAAGAGCCTTCTTCATTACCAATAGGTTTCACATACTACTGTCCGCCCCTAGCTTTAGCCTCAGTCTTCATCGCCTTTGATCATATGGGACTTGTTCCTCCAGTTTGGTCCTGAGGCTCCTTTTGCTTCCCTTGCATCGGGATCAGATCACCTGCAAATAAGTTAGGAAAAACACTGCTCTCAGGGTCTCCGACGTTAGCCAGGTTTTCAGACTTTGTAGTATCCAGTTGCCCCCTAACGATCTTGGATAGTCCCCTTGCATATTTTGGATTGCCCCATCCGGGGCATCTTTAGCCATGTTGCCAGACTACGAATTAGTGTCAATTCGTCCTCGCTTATCCTGAAACCCTAAAGGAGATAACAAAAGAGCTCTACTGGTACCTGCCCGGACACCTCCCACATAATCCCGGATCGGGTCAAGGGTAAGGGATGTCAGGAGATCGTCCATTGATGGGCACTGTGTCTCCTTTGGGGCTCTCCATACTGTATTAAGTAGACGATCCACATGTGTAAGACCCGCTTCCGGTCGAACCGATGACTCAAGAAGTCACTCGGGACTTTTCCGGAACCCAAACGAATTAGCCATTATCACGGTTGGCTTCAGGGAAGAAATCCCTTTCGTTTGAGTATAATATTGGATAAAGTCAATTTTGGTCAAAACAAGACTTTTTATCGACTCAAAGCTTTATTTTAAAGTGCTGGAAATTATTTTGGAAAATTAAATGACATAGGTGGACACTTGTCTATTTTTGGTTGAAAGAGGGAAAAATGAGTAGTCTTTGACCCTTTTACCCTCCCAAAAGCTTCTACAAGGGAATCTAGCTCAAGGGCTTTTGGGTCTTTGCTACATCTAGGTATTATATGAGATTGGAGAAGCAAAATCAATTCATTTCTATCTTGGTGTAGCCGAAAATTAGAGGAGGAGCAAGGGAGAAGAGCTCCCATGGAGGTTTGAAGGAAAATCAAGGAAGAAGAAGCCACTTGGAGTCTTCCTCTAGCCATCCACCCTCCAAATCACTAGCATCTTCTTCATCTCAACATTCTAGAGGTAATGGAACTCTCTAATCCTCATTTCTCTTCATCTATTTTCATGGGTTTTTGGGTGAAATTGCTAGATGATGTTGGGTTTGAGTAGAAATGATGGGAGATGTTGTTGATGAGAAGCTTTGTTGGGTTTTTGTTGAGAAATCATTGATTTGTTGGGGCTTTTGAGTTGGGTTTGATTTGATGAATCATTGGAAAGTTGTTTGTGTGTTGATTCCTACCATGGGTAGAGGAGTATTGAAGGTTTTGGACTGTTTTGGGAGTTGGAAGGGGTAAAATTCTGGGTTTGAAGGTGGTTTTTCGGAGAAAAGGAGCTGGAGGTTGAAGAAGGGCGAAAATGCCCTGGTGCGCCACAGATCCGTGACGGATCCCGTGACGGGCGACGTCACGGCTCCGTGAGGGAGTCCGTGACGGCACTCGTCACGGCTCCGTGACGGTAACCGTAAGGGTTAACGTCACGGATCCGTGACCAGGTCCGTGACCGACCAGGGTGAGAGTTTCTTGAGGGTTTCTTGAGGGTTTTGAGCTGAACTTTGGAAGGGTTTTGGGGGTCTTTCTTGCTGTGTAAGTGGAACCTAATTAGCGTTTCTTTGTGTCCAAGACCTTGGGGATCGAACTAGAGGAGCAAGGATCACGCCGGGACCCGAGGGAAGAGCGAAGTGGTGATCACCGAACTTCATCAAAGCGTTGAAGAGGAGGACCTTGAGGTAGGGAAAGCCTTAACCTCTCGTTTATGATGTTTAGTATGCATGTTAGGGTAATAAAATTGGAAAAGGTCCTAGAAATGCCTATAGGATGCGAATAATTAGCACAATCGTCTTTCAATTACTAATAACCGGAAGTGTTTAGTGGTGACCGATTAGGATGCCATTCACTAGTGTAATTCGCTTTCAATACTTGGGAATTGATTGTCTGGTAGAGGAGCCTTGGCAAAGCCCTCGGATTAGCTGCGTGTTAGGATCACATGCTTGTTTGTTGGTTGCTTAGTGGATAGGCTAAAGAGTCTAATGGAACTAGTTGAATTGCATGTGTGTATGCTCGTTTGAAGGTTTTTATGATCAGTTGATTACACTCGTACTTGCTCGTTGATTGTATTCGAATGATTACTTGGTTTTCTTGAATGGTTGTTTGGAGCATCGAGTATGACTGGTTGTACCGAGCGGTGCAATCAGGTGATCGATGCCCCCGTGGTTCGAAACTGGTAAGTGAACGGTAAGTTGGGGTTGTGTGATTGGTGTGCTATGTTTTGCGTGATTCGTGTATTGCTTGTTGTGGTGAATTGATGATGTGTGAGCCATGTGTGGAATTGAATTGGTGGTGGTTGAGCTTGTATTATTTCGTGTTAATTGGTGGTGGTTGAGCTTGTATTATTTCGTGTTTTGGTTGAGTGCGTTATTCAATTATTACCTGTTTATTATTAAATTGTCCAAGTGTATGCTCCCTATGGGAGTAATACCTTGGTTCCCGAGGACGTAAAATCCCTTGGAGACGTTTCTGAGAATCCCGATGATAAGCGCCCCGAAGGGTTGTTTCCGGTCGCCTCAATGTTATGCGTCTCCTCTGGATTTGAGGGAAAATCCGAGAGGACACATCATGTGAATCGGAGGGTGGAGACTTCATGTGCCACGTCATTGGTTGATTTATCTATTACCTGTGTTGTTAAGATGTTTTTGGTTGACTTTGTTGTTGATCTTATTGAGTTGAAGGTCCATCTTGTTATGTGTTTTCCCTACTGAGCGCAAGCTCACCCCTGCGAGTTATTGTTGTGTTTACAGGCCTGATAGAGGAGTAGAGGCTCGGGAGCTTCTCGGTGTGGGTGTCCATAGAGACTTCGTGTTTATCTTTATTTCTGTTGGACCAGATTTTGTGTGGAGATTTATTATTACACCCCCGGAGGGTTACTCATGTTTAAACTACATTTTGTGGATTGGAGTTTCTTATTCGAGATTTTCAGGAACTAAATGTTGATTTATTAATTTATTGTCTTCTATTACTCGCCATGCCTCGTGTCCGGGCGATAACCGGATTTGGGGCGTGACAATTTGGTATCAGAGCCTGGTATCATTTGAAACAGGTGTCTTATGAACTGATTTTCAAACCTCGGACCGAAGTCAATTAGGTGGGTAGAGTTAGGAAGTCTGAGTCTTGAGTGCTTTAAGAGTTGTCCTAAAATGGAACCTTACACTACAATGTTTGCATTACTTGATTGGTATCCTCTCCCTAATGATCGGTGAAGCCGAATGGTTGAGATCGGAATTGGATTAACGGTCAATGACCGACCCGCTATGCATACATGGTAGGGTGAGCCAACCGTTGGTGGTGTTGCCCTTTGGCGTATTACTTCGAAAATTTTCAAGTTGTGGTTTGGTCCTGTTCAAGTTTTGACTTGTGATTGACTGTTGGTCTGGAGAATGAGTACTCCATGTAAGCTGTTATTGAGTGTTTTGGTTGGGGCGCAAGGACCCCGTATTCCGTTGTGTGAGAACTTTTTTTTGGGACACGAGTATCCCGTATGCCCGCTGAGGTGGCTAGATTGGGACACGAGTATCCCGTATGGCCGCTGAGGTGGCTAGATTGGGCACGAGTATCCCGTATGCCCGCTGAGGTGGCGAGATTGGGACACGAGTATCCCGTATGCCCGCTGAGGTGGCGAGATTGGGACACGAGTATCCCCTATGCCCGCTGAGGTGGCGAATTTGGGACACGAGTATCCCCTATGCCCGCTGAGGAGGCGAATTTGGGACACGAGAATCCCGTAAGCCCATGGAGGTGGCGAGTTTGGGGCACGAGTACCCCGTAATATTTTGGGAGCACGAGAACTCCGTTTATTGATTGAGTTGTGTACTTTAGGAGCATGAGAACTCCCTTTATTGACTGTGCGATGTCTTGGAAAAGCATGAGAACTCTGTGTACTCTTACCTTGTGAATTTGTATTGGTGGTTGTCCCGCTTAAGCGGAGGGTTAAGGGAAAATACGAATGGGTCATGCCGAATTTTCAGTAGAACTAAAATGTTTACAACATCACTGGTTGACTCAGGGGCGCCACTGTAGTCGAGCGTGATGTTTTGATGTCAAGTTGTTACAATGAGGTTTGGGGACGCCTGAATCGAATTGTAACAACATGAGATCGACATGGGAAGGGTTGAGTAAAAGTTAAGAAATGGGAATTCATGGAAAGGAAGGAAAGGTTAAGGGTGATTATTGATTTGAATTGTGTTAAGTACCAAGCCCCTCTTTGTGAAAGGATACCCGAGCAAGGGGTATGCCTGTTGCGTTGTGCCTTGTGTGGTGTGCTTGAGTTTGAATCCTCCTGTGGGAGTGAATTTCTTTGACTTGATTGAACCCTCCTGTGGGAGTTGGTAGTTGTTTGCTAAATCGCTGGTTGTTGCTGTGTGACGCATAGAGATGCGAACTTGGGTGCTATATTATATGAGTATATATATATCTACTAGTGTGAGGGGCGTATCTGTGGTGACTTGTGTAGGCGCGTGTGTGTTCGTCCTTGTAACGTGTGAGAACCGTTGTTGAACTAAGTACTGAACATGTGCGTTATCCGTGCAGGCGGATAGACGACATGGCTCGTACGTATGTTCCGAGAGGTACCCGGAGCCGCCCAGCTGGGGGCCCGAGGCAGGCACCTGCAGTTGAGCAGGAGGGGGCAGCTGATGCCCAGGATGCTGCTTCCACAGAGCATCAGCACTTTGAGGGGGGAACAACAGGGTCGCCACCCAGGACATCTCCAGTCGCAGAGCCGACTCAGGCGACCCCTATCGAGGAGGTGGTTCGCGTTGTGCTAGCAGCCTTGAGTGCGCAGCAGGGGACTACCGCACCGGCACCAGAGCCCGTGCCTGTTGCTTCAGCAGATTTTGGAGAGAGGCCAGGACAGTTTGATAGCCTCACGGCCCAGTCACTCAGAGAGTTCCGTAGGCTTGGCACGCCGACCTACTCCGGGGGAGCTGACCCCGAGGCAGCTTCTGGTTGGTTGGAGCGGGTTACCCGCAACCTCGATACTTCTGGGGTATCGGAGGGGCGTCTGAGAGTTTCGTTCGCCACTTTTCAGCTTGAGGGAGAGGCCTACTACTGGTGGCAGTCAGTGCAAGAGAGGGTTGGCAGTGATTTTCAGTTGTTTAGCAGGCTGTTCTTGGAGCAGTACTTCCCTCGCTCCATTCGGGATGACCGGCGTCAGCAGTTTCTGGACTTACGTCAGAGGGGTTTGAGTGTTTCTGAGTATGCAGTGAGGCTCACTTCTTTGGCCCGCTTCGCACCGGAGTTGGTGCAGACTGCGGATGACCGTTGCAGGAGGTTTGAGAACGGGCTCATCCCGTCGATAGCCGACAGGGTTATCGCTTTCAGGACCACAGATTACTCCACACTCTTGGATCAGACTTTAGCCATGGAGAGACACTTCAGAGATACGATCTGGGTGCGAGAGACCAGGCCTAGGCCGAGTGGCTTTTTGCAGCCGTCTGACCATCGAGACCGACGCAGACAGAGAGTTGCAGGACACTTTCAGCCTCAGTTTCAGCAGGATGGCATACGCCGAGCAGGGGCCGTCGCGTCAGTTGGACCCGCCCCGGTGGCACAGCTGTGTCCTCAGTGTGGACAACAGGGTCACCTGGCACGAGACTGCCTGAGGGGCATTGGACCTGTAGAGCGTCATGATGGGCGTCCCCAGGGGACCAGTGTTAGACAGCCTAGCGAGCCGAGGGGATGTTACCAGTGCGGCAGCGCCGACCACTTCATGCGTGTGTGTCCTGAGATAGCACAGCAGGGAGGACAGAGAGGATGCTACCAGTGTGGTCGTTCTGATCATTTCATCCGGGCATGCCCTGAGATAGCTGGCAGAGCGCCTGCACCGAGGCCCCGGCAGACTCAGACTCGCCCAGCACCACCTGGCAGACCACGTCAGGCACCACAGCAGAGGGCTCCGCGTCAGGCGGCGGGAGCAGCAGGTCAGGGGCACCAGTCGAGAGCTGGCCAGCAGGTGGCACTTCCCCCACCACCTAGAGGAGGACCACCGGCACGGCAGGGCCGAGTCTTTGCAGTTACTGATTCCAGTATTGAGAGGCCGTATGCCGGCCATGAGGCCACCCAGGGTACGTGTTTACTTTATAATGCGTGGACTTCATTTTTGTTTGATACGGGAGCTTCCCATTCGTTCATTTCTTCGTCTATTGCTTCTTCTTTGGGTTTGCGGGTTGATACTTTGAGTCAACCCCTTTATTTGGAGACCCCGGCTACGGGTGCGGTGGTGTTGAGCACCGTTTGTAGAGACTGTGCGATTAGGGTGGCAGATTGCCCTTTTCTGGGTGACTTACTCGTTATTGACATGAACGCCTTTGACGTGATCCTGGGTATGGACTGGCTCGCGAGGTACCGAGCGACGATCGACTGTTACAGACGTCAAGTGACAGTGAGGTCAGGTGATAGGGTGATCACGTGTGTCTTGGGTAGCAAGAGCGGAGTTCTCTTATCCGCTTTGACTTCGGGGTCTGAGGCAGAGATCGTACGGAGTAGCAGTGAGCTACCGAGGGTAGTACGGGAGTTCCCGGAGGTCTTTCCGGAGGAACTATCAGGCTTGCCACCAGCGCGAGAGGTGGAGTTCAGGATCAATCTGATCCCGGGTACGGCGCCGATCTCAATGATGCCGTATCGGTTTGCGCCAGCCGAGTTGGTCGAACTTAAGCGACAACTCGAGGAACTGCAGCAGAAGGGGTTCATCCGCCCGAGCGTATCTCCCTGGGGAGCGCCCGCCCTTTTCGTGAAGAAGAAGGGTGGAGCCTTGAGGATGTGCATCGACTACAGGAAGCTGAACCGAGTGACAGTGAAGAACCGCTACTCGATGCCGAGGATTGATGATTTATTCGACCAGCTGAGGGGAGCAAAGTACTTCTCGAAGATCGATCTTCGATCTGGGTACTACCAGTTGAGAGTCCGGGCTGAGGACGTGGAGAAGACAGCGTTCCGTACTCGTTATGGACACTTCGAGTTTCTGGTGATGCCGTTCGATTTGACGAACGCGCCGGCCGCCTTTATGGACTTGATGAATGGCATCTTCAGACCTTATGTAGCCCAGTTCGTGGTAGTCTTCGTCGATGACATCTTGATCTACTCGCCCAGTGAGGAGGCGCACGCGGAGCATCTGCGGACCGTTTTGACACTCTTACGCACTCACCAGTTGTACGGAAATCTGGAGAAGTGCGAATTTTGGCTCACAGAGGTGAAGTTCCTCGGGCACGTGGTATCTCGGGAGGGCATCTTGGTCAACCCAACCAAGGTTGAAGCAGTGTCCAAGTGGGCGAGACCCAGCAGTGTATTTGAGATTCGGAGTTTTCTCGGGTTGACAGGTTATTACCGGCGCTTCGCTCAGGATTTCTCCCGCCTTGCAGCACCTATGACAGCTTTGACCCGCAAGGGAGCGGAGTACAGTTGGACGGATGAGTGTGAGCGCTCTTTTTGCGAGCTAAAGGCTCGATTGACTACCGCCCCAGTGTTGATTGTTCCAGAGCGGGGAGTGGGCTATGACGTGTATTGTGACGCCTCAGGCGAAGGGCTAGGTTGTGTTCTGATGCAGGGTGGAAAGGTGGTTGCTTACGGCTCGAGGCAGTTGAAGGTGCATGAGCGCAACTACCCGACCCACGATCTTGAGCTAGCAGCGGTAGTATTTGCGCTGAAGAGCTGGAGAAATTACCTGTACGGTGAGCAGTTCAGGGTGTTTTCAGACCACAAGAGCCTCAAGTATATCTTCTCGCAGCGTGATCTGAACATGCGCCAAAGGCGATGGATGGAACTACTTGAAGAGTACGACTTCGAGTTGCTCTATCATCCGGGCAAGGCGAACGTGGTCGCCGATGCTTTGAGCAGGAAGTCGAGTCACTGCGTTGCCAGCATGGTAGTCCGAGAGTGGGACATGCTGGAGCAGTTGAGCCTTTTCAGACCAGAGTTGGAGGAGGTCACTAAGAGTATGGCCTTGTGTGCCTTAGTGGCTCAGCCCACACTTTTTGCTCGAGTGCTAGAGGCACAGACCGAGGACGCCGAGGCAGCAGGGATTCGGGAGAAATTGATGGAGGGTGTCGAGCTCGAGGGTTGGGAGATGGGCACCGATCAGGGTATCCGCTTTAGAGGACGGCTGTTTGTGCCCAGTGGGTGTAGAGACACCGTATTGCGTGAGTGCCACCACTCCCGTCTGGTTGTGCACCCCGGTGGCAACAAGATGTATAGGGACATGCGACGACAGTTTTGGTGGAGTGGGATGCGTGGGGCAGTTGCAGATTTCGTTTCCCGATGCCTCACCTGCCAACAGGTGAAGGCCGAGCACATGCGTCCCGCAGGCTTGCTGCAGCCTGTACCGATCTCTGAGTGGAAGTGGGAGCATGTGACTATGGATTTTGTGTGTGGGTTGCCCAGGTCGTCGAAGGGGCACGACGCGGTTTGGGTGGTGGTTGATCGACTGACCAAGTCGGCACACTTTCTGGGTATGAGGATGACTGATTCTGTGGACATGTTGGGTCGTTTGTACGTCAGGGAGATTGTTCGTCTGCACAGTGTACCAGTGTCAGTGGTATCGGATAGAGACCCTCGTTTCACATCCAGGTTCTGGAAGAGTCTACAGAAGGCCTTGGGCACTGAGGTACTGTTGAGTACAGCTTACCATCCTGAGACAGATGGACAGTCAGAGCGCACCATTCAGATTCTGGAGGACATGCTTCGAGCTTGTGTGATTGACTTTCAGGGGTCATGGAAGGATCATTTGCCTTTGGCAGAGTTTGCCTACAACAACAGTTATCAGTCCAGCATTGGTATGGCGCCATTTGAGGCCTTGTATGGCAGACCTTGTAGATCACCGGTATGTTGGGCTGAGGTTGGGGATAGGAGCTTACTTGGACCAGACATGATCAGGGAGACGACCGAGAAGGTCACTTTGATTAGAGGGCGGCTGAAGACCGCCCAGAGTCGGCAGAAGAGGTACGCCGACATGCGTCGCAGACCACTTGAGTTCATGGTCGGGGAGCACGTGTTTCTGAGAGTGAGCCCGAAGAAGGGTCTTGTGCGGTTTAACCGCAGCGGAGGCAAGCTGGCATCGCGTTTCATCGACCCATTTGATGTGTTAGAGAAGATTGGAGCTGTAGCCTACCGGTTAGCCTTACCACCACAGATTGGGAACATGCATAACGTTTTCCATGTGTCCCAACTGCGGAAGTACATAGCAGACCCTTCGCACATCATTGAGTGGTCAGACATCGAAGTAGCAGATGATGTCACCTATGAGGAGCAGCACGTTGAGATTTTGGGTACGAAGGAGAAGACCCTACGGAACAAGACGATTCCGTTGGTACTAGTACAGTGGGGACATCAGGGAGCAGGATACACTTGGGAGCGCGAGGATGAGATCCGCGTGAAGTATCCCCACCTGTTCGACATCGAGGTACCTTGCTTTTAATTTCAAGGACGAAATTTCTTTAAGGGGGGTAGATTGTAAGACCCGCTTCCGGTCGAACCGATGACTCAAGAAGTCACTCGGGACTTTTCCGGAACCCAAACGAATTAGCCATTATCACGGTTGGCTTCAGGGAAGAAATCCCTTTCGTTTGAGTATAATATTGGATAAAGTCAATTTTGGTCAAAACAAGACTTTTTATCGACTCAAAGCTTTATTTTAAAGTGCTGGAAATTATTTTGGAAAATTAAATGACATAGGTGGACACTTGTCTATTTTTGGTTGAAAGAGGGAAAAATGAGTAGTCTTTGACCCTTTTACCCTCCCAAAAACTTCTACAAGGGAATCTAGCTCAAGGGCTTTTGGGTCTTTGCTACATCTAGGTATTATATGAGATTGGAGAAGCAAAATCAATTCATTTCTATCTTGGTGTAGCCGAAAATTAGAGGAGGAGCAAGGGAGAAGAGCTCCCATGGAGGTTTGAAGGAAAATCAAGGAAGAAGAAGCCACTTGGAGTCTTCCTCTAGCCATCCACCCTCCAAATCACTAGCATCTTCTTCATCTCAACATTCTAGAGGTAATGGAACTCTCTAATCCTCATTTCTCTTCATCTATTTTCATGGGTTTTTGGGTGAAATTGCTAGATGATGTTGGGTTTGAGTAGAAATGATGGGAGATGTTGTTGATGAGAAGCTTTGTTGGGTTTTTGTTGAGAAATCATTGATTTGTTGGGGCTTTTGAGTTGGGTTTGATTTGATGAATCATTGGAAAGTTGTTTGTGTGTTGATTCCTACCATGGGTAGAGGAGTATTGAAGGTTTTGGACTGTTTTGGGAGTTGGAAGGGGTAAAATTCTGGGTTTGAATGTGGTTTTTCGGAGAAAAGGAGTTGGAGGTTGAAGAAGGGCGAAACTGCCCTGGTGCGCCACGGATCCGTGACGGATCCCGTGACGGGCGACGTCACGGCTCCGTGAGGGAGTCCGTGACGGCACTCGTCACGGCTCCGTGACGGTAACCGTGAGGGTTAACGTCACGGATCCGTGACCAGGTCCGTGACCGACCAGGGTGAGGGTTTCTTGAGGGTTTCTTGAGGGTTTTGTACCTTGGTTTTGAGCTGAACTTTGGAAGGGTTTTGGGGGTCTTTCTTGCTGTGTAAGTGGAACCTAATTAACGTTTCTTTGTGTCCAAGACCTTGGGGATCGAACTAGAGGAGCAAGGATCACGCCGGGACCCGAGGGAAGAGCGAAGTGGTGATCACCGGACTTCATCAAAGCGTTGAAGAGGAGGACCTTGAGGTAGGGAAAGCCTTAACCTCTCGTTTATGATGTTTAGTATGCATGTTAGGGTAATAAAATTGGAAAATGTCCTAGAAATGCCTATAGGATGCGAATAATTAGCACAATCGTCTTTCAATTACTAATAACCGGAAGTGTTTAGTGGTGACCGATTAGGATGCCATTCACTAGTGTAATTCGCTTTCAATACTTTGGAATTGATTGTCTGGTAGAGGAGCCTTGGCAAAGCCCTCGGATTAGCTGCGTGTTAGGATCACATGCTTGTTTGTTGGTTGCTTAGTGGATAGGCTAAAGAGTCTAATGGAACTAGTTGAATTGCATGTGTGTATGCTCGTTTGAAGGTTTTTATGATCAGTTGATTACACTCGTACTTGCTCGTTGATTGTATTCGAATGATTACTTGGTTTACTTGAATGGTTGTTTGGAGCATCGAGTATGACTGGTTGTACCGAGCGGTGCAATCAGGTGATCGATGCCCCCGTGGTTCGAAACTTGTAAGTGAACGGTAAGTTAGGGTTGTGTGACTGGTGTGCTATGTTTTGCGTGATTCGTGTATTGCTTGTTGTGGTGAATTGATGATGTGTGAGCCATGTGTGGAATTGAATTGGTGGTGGTTGAGCTTGTATTATTTCGTGTTAATTGGTGGTGGTTGAGCTTGTATTATTTCGTGTTTCGGTTGAGTGCGTTATTCAATTATTACCTGCTTATTATTAAATTGTCCAAGTGTATGCTCCCTATGGGAGTAATACCTTGGTTCCCGAGGACGTAAAATCCCTTGGAGACGTTTCTGAGAATCCCGATGATAAGCGCCCCGAAGGGTTGTTTCCGGTCGCCTCAATGTTATGCGTCTCCTCTGGATTTGAGGGAAAATCCGAGAGGACACATCATGTGGATCGGAGGGTGGAGACTTCATGTGCCACGTCATTGGTTGATTTATCTATTACCTGTGTTGTTAAGATGTTTTTGGTTGACTTTGTTGTTGATCTTATTGAGTTGAAGGTCCATCTTGTTATGTGTTTTCCCTACTGAGCGCAAGCTCACCCCTGCGAGTTATTGTTGTGTTTACAGGCCTGATAGAGGAGTAGAGGCTCGGGAGCTTCTCGGTGTGGGTGTCCATAGAGACTTCGTGTTTATCTTTATTTCTGTTGGACCAGATTTTGTGTGGAGATTTATTATTACACCCCCGGAGGGTTACTCATGTTTAAACTACATTTTGTGGATTGGAGTTTCTTATTCGAGATTTTCAGGAACTAAATGTTGATTTATTAATTTATTGCCTTCTATTACTCGTCATGCCTCGGGTCCGGGCGATAACCGGATTTGGGGCGTGACAACATGTATGTGTTTAGGTACCCTGATGGAATCGTCATACCGAATTTCCTCTCGGCCAATCCCCGGTAGATGAGCTGTGCAATCGGGTATCCTATGTGTCAATCTACCACAACGAGTACAAAAACCCGATAGTCGCTCGTATTGCAACCCTACCACCGAGGATTGAGATCTGCTAGGAAAACAAAGTCGGATACGTCTTCTCAACGACTGACTCACATCCAAACTAACTCGCATCCACAAATACGTATCATCACGACGTGCAGTATGAATAAGGGAAGTAGTTATCTGAGTTCCCATGTAGGATGCGAGAAGTGCACGGACCGAGGCGTTCCGGGCATCCCTTAGGACATCCAATGCCGAACTCCGATTTCCATACAACCAAAGTTGATGTCGTTTGTTTGCATGCAAGCCAAGAGCGGAGCCAGAAAAATCGGGTATCCTTTGAAGACCCAGGGACCCCGATGGCGTATGTCGTCCATGGTCGCTCGAGATGGAAAGTGAAAACCGATCACTTCTTTCGAGAGATACTCGATCTGGTGCCCATCCACTTTCTAGTGTTGAAGTATAAGACCGCAAAAAGCGTTTTGGTTGTGACGCCCCATTCCGGCGACCCGTCCCACAAGCGAGAAACGGTACCGTCCATCCACGGAAGCCGAGATAGCTTCCACCGGGATGTCCATGACCTCGTTCTCATCTTCCCAGTCCGGAACCGGAGTATGAGTCCCTGTATCCGTCATATGGGAGCGCTCAAACGTATCATTCGCTATCTTCAGTGCACACGTCACCTCGGTCTTCATATCTACTCCTCGTCAGGGGCCGACATTGTCTCATACACAAACGCAGATTGGGCTATGTGTCCGGACACCTGTCGCTCTACCTCGGGTTTCTGCGTATTTTTGGGTGACAACATGGTATCTTGGTCCTCCAAGTATCAACTGACCTTGTCTCGCTCCAGCACTAAGGCCGAGTATCGCAGAGTGGCCAATGTTGTATCCGAATCATGTTGGTTTCGAAATCTTCTCCTTGAGCTCCACTGTCCTGTTTCCCGAGCTACTCTGGTGTACTGTGACAATATTAGTGCCATCTATCTCTCTGGCAATCCGGTGCAACACCAAACATATCGAGCTTGATATACACTTTGTTTGAGAAAAGGTTGCCAAGGGTCAGGTTTGCGTTCTCCACGTCCCCTCCCGCTCTCAGATTACTGACGTGTTCACCAAGTGCTTACCCCGAGTTTTGTTTCTCGATATTCGATCCAATCTGAACGTTCGGAAATCTCCCGCTCAGACTACAAGAACGTGTTAACGAGATGGTTCATCTAGAGTTTGAATGAAATCAAACTCTAAGATAATATATTTTGTATAGTTTGAATTCCTTTTGCAATATTTGTCAAGTGGTTTTATATACCGTGAATGATCAATAAACAAGAAAGGGATTAAACTCCAATAAAATCAAATGGTTGTGCAGCAAATAGAAACTGTGCTGAGCATCTAGAACATGTCTGCATAACTATACATCCATGTGGGCTGATTCCTTCTCAGTTCACAAGTCTACCTATTGAATTCGCTATCTCTTGCTTGTATCTGAGTGGCATGAAGCACCAATCTCTTTTAACACTAAAGAGTGCACTATAAGATAGCGTTTACATATTTAATGAAGATTTACTCTGCAGTGTGAAGCAACCTGGTTGGATCCGAGGCTTTGAGGGGTCATATCAGGTGGATTGTGGGTTCGTTCACCACCCACCACCCAAGAAAGATCCGAGCCCCACCAAACACGTTGTGGTGCCACCATGTGCATAGAGAGGCCTTAGTTGGGTCACCATTGAAGGTAACAACTCTCCATTATTCAATTAAGTACACAGTTGTATCGACATTTTTTGTATGTCCACCATTTCAGCTCACCACCCTACATTGGCATGTGCGTAGTTCAAAATGATGCTCCCACTTATGCCCCACTAAACAGATTATATACAGTAGTGCATCCTCCATTTTACTCGTCAACGACTGGTCTGGTTGGTCGGAACGAATACTATCTCCCATGAGATTCGGTGTTCGAAACTTAGTAGGTCATCTGCTTGAGAATAGGTGTGGGGTTGGGATTAAATCCCGATCTGGTTGATCAGGACGAACACTATTTTATATAAAGATGTTGTGTTAACGCCTTTTTCCCAATGTTTTTTTATATTGAATAAATTTCAAAAATTAGACTTTATATTATGATTTGTGTTTGGACTTTACAATTCATAGCTTACATTATGAATTTTTTTTATTGATATTATTATTTATGTTTAAATTTCAGATTGTTGAATTTTACATGTTTTATAGGTAACTTCATTTGCACACCCTTCGACCTGTTTTTTCCTCTCAAATACACACGTCAAGAGATTATTAGTAACACACTGTCATCTTTCATTTATCATCAAAAACATCCAGATTTGGTTATTTTGTTCAAAACACGTACCGATAAATGAAAAGATGACAATATGTTCCTGATAAAACTATCATTTAAGTAAATCCGGATGTTTTTGGTTAATACGAAAGGTGACAACAAGGAGTGTTTATGATAGAAACAGTAAAAGTAGGTATAGAAATAACGTTTTCTCATATTTTTTTGCATCTAAAAACCTAAATATGTGCTGATAAGTTTTTTTTCTCACAAGTCAAAACATGTCCCTAACACTACAAGTTTGTGGAGGAATAGGGATGTGTGTGACCAAGAAAAGACTCAAAGGAATTGATGCACGCTATCTTTTCCCCACTTATTTGCCCCAACAATGGTGGACTACATTAAAAGATATTGTCTGATTCTTCAGTCAAGTCATACATGCACTCATCCTAGATTCTGCTAACCTGGAAAGAGGAACACTTATCATCGTTAAGACAATAAAAAATATCAACGTACCACATCAACATTTCTGATTATTAAACCGCGAGACATGGTGATTGTCCCATTATAGAGACAAGTGTATGGTGCACAGATACAATGTATTGACATGGAGCTGGTGTTATATTTAAGGACCTAGAGGATCCTTCAAAGGGTCATTCTGAATTTGCTTCCTTTGATCACTTGTATCCTTAACACTCATCTATCTTGTAGCAGAGTCCTCGAAACGCTCAACTAAGTCAGCCTACTCAGAAGAAGAAATCTCTTGAATCAGGATATTTCGGTTCCTGTTTTGGAATTGGTCTTATCAATTAATTTTCGAGCTTATCAAAAAAAATATTGTAGTAGAATGGCTTATCTGGTACCTGAGAGCTTTGCTTGCATCGACATGGAAGGAATCGAAGTGGATGGAGCTTTTCTCATGTCTTTGTTGGAGGAGCCTCAGTACGAAGGCAACGACGAGGAGAGATTGAATAGCCTGATCCAGTCTCTGCAAGCAGAGATCAGCCCGGTCTCTACCAAAGAAGCTCGACCCGGTGTCGAGGAGGAGGAAGAAGAAAGCTCTTGCTCAATGACAACTGATGTGGACTTCAATTGGATGGGGATGGAGATGGAGATGGTGCCTTGTGCACCAAGTAATGACATGAACTGGTGCATGGACCGGTATGTAGATGATATAAGGGGTATGGCTGAGTTTGGAGACGTTATGGATTATGTAGAGATCTGTAATGGAATTCAATTGGAGGGTTCTTTGTGGCAAGAATCCTATGATGATACTGTAATGTTTCAATCAAAGTTTTGAAAATCTCAATAGAGATTGTAAATTTGCTGCTAAATCATATATCTCTTTGCTTTATCATCCATCCTTTGAATAGTCAAGAACTTGAGTCTTATAAACACATCAAGATAATATCCCATTAGATGGTGAAATCTTGTTCAGAATGTCAATTGGTATTATCAATTAACTATCATGTCAATTCATTTCAACCATTTTTGTTTTTGTTTCAATTTACGGTAATATGAGATTTGATGTCGAATCTATCGTTAAAAAAAATGAGGAAAGAATTAAATTAAGAACATCGCGTTCATATTCATTTTTTAATTAATTATCTTTTATATTTCAATGACATATTTCAAAAGTTAATCAGGAAGAGTTGATATGAGTTAAAGTACAGTGTAATGAATTGATAAAAATATTAAAATAAAATAAAATGTATAACACCAATCAGTTTGAGATAGTAGTTATAATCATGTCCCCATAACTTTTTTGATGTACCAATAAAGCATGATTTGCGTTCCGGATCATCAACTGTTGAACATCTAAACACACCAACCATCATTCAAATGAATTGTGAGTTCATACAATTTTTTAATAAGCTGCAAAAGAAACGATAGTTTCTGGTCCTGGAATCATGTGCACTGTCCTAATGGCTAATGACAATTAACATATCTTAATCAATACACGATAAGATGCTTGTTAATATAATAGTAGTGATAACCAATATTTGCATTGGAAGCTATTATTACCATTGGTAGGAGGAGATTTGGGGTTCAAATCACATCAAATCCCCACTAGTAATCCAGATAAGAAGATATCGATAAAAAATGATATTCGAAGTATTTGTTTTCTTCAACTTTGATATCAGAATTGATCAAATATTATACTGAGAGTAAACTTTTTGTTTAGTTTTGATGCATTTTATTATCGTATCATTATTTTTTTTATCGGTGATGTTTTATAAATCTCTTAACTGAAAAGATATATGGACGTAAGCGTCGCTCTCTAGGGTTGAAAAAGCCGCCGCTTTCCCCCTCTTCTTCCTCCCATAACCACTAAAGCAGCCCATCCCACCACCGTCTACCAGTTCTCCATGGGTTTCGACCAACCAAAAACTCTTAAAACCATCGTCCTGGCCACAACCCAGTCGCCCCCACCTCTTTGTGCCGGACATGAGCTTCCCCCGGCCATTCCTTCCTTGTATTGGATGCAATCGGCCCCCCTTCCGGCATCGTCTACCCCGCACGCTCACACCGCACTGCACGGATATGCTCCAGAGAACATGCACGAATCCCCCCGGTCTCATTCCTCCTCCATAGCACAAGCACCGTACTGGCCAGCCCCTCGTCGGACCCATGTTGAATCCGGACGGGCCACGTCGCAGCCGCGAGGGACGCCGGAGGTTTCTCCCAAGACCTCCCCGATCTGCTCGATGTTTGTTGTGGAGAATCCTTTGAAGCTTACATGTCTAATCCCACAGGTCCACAAATTGAGGGATGAGGTGGAGGAGCAAGATCTACAGGCGGAGGTGTCACAACCTCCTTCGGAAAAATGAGGAGACCTGACGGGGGAAGGATGGTCCCAAATGGGCCTATACCCACAGACCCGGGACAGCCGGTGCTGGGAAGTCTCGGGGAAATCGCAATCAGAACACTTTACTTCTGTCTGCTTTATGAGTTTTATCGTTTTAGTTTGGGTTGTTGTTGGATTTTTTATTTCATGTCTTGTACCTTTGAAATATCAGTAAGGGGATGTCTTGAGTTAGTGTCTGCGATCCAAAGCAGACTATTTCTACGGGTCCATGAGTGTCGGGTTGACTACGGGAAACCAGGACATATATCTGGAACCCGGGGCTTTTACGCCGTACTTTGTTTGGTTTACGTTTCATAGTAATGCAATTCCCCAGCTATTAGTTTTAAAAAAATAAATCTCTTAATTGTCTAAGTTGTATAATGGAGGAAGGAACCTGTTAAAACAACAGATTCAAAGTACAACGAACAAACTAAACCCAAATCAGATAAACAAAACAAAAACAAATCTTGCCTGCTTGTATAAAAACAAAAAGGCCTAAAATGTGTGGACAATAGGCCAAGAAAGCAAAACCAAACCTAATCTACACCGCCTAAGCTACAACACATCCACACCCACTTGAAGACTACCTCCACGTGCCACCAACCACGCACACCACCAGCCATAGACTTAGAGCATGTACAACGGGTCGGACCCGCGCCCCACTTCGCGCGCGCGAGGACCGCGGCACGCGGGCCGTCCCGCTGTGGAGGCCGAAAAACGCGCGCCCGCTCTCCAAAATCGCGCTCCCGCCCCCCGCTCCGCGTTCCGCGTGCCCCGTTCGCTGTCCGCTGGCCGCTCCCGCTCTCAGCGTCGTCGCTGCGCTGGCAGCCTGTGGCTACGCCACGTGGCCCGACCGTTGGCAACGGTCGGCAACTAACAACTATATATATTTTTTTTAATTCAAAAATCACCAAAAACAAACCCTATAAATACCCATCTTCACTCTCATTTTTTCCACACCACTCTATACTTTCACTCTCCAACTTCACTCTCATCTTCCCAAATTCTCCTCTCTCGTTTCAATTATTCGCGTGAAAAATGTCGGGCGACGCTGGGTCTCGTGTACATTCAGCTGGTGACGAAGTAGGATTCACCGAGGGCGAACTGGCACGAGGTTTCGGAGACATTCTAACGGGCAATCGCGACTACTCCCCAAACTCGCAACCGGGGTCGAGTTCAGGTAAGTGCAAACTTATTATTTATGTAACGTAATTTTGTTAATTAATTTATTGTATTAATGCATTCTATTCATTTTTTAGTAATGTATTATATTAATGCATTCTATTCAATTTTTTAGTAATTTATTATATATTTAATGCATTGTTAATTAATTTATTGTATAATTTTTTTGTAGTAGGCCAATACCGTCCCCCACAATATCAAATGGCGCCAGGGTTTCAGGTGCGATCACAGTGTGATATGTACGCACAAGGGTTCCAGACGCCACCGTATGGGATGCCCCCACAAGGGTTCTCGATGCCAACCCAATTTTACAACTACGAGGGGCACCCACTACCCGACGTACAAACCCCCCAACTATCCTCTGCCGGACCTTCCCAACGACGAGCCCAAGCCCAACCCCGAGGCCAACCCCAAGAACCAGAACCGGATGGACGGACATTCAGCAAGCAGGAAGATCACCACCTCATAACTTGCTGGTTGAGTACGACGAAAGACGCCTTCAAGGGCAACTCTCAAACCGGCACCACATTCTGGTGCGAAGTTACAAAGAAATACAACTCGAAGGGAGGTTTCCCAGAGCGACGGTGGGAAGCTATCAAGAAATGTTGGGGCAGAGGTTCCTCTCAGACAAAGAGGTTCCTCGGCTATTTGAAGAGGTCCAAGGAGGAGAAACCGAGCGGCGCCAACCAGGCAGAGCACATGAAACGTGCGAAGCAAATGTGGGAGGAGGCAGGGAAAGTGGTGAGAGACCACCCACTAAAGTTCGACCTAGATCATTGGGTGGAGAGGCTCGAGGGCGTCTCGAAGTTCACTGCCCAGGAGGGCACAATGGGAAATGTCCGCCGTCAAGTACGCCAACAACGACAGCGGTTGGATGAGGCTGGGGCTTACAACTCAACCCCACCCACAAGCACAGGGGAGGAGGGCACACATATCAGTGGTGAGTCCCAACAACCAGAATGGGGAGGAAGCGAGAACTACGAGAGGACTCAAGTCCCTCTCAGCGACACACCCCCATCCCCTGAGGCCGCCCCAAGTCCCCCTCGCCGACCGCAAGGGAAGAAGGCAGCGAAGGCCGCAAAGAAGGGGACCGTCCTCACGGCCCAAATGTCTGCCTTCGCCGAGCTGGAACGTTCACGGGTGGATGCTGAACGTTCACGTGGCGAACAACATGTAGAAAGGCATCGCCTGATACAGACATTAACCCAACAGTGGGAAACAAACCTCGCCACCTACAAGGAGGTTCTGGGGGCGGATACATCTTCCTACGACGAAGAGGCTATGGCAGACCATAAGTTTTTCAAGTCCGAACTGCGACAACTCATAGCCACCCTTAAAGCCCAAATCGATGATCTTCGACGACAACCCCCACCACCGGATGTCGGCCCAACAGACGATGATTCTTAAACTTGTATTTTGTTTTGGGTTGTATTAAAAGGGGTTGAATAAAATTTAAAGTTCAATTATATTCGTGTTAAATTTATTCATGTATTATTTATTGTCATTAATTATTTATTTCCAAAATTGTTTGAATTATAAATACTTTAAACGGTTTCTGATAACGAATAAAATAAAATAGGAAAATATCAAATAATAATCCAGTTAGCACTGTTCTGCACTCCCAGGGCCTCAAAGGTCCTTTCTGTTGTAGAACACCCACTTTTCTGCACTCCCACTCCCTGACTTTTTTCCGGCCAGCACAAGGGCCTCAGGGCCAGGGCCTCACCCAGGGCCGTTCTGTTGTACATGCTCTTACGAACAACGACATGGTTGGACACACCAGCCCCGAAGAACACCAAGACCAAATATCGGTAGCCACCACTACAAAGGATCAAGTCTGTTGCTCGGTCCCGGATGCTTCTTGTCTCCGACAAAGGCCATGCGCGTCGGAGGGGGGGGAGGGAGGGAGCACGTAAACACGATCAAAAGCGCAGTGAGCCTTGCACCGAGACGAGATCAAGCGCCACCTAACGCACCAATCGACGTCGAGATTCAGTGGCCAACACTAGGAAAACGCCACAAGACGATGATGCCCAAGGGGGAGAAACCCGATATGTCACCAGCTCCATAACTCATCACCCAATCTCTCAATTCCTAGGGATATGGCCCATCGTCAGCTAACACAACCGCTTGGTTCTAAAATTTTCCAAAAGCGGAGTAAGTAGGTGAAAAGAGAGTGTGGGATACACACCTGATTGTGGGTGACGAGGCCAATTAAAGCAGCATCTCATCTGACCTTGTGGAACCAGATCTGAATTGGGATCGCACTGAAAACGATGGGGAAGGAGGGGTGACCAGACACCGAAAAGGGAAGTATCGCACACCTAGATAGAGAGAGAATGACTGAAGGCCTCCAACGACTTCATGAGCGTCCAGAACAGACCTCCGAAGCCGTTGATCGATGATTACAAAAAAAAAACAAAAGAGCCTAACGTTTTGATTTGTTTAGAAAGAGATTTTGTTTCACGAAAGAAACATTCTTTTTTAACAATAAGGTATAGATGTATTCACTTTCTAAGAGCTTCCACAATGCTAGTTTGTTGGTGCTGCTTGTTCGATTAAAAAAAAATATTTCAACAAATTCTCAACCAACAGTCAGCACTAACAGTCAGCAACCTCCAACACTACTCTGTTGGTGCTGGCTATTCGTGTCATTTTCTTCACAAATTTCCAACCGCCGGGAGTTTGTGCCGATGGTGAGCTTACCACCAACCCTTCTCGCCATCGATGAAACTTCGGCTCCCCACCAGCTCTTCGCTAGCTCAACGCCGGAGTTTTCTCCCCTCCAATGCTTTACCGTCTGCTTCTCCACCAGCGTTGTGGATACACTAAGAATGATGGTGAAAAAGGTATATAGAGGTATTCCCTTTTTACAATTGATCTTTTTTTTTTTGATAATCGTAAAACAAATTCTTAACTTATCTTTTCGTTGTATAATGTATAAAATTATTTTAAAATAACGATTTTATCCTTATAATATTATAGGGTAAATTAAAAATACTTACCCCAAACTTATAGCGTTTAACTGATACCTACTCAGATGTTTAGTTATGTAACAAATAGGCCAAGTCGTCAGCTAAAATGACGAAAATACCATCAACTACACTTCAATAATTATTTAAAATAAATTATTTAAAAATCACTTTATATATATATATATATATATATATATATATATATTAAATCACTTCAGTTTTATTTAAAAAAAACACTTCATTTTTATTTTCAAAATAATTATTTAAAAAATCATTGAGGGCATTTTCGTCATTTTAACTAACGTCTTGGGCTATTTGTTATATAAATAAACATCTGACCAGGTATCAGTTACATTTTTTTTAGGATATGTATCGGTTAAACGCTACAAATTTAGAGTAAGTATTTGTAATTTACCCAATATTATATTTTAAAATAATAAGTAAAGAATAAAAATATATAAATTGTCATATAATTTACTCTTTGTAGGGTACAAAGATAGAGAAAAGTAAGGTCATAAAAATCTGGATTTATTTTTTGCTTTTGGCTTACTACTTTTTAAATATAAACGGTAAGGATAAAATTATTATTTTATATAAATTTTTACAAAAAAAACAAATTTTTACAACAAAAAAAACAAATTTAGTATACTTTTTTTATAATTATCAAAGAAGACTACTATAAGTTGCGAAAAATAAATATCACAACAATATCAAAACACAAAAGGAAAAAACCTCTCTCGACACCTTCGACCCCATTCCCAAACCCTAACGGCCGCCATCTGTTTCCCTCTTTTCGTCGACAGCGTCCAGCCTTGGATATCGTTGGTGGTACCTTGTCACGTGAGCTTCTCTCTCCCCTGAATCCAAAGCCCTCTATCACCTGAATTCAAAGTCCTCTCTCCCCTTTCCTCTCCCTTCTTTTGCTCATGCTCGTGTCTGGCTGCTTGAGATCGACGGTGAAGGCTCGGCTGGCACGCGTGCCTCGGTTCTTGCCGGAGTTGGTGTCTCTGAGGTTTGGATCTTCTGGCTCGTTCAGATCTACCGTCTCATGGCTTCTCCGACGTCATATGCTCCGATAAAGGTGGTGTGGTCGGAAGCTTCACTCAGGTGTGGTGTTGCTACTGCTCGTGGGGTGTCAGGTTGCTGCTCAACCAGACGCTAGCTCTGCTCGCCGGATTATGCAGGCGTAGTCCGGGTCTTGTGTTCTGATCTGGGCCTGGGTTGCGAGCTTAGGCTTGGGTCGTGGTCATGGACCGGTCGCAGGGCTTGGGCCTATCTAGGGCTTGAGCTTGGGCCAGTTCCTCGGGCCTGCGTTGGCCCATGGCCAACTCGTTGGTCTGGCCCAGTTCCGTTTGATGTTCGCCGGATCTGTGCTCGTCGTGCCGGACTTAGATCGTTGCTCTATCCCCTGTTTCGGAATTTGTGTCTGACGTTCTCCTACTCCCTCCTCGTCGGAGCTACTCTTCGGAGCTGTTCGGCTCTTCTAGCAGTTACAAGGATGTCGGGCCGATTTGGGTGTTGGCCTCCGGATTACCGGACTCCGCTGTTTTTCCCTTGAGGCGGTGTGGTTGGGGATTGAGTTTAACTTTGGAGGTGTCTCTTCCAGAGTTGAACGTGGGACGCACTTCTACATCATCTTGGGATCGTCGTGGATTTGGTGGATCGTAGAGGCTTACGAGTATTCCTTATCTCCTACTATAGTTTAGTGTCCCCATCATTATCCTCTATCGTTTTTGGTTGGTAACTTCTGCTTCCTTCCACTTTTGTGGGTAGGACTCGTCGGTTAAGGGTATTGGCCCCCGACGAGGTGCTTGGCCTTCACGCCTTTAAGCAGTATTCCATCATTTTGATTGTAGTATAGTGAGTTTTGGAGGATTTTATCCTTCGATTTGTCTCCGTCGTTTCTAGTGTTGGCCTTCGACTAGTTAGTGATCGTCATGTAGTCTGTGTGACTGACTGATGATTCTGATGAGACAGGGTGATCTACTATCTATGGCAGCTGGTTGGTTTATTTCATTTCGTTTGGGCTTAATGTTTGGGAAATCAGGGTTTTGACCTCTTTTTGTGTGCTTCATGGTAGGAAAATCAGGGTTTTAAAACTTCTTTACTGATCGGATCTTAATGGTTGTAAAATTTGGGTATTTATACATTTTCATTGTATTCTCCCCTTGTTGGGATTGTTATGAGGTTGTGCAGTTAGGCCAGCGCTCGCGTCTATTGTTCATTCATTTTCAGGTCAGTAGTACTTTGGTTCAGCTTCTCTAGTTAGAAATGTTTTCATCTCCTTTTCAATCTTTGAAAAAAAAGGTTTATAAATTTCTTAGTTGATTAAATAAAAAGTTACAAAAAATAAATACCTCAAGATATTTTTTTTTACAGTAATACCTTTTATCCAGACGAAAACGTTCGGAATTACATTAACGTTTTTAGATTATATTTTTGGAACAAAATGATATTATTTTCAAAGGAGTCATTCAAACACAAGAAGATACTATGAAATGGCACATCCTACCAAACATGACATGTTATGGTGGCACCATGTGCTTTCAAGGCAAGGATACACTGGTTGGCCATAGATTATGTGCAAAACCTCCCCAATTATTCAAATTCCAAAAACCCACTTATTTATGGGTTTTTATATGTCCACACCATTCTTGCTCACAACCCTACATGGGCATGTGAAAGATGTTTCATATCAAAGCACATATGATCATCATTATTCAAACCCATCAAACCATTGACAACTGTTACCTTTCTTTATTAGTACTTGATGTTCACCATCAAGTCAAGTTGTCTGCTAATGAGTCATGTAAGCACTAAAATGGTGGATTCTGATATCTTCAAAACCCCACAATAGTGTTAATCAATCAACACCTCCAAGCAATCTTTTTCATTAAACAATTTGCCACACAAGTTGCATAGTATTATATTGTCCCATGATGTACATGAATCACTAAAACCATGTCTTAGGTGCACATGTGCACATGATTGGGTTGGGAAGCTTCCCATCAGGCACATTTTGAAGCATAACAAACCCTATATAAGGACCCACTCTCCCCTCCAAAGTCCAAAGAGTCATTGTGCAATTGCATTCCTTTCTTCACCACCTTGTAAGAGAAATACAGTTTCTTTAGCCTCCCTACAATGGCATCTTTGGTGGGTCAATCCCAAAATGTCTTGGACTTTGAGGGAATTGAGGTAGAGATAGATGGTGCATTGCTCATGTCCTTGTTGGAGGAAGATGAAGATGAGGAGAGGTTGAATAGAGTGATTGAGTCTCTCCAAGCTGAGATCAGCAATCCTGGGTCCATCTGTGGTGATGATGATGATCATGATGGTTCAGTGATGGAGCAAGATGGAGTTGGGTTCAACTGGGTTGATGAGATGGAGATGTTGGTGCCTTCATCACCAAGTGAGGAGATGAATTGGTACATGGACAATTATGGGAATGATATGGATGTTGGGTTGGCTGATTTTGGAGTTGTGGCTGATTATTCTATGATGTGCAATGGAACATTTCACTTGGAGGGCTCCTTGTGGCAAGAGGAAGAAGAGTCTTATGATACTTCCATGTATTGATCACCTCTTTGTTGATGCCAAAGCTTGTTCTCAATGTTTTTTTACCCCTCTTCTGGGTTTTTTTGGGGTTCCCCCTGTTCATATTGAAATTTCAAGTGTAATTATCATATCGAAAGAACAATTCGAGTCAAGTTTTAAAAGATCTTCTTAACATCCTTTTTTATTCCTAAAGCTCGAACTCGAAGAATCATTAAGTACTTTCTTGTATAGCTCAACTCTTTGTTATGCAAAGCATATTTTCAATGTGTACCCCCATCTTTTAGAGTTTTCCTCTACTTCATGTTGAAATTTCAATTGTTATTATAGAAGAAAAATTCGAGTAAAGTCAACAGATTGAAATCGAGATTTTATTGATGAAGACTCAAATTCTTGATACTTACTCGTAACCTGATGGAAAAATCTCACCCAATTACCTCTAAATATACACCATTCTCAACAACCTACCCTTAAGTTTAAAAAGATTTTGACAACATTTGTCAACTTTTGGACGAAAATACTCATATGTGTTTCTATGAGGGTCATTTCACACCCAAAAATTGATGGAACCCTTAAAAACTGTGCATACTTCAGATTTAGGAATAGTTGAGTGAGATCATCCCTTTATTTCTTCTACTCATCAGACATAGATTATAAATGTAACACCTGAAGCTTATATTAAGATTTCAAAAGAAACATGGTCCATGATTTTCTGTACAACCAACAAAACTCAAGCAAAACTTGTGTCTTTCCTGTCCAAATCATCTTCTTTCGAGGACTCAACAACAAAACAATCATGGTACATATCCGAATTCATCACCACGTTACCATCTTTAATGTCCAAGGTATCAGAATTCGTACTGATCACCATTTCACGATTGCTGGAGGATCCGAGAGGGCTGGTCAAGGGAGGAGCGTCGTGATAAGACTCAGACTCTGCATAAACCTCTCTCTGGCCACCCCCTGATGAACTGCGTCTCCTCAAACCTTTACGGGACAGCACGTGTTTCAGGCCGCGAGCAGCAGATTTCCCAGCTTGTTTGAAGTAGCTCTTCCTAGCCGCGCCCTTCACATGGTCATGCCCCTTATCAGGGCTCTCTGAACCACTCTTCTCAGAACCAACAGCCTTAGCAGAGGGAGGCCCCGAAAGGGTGTCCTTATCTTCTCCAATGGAGCTGTGATTGTCCCTTCTCGGGCTTTTGTGGAATGAAGAGTTCTTGTGCAGTCCCTTGTTGAATGGTGTCATATGATGTTTAGGCCTTTCTTCAGCACTGCTGTTTCCGGTTTCTAGCTGCCTATCAGTGTTGATTGGCTCCAAAACATCAGTCATGTTTGGTGATTCCAAGGATGTCTCGAATGAGAATGAACCATCCTGGTCTAGCGTTTCCTCCTCCTTTTCCTCTTCCTCGTATTGTTGAGGGACTTGTAGTAGCTTCGTGTTGTTTTCAACGACTGTTATAGCGAGGTGTAGCTTCCCCGTCTTGACATTCTGGAGAGGCAACCACAAGCTATGCCTCTGGCCGTCCCTTAGGTCGCTAATGTTCATAGAACAATCCCTGCAATACAAGAACTTTCAGCAAAATCCCTCCCAAGACAGGTGCTTGGCATTGCCAAGCTCAGGCTAAATCTAGCACAATAGAGCCCCATAAATAATTCATTCTAAAGTTGTGTGGGCAATTCATAATGCATTCTATAATTGTGTGGGCAATACTTTAGGGTGGTTTTTGACAATTAACCTGACACGTTTTTCTAACGGAAGTAGGTGGACAAAACTTTGGTGTAGCTTGAAAGCGTGGACAAAACTTTAGGTAGTTTTTCGTTTGTGGATAATACTTTATAGTAGTTTTTGACATTTAACCCTAAAAAGACATACACTTGGCAGTTTCTAAGTGGTCGGGTGAGAGTAGCCGTTGGGCCTCGCCCGGGCCAAATTTCCCAGCATTTCACCCACCCGGACGAATTGCCCGATGAATTTGATCACGTTGGAGATGCTCTAATAAGAGTCTTGTAGTCTAACAAGATGGCTTGTGAGTCCTTATGTATGTGTTTGTGTTTATCACACAAGTAGGTGACATGTTAACAGTAGAGGTCACATGTGAATGATTAGAATCAGATTTGTACTATAAATAGGGATACTGGGCATAGTCGTATCCAGAACCAATTGATTGCAAGAAACGAAAAGAGCACAAATGTAATCTACAAGATTGTAACGAGAGCTTTGGAGCAAACCCGAGTTTGTCATCGACGAAATGATCCTTGTCACAAACTTCAATGACTAGTATGTTAGGCGAATCCCACGAACCAATCGGGATCTTGAATTCCTCTTGCCATTTCGGCTCAAGCGTTTTCTTTTGCGTTCTTGTCCTGAACCTGTAAGGGCCAAGCTGGCCCTTGGTGTACGGGTCGGCCAATCCTGAAACATAGTCATGCTTTTGGATTGTGCATTCGGAATACTAATGTAAGACATGGAAGAAATCAAGTGAACCAACCATTTAGATCTGCTGGTCTCATGTTGGCTCCTTCTATGACTTCTACTTTGGCATAAGCAACAGGTTCTTTCCCATCCACAAAGAACCAATTTTCTGACAATCCAAACAGTCCATAACTAGTCATGAAAAGTAAAGGGTTGATCGCAGATAGCTACTGAGTAGTATACATCTTTTTCAAATAACTATTCCCAACTTTAAAACGTTGTTTACAACTTTCAAAAAACTGTAGATAACTCTTTTTGCAAAAATGACAAAAATACCCGTCAGACATTTTTGTCATTTCCCGTAGACATAAAATACCTGGCTGTGGAGAAACAAACTTTTCCAGATCAACTACGAGCATATTAGGCTGCAGTGAACACAAATCATCAAGTCTAGGATCAAAGGAACGCATGAACAAAGACGGGTTCTGTGAAGCTAACCTCGACCAGAGTTTGCTCAAAAGCAATGGATAGTAAATTATCCTAGCAGATAAAACAAACAAAAACACGTAAGATCAGAGAGATGAAGACATGCATGAACTCGTTCTTGCAAATGAAATGGAGAAACTCACCAGCCATCCAGCAATCCCAGGAACCTCAGCAACATCAAACCCATGGTTAAAGAGAGGTTTTACGATCATCTGAACGTATGGAGGCTCAAGAAAGCATAGGCGTAAACGACCTAGGAAAGGCCAGTGGCTGAGGAACTTCACTCCAATCAAGACCTGCTTTGTTTATGCTATCATCAAGATGAACATATGTAGAGCAAAAAACCACGGTAGTAACTATATTATTACGGTTTTTGCCAATGAAACTCTCGTACCTTGCCTTCGATGTGCAAGCCCGTCATATGGAGCTTTGTCCACATTCCGAATCCTAATCTTTTCCTTAGCTTCACATCAATCACTGCACTCATATCATCTGCGGTCAGAAAATTCATACCCAATTCCAAAACCTGCATTTGTAAAAGTCTTTTGTTCAGCTAGAAATTGCACAAATTATAAGAATGGTTATTGCAAATAGATATTGCTAACCATACATCTTTTGTACATAACAATTCCCAACTTTAAAAATGTTACTGACAGCTACCTAAACTTCAAAAAAAAAAAATCAGAAGCTCATTTCTGTCAAAAATGATGAAAATACCCTTGACACTAATATGAACAAAATACTATTTTTCACCCATTTTATAGTCATGAAGTCTTGTTTAAGATTAGGGTCAGTGGTAGTTTCGTTGTTTTCCAACGAGAAAGAGTTATTTGCAATTTTTTTCAAAAATTTAAGTACTAGACATTGACTACCGTGTAGGAATAACAAGAGTTAGAAATACACACCAGATGGTCATCATCACTAGATTCACGAACCCTCATTTCAGTGAAGACTGGTGGGTTTCTTCCCAAATAGAGGTCCTGAACCAAAGCTTGCTTCTGCAGACATAGCCGCAGACAACGATCAAAGGCGAGAGCTTAAGAGGAACTAAACCAAACAATTAAGCACATAAACAAAGAGTTAGAGATGAATAATAACTCGAAAGGTGGATTCGTACAGCAGTCCATGGTTTGTACTTGTCTAAGAACCAAGGTATGATAGGGAGGAGAATCTTTTGTGAAGCAATCGGTTCCATACAGATAGGCCACATCTTTGCAATAACATGGTTCAACCAACGCACGGTTTCAGAATCAGAAAACACCTTCAAGACAAGAACAAGGACTAAATCATGAATCATAACTGAGATTTTTTTACTAACAACAACATCCTTAAACAACATTAGGATCAAAAGAAGAGGATTGAGGTTTCAATAGTTTTATAGAGACTAAAATAAAACCATCATAATCTAAACCAATGTGCAGTTTCAGAATCACAAAACACCTTCAAGACAAGAACAACTGAACAAGGACGAAATCATGAATCATAGTCGAGATGTTTTTTTACTAAGAACAACATCCTTAAACAACATTAGGATCAAAAGGAGAGGATTGAGGTTTCAATTTTATAGAGACTAAACCAAAACCATCATAATCTAAACCAATGTGCAGTTTCAGAATCACAAAGCACCTTAAAGACAAGAACAAAGACCAAATCATGAATCATAGTTGAGATGTATTTTTACTATGAACAATATCCTTAAACAACATTAGGATCAAAAGGAGAGGATTGAGGTTCCAATAGTTTCATAGCGACTAAACCAAAAACATCATAATCCAAAACCCCCATGAAAACCAGACCTTACCTTTCTCTGATTGGCTTGTCTTCGTTCCTCGAACTGCAATTTTTTCCACAGCCTCAGAACATACCGCTCATGAACCTTTGGCAGAGACAACATAAAAGGAGAAATTTAATTCGACGAAACCCATGTCTCATTTTGATCAAAAAATTGAATCTCGTACCATGAACAGATAGATCAAAGACATGAAATACGAGATTGGGTGGCAGCAACTCAAGGAATTGAGGAGCCAAAGCACCAGAAAAACAATGGCCACATGGTGTAGCAATGAAACCTCTGCAATATCCATTGATTTTTTTGTCTCCTCAGACCCAAAGATCACACCTTTCTCAGAAATCAATCAAAACCCACATCGCAGAACGAACCCATCAACAAAACCCAGAACTCGGAATCGAATTGCATCCGTAGAAAACACCGAATTTGTCATACCCAAATCGAATTGAACCGAAGAACTGCGCTAGAAAGAAGGGGGCGCAATTTAATTTTGATATGATTATCATTTCTATGAACAAAATTATATTTGGGGTCCGGTCGACGGTTCGTAAGTAACGGTAGTAACAAGTTCATGGGAGAAGAAACGGTGTCGTATTACCGGTACCGACGTAGAGAGCCGTTGACGATGTAGTCTATTTATGGAAACTTGTTGTGCTGGTTCAATGGTTTTGTAAGGGTAAAAAGTTGTCGAATTAAATCTCAGGAGAAATGACCGATGAGATGTATTTGTTCATCCAAAAGTAGATAAAGTGAGACACGCGGCGAGAGGGTAGGCCACAGCTTCCATTTATAGCCAATGATGGAGTCCCCACTCATTTGTCATATTACCGAATTTACCGTTATACCCTCGACCCATTTGAATAAGATGTACGACGGATTGGGTCTTGTGTCCTTAACTTGAGGCCTGCCTAATGTACTAGTAAGAGCATGAACAGTGGTGTAGCCCGGCTCGCGTTTTTGCAGAATGCGGCGCGGCTGTCCCGTTGTGGATGGCTTTTACGCGTCCCACAAAAACGCGAACATTCTGTAACCTTGGGATGGGCCGAAGCCCGCGTCCTGTGTCCCTCTGCCGGTTAATCTGTAAGGCATCACAACATGTGACGAAAGGTCCGTCAAGATGAGCGGGGCATGCTTGAAGCACTAGGGTTCCCATCTACAGACTCAATCCCAAGCTTCCGATTGTCAAAATACAATCCCGTAATCTCGTGGTGGATATCTTTCACCACGGGGCTACCCGTACTCCATAGAGCCGTCATAAGGACACAAAAATCGATGTGATTATACAGACGGGCCATGAGGAGCCATCCCACCATGACAAAGCTCTAGTAGATATGTTCGTCTTCCGTCGGTTTGAGAAGCGCATTGATCATTTCGTCTTCTACTCGCTCAAGGGTGGCACATATGAGTCTGGTGCAACCGAAGTCATAATATGGTTGAGAGGAGTAAACGATGTTATTGGTGTAAGGTGTTCTAGTTTTTTTGGTTCTAGGCCAATCTTTAAAAATATATTATTAACTAGTGTTGTTTAGAACATTCACACTAACTTAAATTAGCAAATGAGTTCAAGTTCAATATTGATATTTTTGAAGGGTTTTTTCGAACCATGATTATATTTATATCTTTTTAAACTTCTCCACTACATTTTGTTGGATTTTTAAATATTAATCCACTCTTCCTTCAACATCAAGATTGATCAAAGGGAACGCCTCAATCATTAAGGTTCTACCTTTTGTATGAGAGTTCGTGAATTCAATCAGATATAAATAATTGTAGTTTTTGTAGGATTTGTTGTATTGTTGGTGGGCACTTCATTGCACTCTTTTGTGCACCCTATATTGCGTTGTTTGTACTTCGTTTTGGAACCTATAATGTTACGATCTAACAAACTTGGAGTTTATAATGCTATTTTTTTATCATGCGTGTTTATCGGATGCAAGTATATCGTTACGTTGATATATAAAATTTGGTATTGTTTTCTAGAAAATAAAAAAGCTCATAAGCTTGACTATTGATATCCGTAAAATAATTACCAATACTATTTTTGTTACTTTTTCATTATAATATAATCATAGATACAAAAAAATAATTGACCATTAGACTTTGTTGGGTTTCTCTCCGATATTTGTCTTACCTTTGTCACCTTCTAGCCTTGTCTTTTTCTTTGACCATCATTACCATTTTGTTCTTAAGCAACTCATCATCGCAATCATCGTGTCGATAGACCCCTAATGCCTCTCGTCTGCTGGCGCGCTACCTTTCTTCGCCTCGGCTGATAAGATGTGGGCCTTGGATCCTCCCTCGGGAAGAGTCCAAAACCCTTACCACGTACCGTCAAATGCTACCCCACGAGATGACCTACCCACAATTTGGGGAACGACCAACCATGGTGGATTCTCGCCGCCTGCCATCGCGTTTGAAGGTCACTGAAGACGAAGAGCAAGACCATATCCTCCAATAGATGTTATACGATGATGCGATATGAGACAGATTTCGGGGACCCATTAGGGCACGACTACTAACATTCGTCCCGCCTCACCCTTACCACCAAGAACACAGATCAGATCTAGAGTCAAGGCTTTCCAGGAGACTATGCGGACAACCTGGTCTCAGGAGGAGGACACTACTCCACCGCCATGGACCGCTGATCCCCATCTAGAGAACCTTCTCCATGGAAGACGATCCAACAATATGAGCGGTTTCTCTCTGATTTGACGACAGCTGCTTGAGATGAACAAGACCCAATCCAATCACCCGAATAACTAAAACAATGATAAGGATTCGGGTAGCGGCGAATATCCAACCAGGCATGGCTATCCCAAAAAAGACTGCTGGCACTCCTCTAACAACCGGTGAGTTGCGGATCGTCGGCCTACTTCGCCCCCATGACTCCTCTAGACTACACTGGGAGGAGCCTCGTTGGTACTCATCCCCTTCCAGGTCGGAGGACTCCGACCCCCCTACCCACGGGATGAAGACGACCCGTTGGTACTTCTCATCCCCGTGGTCGGATGGACCCAACAATCCTACCCATGGTAGCTTGAACTACACGGGCACTACTAAGGATGTTAACCCCGATGGAGAATTAGCAAGACATATTGGGTTGTATCCTAGGTCACCATGAATCACCAAGGCACCTCGGGGTGCCAATGAGGAGCCGCACCCCGACCTCTACGAATCAGAACCCTCTTGATACCCAACCTCCTATTTACCCTAACATACTCCTTGACCGACTGTTACGACATAACATGATTGGTCAAATCGAGACGGAGGAATTGTCATAGATCTACAACTCCAAACACATTTGGATTTAGGAACTACCCCTAGCATTTCCTTGACTTCTACCAGACACTTAGTATTAGGAGTAGTGTTTTGGCAGTCACCAAAACTGTATCTCATCCTATTAGTTAGTTGAATTCTAATTTTATATAGTCATTCCGGCCTTTTTTATCTTTATATTAATAAGATTTCTTCCCTATGTTCAAAAATATATTTACAAGAAAAAAAATGCATTTTTGGGAAAAGAAAAATAAATAGATTACGTGTAAATCTGAAGCTAAATTCCAAATTTCTCTGCCGCTTGAATCGGGTTGTAATGAACATTGCAATTGCAATAGACGCAAACAAAGAAGGCACCTTCCTCTCCATTGTCTGTTTCCTAAGATCCCAAAGAAGATGAGCGAAGAAGAAGCCAAGAACAGAGGAACAGCTCTGGACCAGCCCCAATACGGCACCTTTCAGGGTGTCGCAAACTACCCGCCACCGCGTCCTCCGCGTCACCCCCACCACCATCCTCCGCCGGCCATCGGCTTGCCTCGCCCCGTCCCGCCCACCGGCGCCGCCGATCCCTCCGCTCATTATGGCTATCAAACAGTCACTGGTTCGCATCGAACCCATCTTCTCCTATGTTTGTTTGATTTTTGTTTCTTCCTTTAGGTGCATGCTGAGTTGAATCTCTTCTTAAATGTTGAAGCTTTGATGGAAAACAAAAGTGGGTATTGAAGATCTTGATCAATTGATTATTGAATTTAGGGATGATTACAAATTTAGGGTGGGGATGATGTTTGGTGCATAATGCGTGGATTTTTGTTGTTGAAATGTGATGAATTGGTAGAAATTAATCATGGGTTTTGAAGATCTTGGTCAATGTTTCCGTTTATTTTAACGATTCCGTTAGAAAAATGCTATTGTGCACGTGACCAACACATGTCCAAAAATCTAACGGAATCGTCAAAATAGTCGGAAACTGTTAGTTGTGCAAAAAATAGAAAGGCCACAGTTGAGAAGTGCAAAAAAAATTCAAGCCCAGTTAGGATCGTCAAAACAAACCTCATAGAGGGCTAGGACTCATCGTTCTCCCTTCCTTTATCCTTTACTAGGTGATTGGTGATTAAACTTGGGAAATTTTCTCTTTGGATTCTCAGTACATGTGGAATTCTTAACGGTAGGAAGCTAAAGAAATGACAAGAGAGAATTTGAAAGCTTGTTGATTGTTTTCGGTGTTCTAAAAATCCTGACCAGGCCTGTCTAGACACCATTTCCTTGTTGGTCGACCCGATTAATTCGATTAATCCCCAAAAGGCCCTAGCCGCCCTACTAGCGCTAACGATTTGTAGAATCTTGATTATTTTTATCTATTGGATAAAAATAAATGTATTAAAAAGCCGTGGGTAAACCTCAAACCAACAAAAAAAGATCCAAATTTGAGCAGCAAATGCAATCGAATACAACCCCAATGCTCCACACGAGTGGGGAAGAGCAACTGAAAAAACGGAAAACTAAAACATCAAGAGATCACGTGGCACGGATAGGACTAAGAGTCCCGTTGCAATAGGCACCGGGAAAGAGCGACAGAAGGCACTGGCTATTGACCCGTGTCAACATCCGGAGGGGAGTTGAAATCAATATCATCCTGAACCTCATCAGCCCATCTCTCAATCTTGTCTCCAGAAACCTAACCAAGTACAACAATGTTGGTTCAAATGTACTTGGTGAGAGTGCTGGAGATTTTTCCTTAATTGATTCAATGTTTGTTTCTATTTGGTTCTTAGCTTTGTCTAATTGTCGATAACATGTTGTAGATTGTCAGTATCGAAGTAGATATTCTTCTAACAATACATTCCTTTGCATTTGATGTACATTACAATCTTTTCCGCGTTGAACATATACACTTTTTCTAGGTTATGCAATTGCTGAAGGAAGACCTGTAAGAGAGTCTCGCCTCCCATGCTGTGGCATTGGTCTTGGTTGGTTCTTGTAAGTCTTAATATCCCTTTCTTCATCGTAGAATAATTTGACATTGGCTTGTAAATACCACTATAAAATATTATGCACGCATATTTTTTAACTCAGTAAGAAAGCGGGAAAATCTTGCTCTAGTCTAGTTTAATTCATAACCTAACCTCCACCCATACCTGCTCTCAAGCAAATGTATCCATTGGGTTCGAACCTCTGACATCAAAGAGGTGAGAGCTCTCTGGCCACCCGGCCAACCCAAGTAGGCTATGCAAGAATGATTCTAGTGTGCGACACTTTTATTACTAACGAAACTTGGTTAAACATACAAATCATTTAAGCACGGAACATTGCCATGTCTTATATGTTTCTCAAACTTATACATAGTTCTAATGAGATCATTGATCATCCGTTGGCCTTTACTCTAATGAAATTTCTGGTTCTCCGAAGGTTCATTATTGGTTTTTTCCTTGCGGCCATTCCTTGGTATTTTGGGGCGGTCATTCTAACATGTACAAGAATAGACTACCGAGAGAAGCCGGGCCATATTGCTTGCACAATTGCTGTGAGTAACTCTTTCCTTACTAGGTTTTCACCTTCCAAGTCATATTCTCTTTCATTTGTTATCTTGTTTTGCTTATTATGTAAGATATATCCTCTCTAACACTTATCTTTGTTCGTGCATTAACCATGTTGCTATTCGTGAAATGGGTTCTTTGCAAAATTTCTTATTGTTTAGATTGAAATGAGAACTGATGACGTTTTCTTGAACGTGCAGGCCATTCTCGCCACATTTGCGGGTATTATCAGTGCAACGAGAGGAGCCGATGACTGGTAATGTACAGAACAAATGGGTTCTATAGACATGTGCCTATTGGTGAAATTTGTACTGGCATTGTAATGTAGCTTAGAACGTGTTCCCCAAAGATGAATATGATTATTTATTGAGAAATTTCATATGATTACGCTTGTTATACATCGTTTTGCACTCAACTAGACAATTCTTGCTTAGGAAGAAAATTCAACCTGAAAAAGTATATGAGATTTCTCAAATCCTTTTGTTCGAAGTGCATATTGAGGTGTTGGTGGTAAGCTTAATGAAAGAGAGCGAAATTAAAAGTATGAGAGGGAAAACAAAAAACAATAATTAAATAATTTTTTACAGTCGGCAATGTATTCGTTGGTGGTAAACTCACCATCGGCGCTTACCGCCGACGGTTGGAAAATTATGAAGGAAATGGCCGAGCACTCAATACCAACAGACCAGTATTGGAGGGTACTGACTGTTAGTGCTGATTCTAAGACTGAAATATTAATTTAATATTCTAATAGTCAATACTTACCACCTAACATTGGAGATGCTCTAAAGTCAACGGTGTATGCATTGTCATGACACCGGTCATGACACCGATAATAATCATATCATGCAATATAAAGTGGAAGTAACACGTGTCTTGGAGAGTGTTGTTAAATAAAGAAAGCATTATCATGAGAGTAGGTATGAATAGAGCATCTCCAATCGGTGATAGATCGTTGGTGGATAGGTGCTGGTAGAACCAAAACTTCGGTGAAAAAATGAAAAAACACTGACGGATAGTTGGTGGATAAGCGCTAGCGGATAGTAATGTCGGCAAGTTAACCGACGGCTGTATCCGTCGGTGCCAACGGCTATATGCCCATTGACCAATGGTTGACCCTTGAACAATTAAATGTTTATTTTGAAGAAAACAAAATTAATCGTTAAAATTGACCCAAATTTTATATATATTCAGATGTTTAGCATAAAAAAATCACACATTCCATTCCCAACTCTTCCAAACACACAATCTTGTATTATTTACACTTTTTGTTCGAAATGGCGAGTAATTCTGATGCAAGAAGAGAGCTCATTGCCAACGAGCAGAGGCTCGAGCGAATGTTGGAATGTGCAATCGAAGATTGCATCACCAATCCTGCGAGGCGGTTCAAAGTTTGTTAGAAGAAGTCATGGTCGCAGAACAATCACGGTAGAATAAAAACTACATCAAACGAGACTAGGTTGGTGTTAACGAACGATTAGTGCGCAACTATTTCAATAGTCACCTCGTGTACACTGAAAAGTGCAATTTCTTCGTCGTTTTCGAATGTCGAAGGTTGTGTTCACTCGTATTGTTCGTGAGTTGGAGGATAAAGATGCATACTTTAGTCAGCGCGTTGAAGCTTTGGGTCATGTATCATTATCTCCATATCAAAAACGTATTGCGGCCATTAGGCAATTGTGTCATGGAATTGTAGCCGATGGCATGGACGAGTATCTAAGAATTGGAGAAAGCACGGCTTTGGAGTGCGTGTTAAAATTTTGCATAAGAGTTATTGTTATCTTTGGCCCGACGTATCAACGTAAGCCAACACATGAACTACATTTTAATGGTCAATGAATCGCGTGGATTTCACGGGATGTTGGGTAGTTTTGACTACATACACTGAGAGTGGAAGAATTTTCCTTCAGCATTGAAAGGATCGCATTCGAGGAGGGATCACGGTAACAGGCCAAATGTAGTTCTCGAGGTCGTTGCCACGCGAGACTTGTGGATTTGGAAGGCATGCAAGAGCCATTTATCGGGAGTTGGCTGGGAGTAGATTTGTTACGATCACTCCATTCGGGTCCCTATGGGTTTTGAAGTGGATCGCCTCCTTAAAACGCAGTGATAGGCACCCGTGGTGGAAAGGGGGACTTTAGTGGATGACCTCATCACCTCCTTATCCTTGGATCCGATCAGAGATTATGTGGGAATCTCGGGAATGACCTTGGGTAGGGTCAATCTACTGCCCCCCCCCCCCCCCCCCCCCGGAGTGGTCAGTTCAAAAAATGCAGGGGGGCCACCCCGGTTCATTAAATGGGGTTCTGGTTAGCATAAAGCCCGACGATTTGGCTAACATACCTTTGGGTGAGGACCCATTTTATTCTGATGTTCCTGCAGGTGGGATAGCTCCTGGTCGGGGGAAGTAGGAGGAGCCTCGGGACCAATCGGGAGGAGTGGGTCCCATCTAGGCAAAAGCTCTAAAAGCGAAATGCAAAGGGAAGGTAGGGCAATACTATGCTCGGACCAACCAGATGAAGAAAGCGCTAGAGATATTAGGGACGATCCCACCTACCCGTCAACTAAGGGATGAGGAAGATGGTGATGAACAATAGGCGAGGGCTCAACAACAGCCTCGCCAGGACCCACGACAGCCTCGGGAAAGAGGAGGAGGACCCTACAGGGGCCTATCCTCTAATACCCGAGGTACCCGATGCTGGGACACCTCGGGACAATAGGAAGAGCAGCGCACCAAGTTTTACTGTTTTATTGCTTTCTCGTTTTTAGTTTAGAGTATTTTGTTTGGATTTCTATTTTTTTTTTTGAGGAAATATGCTACTTTATTAAATGTCAGCAATAATGATATTGTGAAGAGGTTCAGGGACATGACCCCCGGACCAATTTCAGACAGGGGAAGAACAAGCCGCCATGGCAAGCCAATGAGCTGCTTTGTTCGTTGTCCGTCTTACAAAAACGAGTTGCACGTACTCGAGTTTAGATAATAGGGAGATACAATCTGTCACAATTGTCCCTAAAGGCGATAGCAGGCGCCCTCATTTCCTGATCATATCCACTATGATCTTACAATCACTTCTCACAGTCGCCCGTTGTGTGGGGTATTGCATAAGCCATGTTAGTGCATCCCGGATTGCATAGACTTCTACTAACACGGGATTCTGAGGACCATGGAAGGATGTAGAGCGGGCCCCTATCATTCGACCCCGATCATCTCTACCTATCCAGCCCGTCCCGATCTTGTGTGCCGCTGCGAATAGCGCCCCATCTGTGTTCACGGCCCATGTCCCAGGGGGAGGGCGTTCCCAATTGTCAAACGCCTCGCTCCGCCCATGACCATGGGTTGTCCGTACCTGTTGTTTCCTTCTCTTTGCTTCAAGCCATCCTGTCTGTAGATGGTAAGCCGTCTGAAAAATGGTCGCAGGGAGATGCATTACTTGTTCCCAGACTACCTTATTCCTTGCCTTCCATATTTCCCATAACAGACAACCAATCAGGCCTACACTCGCCGGGGGATTGAGATTGAGAGTCATCTGCAGCCATTCCGAAATTGTCTGAGAGTCTTGGGGAGTGATTATACGAGACTTAGCCCAGCATTCTGCCGCCATCGGGCATTGGACCAAGATGTGTAGTTCTGATTCCTCCGCCCCTGAGCATATCGGGCATTGTGCCTCCATTGCCACATGTCTTCTTCTAAGATTAACCGCTACCTGAAGACATCCCGAAACATTCTCCACAGAAACGTACGTACCTTTGGCATAACTTCCAACTTTCATATCTTTGTCCAGGTGTCTGTCTGGGGCTGGAATGTCGCTTGTTCCTGCTGACACATCCCATAGGCCGCCTTCACCTTGTATAGGCTCAGGTAATCCCCCGACCAGTACCACACATCCGCCCTAGCCAATTTGCTGATTGGGACAACCAATATCGCTCTCTGGTCGTCCTCATCAAACATGGTATGATTCCTATCTATATCCCAACGTCTCTCATTAGGCATCATAAGTTCCAAGACTGTCATGTCGTCCGTACTTTCTCCCGACGACTGCACCCTCGCCTCAACTCCTGTCAGCCACGGGTGTGTACTAACCCCTGTGGACGTCCCTGTTCCAATCGATCTCCTAGCTCCCTTTCTGACCAACTCTTATGCGGATAGTAGGCTCTGCCAGACGAAGCTCTGGTTAGGTTTCCGTACGGCCTCCAAGACCGAGGTTTTCGGATAGTAACGTGCCTTCAGCACCCTCGCCACCAGACTAGACTCATCTGTCAGCAGCTTCCATAATTGTTTTCCCAGTAATGCCGTGTTAAAATATTGCATATTCTTGAACCCCAAGCCGCCCTCTTCCTTCGGACGAGACATCGTCGTCCAGGATTGCCAGATGACTCCTTTCCCATCTATGCCGACAGATTTCCACCATAACCGAGCCAGTGCCACATTCATTTTATCTAACGTCCCTTTCGACAGACGCATCACACTCATCGTGTATGTCGGGATTGCTTGTAAAACGGACTTGACTAGAACTTCCTTACCTGCACCGTTTAATAGCTTTCCATCCCATTGTTGGATCCGCCTCAACACCTTGTTCAGCACGTACTGCAGGCCCTGTTTTCGGCTCAGACCCATCATATTTGGGATCCCCAGATATGGGGATGGCTGCGTCAACTCCGGGATCCCAAGTATCTGTACGCCTTCCAATCGTCGTGTGTCTGACGTGTTGGAGCTAAAAAATAGTGATGACTTTTGCTGGTTCACCACTTGCCCCGACACCTCCTCAAACATTCGGAGGTAGTTCCTCACCCGACCCATTTTCACCGGTGTCGCCTTACAGTAGACATAACAGTCATCTGCAAAAAATAAATGGGTAAGTGACGGTGCTTTGGGTGCCACCTTAATTCCATGGATCTCTCCTCCACATTCTGCCCCTTGTAGGAGACGCGAAAATCCTTCCATGCAGAACAAAAAGAGGTAAGGGGAGAGTGGATCCCCCTGCCTAATACCCCGCTCCGGTTGGACGAACCCCGCATGTCTTTCCCCAGCCACTATATTGTATGTGACCGAGTACGTACATCTCCTGATCAGGTCAATCCAACTTTCCCCTAGGCCAAACCCTCGCATCATATCCCAAAGGAAGCCCCATTCAACTCTGTCATACACATTGCTCATGTCAAGTTTGAGGGCCACCCACCTCTCCTTTCCTAACCTCTTGCTTCTAAGGTAATGGAGTGTCTCTAATGAGAGGGTAATATTATCCTGTATTGACCGACCAGGTACAAACGCCCATTGGGACGCCGAAATTAGTCCATCCAGCAGTCCTTTTAAGCGGTTAGCCGCCACCTTCGAGACAATTTTGAAAATAGCATTACATAGTGCAATCAGCCGCAAGTCTTTCAGTGACATGGGACATTCCACCTTTGGTATTAGCACTAGTGCAGTCCTGTTCATTTCTTTTGGTATCTCCTCCCCCGCGAAGATCCTCCGGACCCAATGGTGACATCCTCCCCCACTGTACTCCAGTACTTCTGGTAGAAATACAGGTTAAGTCCGTCCGGTCCCGGTGATTTGTTCGGTCCCATCGAGAAAGTAGCCTCACGGACCTCATCTGACGACACCTCACTCATCAGTGCCGTGTTCTGCTCCTCCGTAACCTGCTGGAGGAATCTCGGACAGTTAATCCCCTCTCCCCTCGATTTCCGGGAGAGTGTTTTGTAGAAATCCAAAATATGATCCCCTAACCCCATATCCCATGATAGAATATTTCCATCGCCATCCTTCAGCTCCGTAACCTTATTTATACTCTTCCTTTGCGAGGCCGACACTTGAAAGAACTTAGTGTTCTGGTCACTCTCTATAAGCCAGTGTTGCTTAGCCCGTTGCCGCCAGAACTCCCATTTTCGGTCCACAGCTGACTCATACAGTTTCTGCAACGCCCTACGGCGCCTGATACTCGACCGATCAAATTTCCCATTCAGCCACAAAATATCTTTCTTCAGCCTTGATATTTTCCTGGCGAGCGCATTATAAACCTCCTTGCCCCACACCTCCAAGGCACTACTAGTTTCCTTCGTTTTCGTGGCAACGTCCCTATCCCCCAGGCTTCCCCACCATGCTTGTATGAGATGGCCACATTCCGGATCTTCCGCTCAGATATTCTCGAATCTAAATTGCCTAGATCCCACTGGCTCCACCCGACGCTCCGAGTCGAGCATTATAGGGAGGTGGTCAGACGTTGATATCCCGAGATTGACCAAATGTGCCAACGGCCACAATGCCCTTAATTCCGGTGTTATGAGGGCTCTATCCAGCTGCACCGCCATCCTAGTTTCCGGCTCACTGCCATTATGCCACGTAAACCCATACCCCTGCAAGGGCACATCCTGGACATTCACATCACGCATCGCGTCCCTAAATCCCTTAACTAGGTTGGATGGGTACCGATTCCCCCCCCCCCCCCCCCCCCCGTTTCTCCTTCTGGCGGAGAATTCCGTTAAAGTCCCCCATCAATAACCAACGTCTCGCCATCCCCGTACGCGCTCCCAAGGATCTAATCATGTCCTAGGTTTGCCACTGGTGCACCCGATTCGCCTCCCCATAGATCCTTGTAAAACGAAACTTCTCCCCATCCGGTCCAGTGATCTCAGCATCTATGCATCTGTCCCATCACTCATAAGGGGTCACCGAAAAGCCTCTTGTCCATAGTAGAATCAGTCCTCCCTTATATCCCTCTGCTGGAACCTCATAACCCCCTGCAAAACTGGTTTTAAGCTTCAACACTTCCACCTCCCCTTTCCTCGCCAAAGTCTCGCTTAGAAAGACATATGTGGTTTCCTTCGCCTAATTGCCCCTTCAAATATTCAACCGTTGCCAGCTTCCCTAGCCCCCGGCAGTTCCAAGATAGAAACCTCATTCCCCTTTTACAACCACTATTCCGAGCTCCAGGTACTCCGGCTCTTCACCGTCCGAACTCCTTCTACTCGCCCGGATCACCGAGACATAGAAGAGGTCTTTCAATACCACTCCCGTCGACCCTATAGACACCCGAACCTTCTCCGTCTACTACCCCCACGCCTCCGTCTACACACCCAGTCCGCCGAGACGCACTTTCAGATCGCCGATACTCGGAGTACCGAGATAGCCGACACCCTTCACCACCAACCACTCCGCGAGGCAGGACCTCCCAATCGTGGGGCAACACCACGTTCGTCCGACAACTGAATCGGGTACCTCCCCTGAGTCTCCAACCAGAACAAAACATAGACAAAACACTACCCAAACTCAACCGAAACTAGGGAAAGTAGTACTAGATGACAGGGATTATGAGTTACCTTCTCTCCCCGCCTCACCGCAGCCCAAACGCCGACCACCACTCGCCGGAACGTGTTCCGATCTCCCTCTCACCCGTGTCTCTCGGAGCTAGGGCCGGCGCTAAGATCAATAGCATTTTTGGATTTCTATTTGGGTTTTTAGTGTTAGTTTGAATAAGTTTGAAAATTGTTCTTAGAGGTCGTCCTCAGTTTGTGTCTACGATAAAATGTAGACTATTTCTACGGATCTATCAAAACTGGATCGCCTGTAGAAGCCTCGACAATATTCTGGATCCAAGCATTTTTGGTCTTTTTTTTTTTTTGTAATTCCCGATTTACAGTAATGTACGTTTTTGTTTGCCTTTTAAAAAAAGTTCCCTGCTCGATACGACAGTTTTTTGTTGATAAATGTTCCGACAATTTCATGTCAGCCACAGAAGACAATCTATGTTCCAACTACTTTGGCCTGCGCGTTGACTTTTAAAACTGACTATATCCTCACGTCCGGATTTGTTTAGTCAGTGCTCTCTGAATCTAGTTGGCCCTAGACTTATATTAAATATTGAAAAACTAACCAGAACTAATAATTGAGAAAAACGTTAACATGAACTTCACAAAAATTAAAAAATTAGAACACGCTGTGTAACAAAATGTCAACTAAAACAAGTGGAAATTAGCACAATAATATATCGTTAGGTTCATCTCATTTTCCATGAATTAATTAGTACTATAATATCTCTAACTTCTATGAATTACATGTAGATTAGGTTTCTCTATGAGTATGCCCCAAAACACTATTTAAACACGTGTATATATAGTTAATAACAATACATATGAGTTGGGTCGGTTACGGGAAGTCTGGACAATATTTCGGTATCCAGGGCCGTCATGCTCTACTTTATAATCGTTCTGATTGTTATAATACCATCCTTTGGTTGTATGTTTCAAAAAGAAAAACAATACACGTGATATGATAGATTAATCTTTATCAAGATATTGAACACAATTATAAGACCAAAATAATTATTCGCCCGCACAACCACTCCCCTCAAAACCCCATTCTCTGAAACTACAACCGTTCTTTACTCTTGTCTGTCGACGGCCGATAGGTCGACTTGTGAGACCAGGAGGTCGTTGGTGGTCTCCCTCCCTTCTCGTCACTTCCCTTTTCCTTGTGTTCATCGATCCTTCTCCTCCTTTTTGGTGCTCGTTTTGGTTGTGCTTGTGCCATCTAAATTTTCAATCGTTGTTCCTGGTCGGCTTGACCATGCCGGTCACGATTGTTATGCTCTTGTCATTCACGGTTGTGACTGGATCTGATGCTTCCAACCTCGTCTGCGTCATGGTTGTGCTGGGGTCGTTTGCGTTAGATCTGCTTGGTTTGATTCTCCAGGTCCTAAGTCCGTAGGTGGAGGTGCTCAGGTGGTTGCGGTTGGTGTTGTGTTGAACTGAAGGTGCTTAGGTTCATTCTCGGCATGGTATTGGTTGGGTGTGGTCATATCAAGTCTCGTCTAGGTAATAAATACATATTTGCATATTTGGTGTGCATGTTTGTTGCACTTTTGTTGTACACGTTTAGTTGTACGTTGGACGCGTACTCTGTTGCACTATTTTCTTTCGATCAGGAGTCGATAATTTTATTGTCTATCAAGTATAGCATTTGTTATATTTATCATTTTTCTTGTGCGTTCATTAGATTACATATATATCTTCACGGTTTAATATATAAAATTTAAGCTTACTCCCCTTAGAAAAAACAATGTTGTAAAAATCCCCGCCTGGAAGCGCTGAAATGGGCTATGCCGACCCTATTTATCCTCCTAGGGCGCTTCAGGCCGTTTGGGCGCCGAGGGGTGGTCCGGATTCCCTAATTGGACGGTTACTCGTGGTGGACACCCCTTAGAATTGTATGATACTTTAAGTTTAGTATAATATTTATATATTTTTAATATATTTAATATTTGATACTATTAATATTTTTATATAGTATAATATAAAATTTGATAATGTATAATAAAATAATAAACCGATTAATCCCCGCCTAGTGCCTAAGACCCATTTCCGTCCGACTAGCGCCTAACGTTTTTTACAACCTTGAGAAAAAGTAAGACCTAAATAAATATTTTATACTTTCTTACAAGCGTTTATTTACACATGTATATGATGATGATGATGTAAATACACGTGATATTCATGGACTATATATAAACGGGTGAAACCCTAGCACCTATTTATTCCCCTACTTCACCAATCCACACACTCCTAGGTAGTGTGTGCAAAGAAATGTCTCGAGCCTCGTAGATCTCGTACACATCAACCTAACTCCGATCCATGGATTCACCGGACCTGATCAGCCAGCTGCCGGACCCTCTCCTATGCTCGATCATTTCTCGGCTCAAGATCAAAGAAGCGATCCGAACCGGAGCCTTATCGACCCGGTGGAAGGAGCTCTGGAAACACGCTCCGGCCCTCGATTTCGACCCGAGAACCATGATATTCCGACAGCCGCCGCCGGATGACGTCACCACTCCTCCCACGTCATCAGGTTGTTCCTCGTTGATCGAACGGGCCATGGAGAGGGTGGATGACGTCATGGCGGCGCACAAGGCCGAGCTCCGGAGCTGCAGGCTGATCCACTTCGAGTGCACCAAAGGCGGCGGCGGCCGGGACGAGAGCGAGATCGTGAGCCGTTGGATCCGCCGGCTGGTGAACGAGAAGTCGATCCGGGAGCTCCGGCTCGAGCGGATCCGGACCACCCCTCGACTCACGTTAGCCGCGGCGGTGGCGAAGAACACGATGACGTTCCCGGAGGGCGCGTTCCGGTGCCGGACGCTCCGCGGCTTGAGCCTCAGGAACTACGTCCTCCCCGACGCGTCGCCGTTCGGCGCGTGCGCGAACATCGCGACGCTGAAGCTGGTGTCGGTGAGGATGAGCGACGAAACCCTAGCTAGGGTTTTGGTCGGGTGCGCGTCGCTGGAGAGCCTGAGCCTCCGGTCGTGCGGCGGGTTCGAGGAGCTCAAGATTCGTGACGATGGGAGTCTGAGGGTCTTGGAGGTGGCGGATTTGGCGGCGGTGGGGAGGATCGAGATTAGGGCGAGTGGGATGAAGGAGCTGCGCGTGGACAGCATCACGGCGGGGACGGCGAGGATAGGGTTGAGCTGCCCGAACTTGACGGAGCTGCAAGTCGGAGAAGGAGGAGAGGTATACAAGTGGAGGAGAGGATGCCGTGTAGGGCGGTCGGAAGGGAAGAGGTGGCACAATGTTATGTATTTTCTTGAACGATGCTGTGGTATCCTGGTAATAACCGAATCAGGCTTGACTTTTTCTCTATATTTTAGTGCACATAAAATCATATACATTTGGGGACATATATAAACCATCTTACTACTCTATATATACAAATTTATGAGTATATATGTTATTTTATGTACACAATACATGTTCTTGCATATCTAGCTCTTATATAAGAACAAGAACAACGTCTTTTTTTTTAGAAACATATCAGTGCAAAAACGCAGAAGCCCTTTCTCTCTCAACAGCGAGACCAAACCCTAAGCTCATTCTCATCTGGTGCCGCCGTCGCCGGTGGCCACCGTGGCTCCGGCCACGGCGGCTGCCAGTGGGGTTCTTCCTCTCCAGGCGTCTGATGCTGTTCGTTTGTCTTGGGGTCTCGCCGTCAGCTCGTCTTCACGTCGCCCGCCGTCGCTGCTCACCGCAACTCACCGCCGTCCGGGCGGATCTGGCCCCTGCACCGACGCCCACAGCCTCCCCCCTCGCTTCGCCAGTCAGAATCTGGCCCCCGTCGCCTGACCTCCTCCCCTGGCCGCTCCGGCCAGCGTCTCCGCCTCCCTCCTTGAAACTCTCCCCCATCCGCCGACCTGTTCCGGCCAAGTTCGCCACCAGCAGGCCGGCGTGGCTCTCCTCCTTCCTCCGGCAAAACGCACTCCCCCGTGGCCAGATTCAACTCGCCCCACCTCTTCCCGACCCGATCTACAACTCTCCGGTCAGATCCGACCCTCCCAACAGCCAGATCTGTTGCCACAACCAGCAGATCTGCTGGTCACCGCCCACCTCCCTCCCGCCCTTTTTCACCGGCGACGACGACCAAGACAGATCAACGGTTCTTTCCCTCCGGAGTCAGATCCCAACGACCATGACCCGACTACCACCGACTGAGCCTCTTAGCCATGTTCGTTCTTCGGCCCGACAGTCAGATCTGCACCCAGCTTCCGTCGGAACACTGCAGTTGAAGCCTGTCAAATATGCTCCTGCGCTTTGTGTTTACCCGGCCAGTCCCGTGCACCAGCCCCTAGTGGAACGGATCTGTACCCGTCGGCGCCGTCCACCTCGCCCCGATCCAAAGCTCAGACATCGGAGGCCGATCGCGAGTAGTTCGTTGGTCGTCGTTGGTTATTTAGTTGTTTATCTTGTATCCTGTTTATTAGGATTTTGTTTGTCCTCCCTACCGGAATATCGTATTCTCGGTAGGTGTGGCTGCTGCCTCTGGTGGCGTGTCCGGTCGAGCCTCTTTATCGGCGGATCTTTCCGGAGAGCCGATAAAGAAGATCGACCTGGTAGTAGTGATTATCTTGGCGCTGCGTCGCCCATCTCGAGAGCAATTCATCTCACTAATCGTTTCTCGGGATCCCGAGAACAATTGGTGGATGCAACGCTTGTTAGGTTTGGTATGTATCCAATATGTAAGGTTTATTAAGTTATTAATGAATCTTTCTTTTCAAAAAAAAAAGATTAACGTCTTTTTTAGTCCAGTCGGAAATGTCATTTGCATATCTTAATCGTGCTTCACTTTTTGTGACAGATCCTAACACAAAGGTGGTACATGTTTTCAAAAAGTACAAATCACGTGTAAAATAACTAAGAAAAAAGGGGCTTGGATTTGTAACAAAATATCACTTTTATGCTACTTTTTGTAATAAAATACCATCTTCATGTTAGAATTTGTAACAAAATACCACCATTGTGTTAGGATGTGTCACAAAAGGTGGAACACGATTAGGACGTGGGAATAACATTTTTAACTGGGTTAGGAAATGACGTTTATAAATAGTTGTTATTGTGCAAATTAAGACCTCAGGAACTTATAATATGTTGTTTTTGTAATTTGTCATGTCAATCGTACGTGTGTAACAAGTGTTGAACTAAACTGTTGCCACAATAGTTCTAATGATTTGCATTACATGTTTCAATACAATACTGCAACGAAAATGAGCTATTTGGGTTCCAATACTTATTAGCATTAATCAGTAGTTTACACGATAAAAAGCTGTTTTTATTTTACTGTTATTTTATATATGTTGCTTTGTTTTGTTAAGTGTTACAATTAGCATCCACAATCACGGTAATATAATGTGGATTATGATATCTCTGGGTTAGGTTGGAGTTATTCAACTTCAAATACATATATATGTAGTTTTATTTGTTATATATTATCATTTTCCTGTATGGTGCAATCTGTAATCGATCGAATTCCTGTTGAGGAATTCGATTCTTTTTCATGCTTCCTATTGATCGACACACTTGATTTTCATTTCGAGCATGGATTTTGATTAACATCTCTCGTTAATTAAACTTATAATTACTTTAGGATTTTGATAATGTGGTGGAGGAGGAGGATCAATTGGCTAATTACAGATTGGGATACAATCTTCCCATTGAAAATCTTCTGGTACTATCGATCAGCTTCGATCTTAATAAAATCCAAGCTCAAATCATTATGTCAAAGATCTTTAGAGTGTGTCATCGTCTCCAGAAGCTTTTTATTTCAGTTCAGGTATGTATATATTTAGCTCTATCTAATAGCTGTAAATGATTTTTAGTTTTGGGTAAATTGTGTTGATATACTCCGTATTATACGTTTAACGGTTAAATACCCTAAAGTTATTTCGTAACGAAAACATACCCCGAACTAACACTTAGTAACAACATTCCCTTTCCATCCATCTTTTCGTCCATTTTTAGGGTTAGATTTAGGTTTGGAGAGAGATTTAGGGTTGGATTTAGGGTTTAAGTTGGTTTCAGGATTGTAATGCTACGGATTGTTTCGGAATTTCTGAAAAAATGAACAATAAATGGACGGAAAATGGATGAAATGGGGGATGTTGTTATTAAGTGTTAGTTCGGGATATATTTTCGTTACGAAATGACTTTAGGATATTTATCCGTTAAACGCGTATAACACGGGGTATGTTAACGTAATTTACCCTTTAGTTTTTATTAGTATACAATGTTATATAACTATACACATATATTCTGAAACCCTAATAATATACCCTCGAACAACTTTTTTTAACATAAACATAATGTGCTAGTTTTTTATTCTTATTATTTCAATATCTTTGATATGTTTCAGATTGATAATAAGAGTAGGGACGATGATCCAGAGCTCCCATACGACAAGTCAACCTTCTGGGACAAGAAGGAGATCTCAGACAGCCTCTCACATCACATGAAAGTGGTATCCATAAAAGGGTTTCGAGGAAGAGAACTCGAGATTGATTTCGCGAGCTATCTGATCCGAAACTCCCCAGTGCTAGAAAAACTGGCCATACAATTCCTCACAAGAACGATCGCGAACAAAGAAGTACAAGACCGTTTACTATCCCTCCCCAGGGCTTCTCTGGATGTAGACATCATCTTCAACTCCCCTAAAGAAAAGCAAGGTGATGGTAATAATAAGATGTGTGAAGATCTTCTGTTCGGTGGAAGCAAGAGGATAAAACTATCTTCTTGTCATAATTGAGGTAATATTGATTAATGTTGTTGTTGTGATAGTTTGTTTTGTTGTTGTGTTTGTAGAACCCAATTTGGAACAAAGAAGTAGTTGTATTAGTATTTGTTTATGGGTTTGTATAAGGTTGGTCATTGCAATTTGCAACTGTAAACTGGATATTTTAGGTTTTTGAAATTTAATTTGTTTCAATGACAATGATGAGTTTTCAGTAATAAGTAAGCAGTGTACTTACTGTTTTATATTTGTTTTCGTACTCATTTTTTTCTTATCCATTTGAAAATTGCTTTGATTTAGCAACTTGAGATTATCATATATATTGGTTTTGAACTCTTGTGTTTATTTTGAAACGTAGAGAATATTTTATTGAATTATGGAAAATTGTTTCAGTAGATCTTACATAATTGAAATTTTGTTGAGTGAAAGGTACGGAATTTTATTAATCAAATTGTAGAATTATAATGAAGTGCATCAGAGACTCTCTGACCACAAAGAACATGACAACAACATTTAAAAATGTTCGCTATTCTTTTCACAGTAGAACCGTCTTCGACGATTTTGAATTGGTGCCCATTGGGCAATAGGACAGAATATGAATATCATAACCGACACAGCGGTATTTTGTGATGCCACAAGGGTAAGTGAAAGAGGCGGAGAGGTAAGAAGTACCGAAGATCCAGAGGGACCTTCGACAGTAAAAGTGATGGGGGAGGCAACGCATCGTCGGGCCAGTCCCGATGTTCCCCTCCCTGGAGAATTCCATGATATTCTGAGCAGTAGACAGTGATTCTGCAAAGACAAAATCAAGCTACATGAACGAGACCCTTTCGATTAGCCAAAACCATAATCGTGAAAGGGGACGAGGCGGTTGCAGTGGAAGAGGCCAGGGGGGAGGACGCGTCGGCTACGGCAGAACCGGCTGCTGCAACACCTAGGACGTCTCTAGGGATGGCTGCGGCATTAGAGACGGCAACGACAACAACAGGGGCGGTGACGACAACATCAAGGACGGCGGCTGTAGAGACAGAAACCCCTGGGACAGAGGGGAGACCGAAGCAGATCGGGAGGTACTCCGTTGGTCGCAGGAGACGGCCAACGTCGCGTTGGCTAAAGACGGTTTGAAAGAAACCCTAACAGAAAAAAGTTTCGCAGGAACCAGAGGGAAAGTGCAAATGGGAGGTTGAGAAGAAGAGAGGAGAAAAAACATGGCATAGATTATGACAATTGCTATAGCCATAACCATGGATGGTGAAAGGCGGCGAGCTCTCAAAATCCTAGCAAAAATCTTACATAACTGAAAATGAAAATTGAACGATTGGACTAATTCTTTTATATATTGTTTAAATAATTGTTATCGAATTTTTTATTGAATCTCAGCTCTTTGTTTTTCCCATTTATACCGTTAGAAATAAGTTGCCTTTAGTTTGTAGTTTAACAATGATTTCTAGGGGAACCCTTCCCTACGTCTGGTTGTCTTCAACTAAGGGTCAATTCTATATAATTATAGAAAAATTTTGAATTATTTTGACAACCTATAACTTTAATTTTGTTACTTGTTACAAAATATTTTAAAAGACAAATGTACCGGCATTTTAGTTCAAGTTTACGGAATCCTAGTAGGCAATCTAGGTCTGGAATGCATTCCGTCGGGAATGGTAAAACATGATATCTTGTTGAGTAGTTGTCTTGAACTGTTAGGGTTTTATGGGAGACATCTGTCTGAGGAAGTCGAGCTGACGAGACCGGCCCACAACGAGGTCTGATGGGCTTCCCTTCCCCACTCGACCCACCTTCTGTGACTCATGGTTGTTGACGAGATTGTGTGACAGACCTCACATATGAAAACGAACAAAAGTTGCTCGCTTTGTTCACCGATTTCTCCTGCTCAAGTAACTATCAGTTTTTTTTTATCAGCAAAGCATATTTAAATTAAACCTCTCTCAAGGAGGAAGAGGAGTACAATGAGAGAGTCTAGCTACAGACTCTCCAACAAAAAAAGGATCACAACAACGGCTACCACCCTGGTAGCTATGAATGGGTACGCAGACCCTGATGATGGATGGGTACGCAGACCCGGATGAAGAATGGGTACGCAGACCCTGATGATGAATGGGTACGCAGACCCTGAATGAAACAATGAAAGGGTACGCAGACCCTGAAACCCCACACCGGAGAAACCTCATAAATGAAATGAAAGGGTACGCAAACCCAGAGATGAAAGGGTACGAAGACCCAGAAGAGAAGAGAGTGGGTACGCAGACCCTAAAAAGAAAGGGTACGCAGACCCTAAAAAGAAAGGGTACGCCGACCCTGAAGTGAATGGGTACGCAGACCCTGAAATGAATGGGTACGCAGACCCTAAAGTGAGAAGGGTACACAGACCCAGGGAAAAAAAGACAGCTAAAAAAGAAGACTCACACCCGAATATAGTCACCATGAAGCACTCGAGGAAGAAAAGGTTAAAACCCGGATTTGAAACCATAAGCACAAACGATACTGAAATAAACCAATCTACTGCCAAAGTAAGAAGAACACTCTGTCTCATTAAGACCATCAATCCGTCATATAGACAGGAAAACGGTCACTAACTAGTCGGTGGCCAACACCACAAACGACGGAGACAATTCTAAAGGGAATTACCCTCAAGAACACACTATACTAGAATCGATATTGAAGGAACACTGCTTAATGACACTAAGGCCAAACTACTCGTCGAGGGCCAACACCCAGAAACCGACGAAACCGACCCAACAAAGTGGGAGGAAGCAGAGTAAAACCAACAAATTACGATAATGGCACAATGAGGGGAACACTAAACTGAAGCAGGAGAAGAGGAATACCAGAGAGCCTCAGCTAACCACCAGGTCCACGACGATCAGCACCCGAGAATGAGGAAACGCGTCCCACACCAGACCTGAGAAGAAGAGCTAGGCAACAGAGCGAACCAACAGCTGCACCCAGACCAGAGCCACAACGATCCACTCCCAAAAGGATGCAGAAACGTGTCCCACGACCAGCTCTAAGAAAGATACCTCCGAAGCTACGCTCAACCCGTCAGGCAAGCAGACGAACCAATAAAAGCAGGAAGAATAGCTCTGCACCGATCCCCACCCGGGAGGATGGAGAAGCGTGTCCCACGACCAGAGCCGGAACTTAAAACCTCCAATGAGCCGAAAGATCCACCGTCGAGTCCGTGAGGGACGAAGTAGACATTGGAGCTCGTACTCAGTCCTCCAAAATCTAAATCGGACAACACCGATAAAGGCCAACGAGGAGAACCGGTATTTCTACCGAGTACGTACTCTACTACTTATAAATGTTAGGGCCACACCCAACTAATAAGGTTGACCTTTTAGTTGTGGAATCCCGACCCGATATAAGTAGTCCGTTTTAAGAAAAACAAAAATTTACAGCAAGCAATGCATAAGCCAAGTGAAGGCAATAGGGAGCTTATTTGCAAGACACTTATACATGAACAAAAGCTTAGAGACCAACTGTTGAAACGTACTCTGCCATGGTTGCTCGATCGATCGTATATACAAGGAGAAGCTCCTTCAAAATCCCCAATTTTCACACTCCACCTCCTTCGTATACATCACCCTGTCTCTCGATGCCCTTTCATCCATACATGCTTATTCTGTTTGATCCACAAAGTGGTCTTCAATTTCAATACTATATATTGGACCTTTTCAATGAAGCTTATAGATATATGTTGTTTTAATTAACTAAATTCCAATTGCGTTTATTTACGCTAGTGATGAAAAACAAGTCTTAGAGACGGCTATCCCTAGGGTTTAGTCTTTTTCACAACCGCACCTCCTCTTCTCTTTCGCGTCGTAATTCTATGCCTACGTCTTTCTCCTCGCCCTTCGCCCTTACAGCCGGCACAACCAATGGTGGAACTTCTTTCACGGTTCCATCCTCACGATAACCATCTCCGCCTCATATTGCTACGAGTCTTCCTCCTCTATCGCAAAAGGGCCGCCATCCCCCCATCGACTACAATCCGGCACGGGCCCAAGCACGGTTATCCCTAAACTCGCCCTGCAGATCTCCAATGCCATAGAGGGCCCTTTTTAGGCTGAGACAACCACTACCGCAACTCTCCCTGAATAGACTCCACCACTCCTCACGGGTGGTGGAGTCTGTTTAGGAACAACTAGGGATCTTCTCCTCTGAAGATGAAGATGGTCGGGATGAAGACGATGTGGTAATGGACGAAGAGTCAAACAATCTTAATCAAGCGCGGGCTGCAAAACAGACTTGTGAGGTACACAAAATTCCACAATAAAGCACTATACATCCCAAAATACGGCTAATGATAATGATAATGTTTTGGTACACAAAATTCCACAATGAAGGACTATACATCCCAAAATACAACACATAAACAAAATTATCAAACATTATTGGATTGTTTAAGAAAAAACCCGGTACATACATTAAAATGAATAAACCATAAAATTTATCCCACTAATTTGTTTTCATTATAAAACATGCTTTGCATACTATTAAAAAGTCTTCACTCAGAACATTGTTGTGAATTTACTTTTAATAAGTTTATGATATCAAATAAATTTGAAAATGTTAGTATCAAATGTCTCATTGAATATATATTTGTAGTCACAGATGTGAACAAAATCATTGAGATATGAAGCACATCTTACAGATAAACAAAAATAGTAGAATGGAATCAATAACCCCTTACAAAATAGAACAGTAAGAATAGGGGTGACAAAATAATCCGAACCTCACAGGAGACCTGATGTATTTAACCGGATCAGTAGTGGCGTCCAAATCGTCCAGCTTCTTTCTTTGACAGCAAACAGTTGTGCTCTTACGAGGACGCAGTTGTGAGCACAAAGGACGAGCGCATGCCAAAGTGGAGGGCAACCTTTTTCACATCCTCATAGCTCATCCTCTCCGACTTGAGGCACCAATCCACCACCCGAGCCTTTACGAAATGCTCGGGGACTCCATCTCTTGGGAGCTCAGTGAAGTGAAGCTTAAGACACAAGTAACGCACAATGTAAGCGTCTGAATTATCAACTGGACGGCACGAAGAGGAGATGAACAAAACCACCCCATCGCCCAGGCTACTGAGCGATAGCTCAATAGAAATGTCATAGGGGAAAAGGTCTGCATAGTAGGGCTCCACTTCAGGCAGCTCTTGCATGCCAACTCTAGATCCATTCCAATTGTAGGCATAGATCTTCCCGTTAAAGTCGGCAATGCCTATGCGAATGTCGTTGTTCAGGCCATCCACCGCGACCGCCCTCATCGGGTAGTACACGGACCGCGGTGAGAAATAGAACGTTCTCTTCCACGCATTGGACTCGAGACAGAAACACAACTCCTCCTCCCCTATCACGAAAAACCAGGCCCCCAAACTCAAACGCGGAGAAGGCACCCATTCCGATGTCCGGTTGCTCCGGCGCCGTCCACTACTCGGATTCGGGGTCGAAGATGTCGAAAATCGGGAAGCATAGGCCGGTAGAGTCCAATAAAGGACTTGTCTCACCGATCACGCAGAAACGCGACTTGACCGGCACCACTGAAGGGATCGCCTTGGGCCCTGCGCAAGGGGCGATGGTGTCGCTGACGGATATGTGGACGAAGGGTCGCTTGGCGGCCCAATCCTGGTGGTGGTCGTCGGAGACGTAGACGCGCCTGTTTAGGAAATGATGGCTCCGAGAGGGGAGTTGTTCCTCGCCGGGGTTGTCGTTTGGGAGGAGCTTCTCGCCGCCGACGAAGAATGTTTTGGATTTCCACCTGATGATACCGGCGCCTGACGGCACGCCCTCGTTCTCGTAGGAGCAGACCGGAGTGACCTTGCCCCTGTCCCTGCTGTCACCGATCACGGGGACCTTGGGCGGCTCCAGTCTACAACCTTCGAAACGGAGCCTCCACAGACCGATCGTAGAATTCACGTAAACGTAATCTGCCATGTTCGTTCGGTCGATAGTGGATGACCAAACCCTAGCACTCGACCTCCTATTTTATTCTCTGACCTCTATGTATATGTGGAATTGGATTTGATATTATTTGATTTTTTTATGAATCTAATATGCTTTCTAGTTAACAACGAGCCCGTACTAATGCTATTGTGATTGGTATTGTTCTATTTTGAAGCCGAATTTTCTTTCTGTAAAAGCGGATGCTCTGTGTCTTGATGATTTTGTATGGAGTGGTGTATTTTTTATAATTGGTTACGAGGATTGTATTAGTAATGTCAATCAAGTATTACTAGGGTTTAGGGTATGCGTGAGCAGCCTCCATTGCGCAAGATTCCATGGGTGCAGATGCTGCAACTCATGGAGGTTTTGCAGGGTTTGGTTCCTGTCCTGCTAAGCATGCTATTGGCGCAGGGAGGTGCGACATTGGTGGTGTACGGCGGCGGCAAGGGACGAGATGGGGACACGCTTGCGCAGCTTGTCATGGCGGCTCCGACCTCGACACCGGTTGGCCCCGTGGTGGGGTTACAAGCGTTATTAACGGACGTAGCCACCCCAGGTTTTGCTCTCTGCGGAAACCCTAGGGCTTGGCTCTTGGAGGTGATGGCGATCTCGGCGGCGAGACTTTCCAGCCTCTTTGGTGCTTCTTCCCTGTGGTTCGATCCGGAGGAGGGAGTGATGCATGCAGATGGTGCTGCGACTGGTACAAGCGTCGTGGACGGGAGCGGAGTGTCGGGACGGGGAGTTGGCGAGGATCGATCTGATCGGAGTGATCGGCCGACCGCGCTGGGACTAACAGCGTTGCCGGTGACTCCACTGTCGTCTGGCGGGGTGGGGAAGGATGGAGACAGGGAGGCCCTGCCAACGCCGTTGACGGTGACGGCGAGGGAGATGCTGGAGCCTTGTCGGGTGTTCTCATCGGTCAGGCGGACGGAAGAGGAGGCTCGCGGAGGGGACGGGCGGAGCAGGGCGGTGGCTGGGCCTCGTCGGGCTTCGGCGAGGGGATTGGGCACTCGGGCTCGTCAGGGATCGCATGTCCGGCCAGCGGGGGTGTTGTATGCAGCAGCGGCGGGGGGCTACAAGCGCCCCCGCCTGCAGGAATGAGTCTGTGGTGGCCCGGGGAGGGGTGGGTCGACTTTGATCCCTTCCCGGAGGATGGATGACGTTGGCACCATCATCAGTTGATACTTGTCTCCCCTGCCAGTTCAGAATCAGCACACCCGCGTTCAGGAGCCCTACCATTATCAGTTCAGGGAGGACGACGCACGCTGACACACCGGGGGAGATGTAGATCCACCAGTATTCCTCTTAACTTGGTTGGCTCGCCTCGTCCCCTTTGGAAGAAGCATGATGTATCGGCGTCTTTGGACGCTACCGCAGATATCCCCTTCGTCCGCCCCCGATTACCAGAGCCGAATTTACTGCTTTGCTTTTCATTTCTGTTTGTTAATTGGATTTACTTTTGTAGGTGGGGTACATTTATGTACCTAGCAAACTCTCTTATTTTATAATATTATTGCACTTTTTATTCTAAAAAAAATGTCAATCGAAACATTCAAGTAGAGTTATAAGTTCTGAGAATCAGAATAAAACCAACATTGTTGTAGGAGATTCGGTGGTCTTGGGTCTATTGGAATAATCTAATTTCCATCTTACACAAAAATAAAAATTCCTACATCCTAGTCTGAATTGGTAAAATAAAGTATTGGAAATAATTGTAATAACATGCATCAAACAAAAATAGAACAAACAACAAAAACTCCTTGGTGTAAGCAAGACTGGTCTCGGATCGTGAGGGGTAGGCCACCAGTCTTCTACCCCCCGTGCTCCTTGGCGACTCATGGCTCCTGGAGAGGTTGTTTTGCAACTCTCTCCTAATTGAGATCGTTCATCTCTTCATCCATTACCACATCGTCTTCATCCCGATCATCTTGATCTTCAAGGGAGAAGATCCCCCCTGTTCCTGAACAGACTCCACCGCCCATGAGGCTGAGGAGAGAGGCCGGAGCGGATGTACCGACCTAAACAGGGCCATTTGTGGCCTTCGAGATCAGTAGGGCAGCCGTGCTTGGGCCCGTGCTAGGTTGAAGTCGCCAGAGGGCTGGTGGCCTTATTGCGGTGGAGGAGACAGTCCCAAAGCGATTGCGACGGAGATGTATGTAGTGATAGTGAAACCGTGCCGGCTAGAAGGGCGGAGGGAAAAGATAAAGTAGTAGGCATGATGGCTTTGATGAGGGAGAGAAGAGGAGGTATGACTGTGAAGAGTGTTAAACCCTAAAGAGAGTCTTTGAGACTTTTTCGTCTGTCGTAAAAATATTACGTTTTAGACATTAGAGTGATACATTTAATTCTAAGATATTCAAATTTATTTGATATCATCAACTTCTTTAAATTAAATTCACTATGATTTTAAATATTTAAGAATATATTTTTCAATTTTAGTGTAGAGTTTTATGTTATGTAGGGTCATTAGTTATAGAGAGTTTAGGGTTGTGTAGATCATTCTTTCGGCTGGAGATTTGATCCAACCGTTACTCGATCGAACGAATCCGTAGCCAACCCAATGGTGTCAGCAACACCACCGGCTTCCCTGACACTACCATCTCATCCATGTCACTGCCAATGACAGAAGGTCGATTTCCATCGGATATAGCTGAATTGATAGCCCTGAACAGAGTGGTTCGCCTTTCTATAGAGCTTAGCCTTCAAATTAGTGAGGTAGAAGTGGTGTAAAGACCTGAGTTTTTATTCGAGAAATTATCGTTGGGAACGTCGTCGAGTTGGGGAACGAATTGGTTATTGGAACAAATTCAAAAAAAAAAGATTGAAAGATGTTGGGCCGGTTCTGATCTGAGCCCAAGACAGCCAAGGGCCCAAGCCCTCTAACACTTTGAAACCCTGCATTTGCACTGTTCCCCCTTCACTTTCATATCTGAGCACGCACTTCGAGGAACGCCTCTCTCCCTCTCTGCCCTTCCCTCTCGCGCACTCAGCTTCTCTCGCACCAAACCGACGTCGGCGACGAGAATCTCCACCTCTCTCTCGCTCGTCCATGCCAACCACGAACCTCTGCTCCGTCGTCTCCTTCTTCCCCGAGTGTGAATCGAAGCCACCGTCTAGCTTCGAGAAGCCGGCGTCTGAAACCCTCGTCTCAGTCCTCCTCTACCGGCTTTTCACGCCGCGCCGGAAACGGAGAGGAAGGACTCGGTTTCGTGACGCCGTTCCGACCACGGCCAGCCTGAACCCTCACGGCGACGTGGGTTTGGGTACTGGTTCGCCGGAACTACGCCGTCGAAACCCTCACCTCACCAGATCTGAGACGGTAAGCTTCCGGGTCGCTCTCCTAACCTTCGCCGGACCTTCCTACCACCTTCGCCGCCTCTTCGTCGTAGTTTCCTGCCACCTCTACCGCCCTACCGAGGCCGAGAAGCTCGCCGGAAGGGCCTCGTAGCTGCCGGAGTTTCCTCGAACCAGCCAAGCTTGCGACTGTCTGAGTTGCGGGCCTTGGGCCAAATTGGCCTTGGGCCGAGACGTTACTGGGCCTGGAGACGGGCATTGGGCCCAGGCCAGGTCCCGGGCCGGACTTGTGTCCGGGTCTGTACCGGGTCTGGATCGGGCTCGGGTCAGGTCCGGGTTCTGGGTCTGGATCGGGTTCGGACCTGGATTCGGGTCGGACTCGGGCCGGGCCGGGTCTGGACAGATTTAAATAACAAATTAATTTAATTAATGAATTAATTAACAACTTTGACTTGAAATCAGATAACACTTGGACTGAATTACTAAATTGGAGAACCATTTCGGGTTGGACCGGGACTGATACGTCCCTCTTGTGTTAAACCAGGTCGTTACCCCGAGCGCGGAGAAGACCGGTGTTGGCCAGGACGTCAACAGCTAGAAGACGCAACGGTCGGCTCTTCAAGAGGTAGGGATTACCTCGAAACCGCCTTATTACGGTTTTACTAGAATTCATATAGGGAAACCTAATAAACTGGCTAAAGAACTAGTATGCATATAGGAAACGAACAACTAGCGTAGACGTTTCAAACTGCGAACATTTACGTTTTCTGTCTTGAGAATTGTTGCGCTGGTAGAATCGGGCCATGTCGCGCCCGTATGACTTGTGTGCTGAATATATCTGTGTATGCCTTTGATGCTTGAACGGTTAATAAATAACGAACACGAAAACGAGTATAATTGACTAGAGAACGCATGATCAGTGATTTGAGTGCTTTTCCCTATTTTACTTGATATGTTGGATTGAGAATGTTGGGGATACCGGTTAAGCCGGTGGGGTAACCATGTGGAGAGTGGTATCGGTAAGTGATGGTATGTGCCTGTTGGCAGTGTTATTATTGAAACATGACTGTGGTTGTGAAAGTGATTGTGACTGTTATGTGATAGTTGTATTAAGTGTGTGTCTGAGAGGGTGTCGGTAAGTGATGGTCAGTACGGAACAGTTGTGAGTGTAATTTAAGGGTCGAGATATTATATTCGGTGTTGCATGTTGTGACTGTACGTGGGCAAGTGTGTCGTGTTTGTGGAGATATAAATCCTTGGTTGTGAAATGGTCGGGTGAGTGATAGACCGACGTGATTGTGATTGTGAGTGTGGTTGTGATTGTTCTGGTGATAATGGTTATGAGTTGTGCCCGAAAGGTGTGTCGTACCTTCCGTTGCGCCGCCGGTAAAGTGTGAGAGACGTACTTCCGTAAGGTGAGTCGTACCTTCCGGGTGTGTGAGCGGTAAAGTGTGAGGCTTGGAGTACGATGGTACACGAGAAAGGTGGTTTCCCTACCTTCCGACCGTGACTCGGTAAAACGATGTGTCATGCGAAGAGGTGATTTCCCTACCTTCCGACTAGCACTCGGTAAAACGCTGTGTTGAGCACCGCGAGAGATGAGGCCGCGAAGAGGCGATTTCCCTGCCTTCTGTCGATCGGTAAAACGCTGCGTCCGCGATGAGGTCGACCGCCTATCCTGACTTTGTGTTAGGGAAGTTGCGTACGGTTACGCCGGGCCGAGAGGGTTGCTCCCTAGACTGTGCGAGGGCTACGGGCCGCGAAATTGAGATTGCTTTGAATTGAATGAGTATTGTTGTGTTGTCAATCTGGGTGTTCTTTGTTATGAGTTGCGTGTGACTGTGAATGACTCGATTTGAATTTTTGATGGTGAATTCATGTGTGTGGCTTCCGTGTAAGTTAAAGTGTCGTATTTGTGGTTGTCCGTAAGTCGTTTGTGAAGGGGCTTGGGATGTGGAATCTCGGGACAGTTTGTGGTCGGGTAGAGTGAAGGTTGTTTAAGTTAGATTTTATGTTCTCGTTGTTTCTTCCTCTTTTAATCGTTAAGAAGTTAGTTTAGAAACGTAATTGGATGGGGTTGAGCTAAAGTTAGTATGGTTGGTCTGGTAAACGTCAAGTTTAAAAAGGGGTTTGTCTATAAATTGGTTTAGGAATCGGCGTTGGTATAGTTGGACATTGAGTATCCGAGTTTAAAGATGGGTATTGGCTTTTATTTGATTCATAGGTCGTATTGTGTTAAAACCTTTATTATATTTTAAATAATGGAAAAGCGTTTTGGTAAATTCGAGATAAGGAGGTTTTGATGGTTTTCCCTACTGAGCGTCAAGCTCACCCCCTTACTATATTGTTTTACAGGTTGAGCGGTTTGTGGTCTAGCGGGATTCTCGGAGCTAGGGAGCTAGTGAGGATCCTAGGCTAGTTTGGTCTAGAGACGTACCCTCATTTGAACTTAACGTTATTGTTGTTTTTTTTGAGCTGTGACTCAATGTGTCAGATTTATTACTTTCGGTTTATTATTTCATAGTTTATTTCTTTTAAATCGCTTTATTTATTTATTAATTTAGTTCACGTCTCGGGTCCGGTCAATACCGGATTTGGGGCGTGACAAGTGGATTCATCAAACTCGAAACAAGCTTATCGAAATCAAGATTTTACTTGTGTGCTCGTTAATGTTGTCGAGGAAATCTTGTGGGATATGCAGTGGTTTCACTCTTACAACTTGAGTTGGGCCCCAAAATTAATAAATAGAGAAGCTCATGAGCATGCAAAATAATCCGTGGAGAAAAGAATTTCTAGGGTTTGAAAAGGGTCTGGTCCTTCTGTAATAGCACAACTTGAAAAGGGTCAGTCACAGAGTGGGGCGGCTAAATTCTAGGAACGTCCTCCTCAAGGGACGTGGGCTGTAAACACTGATGGGGCACTCTTTGCAGCGGCACAGAAGATGGGGACGGGCTGGATATGCAGAGATGGACTGGGGCATCTGACAGGGGCCCGATCTTTGTCTTTTCATGGTCCTCAGAATCCCGGATTAGTAGAGGCGTATGCAATCTAGGATGCTTTAACATGGCTCCTGCAATACCCCATGCAAAGGGCGACAGTGCGAAGCGACTGCAAGGTCATAATGGATATGATCAGGAAAGGGGCGTCTGCTATCTCCTTTAGGTACAATTGTAACGGATTGTATCTCCCTATTAGCTAAACTCGAGTACGTGCAACTCGTTTTTGTAAGACGGACAGCGAACAAAGCAGCTCATTGGCTTGCCAAGACGGCTTGTTCCTCCCCGATCTGGAATTGGTTTGGGGGTCATATCCCTGAATCTCTTCAAAATATCATTTTTGCCGATATTTAATAAAGCATCATATTTACTCAAAAAAAATTCTCTTGCCCTCTAATTAATAATAATTTTTATTTAAAAAAACTCTAACCGGGATTCAGAATCACCGTAAAAGAAAACGAAAAGTGAATGGCAACATCAATTGAATTACAACTAGGGTTTGGTTTTGAATGTTTCCAACTCGACGTAACCTCATCAAGTTAGATTCCCAACTGAGTGTTACCTAAATACCCCTGATCTTATCAAATATTACATTACATGGTACACAATCCTAACCTAAACCGAAGAGGAAATCCACTACTGTATTAATATATAGCATGGTGTGTGGGTAAATAACTCACGCACCATCAACTCCTCTTCAGGAAGATTTTGTTACAACACTATATATTTGTTATTGTAGTGAAATAAGAAAGGGGTACATATGGGTGACCAATGGAGCGAGCTTCATGCTGATATGTTGGCGATGATCGATCAACACCTTGTCTACTACGCTGACAAGTTTAGGTTTCGATGTGTTTGTAAGAACTGGCAATCTTCTTCGCCGGGATTGCCCCAGCCACCGTGGCTACTGTGGCCGTATAAAAACAGTCCAACGTCTGGACTCTACCATCCACTGGAGAAGAAGGTGTATGAGGTTGACCTCCCAGGTGGTTCCACCAACGCTTTCCTAGGATCTGGCTACGGTTTTGTCGTTGCTTTGCAACGGAAAATATTTATAAGCGTTGTGAATCCATTCTCCAAGACTCGAGTTCCACTCCCACCTAAACATACATTTCCTGACTCCAAAGAGGACTACTTTAGGAAGGACTGGCTTCAGAAGATCGTCATATCTGGTAACCCATCTTCTCATGATTTCAAAGCCGTAGCGCTTTATAAACGCAACAGATTGGCATATTGCAAGGTTGGTGACAAAGAATGGCGCAAGATGGTTTCTTTCGATGATCGTCCTGTTTACAAAGACATCGCTTTCTGCCACGAGAAGTTGTATGTGACAAGCTATGGAGGGTCAGAAGTTTTGGTTTGTGATGATGTTGTTTCTTGTCCGAAACTAAGGATATGTTGTGTTTCGCTCCCAAACTGTGACTTATCGTTCCGAAAAGATCATTCGGTGAACTCATGCGGTGATGGTCTTATGATCATCCTTCGACGGTCTGCACAAGTAAAGCTTGAGATTTTTAAGTTGGATACGACCTCGTCGAGTTGGACTCCCATGGAAAGCTTGGGTGACCGAGCTTTGTTTATAGGTCTACATGATCTAACAGAGATTTCGTATCGGATTGCTGAAGAGAAAAAAGAATATTGGGCCATTGGTGAGATGAGACAGAGTATTAATCCTTTAGGAGGTGAAGATCCTTCTCTTTTGGCCTCGTTAATTTGGTTCAAACCGGATGATGTATTCCCTCCTGGTAAATTGAAGGTCAGTTCTTTTCCAAGAAGGAAGATTTCTCGAGGATGAAGGATTTTCTAGCTGAGTGGTTTTGTTCCCTTTTCAAGCCCAAAGTTGTAGGTGTGGAACTTTCTTATTATCTAAAATGTAATTTTGATTTGTGTTTTTTTTTTCTTTTAGAATAATAAGTAGTTTCATTAATAGAAAAACAAAGTTATTACGATGGTCACAGCTCTTATAGGAGTAATGATCCAATAACCCTTAGATATGAATCTATCCAATAAAAAAATGGGTATGGCAACAACAAGTAGAAGTAGAACAAAAATATGACTACAACAAAAATTGAAACCAAAACTAAAACTGAAATAAAATTCCAACTGTCAAGAACCGCTCAAAGTGGTGCTTAAACGTTGTTTGATCCATGCTTTCCAAAGACTCTTTTCGTCATGTGATCCACCAAACTTGAACCTGGCAGTCAGTAGGGGAGGATATGTATGATTCAGGGATCCCTCCCGATAAAAATCCCTAAATCCTTGCTTACTCTTTGGGATTGGCGAGGCGGCATAGCAGTCCTCGCCTGATTCGTCTGATTTTTCTCGACTATATAGTTGGTCTTGTTCTTGCTCGAGATGTGGGAGGCTAACACGGAGAATGCGAGCATCACCGCAACAAGGAATCGCGGATTGTAACCGATGCGCCATCCTTCCGATACAACAACGCCGAATTATGGACGCGTAGAGGAGAGCACCACCGCAACAGATGGTTGTGGTCTGTCGTCGATATGCCATCTTTCCGATACAACACTGCTGAATTGTGGATGCGCAGAGGAGAGCACTACTAGGAGTAGAGAGAAAAGAATACTCACGATCAGTCTCGTGGTGGTTGGAGACGGGCACGGTAGTGGGTCCCTGTTGACGACTACACCAGTTAGGGTTGTGAGTTCTCAACCATAACAGAGATATATAAATAGGCCCGGTCTTGGATCCAAGCGCACACCATGGTCGGAGGCTCCTCCCGAACTCCCAGGTAATGAAAAAGTGACCAACATCGCAGGAACTCGAACTTCCAAATCAAAAATGCTATTTTAAATGCTATTATGCACGTGACCAACACATGTCCAAAAAACTAACGGAATCTTCAAAATAGAAGGAAATTATTAGTTTGTGCAAAGAATAGAAAGGTCACAGTTGGGAAGTGCAAAAAAAAGTCAAGCCCAGTTAGGATGACCAAAAACAAACCTCAAAGGGGGTTAGGACTCATGTTCTCCCATTTTAATTTTGAGATAATGGAAATGAAATCAAAAATAGTAAGATGGAATTACCTCAAATTTTAAATCTAGATCTCTTATAAGATTATACACATCGATCTTAGTCAACAACAACAGAAAAATGCATGTGCTTTATGTTAATTATTTGGAAGTTTCATCATCTAGCATCATTAATCGGTATACCTAAATGGTTTCTCATGCTGTCATAAGCAGAACTAGAACCACCCGAACTGTCATGGTAACCATTAATTTACACGAATCGTTCTCTGAGAGAGTTAACTATTTGTTCTGCAGATCGTAGCTCATTGTTCTCAGCCCATGGATGCTTCTTTACCATCTTCCCCAATCCTTCTAGCTTCATTGCCACTTCCTTCATAGTGGGTCTCTCTTCTCTTCTCCTTTCACTTTTATGCAATTCCTTGAGAGAATGTCGAACAAAGCATCCTCTTTCAACACGAACAAAAAGTATATGGCCAAGATTCTCTTCTCTTCCGACCTTTCGAACGAAAGCGATTGTTGTCCACTCAAGAGCTCCATGAAAATAATCCCAAAATTGTAAACATCTCTCTTCTCGGTGAGTTGACTCGTGTGCAAGTACTCGGGATCCAAGTATCGTGGTGTCCCTTGCACCATCGTGGATAGCTCGTCTTGATCGAGTGGAACCAATCTCGAAGCTCCCAAGTTAGAGACTTTGGTATTAGAGAACCAACTCAACTAAAAGCTCAAGCTTATAGTTGAAGGCCCAATTATAGTTATATTTTAGCACGGGCCCTCACGGACAAGCCTGTTTACGGGTTTGGATGTGAATTATTAGAAGAGGGGAAGAGCCCATTAAGAAGAGATATAAGGGCCGACTTGGAGCAAATTTGATAAATAGAGAAGAAATTAGAACTGTCACGCCCCAAATCCGGTCTTTGACCGAATTCGAGACGCGACTAAAGATTTACAGTAAAACAAGAGAAATAAAGATAAATAAAGTTCCAAAAAGAATATAAACTTCCGAAAGTGAAGAGTCACAGCTCAATTCGTAAAATACAAAGTCCAACATAAACCAAAAAGATGTACGTCTCTAAACCTAGCTAAACCCTCAGCAGCTCCCCAGCTCTGAGAGTCCGGCTAGTACTGCTCCCGCGCAACACCTGAAAACACCACAACGACAGGAGGGATGAGCTTACGCTCAGTAGGAAAAGTAAAAGGACTCCAACACACCTTTTAACCTCACGGTAAATCGGTAATTAGGGTAAACTAGGAAGAAGATCCAACAAGTTGTCTCTAGGAAAAACTCTTACCAACCCAACCACACAGTATAAAACTCCTTGTATACACACAGACAAACCAGAGAGAAAGGCACACAGAAGAACACACATAGAGTCCATAGGACGGCACACAGCAAACAACGGGGAAGGGTCCGGACGAAACGCACACAAATGTCGTAAATTGCGGGAGTCAACTCCATCGATTTGCACACAACTGATTATATCGCACCGGAACACACAACGTCAGTCACGATATCTTCCTCCTCACACAGATGAAGGGCGTTACTCTCATATGTACCGAAATGGAACTCCATCGATTTGCACACAGCCGCTTATATCGCACTGGAACACACAGCGTCAGTCACGATATCTTCCTCCTCACACAGATGAAGGGCTCTACTCAACGTAAATATAAAACCGGCACACTCCTCGATCAATCCCATCCCAGATTATGAGTCATCTGAATACGCCATCCTTGGTCTCGATATGATTATCCATCCGGCTACGCCGTCTCTTAAACACACACAGGGTTTCACACACAGCACACTCACTGATGGTCTCGGTATACCAGCCGAACCATCTTAGCATACACCCGGTCTATCACTCACCCGGTCATTTCACAAACAAGGGTTCACATAGTCACACATGGCACACTTGCCCACACAGTCACATCATGCAACAGCGATGATAGTTCTATTTAGACTCTCACACATCAGTCATAATATAATTTAGATTCTCACACAGCGATTATGACGTTAATTAGACTCCCACACAGCGAGTAAACACACAACACACAACTCTAGGACCTAGACATGGCCCGTCTATCAGCACAGCAATTTCCCAGAAAGTACAAGCAAGTCAAACGGATATCAAACATGTTCTTTCCCAGTATTATCAAGACTCGTCCAATTAAACTAATAATATAACAGTTTTACCTATGTGTCACTAAGACGTTCCGGTTATTAATAATCCCTAGTCATGCATACTAGTTCGTTCCGGTTATTAGTAACCCTAGTCATGCATACTAGTTCGTCCACAATTAAGGAGTGGTTCGATACTTTCCCTACCTCAAGACGATACCACAGCAGCGTCTCCTAGCTGCTGACGACCGGGCCAACACCGTCTTCTAAGGCGAAGTCCGCGTCTGGGTTTAACTCCGGTCTTCTCTTCGGTCGAAGCCGGACTCTAATTTCAAATGAAAGCCACAATTAAAAGCGGTTCCCAAATTAATTTAAAGGTTACGACGGCTTCGATTTAAGTTCAAAAGTTGTCTTTTAGACTCGAGCGGGCTAAAAACGAGGTTACGACGAGTCGGGTTCGAGCACCCGAGCACGGAACCCGATGCACGAGTTTCGAGGCACGATTCCCGAGGCACGTGTCCAGGGCACGGGTCCCGAGGTGTCCGATTCGACGTTCCCGTTTTCAGTCCCGTTCTAAGTCTGATTAACGTCCAGTTTAAACATTCGGTTCTAACTCGCTCAAAAACCCAAAATTCCTCGGATTAGATCCCAAAACCAGTGAACTCCATTTTTAATTTCACAACCGTTTTTGAAACTCTTTTTTTTAAAAGAACTCTGATTTCATTTTAAAAAACAATTAATTCCTGATCTTTTCCAACCACAAAGGTTCGAGTCCAGCTTAACCAGATTCGTCCAGATCCAACACGATCAGAAGGACAAAAATAAAGAGGAAGAAGAACTCGGTGAGAGCTCCGACCAAAACCGGCGGCGCTGTTGCCGGCCGAAGCTCCACGGGCTGGAATCTCACCGTGGGGGAATGAGACGAAGGTGGGGAAGAAAGAACACGGCGGAGGGACAACCTCAGATCCGGACGAAACCGGCGGAACTCACCAGATCTGGCGAGCTCGTCTCGGTTAGACGCGTCGGCGGAAGGTTCGGCCACGCCTTGGTGAGGGAGAGGGGTTCGGGTTCGAGAAGGCCGGCGACCGGCTTTGGGTTGAACGGAGACGGGGAGAAAAGAGGAGAGGGACGGACTCGTTGGTGGCGCTGACTCGGATTGGACGGAGATGGTGGTGTGGAGCGGTGGCGGTTTGAGGTGAGAGGAGGAGATGAAGGAGGTCGGGATCGAGGAGCGGTGGCGGCTGGTTTCGGAGGGCACCGGAAGAGAGGGCGGCGGGTCTTGGTCCGGTGAGAGAGAAGGAAGGAGGTCGGGCTCGGGAGAGATGCGCGGCAGAGCGCGAGAGACGCTGGAGAAGAAACAAATGGGTATCGAAACCCTAGAAAATGGTATAAATAGAACGGGCCGGTGCGTCATTGGGCTTCGCGGCCCAAAGGGAGGATGGCCGGGTCGGGCTTGGCTTGACCTGCGCGCTAGGCTTGGTCAGACCCGATCTCTTCCTGCTCAATTGGTGATAGCATCACTCAAGGAAATGCTATAAAGGGTGAGGTCTTAGGCTCAAGTCTCACCAACAACCTAGGTTGGTATTTGTCTGTGGACAGTACACCAGAGGGGTTGGGGCCCCGTTGTGCCTCACACAGAGCCTCACGCGCGTGTTACAAGAATTTTTGTAGTTAGTGGCGTTTGAACCCGGGTCCATGGGGTTTAAACCCGGGTCCGTGAGGATTCAAGCTCTGATACCATATTAGAGAACCAACTCAACTAAAAGCTTAAGTTGATAGTTGAAGGCCCAATTACAGTTATATTATAGCACGCGCCCTCACGGACAAACCCGTTTTACGGGTTTGGAGGTGAATTATTAGAATATGAGAAGATCTCATTGAGAATAGTGATAAGGGCTGGCCCATTTTGAAATTTTTAGATAAATTGGGAATACATTAGAATTTTTGTAGAGAGTGGGGTTTGAACCCCTCCCGTAAGGTACCAAGCTCTGATACCATGTTAAAGCCCAATCCAACCCAAAACTTCGAACTGATGGGTGGAGGCACTAATATGTTAGATTATAACTATAATTGGGCCTTCAATTATCAGCTTGAGCTTTTAGTTGAGTTGGTTCTCTAATATGGTATCAGAGCTTGGCACCTCACGGGCCCGGGTTCAAACCCCACTCTCTACAAAAATTTCTAATTTCTCTCAATTTATCAAATTTGTCCAAAATGGGCCAGCCTTTATCACTATTCTCAATAGGCTCTTCTCCTCTTCTAACAATTCACCTCCAAACCCGTAAAACGGGTTTGTCCGTGAGGGCGCATGTTAGAATATAACTATAATTGGGCCTTCAACTATCAGCTTGAGCTTTTAGTTGAGTTGGTTCTCTAACATGGTATCAGAGCTGGTTCGGCCCACAGCCTGTTTGTCACCTCCATCTTGTTGTCTCCAGTTCATATACAGATGTCCAGTCCTACACGTGAGGGGAAGTGTTGAAATATAAGTCCCACATAGAAAGTGTATGGACAAATTGAACACTTGATAAGCATATTAGTGTTGGATTGGGCTTTAACATATTAAAGGACCAACTTAACTAAAAGATCAAGCTGATAGTTGGAGGCCCAATTATAGTTATATTTTAAAACGTGCCCTTATGGACAAGCCCGTTTACGGGTTTGGAGGTGAATTATTTAGAAGAGAGAGATGAGCCCATTGAGAAGAGTGATAAGGGATAGCCCATTTTGGGCAAATTTGATAAATAGAGAATAAATTAGAATTTTTGTAGAGAGTGGGGTATGAACCCCTGTCCGTGAGGTACCAAGCTCTGATACCATATTAGAGAAACAACTCAACTAAAAGCTCAAGCTGATAGTTGAAGGCCCAATTATAGTTATATTCTAACACACGCCCTCACGGACAAGCCTGTTTTACGGGTTTGGAGGTGAATTATTAGAAGAGGAGAAGAGCCCATTGAGAATAGTGATAAGGGCTGGCCCATTTTGGACAAATTTGATAAATCGGGAATAAATTAGAATTTTTGTAGATAGTGGGGTTTGAACCCCTGTCCGTGAGGTACCAAGCTCTGATACCATGTTAAAGCCCAATCCAACCCAAAAGGTCGAACTCATGGGTGGAGTCGTTAAGATGCTTATCAAGTGTTCAAATGTTAAAGCCCTATCCTACCCAAAAGCTTAAACTGATGGATGGAGGTACTAATATGCTTATCAAGTGTTCAATTTGTTCATATACTTTCTATGTCCCTCACGTGTAGTACTGGACATCTGCATATGGACCAGAGACTACAAGGTGGAGGTGACAAACGGGTTGTGGGTCGAACCAGCTCTGATACCATGTTAAAGCCCTATCCAACCCAAAAGCTCGAATTCATAGGTGGAAGCATCAAGATGTATATCAATGGGTCAATTTATCCACACACTTTCGATGTGGGACTTACACTACAACACTCCCCCTCACGTGTAGGACTGGACATCTACTCGTTTTCCATAGCAGGACTGGACATCTGCATATGGGCCGGAGACCACAAGGTGGAGGCGACAAACAGGCTGTAGGCCGAACCAGACTCTGATACCATGTTAAAGTCCTATCCAACCCAAAAGCTCGAATTGATGGTGGAGGTACTAATATGCTTATTGGTTAAATGTTTTGGAACACGATTTTCCTCCCTCGCTGTTGGTCTTGTCTTTTGACATCGTAGGTAGTGATAATAAGTATGTGGTTGGAAGGAAAGGACAAAGAACTTGTGCTTGCGACTGAATGACGATTAAAAGAGAAAAAACCCGATAAGGGTGTCGATGAATTAGGTTTTGTGTTTTGGGGAGGCCAGGACGCAAAAAAAAACAATTAGCGGCGACATATCTAGATGAATTAGGTTTGGGGTTTTAATTTGTTTTTTTTGTGGGCCGCATATGTCATATAAGCGCAACAAATTGAACTAATTCAAGCTCATTTGGTTATTTGGACAAAAGGAGGAAGCATGAAGCTATTGGAAAAGAATCCATGTGGGTCGGGGTGAATCGGGTCAGTACGCAGGTCGTGGACACGGGCGCGGGTTGTGGGCTGTGGTCGCTGAAGTATGTCGGGTTACAAACACGGGTCGGTGTGGACCAGACACGGGCATGGGCGCGGGTCATGAGCTGGATTGGGCCTTCTGCAGGTCAAGAGGATTCCGTGGGTCAGGGTAGGCGTAGGTCTGGGCCTGGACCGGATTCAGTTCGCGGGTGCTTTGACCCGATTGGACAGATTGGGAAAACACCTCTCTTCTTCTCCTTATGTTGTATGTCAGAATAATTCTGAAGATCGATCTTTGTTTCCTAGAAACACATAAAGACGATCTTGTTACACCAATTTGGGTGTGATCTGATTTGGTTCTAGTTAGAACATGTACGAACAGATTAACCGTTCATCTGATTCAGTTCTAGTTAGAACACGTACGAACAAATTAACTTTTCATCTGATTCGGTTCTAGTTAGAACACGTACAAACAAATTAAATTTTTTAACGATTGAAAACTTTTGACGAATTATATATGTAACTAAAGGTCCATTAGACACATAACTAAAGCTAATTCTTGCCTTACACCCTATTCTACCAGAAACACGTCTTTTCCGTACTGCTTTTCCACCAGATCTTGTTAGTTCTTTCCTTTTGCAATGACCTTCTTTGAAACAGTATACATATTGAAATGTAACTACACCTCTCCTTTTGTTCTTTGTCCCAATTCGCGTACTAAATCCACATAGTAATGCATAATTCTTGTAGAATTTGATTCCATCCTCAAGACTTTCAAACACTTTCCCATGATGTGGCTTGTACTCATCAGCACAATTTTGGATGTACAAAGCTGTCTACTCGAGAAGGCAATGGCTCATCATTTTCACTCTCATCCGAAGAGCTACTCCCATCACAAGAGCTATTTGAGCTACAACAATAGTTATTATGCATATTACATGTAATAAATCACAAATACATTCCATACAGTTCAAACACCCAGGTATGAAACTAAATTCAAAACTGTTTAAAACAATTTCAATATCAAGTTTTAACATAATAACATGCTGAATTCTACTTATTTCATTTGATAATACAATTATGAAACAGGTGTGTTCACATCATTTGAAACATTTGCCAAACTATAACTTGTAATTGTGCTAACAACATTATAAAATTATTTCACAGCCAGTGTACATATATATCATCAATCATATTTTGTGCTTAGTATGTTCACAACTTCAAATTTTTATTTCAAAGTCCAGGTTTTGAAACAAATAATCAAAATTTATGAAACAACTTTAATTAAAAAAATTAGTTAAAACTTTCAATCTTATGAAATAGTTTAAGATATCATCAACCATAGTCAATTGGTACTTTGTTCATAACTTTTACATATTTATTTCAAACTTTAGAGTTCTGAAACATATTTCTCAAAATTATATACAACAGTAATTATAAGTTTCAATCTTTAAACATTCCCATTTCATTTGCTTTTTATCATTGCACTTAAGTTTATATATTTTGAATTCAAGAAGGAAACAAATTGGATTTATTTTCTAAACGGTTTCTTATTCTCCTAAAGGGAATTTAAAACATTTCCTTAGAAGAACGGTATTAGTGATTGATATTGTTTCTTGGAAACACGTAAAGATGATCAAACAAATGGATTCGTGAAATCCGATCTGATTCGGTTTTAAAAATAGAACGCGTACGAATAGATTAAAATCGTGGTTTTAGTCTGCCCTCGTGCAGACTGCCTATATCTCATTTTGAGAATAAGGCTTATAAAACTTCTCTGATAAAAAAACGAATAGATTAAAATCGAAAGTGCTTTTAAAGATTAAAAGACATTCGATGAAAATCGACAAATTGAATGGATTCAATAAGTTCAAATTGAATGGTTTCAATTAGTTTAAAACAAAAGCAAATTAAAGAGGTAAGGAGTTACCTAATAATTACTAGAGCAGAAAGGCCGAGCGCATGCCAACTTGGAGGGCAACCTTGTCCAGTTCCTTATAGGTCATCACCACTGACTTGCAGATCCAATCCACGACCCGAGCCGTCACAAAAGCAGAATGGTCGGGGACTCCACCACTTGGGAGCTCAGTGAAGTGAAGCTTGAGACACAAGTAATGCACAGTGTAATCATCAGAATAATCATGTCGAGCCAAGGAAGAGGAGATGTACAAAACCACCCCTTCGCCCAGGCTACTGAGTGATACCTCAATAGAAAGGTCACCGTAGAAAGCATGTACATAGTAGGGATACAGTTCAGGCAGCTCTTGCATGGCAACTCTGGGTCTGTCTCCATTGTGCAGCAGCTTGTAGGCATAGATCTTCGCTCAGACCATCCACGGCAGCGGTCGTCATCGGGTGGTAGACGGACCGCGGGGAGAAATAGAACGTTCTCTTCCATGCCCTGGACTCGAGACAGTAAGACAACTCGGCCAGGCCGATCGCGAAAAACCTGCCGGCGAACTCAAACGCGGCAAAGACACACGGAATGGCTCTCATGTCCGGTTGCTCCGGCGTCGTCCACGACTCCGATTCGGGGTCGAAGATCTCGAACATCGGGAGGCGGAGGCCGTCGGAGTCCAATAAAGGAATTGTTTGGCCGATGACGCAGAAACGCGACTTGACCGGCACCACGAAAGGGATCGCCTTTGGGCCTTGGCAAGGAGGGACGGTGTTGCTGACGGATATGTTGACGGAGGGTTTCTCGGCGGCCCAGTCCTGGCGGTGGTCGTCGGAGACGTAGACGCGCCTGTTTAGGAAATGACGGCTCCGGGAGGGTTGTTGTTCCTCGCCGGGGTTGTCGTTTGGGAGGAGCTTCTCGCCGCCGACGAAGAATGTTTTGGAGTTCCACCTGATGGTACCGGCGCCGGACGGCACGCCCTCGTTCTCGTAGGAGCAGACCAGAGTGGCCTCGCCCCTGTCCCTGTCACCGATCACGGGGAGCTTGGGTTGCTCAAATATCCCACCTTGGAAACGGAGCCTCCACAGACCGATTGTAGAATTCACGTAAACGTACTCTGCCATGTGATGCTCGATCGATGGTAGATGAAAAAACCCTAGCACTCCACCTCTTATATATACATATTAGTTGTGTCGGTTTCATAATGGTCCAATGACCATCTTTTCCGATTTTGGCATGTTGGGTTCGATGAGGAAGAGAAGAGGAGGTGCGACTACTAAACCCTAAAGAGAGAACTTGGGCCCGAGGTGAATGAAGATGGACTGGAAGTGGAACCAGTCGGCCCAAAGATGAAGGAGAGGAGAACTATTATCGGGACGTCGTCGTATTTGGGAAGGAGTACATCTTGCTCGTGAGTTCGAAAAAAGAGTCGTTGTACGTAGGAGGAAGTTACAGCGGACAGAGAACTGAGCAAATATGAGGTATGAGGTTTGTCAATGGCATGGATGAGATGGTAGTGTCAGGGAAGCCGGTGTTGTTGTTGGCACCACTGGATTGGATACGAATTCGTTAGATCGAGTAACGGGCGGATCAAATCTCTAGCCGAAAGAATGATCTATACAATATTAAACTCTTTACAACTAATGACCCTACGTAACATAAAATTCTACGCTAAACCTGAGAAATACATTCTTAGCTCTTTAGAATCATAGTGAATATAATTTTAAAGGGTTGATAATATCAAATAAATTTGAAAATATTAGAATCAAATGTATCACTCAAATGTCTAAAACGTCGTATTTTTACAACAGACGAAAAAGTCTCAAAGACTGCTCTATTTAAGGTTTAGCCCTTTTCGTAGTCACACCTCCTTTTCTCTCCCTCATCGAAGCCACAATGTATGCGACTTTCTCCTCGCCCTCCACCCTTCTAGCCGGCATGGTTTCATTTTCACGACATACATCCCCGCCGCATATCGCTTCGGGTATGTCTCCTCCACCGCAACAAGGCCACCAGTTCTCTGGCGACTTCAACCTAGAACGGGCCCAAGCACGGCTGCCCCTAGACTCGCCTGCCTGGTCTCCAAGGCCATAGAGGGCCCTGTCTAGGTCGGTATAGACACTCCCACCTCTCTCCTCAGCCTCACATGCGGTGGGGTTTGTTCAGGAACAGGTGGGGATCTTCTCCCTTTGAGATTAATTTGATTGGGATGAAGACGATGTGGTGATGGACGAAGAGGCGGACAATCTCAATCAGGCGCAAGTTGCAAAACAGCCTCACTAGGAGTTATAAGTCACCAAGGACCTCGGGGTAGAATGTTGGTGGTCTTCCCCTCATGATCCAAGACCGATCATGTTTACTGTGAGTTAAGGTCGAGGAGCCTATTTATATAGCTTCCATCAACGCCAAGGATCGAACAAAACATCCTTAATATTCACAGAAGAAGAGCTTCATAAAGGCCACAGACAACTACAATGATACCAGGATTGTCGGAAGAGAAGGCTACGGTACAGTCTTCAGTGGAAGTCTATCAGAAGGGACAGTTGTGGATCAAACCCAAATTGAGTAATTCATCAACGAGATGATCATTTTGTCCAAGATCAATCATAGAAACGTAGTGAAGCTCCTAGGGTTTTGCCTAGAGACACAAATCTCGTTACTGGTCTATGAGTTTGTCTCTAGCGGCAAACTTTTCGAACACATCCACGACAAGAACAAGACATGTTCCATTCCATGGGAGGTTCAATTAAGGATAGCCACATAAATTGATGGAGTGCTCGCTTACCTACAAGGGCAACTTCAATACCCATCATTCATATATAGAGATGTGAAGACTACAGAGCTTCGATATTGGTTATACTCGATCAAGACGAGCTAACCCTATAACTAAAGACTCGGCTAATCCAGGGACAATCTAGTGGATTACTGCTTTGAATCACAATTTTGTGAGTGGCACGAGGTTCGTTTCCTGACTCAATCTGAAAATGCTCGGGATATCTGATATGAGGCGTTTGAAGGGATAACGGACATCCAGAGAGGACACTAGGAAATAGGGAAGGAGCCTGACCCAACGAACGGAAACAAGCAACGAATGAGACGCCCCCACCACCAACCTTAGCAAAGAAACTCCTACAGTGCTCGGCTATTGGAAAAATAGCCCCCCAGAGCTAACACCAGCGACGATCCAGGAGGAGAGTTCAGCTCAAAACTCTCAGTTCTCTACCGGATAAGAAAATATTAGGTAAAGAGTTGAAACATAAGAGGATCACTTCAGAGGGGAAGGCGGCGAATAGATCTGGGATAAACCCTAGATTTGGAAAAGGAAACCAGGCCAGATAGAGAACGAGAAGGGTTGCACAGATCTGGTCGGGAAGAGCGAAAGGGAGGTAGAGGAGGAGGGAGAGGGAGAGGGTCACCAACCTGAAAGCTCGATTGAGCCCCAACCAGAGGTCGAGGAGGCCTGAATGACAGTCAGAGGAGACGGATTTATGGGTTTGGAATGAGCCAAAATCGAGAATAAAGAGAGTGAGGACTGAGGGAGTCAAAGGGGAGAGAAATATAGTAAAGAAGAAGGGGTGAGAAGGGGAGAGCTCCGGTGGCTCACACGGCGATGGAGTTGAAGGAATTGGGCTAGGGTTAGGAATAATCTAGAGAAATGTTAGAGCACACCTCTCTCTAGAAAGAAGGGACCTTTTGTGTATCTCGAAAACCATCTGATTAATTTCATATCTCAGTTGAATTGTTTATGAGGTATGATTTATATGTAAATAAACGGAGGAAACATATAACTTTAAAATTAACCTTAGGAAAAAACTTTAAACCCTATCTCTCCTCTTTTTCTCTCTAAAGCCACCATCTCTTCACCTCGTTCCTCCTCTATTTCTTTATGGTTGGCGGCCTCCCTCCTTCTATAGAGGTCGTCGGTCCTTCGTCCATCCTCCCTTCTCTTCTCTTATTTTCCTCTCGCATTCCTCTTCTGTCTTGTACCACCTTACCCTTGCTCCTTTTTCTGACCAACCCATCCTTCATTCCCACCTCCCGAGTTTCGTCCTTCGCCTTGCCTCGGGCGAGCCTTACCGCCCTCTGTTGCCCGAACTCGCCTCCCTCCTCTGTCGCCCTCCGTTGCCCGAATTCGCCCTCTGTTGTCCATCACAGTAGGTCAAGACAACCCCCCGAAAGGACTTTTAGAACCTTGTATCTACTTAATTGTTTTGATTTGATGAATTCGTATTTCGTGTTCGTGTATTTTCCTCTTAATTGCTTATAAGAGTTTGTTTAGTGTAGAGAGTCGGCACATCTATCAATCGATAGGGGTCTCTAACATATTATTGGCTTTTTGAGTGTATTGCCGATTATACTGGATGTATTCCTGTTTATGTATGTTGTTTGGCACTCTTAATGAGAAATAACATGACATTTTAAAAAGAAATAACCCTAAGATAGAATATTTAAAGAGTCCCTCAACAAATAACAAACATATGCTATAACACATAGACTAGGTAATACATAATCCAAATAACAAACATATGCTACGACACATAAACTAGGTAATACATAATTCAGTAGGTGTTTAAATGATAAAAACACATAAACAACATGTGACAAACACATTTTTTCATTCAACACTTCTGTTCTCAGGTAGTTTACTGTTCCTGACTAATACATAAGGATATATGTTTACATTACCGCGTTATCATATAGTCTACTTGAATAGTGACACCCGGCTCCAGCTACGGATCAGGATAATGAAGCCCAGAATCACCACCAATTCTGCAGGCATGTACTCCAGCACTAACAAGGGCCACATGACACTGGGAAAGGAACTTCGGGACCATCCGGCGAAAATCCTTCATGATTTCTTCAGCACTTGCTTCAGAATTATTCAACTCACCCAAATCTCTTCCCAGACTTAAAAAAACTGGCCCGTCAGCATAAGAATCCTTGTACACATTAGCCTTCAGTCGAACATAATTGGACTGGGCCTTTTCATTCCAACCCCGTTGTTGCTTGAGACGTCCCAGATTCCGAAGAGCATGCATTTTCTGCTCCCTTCCATAAAAGCTGAGACTGCCAAGTGCAATCGAGATGTAGCAAAACTGCTGCCAATCATTAAAGAAAATCGGGTTTTCAGCCAAAAACCTACAAAACAAAAAACAGAAAATTGTAAAACACATCAAGTATTATACAACGTAAATTGTAAAACAGGCCTTATGTTATGAAACCTAGTATTAAGCAACTTACCGATAATATTCGGGAACAGCCTCCTCGTCAAAGCTACAAATGAACTCCTCAATCTCGGGAACGGCCTTGAGCAGATTTTCTCCCAAGACATGGGTCAGGCCATACTTGTCTCGTTCAAGGTCTGTCGAGGTCTTGAAGTGGAGAGGCTTGATAATAGCCCTACCATCGGCTACCACAATGTCCGCCTCTGTTAGGGTGAAGTGGTGACCCTTCTCGAGAAGCCTTCCTACCGCACGGAAGATGTCTCTGGAGAAAGAAGGCCATCAGTATTATTTACTTTACGAGAAATGAAAAAAGGAAAAGTGTTCTTACCTCAGCACTGGCTTGAAGGCCGGACTCAATTGATCTTCTATGAAGAGGGGATGTTGTGTCTTCCACTGGGAAAACGGTTCTTCCTGAACCATCGCGGGCTGTAAAGCTAGCCAGCGTGTCTTGTCCTTGTTCACTCCTAGCAGAGGGAAGAACAGGGGTCTACACAACTCAAAATTGGGTTTAAACGCCTCCCAATCAGTGATTGTCCCGGTTCGTTTCTCCTCGTCAGGTAGGCATATCACAGGGCCGAGTGCATCCATGCTGCAATTTTTAAACATTCCATAAAAACAAATGAAATAGAACAATCTAGCCTAGCAAGTAACAACCACCCCGAAACAACAGCAGTCGAAGTTTGAGCAGGTAAGAGGCATGAAATATTTACGCAATATATAATTAAAACAGGAGGTAGATGTTAATTTCAAGATCAAACTACTCTTTCTTGTTCTTGTAATGTGATTTTCCAAACCTTCCAGTACAGATAAGAAACAGCTTAAAAACATTGGGGGAAAAAACAATGCAAAAATGCTGATTTCAAGATTAAGCTATTCTTCTCTTTTAATGTGACTTACCAAACCTTCCTGTTGATTATCACACATAAGAAACAGCTTTTAATTCAAAAATGCTAATTTCAAGATCAAAATCATCTAAGTCTTTCTCTTTTTTAGGGTTTCGTTCTGGGTAGATTTGTTTGGAATTTGAATATTGTTCCAATCTCACAATTCCATTGCTCTTTTTACATTTAATCTCTATTACCCCTTCTTTAGACTTGTTAGTTGAATAATTTCAACAATGAACCAGATAAATGGAACCCATCAACACACCACCAACTAATTTTCCCACAAACGCTTACTCAGTCAAACCCTTTAACGATGAACGCAGAGCTCGATGGGTAAATAAGAGAAGAATGTTACCTAACTCGCGGCGGTGGCACGGTGGTGGTGTGGTGGTCGGATATGGGCTTCCTCTCCAACGATCTGGTGGGGGTACTTCTCAACCTTCCAATGGATTAAGAGACAGCTTTAAAACTTCGAAAAAAAGACGGATTCAAAAATGCTAAAACACTTGAATGAGTAAGAAATCAAGTAAGAGCTACCCCCAAATGAATTAGCATACAAAAGTCCCAACTTTCTCTTGACCCAATAGCAAATTTGAGAAAATTTACTAGCTAATCTAGTTTTCTAGGGCATTCTATGGTAGCGTCCAAGTATAGTAATATAATTAGCCCTAAACTTGATATCCAAAAAATGACCATAAGAAGCATCCAAGTATCTTCTATGCCTAATCTCTCTCTGGAAACCCCATGAGTACATGCATTTCCCCAACTATTTGAGTTTAATGAACACAAAATTGTCCAATTAAGTCATTTTTCTAACTATTCCATATCCATACCATCTCACATGCTTTTTCATGATGTAAATGAACTAATACCCAAAGCTGTACAAAGCTATAAGTTTTTCTTTTCTAAAGTAGTAATCACCCATTGTTCTTACACGTTATTACACAAAGAGCTCTGAATAAAAATAAGAACCCCCAACCTCATCCCATTTTTACCTGCATAGAGTTGTTTGATTGCTTAGAAACTCAGTCAAAACAGAACAATTATACTTAAGAAAAAACACTACATTGCCATAACTGAGGTCACATTCTCCTGCAAACAATGTAGCAAAACTGTTTTTTCTTTCTTTTCCCCTAATTTTCACTACAACCAAACAGCCGGCAAGGTTTTAAATCTCATCACCATACCCTACAGGCTACAACCCATTTCCGACTCTGCTTTTCAGAAGTCAACATGCAAAAAACGAATCAATCAAAGCGGATTTGATTTTGAACCATTCAGACACGAATCCGAGCAGAATCAAACACAAAACGGGTCGAGCGGACGAAAATGAGAGAGGTGTTGAGAGGACTCACAGTGAAGTGAAAGAACAGAGACTGCGAACTCGAGTGGACGCCGGACGGAGCTCAGGAGAGGGACGGTGGTGAACAGAGGTCTTGGGTGCCTTCACCACTTGCATTATCCCCATTTTGGGTGCCTCTCAGCGGGCTCCTACAAGCCCCATCGATAGCTCAGCCGAGGCACACCGGGTAGGGGACGGAGAACAACCTACTCTTGCTCGATTCCTCTACCAAATCTTGTGTCGGCCCACCCTCCCCTGTCAATGACTCGACCACTTAGAACCACCGTTAGTGCGATGATACACGGCCTCACCTACCCACATCGTTGGGTAGGAAGCTCTAGAGGATCGTTCCTAGCCGTTGGCATGCTGACGATTCTCCTATCCTTAGGACCTTCGGCCTGGCCACCCTGTACAGTCTATCATTCGGCCACCCGGAAAAGCCTTCCAAAACCATCCACGGTGGGCTCATCTGAAAGACGTCACAGAATCGAGGACACCTCCTTTAGACGCTAGAATGAACTCGTCGACCACCAACAACCCCGTTGTTTCCAGATGCTCCAGATCCACAAGGAATGTTGAGGGCTTTCCAAATGATCTCCTGGTCGACCAAGAGATGGCTCTCCGCCCCATTCAGACGAATGTATGGGATCGCAACCCAAGATCTCCTGCCTACCATGATTGTACATCCACGGTGTTGAAAGCACGTGTGCCTCTGCTCGGTACCACCACCTCACATCTCAAAGGTCGCGGGGGCCAAGTGAAGTTGGTGCAACACAAAATCTCTTGCCTAACCAAGAGAAGCTTCTTATATGTTCCTAGTATCTGGACGTGCCACTGGCTAGGGCATCGGCTTATACAAGAATCTCCCAGGTGGGGACTGCTCAACGGCCCTACTTGGGACGATGACTAGACCACCAAGGATCGAGGCGTGTATGGGGATGCACGCCTCGCCCTGTTAGCGTCGATGCAAGCCTAATGACCCTTTCCCTCCATTATCTGTAGTTCTCCCTGCCTGCCCGTTATTCCTTCAAACGTCTCGGATCTCTCGACACGGGAAGCTTCAGGTCGATTCAAATAATGAGTATTACACGCTACAACTATGTAGCCACTTGTGTGGATTTAATCCACTATTAGCTTACCCTTAGATTAGTCGAATATTATGTTATAGGGTTAACGTCCGATATCTATGGATTACGACTTTAATCTCACCTTCTATTTCTTTAGCTTTAATGTTACATTCTTTCATGATGGTATTTGTTATGTTCTTCCTTTATATGCTCAAAAAATATTTATTTAGGTTAATAAAATATCAATAAAATAATTAAGATGACACAAATTAAGGAACCAGGGAAGGTTATTAAAAATAGTAATTAATGAAGATTAATAAAGAGACATATAACTGAAATAAATTTTTAATAGGTCAAATATGACAAGAATGCTCGTCGTCGTCAACTCAGTCGTAAATGCTTTCTTGTGCCACACCAATTTCTTATCGTTTCTTTTTTTTTATCGGCGAATGCATATATTAAAAAACCTCAATTCCGAGGTGGAAAAGGTTACAAAAAAGACACAATCTCACTACAGATTGTGAGAAATAACAGGCAAGATTCAAATCTAGAACAAAGAACAGCACAAGAGAGTAAGAGCTTAAATCCAGTGTTTAAAGAAGAACATGATTGAGCCAATTTGAAGTTGTCCAAGTGAGGTTAGCCAAGGTGCATGTCTGACTAAGAGATGTTGATGTTCGACAAGTGAGAAGCTGCAAGTGAGTGGCTTCTGTAAGGAGGTAGGACTTGGCCATGTCTTCAACTGAGTCCTAGTGTCCCCGAGGGAGAGAACGATCTCAAGTACTGGCTCTCAGCCAAGGAAAAGAACCTGCCAAGTTTCACAACAGAGGGAAAACAGAAACACAGTACCCCAACCACAAACCTCATCCATAGGAACCAAAATTGGAACCTAGCAACCAATCAACATTAGTTACAACCTAGAAAGGGGGCCAGGATAAAATCAACCCAAACTCACCCCAAATCACAAAAACTGTACCGAATCACTACCAAAAACTTCTTCAGATTAGCCAAAGGCCAAAATCCCCACAGGGGCCAACACCAACTGTGAGGACCCGTTCTCATAAAGAGGACGGGAACCGAAGACTAGAAGGCATGAAGAGGAAAATTTTAACAGGAAAATGGGAGAGAGGGAGGTAAGAACCAAGAAGGAAATCAACCAGAAAGGTTGAGACCCTTCTTACTCTTCCCAGAGGCAAGGGAAGGGGGAACTGCAAACTCGAACCTGAAGAGCCCAGCAACCCATCTCCAAAGTCACTGCCACTAAAATCTTCTGGAGCTGCTTGAGATCGAAAACATGTATGGGTCTTGATGGAGCTGCTGTCTCGGATTCACGCCCAGCTGCCTGCTCCGGAACTGCTACAGCCGTGGATGACGCTGCACACACCGGCAAAGCAACAATGGTCGTCGAAGATAAGACCGACACTGATAGATCTGAAGCACGGACCGCCAAAGCTGGAGCGGTCCGGATCTGTCGAGGCGGAGACGGAGTCGGAGACCAGGCCGGAGGCCATGGCCAAGTCGGGGTCGAAGAGAGATGATGTCCGGAGGAAGGGGAGGTCCAGATCTGTCGAAAAGAGTCATATCTGACCTTGAGGCCAAGCGAGGAGTGGTAGTCGGGGCCGGCGCCGAGGGCCAGGGAGCCTGAGACGAGTGGAGGCCATGGTCGGAGTCGAGGGGCAGCGTGGGTCTCCGGGAAGAGGCAGATCTGAGCGAGCCGGACTGAAGACAGAGGGCGGCGTCGGTCGGAGCAAGAGGAGAAAAGAGACGGGGGTAGAACAGATGGGGGTAGAACAAGGGGGTCTCGTCGGCAACGATCGAAGCCGAAGCTTGTGACCGGAGCCGACGAGAGAGAAAGGGGGGCGGCGGTCGACTGAAGCTAGGGTTTTGGTTTAGAGGAGAGAGCGTTTTTTCCTTGGGCCTTTTTTTAAGTTATCCGTTTCCTTATCGTTTCTTCATTGATCCAATCAAGGCTTTTTCCTCTTTGCATCGCACGCCGCTCTCCTGGTCCACGCCACCACAACCATCCTCTGCATGCCCGATGCCGGCTACACTTCCCTATTGCACCACCTCATCCCAACCAGCCGATATCAATCCTTGGAATAACTGCATCTAGCGAGCCATGACAGTCGCTAGACAACCTGTCGTCGCCGCTAGACCGCCTCCTTCCTCATGCATACGCACCACCCAGGAAGTCATGTCCCACTATTTTCACTGGGAATATGGAGATGATCCATTCAAGGGCAGACCAAGCCCGCCCCCGACCACCACACTCTGCATCTTCTCCGCCGGGAATAACGCGGTCAACGACCGGTCATCGTTTATGGTCGTGACCCTAAGGACGCCGCCCAAACTAGTGCCTACTACATCATATGAGGCTAGGAAAATGTCGCCTACTAGCAAGGATTTTTGCCCCGCTGAGACGGATGCGATGTCTCTCAAGCAGCCTCGTGGGTCGCCATGAGTCACCCAAGACACCTCGAGTGTAGATGAGGAGCCTTACCCCAGTCTTTGTGAATCAGATACCCTTTGATTCTCAACCTCCTCTTTTCCTTGGTATACTCCTTGGACATATGCTATGACATAGCAAAACCATTCAAGTCTAGATAGGAGAAGTCTCATGGATTCATAGCACCAAACACAATTGGAATAGAGAGCCACCCCCTAACATCTCCCTGGTTTTATCGGACTTTAGTTATAGGATCAGTGTTTCGATTGTCACCGAAACTGCATCTCATCCTGTTAATTGATTTTCATTTTTGTACGGTCACTATGTCACCTTTATCTTCATATCAATAAAATCCAATTCGAGTGACAAAAGAGAGTGAAATAAAAAAAAAATCTGAAAGGCTTATTTTGTAAGAGATCAATGAATGTTTATATAGACTTTTTACAAAAAAATGGCAAATAAAATGAAAATCGATGACAGTTAGGACTCCCTAAATTCCATGTCTATATTTGACATAAAAGTTTATATGTTAAATTTAAATAGATCAAATTAAAGAATATTTAGGTCTAGTCAAATTATTAAGGAGTAGAGAGTATAAATAAATTTTAAATCATGACAAATAAGGTTTCCCTAGTCAAACTATCCATGACGTTGAAAGAAAAATAGTGTAGTAAATACATTTTATTCATGTGAAAGCTATGAATAGCAACAAGGTAGAGAAATTATACATAATTATTTTACAGTCACTGAATTGAATGTAGCTTTGTGTGAGTGGAAATGTAATATATAAATCACAGCCCAAAATGCCCCTTTCACAATATACAGTCACAGAGACTCACAAGCACCTTCTCTTCCTTTCTTCAGACTTGGAAAATTTTCACTATATCTTCACTAATCAATCCTTTGGAGATTGTACTGAACCATCTCCTCAAGAGCTTGCCTGAAAGAACTCTGAGGAAGGCATTGGAGGTTCTCAATGGCAACATCAGCTTTCTCTTTGGCCAACTCCTGTGCTCTCTCGATACCCCCACAGCTCTTGACCAGCTCTATAGCTTCCTCGAGCGAACCAGCCTCGCAGAACTCGGATTCGATGAGTTCTCTCAACCTTGGCTCTTTCTCCAGAGCAAAGATCACAGGTGCAGTTAGGTTTCCTTTGACAAGGTCGCTGCCTGCTGGCTTCCCGAGCTGCTCTGCTGACTGTGTGAAGTCAAGTATGTCATCAACGACTTGGAAGGACAGGCCGAGGTTCTTGCCATACTCGTGCATCTTATTGGAGATGGTGTTGTCAACTCCGCTGAATATGGCAGCTCCTTTGGAGCTTGAAGCGATGAGAGAGGCTGTTTTGTAGTAGCTCTTTAGTAAATACTCTTCGAGCTCAACGTCACAGTCGAATAAACTTGAGGCCTGCTTTATTTCACCACTAGCAAAGTCTTTAATGACCTGTGATTTGTGTTGGATTTATGAGTTCTTGCAATTGGTGTGGATTGATATGGAAATAATAAGGGTGTTTTGAGATGTACCTGACTGATGAGCTTGATGACTTCTATGTTTTCCAGGTTTGCAAGGTACCATGATGATTGTGCAAACATGAAGTCACCTGCTAGTACCGCCACTCTTGTACCGTACATCTGGTGAACGGTTTCTTTCCCTAGAAAATTACAAGACCTTAACCGAATCAGAGTCTAAAATAATTAGGGGTAATCTCATTAAGTTACCCTTAATACGCACATTTCTAAATCAACTATCCCTAAGTTTGAAAAGTTTCTGAGTTTTGAGAACCCAAGTTTTTTTTGTTTCAATTCCATCAAGCTGCATCAACAACGGATGTGAAATGACAATACTCTTTTTGTTTTTATTTTATTTCTTCATGAAGGTGTGAAATGACAAAAATACTGTTAAACCAATTTTTCCCTTGAAAATTATAACAACAAAAACCCAACTATCTTCTAGAGTATATAAAAAAGATCTAAATTTTGGAAGTACTAAAATTTGTTACTTTAAGGGGTATGTTCGACTTTCCCTTTGATTCTTAATGGTGTTATTGTCGGTACAAAATAATAACAGTTCCCAGTAGCAACTTGCAAAAAGTGCAAACCACACTGTCGGTTTTTGCAATTACCCCAATAATTAACATTGAAGCGTAATTAAAAGGGTAAAATAAGCCATATACTTCAAGTGCAATAGCCAGATATGCTCATAGCATCATCACCATATCAGTTAAGCTCAATTGTTGTTCCAAGTTTCATCAGTCTAAGTGACTGTCTAAAATCAGTTTTATACCGAAGAAAATGGCAAGACTGTAACATTGTGCAGAAGCATATTATACGCGATCGGGTATATTCACAAGTGACTATGAATCAAAGGTCTCGTCTTACCTCTTCGCATGTCACTGTCATCAAGCACATCATCATGTATCAAACTGGCAGTATGAATCAGTTCAATAATCTCTGCCAAGCGCCTATGCTCTGTGGTAAGCTCCCTGTAATGAAGTAAAACATTATGAAACTCCTATACAATTTGATATCGAGTACAAGTATGTAAGCGAGTAAGTGGAAGATGCATACTTTAGCCCGGCTATTTCAGCTGTGGCTCTTGACACCAGGAACACTAAAGTTGGTCTCATCCTCTTCCCACCAGCCCCAAAAATCTGATCAGCTGCAGACATGAGTACCGGGTTTTCTGCACCAACAATCTACAACAGCATCTAAATCAGAACCATGATTGAAGATCAGACAATCAAACGATAATGCTTCAAACTGAACATTGAATTAGGTGCTCATTATATGCAGTGTAGTCTCTTGAGAGCCATGATACAAACTATGCACTATGTTGTGACTATCAGACATATCTAAGTTGGTTTTAGTGATGGTTACGAAGCACTGAAACTCATACGAACCAATCAGTGATAAGAACAACAAACTAAACCCTCAAAGCTCTAATTTCCCACAAGAATCGTTACAAGGAACACTCACCGACCGGAGGTTCTGGTTGAGTATCATGAGGTCATCAGCAACGACTTCAAATAAATTAGATAGTGAAACTCTTGAGCCTCTCTTCAAATCCATCACTTTTGGAGAACCTTGAGCTATGCCTGCTTTGGTAACACAAGAGACCAAAATCAACTTGTGCAAATGTTAATTAAGACAAGGCATCATTTTAAACCAAACCAGCAGTTCCCAAAAGAATAAGTATAGCAATGAATCCAGAAATAAGCATAAACACAAATCAAATATAGGGGTAATTTCATCAACATACCCACCTTCACCTTTGTTTATCAATAACACACTGTCACCATTCGCTATCATCAAAAACCCACTCCAAAGTCAGGTTTTCGGTCCGAAATCAAAGGGGGGTTTAAGGTGAGATATTGATAACGAAAGGTCAAAGCGGGTATGCAAATGATGTTTTTCCTCAAAAACACAATTCAGTTAAACAAGACACTACCTACTAAGATCATTCACAACCTTCAAGGAAATGCAAGAAGCTAGAGAAACAAACAAGTACCTAAAGGAGAAAATATATGCATAAATCTACATAAGAAAGTGGTACCATTGAACATACCCTCAGGAGTCATGGTGGAAACCACTCGAGCCGGAGTGAAGTCCCGGCGGCAAAAAACCAACTTCCGACCACCATAGCCTTTGCCACCACTCCATCTGGAAGCTCCAATCCCGACGGTCCTCACCGTGGGCCGCTCAAACAAAGAATTAGAAGAACACCCACAGAAATAATCAAGGTTGTGGCATGTCATTGACATCATCCTCAATCTCAGCAGCAAAAAACAATTGAAAGACAGCAAATTTACACCAAACCCAGATAGAAAACAAGCTCAATCACTCAAACGAGCAACACCCACAAAGCCAGAATCAATCAAAACCCAGAAACTGAAGTGAAGAACCCAAAAAGAAACCCACTCGGAATTTAAATTGGGTATTTTTGAGGTAGAAATGGTTTTGATTTTGCACCTCTAAAAATGCTAGTGGAGGGGATTAGCTGATGAACGATGATATTGAGTGGATCCAGAAAGCCCACATACGAGGTTAGTTTTGGATTTTTGCTCGATACTCCGCCGCTACCATTAGAACACGGATAGAGAGAAAGAGATGCTTGTGTCATGTGCAATGGAGAACCAGAAACTACCTTATCTATGGGTCAATTTATATTGTCTTAAGCAATTGGCGGTCAAATGTTAGCCAACCATTGCCCGATTGAAGATTTGATTTTGCAATAAAGTTTAAATATCACACTTTTAATTATAATCACTCAACTCTATTTAAAATAGTTAAATATGGTTTTAGTAGTAATTGAAGAAGATACTGAAGTTGATGGCGAATCGTTCCTGGTCCAATGATTTGTAGGATAATTGTAGGGTCTTTTTCAAGTTTAGATTTGGTTAGAAAATAGTTACAAGCAACAATAATATGTTTTGAGATGCCAAAAACATAATTGTTTCGAATATCAATAAACCTAATGATATAAATGGGGAAGAGTTTGGAATGTTTGGTTATCTAATTACCCACAATCAGTTGGTCCATGATTTGATGGACAGGTGGATGATAATGAGATTGCTTATTTTATTTTACTGAACTGATCTTGATTAGCGTGGTCTAAACGTTAAAAGAACAAAAAATTGTGGTGAATTACTTATGTTTTGCAGGTGTTATCAATGAACTACTTATTTTGTAGAAAAAAGATCTCAATCATTTTTCATCCACAAAACTGTTACCTTTCACGAAAATTAGTCACATGACTTCGATTTGTTTTGAGAAATCACATTTTTGTTTTTTTGACTTTATATATGTTATAATTTAAAACCTTTATATATACAATTATGCATGACTACTTTCACCTTTTTGTCAAAAAAAAATACCCTTGCTAGTAGATTTGCGGACAAAAAATAGTTGAAGGATGTTTTCTGAAAGAAAAAAATTCCCAATAATATTTACAAAACACGAATTGTTCACTGTAATTTTTTGCAATTGTCCCTATCATCAGTTTTGGAGCCATGCATCATGACTGATTTCTAGTAGGCATACATATCACAGTCTTGAGGCAGCAAATCTATGCTATCTGTTATGTGGAATGAGAATTTACAAAGCTAGAACCTTAATTGTTTTGGATTGTTTCAGACACAATCATGTGACTTATCAGTTCATAAGACAACATTTACAGTTTTAACAAACATAAATGACCACGAGACAAACATATCGAAACATCGCGTTCAAGTTAAAATGTTCATGATTTGTAAAATTTCTTCTACAAAACCTATCAAGTGACTTGTCGGCTGTCGCATTGTGGATATCGTGCACTTGTTTAGCTTGGTGCCAAGCCCCCTCATGACCTAACTTCATGACCTAACTTTGTCCCCTACCTGAGACTAGCAGCAAAGTCTTATTAGCATCACGAAGTAGAGACTGTAAGGTTTTATAGTCATTTCATGAAGGGATAATTGCAAAAAGTATCTTGAGGTATTCATTTTTTTTGCAACTTGTAGTCCTCTTTTTTTTAAATGGCAAAAAAGTACCTTAACTTGTCCCTTTGTTGCAATTCATATAAAATGACGATTTTACCTCACAATTTAGAGATAAAAAAATAATAAGTACAAAACAAAACAAAAAATTCAAATTTTCAAATCCCTTAAATTTCTTACTCTTTGTACTTTCAAATCCCTTAATTTTCTTCCTCTTTGCACCGTAAAAGTAAGAAATTTAAGGGGTCTGAAAATTTGGATATTTTGTTCTTCAGTTATTATTTTAAATTTAAATTTCTAAGGGTAAAATTGTCATTTTGAAACAAATTTAAACAAAGTGCCACAAAAAAACAGGTTCGGAGGACATTTTTCTCAATCATCAAGAGGACTACAAGTTGCAACAAGTGAATACCTCCAGGTACTTTTTTGCAATTTACCCTTTCATGAATTAATCTCACTTCAAAAGCACATTTAAAGCCCAAAATAGTCAGATGCAGACTAGACTGTTTGAGCCGGAGTGAAAAAAACTGCATGTTTGAAAGTTCAAGACATGTTCTCATTGGTAGTCAGAAATACAAATATCTCCATAATTAACACCAAAAAATAGAGTAGGCGATAATTAACACCAATAATTGACTAATTTAAATCCTTATTCCACGCTCGGGAGTGGAGCTAAATCCATATTATACCTAGAAACTAATGCAAAAATGGAAAGTATAATACCATTCACATGGTAGAATATTATCCCGAGATGCATAACTTGATATTTGAGTTAAGAGTAAATCTTACTTTGATGTGTCTTTTAAGGTCACGAGAGATTTCATCACGCCCGGAGCAATCTTGTCAGCTAGGGCACCCTTGTCTGAAATCGAAAAGGACTTCTCTTTCACAAGGCTTTGCAGTTTCTTTGCATCATAGTCAAGTCGTGTTTGGTCTGCAATACAAGATGTTATGCACATAATCCATTAAAACAATTCATCCAGCATATTTATTCATTACCAATATTTTGGAATCATAACTACATTCTCATCCCTGTTAACAGTGACTCCTTTTTCATTTCATTTTTAAATAGGTGTCATGTAATCCATATCATATGAATGATAGTATTAAGATGCGATCATTGCAAAAAAATACCCTTAGATATTCACTTTTGGAAACCAGTAGCCTTCTTTGATAATTACAAAAAAGTCCCTGAACTTATCTTTCTGTTGCATTATGTATAAATTTACTTCAAAATGACGATTTTACCCTTGAAAATTTAACATCCCTTAAATTTCTACTCTTTGTACAATACACAGAGGAAATAAATTAAGGGATGTGAAATTTTGGATCTTTTATTTTTACTTATTAAACTTAAATTATAAGGATACAAAATGCAACACAAAGACAAGCTCAAGGCACTGTTTTGCCAATACCAAAGAGGAGGGCTACACATTGCTAAAAGTGAATAACTCATGGTACTTTTTTGCAATTATCCCTACTAAGATTTAACAATAACCCGTTTTTAGTTTTATGGTAACAGGACACACCATAACACAGAATTGATTCAAGAGACAACCTATCTACCCCATTTGATACATGTTAAGGTTGCATTTATAACTAACATATATAAATAATATTGAAGGCTATGAGAAAAACCTTCTTCCAAGATTGTATGAACAGCATGAAATGGGATCCTAAAGAAAGCATCGGTTCCTGGGAACATCATCCACGTGTGTTCATCTGGGTCATGATTGCCACAGGTTGTACAGACTTCCTTAACCAAAGGCCTTGATTGAGACCCTCCAACTTCCCTCATGATGGATTCAAAAGCTGACGGGACACTTGTTGTTGTGGTTCGAGCTTTCCTCCTCAGGGCTGTTAGTGCTTCCCTATTTCCATTCCTCACTCTATCGTTTTCCACAAGCTGCATTTTGATCATAGAGAAACCAAAGCTGCTTACTGTATAACTTTATAGGGATAATTGCAAAAAAAGTACCATGAGGTATTCACTTTTTGCTATTTGTAGCCATCTTCTTTCATAACTGCAAAAAATACCCTGAACTTGTCTTTTTGTTGCACTTTGTATAAATTTGTTTCGAAATGATGATTTTACCCTTGGAAAACTTAAATCTTAAAAATAATAATTAAAGAACAAAAATTGTGAATTTTCATATCCCTTGAAGTTCTTACTCTACACAGATGAAAAAAATTAAGATAAAAAATTTGGATTTTTTTGTTTTTACATATTATTTTTTAAGTACAAATTGTAAAGGTAGTATCGTCATTTTATACAACTTGCAACAAACAGACAAGTTTGAGGTAGTTTTTTGCAATTATCAAACAAGAGGGCTACAAGTTGCAAAAAATGAATACCTCGGGGTAGTTTTTTCCATTATCCCAACATTATATCTCTAATGTAGAGTGATATTATTGTGTAGAAACAAAAGGTTGAGACTAACATATGCAAAAGTTAACTGATGTTGAGCCTTTATGTTAGTTTTACCTGGTGCCGGGCTAAAAGGAGATGTTCTGCTTCAGTTTCAACCTCGATTAAGCTTTGCTGGAACTGCTTCATGGTCTCATCCATTTTACAACCCTCTACAAGGTATCTATCTACTAAACATTTTACAGCAAACATCAAACACGATTGCGATTAAACCTCTATTTGTTTAGCACTTCAAGACAGCAACATTAGCCTGTTCTCATTCAAAAACAAGAACAGCAACACTGTAGATTTCATTCCCTAGAGGCAATGTGTTATTATTTTTCACAAAGAAACTACCTATTAAGTCCAGACAATGTCTCATCACTGATTACCATAAACACTTCCATGACTAGGGAAACACTCTTAACAAGATGAAATCATGTACAAACATAGTTACATCATAAATGAATTAGCACACAAAGCTCGTAACTTTCTACTAGAAAATATGGAGCTGCTATTCTTGACTTTACACCACAACACTGACAACACTCCCCCTCCCTTGACAGTAGCTCACAACATAGCCCACAAACCATAGCCTACAAACCTTCCGCCTTCTTTGACATTGTAGTTACCTCTAGGTGTATAAATAACCATCTATTGTAAGCTGTAACAACAACCATCAATATACAAGTTCCTTTCTCATTTTCCACTTCTCAAATTAACACTTTCACTTGACACAAAATTTATGGCTTGTGTTGCTAGGGTCCAAAAGCTGAATCAATAAAAGCAGATGCAGTTGTTGGCACCTGAACATGAGCATTCTCAACAAGCATCACTCTATGAAAATCTATTGAACCTCCCACACAGACACAGAACATCAAACATTTTATGTGCATTAAGAATATGACCCATAAACCCAACAATCCTCACTAGCTCAGCTCTTCCCCATCAGAAATTCTACCATCCACATTGATTCTTAAGCAAACCTATGGAGGCGTTATTTAATGTTATTTTAAACAACTGTTAATTTGGGAAGTGGAAACGAGAGAAACTTATATTGGTGATTGTTGTGCTTGATATGAGCTTACACTTGCAGGATAAATATACACATGAGATAGTAATACAATGTCAAAGAAGACGGAAGGTTTGTAGGGTACGGTTGTGAGCTATGCTAAGGGTCGGCGGTGTTGTGGTGAGCTAAATTGGGTAAAGTCAAGAATGACAACCATATTTTCTAACAACCATATTTTCAAACAACAGAAAAGCTTCTGGGTTTTGTTCACGGACTGCTTTAGACCCCATCAGAAAGCCCCAATCCAATTTGATAGAAAATCAGAAAGGTATTTGGTGGCCTTAGGCAAAAATATAAAAATGGGCCTTTTGATGACTAAAATTAGGACGATACTATGATAATAAACATGTGTCCAAGTTCTTACTTAACACCAACAACCTTCATCAGAAATAGAATACTATTTTTCAACATACGTGAGGCTCTTGGAAGTTACTAGGATGGTAACAACTAGAAACAATAAGCTGAAAATTATAATCTCAACATATGTAACTTGAATTTTAACACCCACGAATTAATCTGAAAGATATAAGAATCATTTTTTGGTCGCTTGAGATATATGCATACAAGTTACTGTGTTCCAATATCATGGCATTGTCTCACAAACCCAACATTGCTCCCACACTATACAATCCAAATTCACTGCAGAAAGCAAAACTCAGCATTTGCTTGTCATTTAGTATAACTAATGGTCTTTAAATTAAACTATAAACCGTTGTTTGTTTTTTTTTGAGGAAAACTATAAACCATAGTTGGTGCAAGTCAAACACCTAATCAAATTAGTAAAATTTTAGTGAAACTCATAATGTTTGTGATGAAATTAGGGAGACAAAAAAAATATTGGGTCCTTTACTCTACAAGTATGTAACTGTAACAGTTACTACTGTTAAAAGCTATTCACCTCAGTGTAGACAAATGCACAATGTCTCTCGTTTGCTGACCATTTTAAGCAAACGACAAACAAAGCCTCGGTCATTAACAGATTTAGTCACTAATTAATAAAAAAAAACTGAACATAATCAATAATAATTACCTTGTATTGCAGATGTCTTCTTGTCTATCTATATTCCCCACAACCAGGAGATGAACAAAATAGAATTTGAGAAGAAAATCGTAATGAAACAGTCGAGAACTTTTGTAAAAGAAAGATTGAAAGAATTGGGGGACGAATCTATACCTCAAACTACCCATATTTATACATGATTTTGAAGAGAGAAAAACATCTAAAAATTCTAGAAACTATGAGATTGACTTAGGAAAATTTGATTGAGATTGAGAAGAAACAATACCTGGGAAGAAGAAACGTTACCTTGGAATAGATGAAATCCGGCTAGAGATTGAATTGGGGCTTTGGCGAAGAAATAAAGACGCGGAAGTGAAGGAAGCCGGTGCTGAACTCCGAGCTCGTTGAGGTCACGGTACGGTTGCGGCGGAGAAAGGAAGAGACCAAATCGGTGTCTCTGTCGAAGTCGAGGCGTGAAGGAAGAAGAAAGGGGACGAGTTAAGAACTTATTTTAAGATTTAGTTCTTATCAATATAAGGCCCAAATTTATTTTTCGGGACAAGCCATGGCCCAAAGGTATAAGTGGGCTCCTAGTCTTATTGGGTTCAAATTTTGATATTTTTGGGGTTGTTAATCATAAAGTTAAAAACGGAAAAAAAAAAATTATTTATCCCTCATTTGTTTGATTAGTTTAGGGTCACATATTTTTTTTTGAGAAGAACGGGTAGTATTATTACTGAGATGTAAAGTAGATCGATGAACACATATATGTCCTTATCATACAGGCCGTAAGCTAATAAACTAACATAATGCAATAACATGAAAATAAACTTTGCCTCGGGCATAGGGGCGGTCGAAGGGGACATCTGTGATAGCATTATGAGATACCGATACAGCATACTTCTACCAAATGGAACTGGTCGAGCCAACCAAGTGAGAGGGGAATAATGGTGGACTGACATCTCCCCCGGTAAGTCAGTGTGCGTCGTCCTCCCTGGAATGATACTTTTAGGGCTCCTAAACGCGGGATTGTTGACCCCGGACTAGTAGGGGAGACTCTTGTCGGCTGGTGATGGAACCAACACCATCTATCAGCCAGGAAGGAGGTACAGCCGACCAACCCCTTCCTGGGCCTCCTCAGACTCATTCCTGGAGGCGGGGTTGCTTGTGGCCCCCCGCCGCTGCTATGTATGATGCCCCATCAGTACGGGGCGCCCTCCCCAGACGAACCCGACCCACAAACGGATCTGACCCCGTCTGACTACCCGACCCAACCGGGTTGGCCCGTGGAGGAGTGACCAGAACCTGCACTAGGTCGCCCGACCCGTACCTGGTAGCCCACGCCCCGACGTCGCCGGCCCATCCCGTTTCCAACCCATCCTAACTACGGGTTGGGCCACCCTTGCGTCGCGCCGACCAGGCCCTAACCCGGCCCGCGTCCACCACGTCGACCCATCATGCTAGGTCCTCTGGGAGACTGCGAGTAACCCACGGCCCAGGCCCGTGTCCTCTTGGTTCCGGTTCGGCCCACGTTCAGAAACCCTAACGGTTTAGCGCGCCACCGCCATCCCCTTCCTTCGACGCCACACCACCGCCCCAATCTTCCCTGATAGCGTCGGCGCCTCCCGTCCAACATTTGGACGCGGTCCCTTTCACCTGCGTGCGGCGTACCACACCTCGCGCCGCCGCCTGGAAACAACCCGTCCCCAATGGCGCCCGGCCTTCCTCCCCGATCCTCTATGCCATCAAGACCTCTGAGACGAGACTCGCGACTCCTCCTCCGAGAGATCCGGCGAGAACCTCCACATCCGTGATCGACGATGCGGAACGTGGAGAAAATCGAGTCGATGAGATGTTGGGAAACGCACGGTCGGACGCCGCCGTCTCCTTGTCGCTCTCTCCATCTCTCGCATACACGGTGGTGGTGAAAAGCTCCACAGCCGCCTTCTACAATCGCAGACCCCTAGAAGTAGGGCTGCACATCGCTACTCTTATTATCGAAATGTCATCAGGAATATATTTTTTCTAAATATTTTTTAAAATTAGGGTATAAGTGGTTTTTAAAATTTTCTACCCATTTTAAATTAGATCCGTTAGTTTTCAGTAGTAGTATAAAAAAGTTGAAATTTCGGGATTACAAGTTACAAGAGTTTATTTTATGAACACCGATTGTCAAAGTCTTAAACATGATGGTCGGCTCTCACAATTTTCTTTATATCATATATATGTTGAATATTGTAATTGTTATTTGCATTGTAGTTACAGCGTTATAGTAAAATTTTCTATAATTTATTTGTTGTGTTAAGCGATCAACCAATTATACTTATTTTATACGTCGATGGAATGTTGAGATATCATGTACCTTCACTGACTAAAATATATATCAACTATTAATATATAACATAAACACAACATTTCAAACAAACTACACTTTTCTTTTTGATAAATTAAGGAACCCAAAAGCATAAAAAGCAACAAAAAAAAAATCAACCTACAATCAATCAAGTTCCAATCTAAATTACTCTCATCATGCATTGCAAATTTCCATCTCAAGTCTCCACACCCAATCCTCATAAGTTATAGTTGCAGCTTCCATAACCTGCAATAAAAAAAGTCAACCGGAAACACAGCGCTTCTCAACACATTTTAGTCGCTATAAGATCATAACAGAAGACCAATTCAACTAAAAACTCAAACTGATAGATGTGACTGTCACATGTGACGAGGATGATTTTGTGTTACAGCTTACTGGGATCGGTCTAGACGATGAGGGCAAAGCTCTTGAAGTCGCAGTTCCAATCATGCCTCTGGTTGGTTTGGTAGTAGATGTTCATGGCAACCAAGGCATGGTTGATGAGAGTGTCCGGAGATTTACAACCTTGTTGAAGAACCCGACAATCCACTTGAGAGCATGCGTAGTTTATGTTCTCCAAAAGCGTTGCTTGGTCCGAAGATGGCTTTGCTACACACCATGTTTTCTGCACGTTCATGTCATAAAGTTTAATACATCATTATTGTTTCCGAAGTTTCAACAAATCGTTAGGGAGTTGACTTTTACCTGTCCGTTGACCTTCAAAAGAGATCCTCCTGCAAATGTCACGTACAAAAGTCGTTATTTTTGTCAACAAGTTTCATGCATGAGTGATGAAACTTATAAACCATATATAAACCATATAGAACCAGTGAGTCCTCTATTCGAACTGGTAGATATATATGAATTTATTTTTGAATACGATAATTTATATAATGTAATAACATTAAATCGTTTGGATTTAATGCTACGTAAAAAAGTACATAAAATCCAAATCAATAGATTATGAAATAAGTATCCAGATATTACGTATGTAACACGATCTATCGAGGACCCAAGAAAGATACCGAAATGAAAAGCTAATAGACTATATAATGATAACATTTTGTTTAGAAGACATGCATCAACTTACCTGAAATGAGGTAGAAGAAGATGATGAGTATAGGAAGAACTGTAGCTTTTGCCATTGTGATTGTGATTGAGCAATGAGTACGAGGTACGAGGTACGAGGTAGGGACTTGTGATGAAGAAGATTAGGCTAAAAAAGGGATGTTTTTTTATGCTTCAGAAATGGGTGTTTGGGTTGTGAGAATTGCTTACCTTCTATGGAAGCAAAAAGGAAATATTAACGGCTACTTTCATCAGCTATAGAGACGTTATGAATTGGAAATCTTCTTTAGAGAACAAAGAAAAAAATGGAACCAGAAAAGTAGATGAGAGGCACAATACATGTGATGGTAAAAGACCCTTTTATAAGTTTGTTTTCTGTGTGTTTCAAAGTAAGTAACTATAAAGTTATGTATTTTTTTAATTTAAATTTAAATTGGGTGCGAAGAGGATGAGTTACACACTTCTTTTTTTTTGAAACGGGGAACCGGAGATTTTCATTAATACCAAATGGTAATCAAGTAGGGTGAGGCGTGACCGCCTCGGGTTCCAGATGTATGTCCGGGCCGACCGTAGCAAGCCCGGCGCTCATGGACCCATAATAATAGCCCACTTTGGATCGTGGACACAAAACTAAGCCAACTCCTTACAACCGTCCCAATATAACGAGACATAAAAGAAATAGTCCATAAACAAACAGAGGACAAAGAGTTCCAAACATAAAGCAGATAATCAGAATGCATAAAAATAAAGTTTGCTGATTGTGCAGGCTGCCCGGGACCTCCCAGCATCGGTTGCCTCGGATCTGTAGGTATAGTCCGAAGGCGAATCCACCCACTCCTGCTGGGTCGGTTCATTCCTGCATTGGAGACACCTGTGCCTCCGGCTGTTTTGCCCCCTCCATCATCAGGTAGGTCTGGGCTGGTGTGTGGTGCTGGGGAGGCGAATCTTCCTACTGCTTCCTCACCTTCGGTGGACGATCATAGAGGGATCCGCCCCTTGTCTTCCTGGTGGGCATCTTACCCTTACCGCGGCTGGGCCCTCCTTTCCCCAGTCTAGCCTAGGGATCTGGCTGATATCCCAGTCCAGGCTGGGGATCTTTCTGTTGCCCTAGGGATCCTTCTCCTTCCCCTCTCGGGTCATTTCAGGATCAGCGGATCCAGCTCGGGCCAACGTCTCATCAGCAGGATGGACATTAGCCAGATTATCAGGCTTCGTAAAGCCCGGTGGTGGCCCAGAGACGCGGTGCGCTCCCTCTTGCAACAATTTGGTTACCCCTGTTGGGGTAACCTTAGCCAGATAATCAGACTTCGACTGGTCTGAGTCGGGTACTTGTTCACCCATAGTAATCTCCCTGGATCGGATCATCGGATTCAGAGACAAGTCACTTAGAAGATATGTGATAGACGGATGGGTCACCGGGGGAGGTGTATTCCAGACCGTCTCCAGCAACCTATCCACATTCATCTGATTTGGGACCAAGATAGACCGGTCATACCGAACCTCCTCCCGACCGATCCCCGGCAGCATAGTCGTACATCCCGAAATCCTGTGAGTTACCATACCACACCTGCGATAGAAATCGACTATCCTTTCATACTGTAAGTCAATTATCTCAGAAGTCATGGTACCTGGGAATCGAATGCGAACTCTCCGCCGAAGAGGTCGTTGTAATTCCATCCGAACCCTGAGCCATAGGAACATGTCCTTCCGGCGAGCAAACGGGATTGGGGCCGACTGGACCTGGGTACCAATGCTGGCAGCGATGAGGCCACGGATGTAGTCATTCCTGGCATTTCCCGGGATGTTGAGCGCCCGGACCCCAATTTCCACATGGTGAAACTGGATATCCTTGGCCCGGGCAAACTGCGTGAGGGACTCTAGCAGAAGGGGGTATCCCTTGAAACTCCATGGGCCCCGGTGGCGGACATTCTCCATCGATTCCTCAGACGGAAACTGATAGCCCGTGACTTCTGGTGACATAAATTCCACCTGGATGCCCGTCACCTTCCATTTCTAGAGCATCATCGCGCAGATTGTGTGTTGGTTGTAGATCCGGTCACTAGCAACCCTAGCTGCGAGGGAGAATTGGTATGTTCCCTTTGTGAATAAAGGAACGCCCTCCTCGGAGACCACTATCTCATCATCATCATCCTCCCAGTCCGGGACCGGGACTATGCGAGCTGCGATGTCCTCTATCGGCCTACCAGTTGGCCCTCGCCCATCTGGATGTCGAGTGTGCATGTCCGATGGCCGGACCGGCATATAACTGGAACTTCCCCTCTCCGTCAGATGGCTGGTACTACCTCCCTCTGTCAGAACTGCAGGTTGAGGGAGAGAGAGTCGGTCCCGAGGTACGTCCGACCCCACCATCGGCCATCCTCCCTGGTTCAGCCCGGTTCGGTCCGTCAGAAGGTTAAGGTTACCCACCACCGTCAGATTTGGAGGGTGGGACAGGGTGAGACAGTCCCGGTACGGGGCCAACATCACCAACTGACGGTCTTCTTGGGCCAAACCGACCACCGGAGACCCAACACCTTCAAACTCACCGTGACTCGACCCCGGTTTGTCCTTGAGGGTTAACGGGGTCGTCTGTTGCTCGGGATCCGGCAAGGAAGGCGGTTGTATCACCATCAACGCTGGGGGTTCGCCGGGAGTGGATCCGAGCACGACAGGCGGGGGCCCGTGCACCTGTTGCATGTCGGAAGGGGATTGGATCTGCTCGGAGAGTCCAATTTCCGGCGCGAAGCGGGCGTGGAGAGATAGATCCGGGACTGGACGGGCGGAAATGGGTTGAGAGTGGTTGGAGATGGCGACGGGGACGGCGGAGCAGCGAAGCTACACGATGCAGGCTGGCGGCGCGATAACTGCTGAACTCGGCGTCGGCTGGTGTGGTACCATGACGGTACTGGCAAGCACGGGCAGCACCGAGGGAGGTGAGCCGGGAGCCGAAGGAGACGGCGGCGAACGAGCGGCGATAAGTGACTGACCCTGGTGCTAGGGTAGAGAGAAACCCTGGTAGCTAGGGTAGACGAGAGCAGAATACAATCAGTTACACACTTCTTTATACATAATCTAATAACTCATTTAATCATATAGAAAAACAAATCAAGGGTTATCAATGCATAGAATGATGTTTAAATAAGAACTTTTTTTTCAGAAAACAAATAATATATTAAAAGAATGTCTTGATTTTAGGAAAGAAAACCACAAACCACTAAATCAACTATAAGAATATAAAAAAATGATCTACAAGACCTGAAAAAGTCAAAGAAAAATATACAGAGTCAACAGCACCGGTCAAAAAGGGAGAGACATCCCTAACAAAAAAAAAGGTCAAGCAACTCAACAAGAGCAACCGTCGGCGACATCAACCAGGAACTAGGATAAGGAGCACACCCCTTCTGCCCGAATCAACATAAGCATCCCAGATTGGATTATCCGAAAAAGGATAATCGGATATGGGACCGGAGCTCCCTATAAAATCCTAACGTTTCAAGCTAACCAAATGAACCATAACCCTAAACGACTAAGACGAGACCAAGATTTACGCAGTCAGCGCACCCCACAGATACCCCCTCCACTGGAGACCAGGGACCACACCTGCCAAGCCCATCCACAAGTAATAAGAAGGTTATAGGTGTTGTTGGTATATCTATGTTGACAATGGTTGTGTCAAGTTAGATGTTATCGGAGATGTCATCTGACATCCTGTGTGTGCGCGATAGCAAAGATAGAGAATATGTCTTTCAAGATGTCAACAGACATCTTGTGCGTATCCGATGCAACATATTTGTTTCCTAGTTAAAAGATACTTCTCTAATATATTTGTGTTCTATTTGGGAAAGACTCTAATACAAGGAAACAAAGAGATCTTCCTTGATCGTGACTCTAAGGATTAAGGAAACCTATGAGGCATGATATAAGGGATTATTCGAGCTATAAAACTCCAAGTAACTCTGGTAGCTCGGTTCGAATCATTAGTCATATTCTCCGAACAATGTAAGTCGTAACTGACCATTTTGTCGTACGAGAAAACTATTTGTTCGTTGTTCTTTGTTAATGATTTCAGGTTTTCTAAGCGTGTCGGACTAGCGAGTTAGGAGACTGAATGAATTAAGAAAGGAAGGAAGTTGTTGTGCTCAAACTATTATTCGCAATTGAATGAGTATTGGAGTTGTGTTTACGTGATTGAAGCATCACGACCAACCTTTAAAAACCGCAAGGCTAATCTGAGACTGAAGGGCTCTTACAGTGGAATCAAGAGTGACTCTTGGATTCAGGGGGAGACCCTGAGATAGGTTTGCAAATAATAACATTGGTTTGATCTAGAGGATCATAACTTGTATGTTGATTGATTACATATAGTGAAACTTTTACACTGGTAGAGTACCCTCAGATGTTGGTGATGATGCACTGAACTTGGTAACCAACTTGTGTATCTTTGTATGCTTTCTTATTTGTGTTATTATTTCCATTCTGTTCTAAAGAAAGATGTCAATCAACAACTCATAACATCTTGTATGACATCTTGCTACTGCACCTGACCAGAATTTCAGGTGTCTTTGATGTGTCTTCCACACATAGAACACAACCAAAGATCCACCAGGATAGGAAAATCTCTCACAACCAAGAAAGATCTATTAGGAATGACCTAGAGAGTGACAAGCAAAGAAAAAGATTGGAATTTAGACGGAGCAGAACTCTTCCAATCTGCAGAATCCCAGAAAATCGAGTCCAACATGTATGTGCTAGAAAAGGCATCAAAGGTTCTCAAAGTCGAGAAACCATGAGAATCCAAAGACCGTGACAACTATTCTAGATGGGACCAGTCGAGACGAATGCCTAAGAGAAAGGTGCGAAGATCCTCCAAGGAAATGAGCTCTTGATCTAGAAGATGACGGCGGAAAGTGAAATTCCAACCATTGTTCGCCTTAAAATAAATAACCGGTTGACCTTGTTCCACCAACAATATATAGAGGCGAGGAAAAAATCAAAAGAGGAACATTCGTGACCTAGTCATCCTCTGAAAAACGGATGAAACATCTCGACCCTACAACCCATCGAACTTTTGATGGGCTAAAAATCTCGGGAAACGAGGATCTTGAGTCAGAGGAGCAATATGACAAAGAACCAAAACGAACTGATATAAAGTAAATATTATCAATAATATAAAAAATGTCAAATAACAATTAAACCTTAATAAGTATCCTTGATTTTCATCCATATGATCTTGTCTCTTTTTGATCTCTATCTTTTATTCTCGATTCTTTCTCGTACCTCTGTGTGCAAACCACGTTCTGAGAAAATTTAGAACTAGTTCAAGGCATTCTAACAATTTTCGTTATGTATCAACTAACGATATAGCATTTACAAACAAGACTAAATCGCTAGATGAGAAAAACATAAACATCTGGATTAAAAAACTTGCATGACGGGAACAAACGAGAGAGAATTTGAATCCGTCGACTGACTAGATTTTCCCAAACGATATTCACCAAAGTGTCTCCATCATCCCATGAATCATGAAGGCCGTTTGGATTACATCAACATGTCGATTCCAATGAAGGTTGTATGGAAAAACTGTTTCCTAAAGATACCAACAACAATTCCCCCTCCAAGAAAATAATATAAATGGTTTACAAGCTAAAGAACAATGAAATAAAACATAAGCATAAAACTTATGTATCGAAGTTTTATCGGAATGCATGAACTTTGATCAACATCCCTGAAACTGCTTCGCCTTCTTCTTAATAGTACTCCAATGATCCTTGCAATTCTTGTCACTTCAATTTTATCGTCTGCTGATTGTCTCATACTCTTCACCATTGTGATGATGTTCTTCCATAAAGTCACCCCAGGTTGATCATTCCCGTTGATTGGATCCTTAAAGTGGTTCATTCATGCCCAAATCAATCGGCACTCTTCTGCCTCTGTCTATCTCACCTTCTTTCTGAGCTACCTACTTGAAGACCGCATTGATGTCGACGCCTATCTCACCTTCTTTTTGAGTTGCCTACTCGAAACCGCATTGATGTCAACCACAATCATATGTTGAGAGGATCAGTGAAACTCGACACGAGCATAGATGAATGCATCAAAAGGAACATATATGGATCCTCTCAAAAGGCTTCACCATCTTGGGAGCCCGAATATTGTTGATAACCTGGATATTGTTGGGAACCGAACACGTGCTCCCACTCACAGATGGGCGTATAGCAGTCGTTAAGGTATGTCATAAGATAACAGTTTTTGCAAGTAAGAATCAGCTTTACAAGAGAGAAATAAGAAGAACTTTTTCTGGAGTGAAGTGAGTTTTGACATGGTATTTATAGAGAACGAATTCGTTTTTTGACACCACATGGTCGATTCTACTTGGCTGGCCAAAATCCAGAATGCAAAGTCGGGTTGATTGCAGAATCTGTCATCAACATGTACTCAACATGCGTTATTAGACTCTCGGATTTGATAGTGAGTTCAACGTTGTAACGCAGACTCGATCCTACTTTCCGCCTTTTCATGCATCTCAACGCGGATTCAACGCCACTGTAGCTACTCTAGTATCATATTTTTACAAAATACACTCATAAATTACAATCCACTTGTTTGTAGGGCTGGGCATCGGCCGGTACCCGCCCCAAAACCCATACTCATTACCCAAACCATGATTCCTGGTTACGTAAAACTTGTACCCGTACCCATCACCAATCGCCGAAGGAAAAACTGATAACCGCCCAGCTTTACTACCGGGCGGTGACGGTTATAACCATCAAACCAGGCCCAATGGCCTTTCTATTGGGCCTTCAAAAATATAAGCCCACATACAACATTTTAGAAACATATTTTACAATCTTCCAACTTCATTTTACAAACCTACCTATTTTAGAGCATTGAAACACAATTATTCCTAGAACTAATACCTCATAATAATATATTTATCGTCTTACAATTTCAAAAACACGGTTCTATAAATCATTTTTGTACAACACAAAGAGTTGAAGAACAAAAATATACAGTGTTGACTAAACTACAATCAACCTATATTACAAAAAAAAACACAAGCATTTGTACAATACAAAATTGTCTTCAAATTTCTTTTTAAAGTCCTCACTTCCTCTGTAGAAAGATTTACTCGTTATGTGTAGAGTACTGGTGTTATACATATGAAATTATGGTTAAAATATGGGCTGAATGTTGCTAGAAATGGGTCTTCACAGTATGAGCCGACACCAACAGTACATGTGCTTCAACATACTACAAGTTGCTTAGCTAAGCCCAATATATGACCGGTCGGTTCGGTTCACCACCGGTTTTCATTTAGAAAACCATGACCCGCCCAAAAGGTAGTATGTTCGGGATTTTAATGTCCGTCCCCAACCCATGACCGTCGGTTCCGGTTATTTCGATGATGGGGACGGTCGGTGACGATCGATTTTCGGTGATGGCCTGATATTTGCACAGCCCTACTTGTTTGTATGTAAATGAACTTCAAACTCAAGTTCATTTCGCTGAAGCAGTCGCTTAATCACAACAAAAGATGCTTGGGGTAGGAGCAATCACCTCACAAATGTTGGTTTCATCACAATCCAAGTCCATCTCATGTTCTTCAGGAAACCCATCTAGGCACTGCACAGCTCCCTCCCTTTTCCCTATTCAACCCAAATTTTCTCTAAATTTCTCTCTTCAGCGGCCAATTGGAGCTCAGACCCATTTCTCTCCATAGCAGCCGCTTCATCTTCTTCGGGTAAGGCTCACGAATCTCCCTTCAATTCCCTATTTTGTGTCCTCTTTTCTGTTGAAATTTTAGTTTCCATGTTTATGTATGTATGTAAAGATCTCAACTTTTCTTTGTCTGCAAACTGGATTTTGTTTCTCAGTAGCTATATGAAACTAGAATCTACCTATATTTGCTCTAATGCAAGAGATACAGAAGATTTTCCTGAAACTTGTGCTAATGGGTTCATAAACTTGTGCCTAAACATTTTATAGATTCAAATGTGCATGGTCAGTGTGGAGATTTCTGGGTTAGAATCCAGTTAAAACTGGTTGCAATTTGGGGAAGATGATCCTAATTAGCTCTAGTGTGACCAATAAATAGTAAAGTTTCATGCTTTTCACTTAGCCGCATCTGTGAATCCCTTCAATTGATGTCAAGTTCTATGGTGCTAGAACTATAAGAAAACCTAAGAATCTGCCATGACTTTATCTGGCTTTACTTGCTCAAGCATCTTGACAACCTCAGCCATTGTAGGCCTCTTGGAGGGATCGGACTCAAGGCACATCATTGCAACGCTAAAGACAGTGTTGATCTCATCAACCGGACAACCCTCCAAGCTACTGTCAAGAACGTGCTCTTCCTTCTTCTCTTCAACAACCACTCTCACCTGTTTACCGACAAAAACATCACCCGGTTACCATCGAATCAGCAAACCTAACCAAGTACTGTCAAATGATTTCGAGACTTACCCATGTCACGAGCTTTGTCCCTTCCTCGAGAAACGATTCGTCCGTCGGTTTCTTCCCCGTCAGAAGCTCTAGTAGAACTACTCCAAAGCTGTAAACATCTCCTTTAGCTGTTGCTCTTCCCGTATCAAAATATTCTGCACAATGTTTGTTTCTTGCATCAGTGAAAGTAACATTTAGGGACTAAATGTTGTTGTGTGTTGATTCTTCTACTTACCAGGAGCTAAGTATCCAAAAGTTCCGGCTACAAAAGTTGAGACGTGGGTCTTGTCCGGTTCCATCAGTGTGGCTAACCCGAAATCTGAGACTCGTGCCTCCATGTTCTGATCCAGCAAAATGTTGCTTGACTTGATATCTCTGTGGATTATATGAGGGATGCAATCGTTATGGAGGTAAGATATTCCTCTTGCAGCTCCTACTGCTATTTTGTATCTTGACGGCCAATCCAAAAGCTTCTTGTTTGGTGATCTTCCTGAACCATGTCATAATAGATAGGGTTAATTGATAACTCTTTTTCTGCCAAAAAATAACAAAAATGCTCTTGACACTAATCTAAAAAAGACTCCATAACTACAAAAAACATTTTGATAGATGTAAAAAAACGGTTGAGTAGATGTAAAAAGATCCTTAAGCAGTTATGACTATTAAAAAGACGAGAAATTGGTGTTTTTTGAGATTGGTGTCAAGGGTAGTTTAGTCATTTTGGCGGAAAAAGAGTCATCTGCAATTTTTTTCAAAAGACATAGTACACAATAGCTATATGCAATTAACCCTAATAGATATGCATAATTAATCTGAATATTAGAAACTTCTTAGATCGATTTTGAGTTCTGGGGTTTGAACATACCGTGTAGATGAGCATCTAAACTTCCATTAGGCATTAGCTCGTATACAAGGAGATTATAGTTAGGAGCAGAATAATATCCGTGAAGAGTAACAATATTTCGATGTTTAATATCACCCATAGCTTCTAATTCTCTCTCAAATCCTCGGTCTCTATCTGCACTTCCTCTGTTGAGTCTTTTCACAGCAAATGCTATGGACTCGTTTATGTTCAGCTTATAAACCGTTCCATACCCTCCAGAGCCAATGATGTCCTTGTTGCCCAGTTTCAATGTCTTCTTCAAGAACACATCGGATTTTAGTGACTGCATCATTGGAGACCTAAACATCACCATCTTTCGCCCTGTGGTAGGTAAATATTAGCAAATAGAAACAAGAAGATACAGATCACAAGAGCTAAAAGCTAAATCATACCCGAAAACCCATCTTCGAACACCCTGTGCTTTCTCTTCCAACGCCTGTATAGCAGGACTGCAATGATGATCTTTGATGTTACAAAGGCCAAGCAGCATATTGTGATGTAGAATGCTAAGAGCACCGAACTTGGCATCTGATACAGTGTAAGAATTCTGAACTGGAAACGAACATGAGCAAGTTAGTATTGCAAATAGGTACATGAAGTTACAATTTCTTCAAAAGCATAAACTTGCTTCTTCTTTTTTGATCAGCTATGCATATTGAGATCTGGGTTTCACTTATGAAGAAGGAAGAGAGCACCAAACTTGCTGATATATAGATATGTGTAATATAGAAATAGCAAATGCTCTTTTCTGATTTTGTTCATGAAAAATACTCCATTTTTGCAGAAACTGAAGTAACAAACATGCTTATAATAATCTTCATCAAGTTGAAGGAAAGAGAAGCAAATCACCTGTGGAGCTCAGATGGCAGATTCAGAACTGGAAGGAGACCAGATCAATATGAAAGAGATGGAGAAGAAGAAAGGTTGCAAAGAAGACAAGGTGAAGAAGATGACAAGTTGTATTTTAGCTGTTTGTGGGTGGGAAATGCTTTTTGGATCAAAATGTTGATCATTTCTACTTGAGACTACAATTATAGAGATGGTAGCAACTGGCATTGGCTAAGGACCCATCAACTTTTTTGTGTTTCCACACTGCTGTTGTTGTTGACATTTGATCTTATATATGGTTAGGTGAACTCGTCATGAGCATTTTGTGCATTTTCTTATTTTACTACTTACATTTTTCTTCCTATCAAGCTCATTCAAGTTTGAACTTGACATTTCTATGGTGATGTGGGCCCAATATGTTCATCAAAAAAGTGTTCATTTTTTATTGAATCAAAATAGAAAAAAATGAAGGGAGAAAAGCCAAGTGTGGTGAATCATGTGAACTTGTACCGCATGCTGTGGAGCTGTTGTCACCATAGATTCTTCACCCCTTCTATACACAAATTTAGGGTGCCATGCCAACAACAATATATTTATGTTTTTTTTAAAAAAACTAGAAGGGAAGATTTTTATTGAAATTCAAATTTTGTCATTATAATTAATGCGTAGACTAAGAGTAACAAATCCTAAGTATCCATATTATAGTCGATGACACCGACAATAATATAGGTGCATCGACGCAACATGCATGTAAAATTAATCAACTTTGTATCTTAGACAATAGAGATAATAAAGAAATAGAAAAATGAACATAAGAAACTAGAGAGGTTATGATGTTATTTTTTCTGAAACCCGTAACTGACGTAGTAAGACAATTTGGTATTACCGGCTTGCCGTCTTTAGTCGCTAGGATCATCTGAGATGCCCTTCCTTGTAGAACTTGGTTTAGATGTGGTAACAAGAACGGAGCATGCTCTGTGAGATCGTGCTTCACGGACGCTTCTAACTGAACTAAATTGCTCTAACCTCCGGAGAACATCGACTGAACAGTCCCCATCAATGCCGTCCAAAATAGTCGCTCAATCAAGACGCATAAAGATCGCTAAAACTTGACTATGCAAATCCTTGATCGGAAGACAGGGCCCGGAAAATCCATAGGAGCAAGAGAAGAGAAATGGTGGATCTGGAACGGCCCAATCGCTGTTGAAGTGGCCCGAGTTTGTATTTTTGCTCGGCCACTAGGCATAGACCATATCAGAGAGGGGTCGGAGGCGCCCTCAGGATGACAATCAGGCATTTGTGGTTGGCATGCCTCGGATGGTTATAGACAAAGCAGAACATGGGGGGTATTCATATTGTAAGTGAATGCAAACCCGGTGATGGAACTCCCACAACTTGAGGATCATCGTCCCCTTGAGTGGGCGACTGAGGTGCATCCAAAACCGAACTTGGAGCGAGGCTCCTAATAGATCCAAAACTGAACCATAATAAATGTATAATCGTACAACGAACGAATTCATAGAGTATAACAGATATAGAAATAAATATAAATACATAACCATTTTTTTATGTGAAAGATCAAATGTATAATCAACGATCATATATTTATTAGATATAAATAACATATATAAATAAGTATAAAGTATAAATAAATTTCATGGTTATCGTTAATATACTTGATTAACTTATTATATGTTTTCTATGTACAGTTTACTTGTTACATTACAGATACGAGGGATGCTCATTGTCTATGAGATACAAGGACACATTTTTCTAAATTTATAGGAGTTCACTTCTTATGTTATATGTTGTATATGATTGTTACTCAATACAAAATATTTTATTATTTTTATTAGTAAAATAGTATTATAATTTTTTTCTAGAGGTTGGAAAGGGATGACAGAATGGGTTCAGCTACAGAAGCTCAACTGTACAAATCGGAGCATTGGCATTCAAAACGCAACCTCAAATCAAAAATAGGTTCGAAACACACCTCGTCCACAACCAACAATCAGACCCTAACAATGAGAATAACCTCTAACCCAAGAAGGTCAACACAATCAATAACACAAAACAAATAAACATAAAAAAAGTCTAGAACTCGAGTTTTACAACTCAGATTTTTCAATCATGAAGCTCAAAGAAGATTACCGCCCACCACACAAGAGACCTCAAGCCTTACCTGAGCTTGAAGAAAACACTGAATCTCATCGGGGCCCCAACTCAGAGAATTGAAGGTCACCAATACGTCGACGGTCAACATCGTTGAACGGTAGAGATAGACCGATGATAAAAACCTTGAAACTCAAAGCCCAAAGATATAGAAGCCTTTCGATTTCCAATAGAAGCTCATAGACCAATAACTACCTGCTAGAGGCCACACCTAAACTAACCAACGGGCCCCCACCAACTAAAGGTGGGGAACACAGAGAAAATCGAACAATACTAAATCTAGAGAATGAGCAGATCTCCACAAGCAACGAATAAAGTAAGGGGAGAGGCAAGATCCTTACCATCTGCAACGACGAGTGACGAGACTAGATTCACAATGAATCGATGACCCGAAGGTCAAGAAACGCTTCCCACGATAGACCTGAAACGAGTCGCCAGAGAGGAAGCAGAGAACCCCAAAACCAACCGAAGAGCGTCGAAAAAACCAGCACAATCCCGCTACACCTAAAGAGAAAACCAGCACCACTACGCTCCGATCAAGCCACCCATAGTCAACCACCGACGGAGTAGATGAAGTGCTGAGGGCCAACCCCCAAGAAACCAGTAAACAACGAGACCTGAACCAGTCGAAGTCCATCCCCAGTGAAACAAGATCAGAGACTACCTTGTCCCTGGCAAGAAACCGACCGGGAGAGGGTCCCAGTGCAAGAAACAGGACACTAAAGACCTTCCCACCACAACGTTGCTAGAGTAGCAACAACAGGAGCCAAAGGCAGATCAATGAGCCCCGGACCAGAGTAGTCTCACCACAAACACGAACAAAACCCGGGTCCGTACGACACCATTAGAGTCGGTCACCACTCTCACCAGAGACCCGACAAAAGCAACCTCTAAAATCTCATATCTATTCAAACATTGGCGGATTTGTCCACCCCAAAGTGTCACTGTCACGCCCCAAATCCGGTTTTGGCCGGACTTGAGACGCGACTTGAAATAAAAGAGATAAAGGTGGTAAAACAATAATAAACTCCTTTAAAGCTGAAACGAATTCCAAGATATTCCTCAATTAATTCGATCTAAACTTCAAATATAGTGTCAAAACTGGATAAGTAACAAAATGTAAATAAAGTTCAGCAAAGTGGACCAACACAACTCTAATACAACCCTCAAGACATCCAAAAGCTCCCGAGCCTCGAATTTCCCAGATATTAAGTACACCTGTACACACAATAAATAAACAAATAGGGGTGAGCTTACGCTCAATAGGGAAAATCGTAAACAACTTTAACCTCCAATTATAATAATAAAACTGCTTTAGTTCGATGTCACAAGTGCTTAAAACCCTTAGACCAAAAACTATAATAAACGAATAAAACGCAACGAGAATAATAGCGTATTCTCAAGGATATCGATAGCTTCCCAGAGGACACATAGAGAACATTATAATAAAATAGAAACCATCACAACTGGAAACTATAAACACGATTAAACAATGGAAAGCTATGGAATTAGAGTAGTGAAATAGTGTCGCTTTTTCAACGATAACAGTGACTTAAAAGATTCCATGAAAATACGATAACGAATCAAGACTCATTAAAATGGGAGCAATTAATATCACGCCAACCACTCGCTTTCTCAAGCCTCCGATCCATGGATAGATTCTGGGATCACATCGGTTCCCATATTCCGATCCACCAGAGTATCCATATCATATCAGATTTTCCCTCAGTTCAGAGGAAGCACATGCGTCGGGGCACCGGAAACAATCCCAAATGGGCGCTTATCATCGGGATTCCCAGAAATGCCTCCAAAGGACCTTATGTCATAGGGAACCAAGGTGGTGCTCCACTAGGACGCACGCCCTTGGGTGAAACCTCAGTAACCATCTCTCATGAAATAATCCACTCAATATCCCGCAGGATCTGCCGAGCCCTCAGGCTCCTCTCATCACTCAATATCCCGCAGGATCTGCCAATAATCAATAGATATCCCGTAGGATCTGCCAATAATCAATAAATATCCCGCATGATTTGCCAATAACCAATTCTCGTAATATCCAGTAACCAATGCCCTCAAGCTCCAATACTCAGTCAATATTTCACTGTATCTGTCCAACTCCAACCACCACAACGGCACCGGATTACCCCCCCCCCCCCCCCCCCCCCCGGTGTAGTACCGAACCAAACAACAACCAAACAAACAAGCATACATTTCAAGGATAAGAATAAAGTAACAAGCATTACCATTCAAGAATAAGAATAAGGAGAGCATACAATAATACGTCCATCGACCAACTCTCATCGAATCACACTTTCACCACAACACACCAAAGACGCTCACTTAATCCTCAATCTTAGAAGTACACACGTTCATCAATACATACTACACGTGATTCATACCCACAATTACCCTTACCGTATACTTACCTGTCACGAACCAGCGGTACATCGATCACCTGATTGTACCCCGTGGCACAACCAGTCATACACAATCACTCAATCAACCAAGTAAGCATTCAACCAATCAACAATCATGTGAATGATCAATTAAGTATTCAATCGTGCACGCTAATCTAGTTTCATTAGACTCTTATGTGATCCTAATAACTAGCAACCAAGCATGTGAACCTAGCACACAACTAATCCGAGAGCTCTTCACAACCTCTCTACCAGTAAATCAATTCCCAAGTATTGAAAGCAAGCTTCACCAATCGTCATTATCCTAAGCATGCATACTAGACTCATCCATTTATTTGTAATTGAAATACGATTATTCTAGTTATTCGCATCCTATAGGCAATTCTAGGACCTTTCCGATTTTATTATCCTATCATGCATACTAAGCGTTAATTAAGAAATTAAGACTTTCCCTACCTTGCGGTCTTCCTCTAATAAAACTCTGATGAAACGCTCGAGTGGTCACGACTCCGTTCTTCACACGGGTTCCGGCGTGATCTTCGTTCTTCTAGCTCGGGTCCAAGCCCTTGATCTCGGGCGAAGTCCCGTCTAGAATTGACAAATAAAACGTCCGAATCAAAACCAGTAAAAGTCCGAAGGTCCACTGATTTAACCAAAAAGTCCTTTAAGATCTCACCTTTAATTAATTAAATCCATTAATTAAATCTGTTTTAAAAATATTTTCTGTCAAACCGGGTTGACCCGGATCCAGACCCTGACCCGGACCTGACCCGGACCTAACCCGAACCCAGACCCAGACTTAGACCCGGTCCGAGCCCGAAGCCCATATCAAATCCAGCCTGAGGTCTGCCTCGTTCAGGCCCAGGCCCAGGCCCAAGGCCCAGGCTCGTCCAGTTCTGGCCCAGAAAGCTCCAGCCCAAACACGCTTGGTCCAGTCTGCTCAGGCTTGAGACCGAGCCGGTGACGGCTCCGGCGAGTCAGAACGACTCCGACCACCGCCCGTGGCACCAGAAGGAATCGGAATCGAAGTGGAAGGAGTGGAGGAGCGGCGTCAGGACACATCTACGCCGTGGTTGTGCCGGGAGGGGCTCGAGCGCGTCCAAGCTCGCCTCGTTCTCAGATCTGGAGCTCACGCAGTCTCCGGCGACGGTCCCAGCCACACCCGCTCGAATCGAGCTCGGAATCCTCGCGATTCCAGGTGAGTCGAGCCGGGGAAGAGGGAAAAAGGTGAGGGAAGACGCGTTGCTGGCCCGAAGAGACGAACCCGAAGCGAGGGTTCTCCGGTGCTGGTTCGACGTCGGCGAGTCCGGCATCGAGAGCTGAGACGAAGGGGAAGATGGGTTTTCTGGAGTTGGGTTTTCACGGTGAGGGACAGAAGGAGGGGAAGCGAGAGAGGTGGAGGTCGTCGGAGAGGAGAAGACGTCGGTGATGGTCCGACATCGCGAGGAGGACGAGTGCGAGAGAGAGAGCTCGCCTCCTCGGTTCGCGTGCGTAGATCTGGCACCGAAACGATGCGTTTCGCCCCTTTTATTGTTAGGGTTTCGACGCTGGGCCGACCAGCGTGGGCCGCGCGCGAGGGGATTGGGCCGTGGATGGTTCGGCCCAAACGGTTGATCTGCCCTGGTCCAGTTTCATGTCCAGCCCCCTTTTGCTCTTCTATTTTTTTTTTTTGATTTTCTTGTTTTCAAAAAAAAACCCGTTTGCAATTTCATACCCCAAAGTTCGATGATTCAAAATATTACCCTTAAGTAATAAGTGGAGTTTTACAGTCAGCGAGAGAAAAACATCAGTTTTTCGGTCGGAGGAGCACGAAACACCTAGACCACTGAGCAAATAAGAAGCACTAGAAATCTCGTCATATAAATGTCAGATATGGAAAATCAAGGGTTAGCTCGACCTCAGACCAGAGCGAACCGAGGAGCACCAACCCCAAACGCGCCACTACATGCAAGCTTCTTCGGATGGAAGAGAAGACCCGAGCATCGTCGTCGAGCGTTGAGCGTAGAGGGAGAGAAACGTAAAAGAAGGTCGGAGTCGTGATAAGAAAGAGAGCGGGATGAGAAGAAGAAGGAGGGGGAAAAAGAATGTCGCCGTCGACGACGTCCACGGCCGAAAACCGTGGCACTTCGGACGAGGAAGAGATTAAGAGAGAGAGGGGTTGAGTGGCGATTATGTTTTCCTCCCGACGTACTCTTAAAATATTTTACCTCTGGTACTTTTGTTTGCTCAATCTTCTTGAAATTATTGTGTTAGTTCTATATTCATCTCACAACAGAGTCATTACGTTATTATTTGTCTACCAGAGCTATTATTTACATTAAGCTAAATAATTTATAATTTTACTCAAGCTAGTGTACGTATGAGTAAGGTTCTAAAAGTTGTTAGGCGCTAGTTAGACGACTATGACTTTTGAGGATTAATCGGAGACTAAACGAGTACTAATCAGATTTGTATTTTTTATTTTTAATTTTTTAATAGATATAATACTATATATATATATAAACAAAATATGAATTTCTTCATATTAAAAATGGTACAAAGTATTTAAAATACGTAAAAAATAATATCAAACAACTTAGGAGTGCATCACTTAATATCACCAACACCAAACAACTCTGTACAACCATCTAATTATTTTAATTTAGTCATTATAATATACAATATTGTTCTAGACGCCTAATCAGATCGGCTAGATATAAAATGGGGCCTAGGCCACTTAAACCGCCTTTAGTCAGAATTTTTAGAACAATGCGTGTGAGTGACAAATATATTTCAGAAATGACTCATTTATGCTCCGCGACTTATTTTGAAGGCAAGAAAAATAATATAGAAATTACAAGACTAAAACCCAATAATAATTCCCATTCCAACTAAAAATGAATCACAGAGTTTGCAGCACCGACAAGGACTCCTTTTTAAGGCAAAAGATTATCAAAACTATAAAATCAAAATCCAATAATAATTCCCATTCCAACTAAAAATGAATCACAGAGTTTGCAGCACCTACTAGGACCCCTTTTTTTAAGGCAAAAAATTATCAAAACTATAAAATTAAAATCCAATAATAATTCCCATTCCAATTAAAATTAACACCAAGACCTCCATGCAACGCATGCAAAATAAACTCATTCATACAAACAAATGAGTTGGCAACACTATTTCAAAAAGAATATAAAAAAAAGTGGGCAACACCAAATAAATGTCAAATTAAATCAAATACTTCACATATTTTCCCAGGTGAATACATTTGTGAGTGATGAATATATACCTCATAAATGACTCATTTACATCCATGGACTCATTTTCAAACAAAAATACATATGAAAATAGAATCCAATAATAATTCCATTCCAATTATAAATTCAATCAAACAATTTGCATCACCAAGACCTCTATATAAAGGAGCAGCCAATGCTTCACATTTCACAACCCCTTCCATTTCTCAGTGCAAATTAATCAAGGGCATTTTGGTCTCAATTCCAAGATGAGAACCTTTTCTGACAACTCCCTGGCTGATATCACCTTTGTGCTTGCCCTACTAGGGTTTGCTTTTCTCCATGGTTTGTCCAATAATCTTCCAATTTGTTTTGTGCACCTTAAAGCGTTGTATCTTTATTTTCTCCATTTTCATTCGAAAACAGACCGAGAGCCTATTTATATTTAGGGTTATTTTCATCTCACTGTTCTAATCATGTGGGTTTTTTCATCTTACTACTCTAACTATTTTTTATGGCACCTCACTACCCTAGAATACATTTTTTTCACTTTCATACCGCCGTCAATTTTCCATTTATTTTTGGATGAAAACACTTAAAAAGTCCATAATACCCCTCACTAACAATCAAATTTTCAAAAGCATGCCAATGATTTTCAAATTTTCTTTTAAAAAATCAGTTATAATGTCACAAAAATGCATTATAGGGTAGTGAGGTGCCACAAAAACTGCATTTTAGGGTAGTGAGGTGCCACAAAAACTGCATTTTAGGGTAGTGAGGTGCCACAAAAAAATAGTTAGGCTATGAAAGTGAAAAAAAAATACATTCTAGGGTAGTGAGGTGCCACAAAAAATAGTTAGGGTAGTGAGATAAAAAAAACCCAAATAGTTAGGGTAGTGAGATGAAAATAACCCTTATATTTGTAACGAGATTGTATTGATAAGGGATGATTGTATATATCTGCGGTAAACTATATATGTTTGGAAAAAATTACAATGAATTATCTTATTGTAAAACACATAAAACTCACTGATTTTTTTTTTTGTTTGTTGCAATTATCCCTATTGTTAACGATGTTTTTAACTATTTTTATAACTGTTATGACTCAGGAATGCATCAAGTACAAGGTTGTACAAAAGAAGATATTCATATATCTCAAGAGCAGCATGAGAAGCTAAAGAGTGGAGTGCCAACGTTTCGTGTATACATAGGGAATGACTGTAACACGAGTATGTCTCAAATACACTTGACATGTGGAAGATTTTCCTCGCAGTTATCTATAGACCCGAGGCTTTTCCGGCGGGTCGCCGAGAACGATTGCCTTGTCTACGACGGGATGCCATATCCCGCCGGCGACATGATGTCCTTTATTTATGCTGCGTATACGCAGTACCCTCTGGCTGTTGCTTCTTTTCAGTAGAATCTTGGTGTTTCTTTCGTTGTTTTGTTCTAAATAATTTGGTTTTCCTACTTTTAATGTAATTGAATTTTGTATGTTTTAGAGAGAATAATGAATGAGTGTTTTGTTAATTTCTAGTGGATATTTGCAAAAGAAAAAGAGTCTAGTGACACAATATATTTGGAGTTCTATATATAATATTTTTTTTAAGACACGATTATATTTATGTAGACAACCGAATCAAGAACAACGAAAATAATAAAGATAATAGCAATATACTAACAATCAAATCAATAGGTTGTTTGTATTGTAGGATGTCCGAGTCCAGTACAAGGCAGTTTGCTTAAGACAAAATTGTCTTCTCTACGATACTGAAAGTTGGAATGGGCAAATGTCTCCCAAGATAAAACGGACCTAAACCACTAGTGAGTACTTCAACTAGTGGAGTCTGGCGACCTAAAATCGATTTACACTCAAATTGTAGAATGTCAGAGGAGAAGAAGAATCGAAATGAACTGATTATTTATGTCTCCACAACACCCTTTAAATAGTAGACAATGTGATCATTCGGAAAGATTACGACTCTTTAAGCAAGGGTCATGTCTGTTCAAAACTTGACTAGGTACAAGATAATGAATCTTGACATAATGTTGGAAGTACTATTGGATCGAGGATTTGTGTCGGAGCACCTACGGTAGATTGGCCAGACCTCCATCTCGTAAACATGGGAATATCGACATCGGATCATCTCCAAATCCTCCTTGATTCCCATAAGCGAGCCCTAGTCCGTTCACCCTGACCATTTCATTTTGAGAATTTTTGTGTTGAGGATTCAAGTTGCGGAGACCTCATATAAGAACTGTAAAGTCCCATATCGAACCCGTCGATATTAAATATGACTTCATAGGCAAACACGACAGTCTAATGGGCGATTAGATTTCTATTGCTTATAACGGATCTTCGCAGCCTGTGCAGTTAAAAAATACTACACTAGTACTCATTTCGAAAGTACCCAACCTAACCAGCCTCAATGACCTTCACCCAATAGCACTTTGCAATGTCATATTCAATATTCTATCCAAAATGGTTGCCAACAAACTTAAGCCGCTCCTCCACATCATTATTTTGGATACTTAAGACACATATATCCAAAGACGTTCAATATAGGATAACATACTGCTCTTATTTGAAACTCTCCGCGTTATGGAGAGTATATGTACCGGTAAGGAGTGTCTAGTGGCCCTCAAACTCGACATGAGCTAGGCTTATGATAGGGTGGACGGGAACTTCATGTGGGGCATGATGCGAGCTTACAATTCAAGGAAGCTTAGATACCCATTCTCTGAACCCGCACCTATTTGATAACATATAGCATCGTCGTTGGAAGGCGGAAACACGAATTCGTTCGTCCAAGGAGAGGTATCTGACAGGGGGATAAACTTTCCACATGCCTCATTCTTTTCTGCATAAAGACCTACCCATAATATTACAAAAGACGGAGGGTAAGACATCCTTTAACGATATTAGGATTTCCCACCCGGCCCCACCACATGACCACCTCTTATTTGCAGACGATTCTTATATATACTACATAGCTCCACATATTGAGATTCGATATCTACAAAACCATATTTGTTAGTTTAAGAAGGCGTCGGGCCAAGTTATTAACCTCCACAAATCATTTCTGTTTTGTAGTCCCAATACCTCTTTAACAGCTCGAGCGGAAGGCACACGCCTTCTTGGGATTCAGAAACTCGAGTTAGCCTCGCCTTACTTCGGGTATCGAATTTGGGAGGGAGAAGCAAAATAACATGCCTCAATTTGTTTGGTTCAAAGTTGAGATGGGAAGATGCTCAACGCGGTTGGAAAGGAGGTAAGGGTGATATAAGTTCTCCAATCCATCCTTACTTATGAGATGAGTGTTTTTCAGTTGCCTCAAGGCCTGCTCAATCGCTTCAACGTGGAACTTTCTGAATTCTGGTGGATGACCTCAAGAGCTACCACTCTATCATCTAACAATTATGGAAGATTATTAGTAGACCAAAAGAATTTGTGGACTTGACTTCAGGAACATGAAAGATTTCAAATCGGTGATTATGCATATCGGTCGATGGGTATAGGACGATGAAATTATGAGGGACATTTTCAACCCCATAAATGTCATAAAATCATGACTTCCCCAATCGGTGCATCGATAAGCACGGATACGTGGTACGTGCTTGTGTTGAGCGGACTCTTGGCGAGGCCCGTCCAATGTTCATTCGGGGTGCCTCATGTGGACTCTCGAGTTGTTGTCGAAACTTCGCAACTTCATCTGGCATACGTGCTCGTGTTGCTTCCAAGTAACCACATGCCTAAAAGATATGAGAGTAGATATTACAGTCTCTTGCGTCCTTTGTCCTTTTGGGAGGAGACAGAAATTTACTTACTCGTGACATGTCCGTTCGTTACAGAATGTTGGTAAAAGAACGAACTCTTGCGACCGACTCAAATATACGATTAAGAATCTTGATGGCATGATCATGCGTAGCTAAGGTTTTCTCACCTGGATGACGGATACGGGTGACCTTTTCCACGTATATTTTATCCGTCAGCCTAGTGACAACTTGGCTGACGGATAAGGCGTCTGTGGCCAAAGTTTAGTCACTTGGCTGACGGATGTCTGCATCCGTGGCTAAAGTGCCAAAACTTTAGTGATAGATCTTTTTTATCCGTGTGCCAAGTGATTTTTTGCAGTAGTGTGACATTCTCATAATTTGAGTCCTTAAGAACACCATTTCATCTTGGGAAAATGTCGAATCCTAATTGTTTTAGAAAAGTCATTCGCAAGTCCTAACTACGCTCTACCTTTTGTTATAAATCCTAACACAAATGTGTTTTTTTTACAAAACTTGTAAAATGACACAAAAAAGTGGTATAATGTTCGCATTCGATGGTTTTGCCTCTTACTGTTTGTATAATTGTCGTTTATCAATGTACTACAAGAGGTAGTGGTATAAATTTACAAAAAAAAAACATTTTCTTGTGTCATTTTTATGTTTTTGTAAAAAAAAAAACCATTTTTGTGTTAGGATTTGTGACAAAAGATAGAGTGTAATTAAAATATGCGAACAATCTTTTTGAGACAGTTAGAATTCGACGTTATAATACACCAAATATTTCATTGGTTCCTGTGTATTATAGTTGATTATCATGGTATCATAAATGATAGGGTTAATTGTTGAAACTTACCCTTATGTATTGGTTACGAACACTATGCTACCCTCCTTTTCAAAATGATATTTGCGGTACCTTATCTATTGGTCACGCGATTACGTTAGGAAAAATAGACGGTAAAATGCTGTTTTTTCCATTCCGTTAGTCATATGACCTCAAGTGTCATATAATTGATGGTAAAATGACGTTTTTTCCCTTAAGTATCTGACCTCTATATATTTTATAAGTAACAACAACGAGAGTGCAATGATAATGTTCCTTATAAAATGTATAAAAGTCAAATAATGAAGGAAAAAACGTCATTTTACTATCCATTATGACACTTGAGGTCATATGACTAACAGAATGGAAAAAACGGCATTTTACCGTCTATTTTTCCTAACGTAATCACGTGACCAATAGATAAGGTACTGCAAATATCATTTTGAAAAGGAGGGTACACTACTGCAGAAATCGACTTAGGAGACGGATAAAATGGATCTGTCACCTAAGTTTGGCACTTAGGTGACGGATACAGCAATCCGTCAGCCAAATGGTGAAACTAAGGTCACGGATCTTGTATCCGTCACCCAAGTGGACCACCTGGCCGACGCATAGCTAGATCCGTCACCCAAGTGAGATAAGGTAACTACTATCCGTCACCCAAGTGAGAAAACTTTAGCCACGCATGCTGGATCCGTCACCCAAGTGAGAAAAGTTTAGCCACGCATGCTGGATCCGTCTCCCAAGTGAGAAAACTTTAGCCACGCATGCTCTATCCGTCACCCAAGTGGGTTGACTATTTTACAAAAAAAAATTGACCACAATATTCAAGATGAATTAACCGTTCGATGATAGTTTTTTTTACATACGTATACTAGTTTGGATAGTACATACGAGATGAGCGGTCTTGATTATATAATATGCGAGAGACCGACACGTATTGATTTAAATCGCCAATTCCACTATGTGCATGAACATATTTAGCCTTACGGTAGTATAACGTATGACGTTGTCTCGTTCATTTTTTGTATGTGATATGTATGAGTACTATACGATCTTATGTTGTATATGAGGCATGCTAAGTACTTATATCGTTCAATTATCAATACTACGATAGTCGGGAAAAATGACGGGTTTTGGGGTTTTGGTCAATGTAAGTCAACTTCTGCTGGCCGACGGATGCATATATCCATCGGCCAGCTTTTTCATCGACGGATGCATATATCCATCATTCAATATATATATAATTATTTCCACTATTTTAATTTTATCTTTGAACTTGGGCATCAAATTGAAACCCGACATTGAGCGACCGGTGTCCATAATTCACAAGTTTATAATCATTAGATTGATATTGTTGTAAAAAAAGTTATATAATGTATTTGATCACAAAAAAAACAATATTTTGTACTTCGAATCGAGAAAACGATCAAGAAAATTTGTGTTATCCTTGTCTTAGTATTATATAAAGGGTAAATTACCTACCCCTAACTTTTTTTAACTGATACCTATCCCGATGTGTAGTTATATGACAAATAGCTCATTTTTCTATTAACTTTTTTTCTAAAATGACGAAAATACCCTCAACCACACTTCAATAATTGTTTTTAAAAAATTATTTAAAAAATCACTTTTGTTATATATATATATACTTACTTAATCACTTCAGTTTTATTTATAAAAAAATATTTAAAAAATCACTAAGGGCGTTTTCGTCATTTTAGAAAAAAGTTAACAGAGAAAAAGGGTCTATTTGTCATATAACTAAACATCTGGGTAGGTATCAGTTAAAAAAAAGTTGTGGATATGTATTAGATAAACGTGATAAGTTAAGGGTACATATTTGTAATTTATCCTTATATAAATATAAACAATGTAGCGCACATGAAAAAATTAACTTGCTATAAATAATTAGTTGACAATAGGTACTAAGTACGTTGATAACAAAAACTATTTAATTTAATTATATAAAGCTATTGAATTTAATTATATAAAGCTATATATAATCAGTTAAAAGTGTATATATATTTTCTAATCATACATACAACACAAAAACTCCTTACCTGAGTTGGTAAAAGGCACAGCCTTTGGTGCCATGAGGTCAGGGGTTTGAACCCCATGGTGTGCTCGGGCTGGCGGAGCGGTGTGGCGGGTCGGGCGGGTCTGGACGCGCGCGTGGCGGTGACGTGGTGGGTGACGTGGCGGACGCTGGTTAGATTGATATTTTTTATAATCTATTATTACACTTGGGTGACGGATACACTTGGCTGACGGATTGGATCCGTGGCTAGAGTGACAACCTTGGGTGACGGATACACTTGGCTGACGGATTGGATCCGTGGGTAGAGTGAAAACCTTGGGTGACGGATTGGATCCGTCACCTAAGTTATTAATCTATTATTACACTTGGGTAACGGATACACTTGGCTGACGGATTGGATCTGTGGCTAGAGTGACAACCTTGGGTGACGGATACACTTGGCTGACGGATTGGATCCGTGGCTAGAGTGAAAACCTTGGGTGACGGATACACTTAGGTGACAGATTGGATCCGTCACCTAAGTTTTTACCCTACCGATGGATGCGTACATCTGTCGGCCAAATACTTGGCCGACGAGATTTGGCCGACGGATGCATCCGTCACCTAAGAACTTGGGAGACGGATATGTCCTCTTAGGTGACGGATCCAATCCGTCTCCCAAGTACTGATTTGCAGTAGTGGTAGCATAGTGTTCGTGACCAATACATAAGAGTAAGTTTCAAAAATTAATCCTAAATGATATACCAGTTTAATCACAGGATATGGTAATTAAGAGGATGAATGTGTATTTGTTAAGTAAATTGTTAACTAGGAATGATAAAATATATTATTTAGTACATAAATCAAGGAGTATGACATCAATGTCTAGTTTTAGTCGTCCTTTTCAGGAGCCTCCAAACTATCGTTTTCGCCGCACATATCAAAACCGTCACCCAAGATTATCATGAGTTTCAAGGTCTTACTCCTAGAATCCTTTATACTTACCTCTCTCGCGCCTCCAAGTTTCAACGTTGATGTGTCTGAAAGACAGTGCATCTTTAGATGCGTTCCGCGACTACCTGCTGAGGAGAACTTCCTCTTTCTCATGCTAATTTACCACATCGTCACGGTCGTCATCATGAGCGAGTGTACGACTAACAACATAGCTGGTCCACGAGTTCTCACTGTCGAGAGTGATCGAAATTTTGTATCAAGTGCCTTTGCTGGCCCACAGGCCCCACACAATCAGGTGAGGTCTGCCAGCATCGTCGATCCAATGAGGCATCTACAGGAAAACGAAATGTTGAGAAGGAAAGACGTTCCCACATCCCCGTTAGCACCAACTAATCAATATCCCCCACCAATTGCTAAGATCCCTTATCAACTATTGCACCTCTCACAAGTAACAGGTCTCCCTAATTACATGATTAAACGATAGTTAGGCAATCTAGTTTGTACTAGGTCAAGCCGCAATTGGTTACGACGTGACTTAGAGTTCACGTATCTTGGCGATGGCCACAATTAGTAATACCGAGCTTATTTTTGTTATAATTATAGGATCAACGAGTTGGAATTTTCTACGAAAAATGTCACGCCCCAAATCCGGTTCTTGCCCGGACTCGAGGCATTACTAGGATCAAACGAATAAAAAGGCAATAACTCAACAATAACTTCCTGAAAATCTCCAATATAAAACTCAAATCCACATAACTCAATTTAAAACATAAATAACCCTCCAGGGGTGTAATAATAATCCTTCAACATAGTTTGTTCAAAACTGAAATGAAATAAAAACGAAGTCTCTACAAGACACTCACACCAAGAAGCTCCCGAGCCTCTACTCCTCAATCAAGCCTGTAATCACAACAATAAACTCGTAGGGGTGAGCTTGCGCTCAGTAGAGAAAATACATAACAAGGTGGACTTTAAACTCAATGAATTCAACAGCAAGTCAACAGATAATTCTTAACAAACACGGGTAATAGGTAATCCAGTCCATGCCGTGGCACATGAAGTCACCACCCTCCGATCCACATATGATGTGTCCTCTCGGATTTTCCCTCAAATCCAGAGGAGACGTATATCATTGAGGCGACCGGAAACAACCCCCTGAGGGCGCTTATCATCGGGATTCTCAGAAACGTCTCCAAGGGATTTTATGTCCTCGGGAACCAAGGTATTACTCCCATAGGAAGCATACACTTGGGCAATTAAAAAATAATCAGATAATAATTGAGTAACACACCCAACCGAAACACGAAGCAATTCAATCCCAACAACACCAATTCACTATCACACATAGCTCACGCATCACCGTTTCACCACAACACACAGCACACGAATCACATGATCACCACACACGAATCACACAATCACAACTTACCGTTCACTTACCAGTCACGACCCATCGGGGCATCGATCACCTGATTGCACCGCTCGGTACAACCAGTCATACTCGATGCTCCAAGCAATCATTTAAAGAAAAACAAGTAATCATTCAATTATATTCAAAGGTCAAGCACGAGTTTCATCAACCAATCACAAAAACCTTCAATCGAGCATTCAAATATGCAATTCAACTAGTTCCATTAGACTCTTTAGCCTATCCACTAAGCAACCAAACAACCAAGCATGTGATCCTAACACACAACTAATCCGAGGGCTTTGCCACGGCCACTCTACCAGTAAAACAATTCCCAAGTATTGAAAGCGAGTTACACTAGTGATTGGCATCCTAATCATTCACCACTAGACACTTCCGGTTATTAGTAATTGAAAGACAATTATTCTAGTTATTCGCATCCTATAGGCATTTCTAGGACCTTTCCAATTTTATTAGCCTATCATGCATACTAAGCATCATAAACGAGGAGTTAAGACTTTCCCTACCTCGAGGTCTTCCTCTCAACACTCTGATGATAAGCCCGGTGGTCACCACTTCGTTCTTCACTCGGGTCCCGGCGTGATCTTTTCTCCTCTAGCTCGATCCCCAAAGTCTTGGACACAAAGAAACGTTAATTAGACTCCACTTAAACAGCAAGTAAGACCCCCAAAGCCCTTCCAAAGTTCAGCTCAAAACCAAGATCAACCAAGGTGAAAAACCCTCAAAGAAACCCCCGCCCTGCTCGGCCACGGACCTGGTCACGGACCCGTGACGCCAACCCTCATGGTTACCGCCACGGAGCCGTGACGAGTGCTGTCACGGCTCCGTCACAGATCCGTGGCGCACCAGGGCAGTTTCGCCCTTCTTCAACCTCCAGCTCATTTTCTCCGAAAAACCACCTTCAAACCCCAAATTTTACCCCTTCCAACTACCAAAACAGTCAAAATCCTTCAATACTCCTCTACCCATGGTAGGAATCAACAAATAAGAAAGTTTCTAATGATTCATCAAATCAAAACCAACTTAAAAGCTCCAACAAACTAAGGATTTCTCACAAAAACCCAACAAGGCTTCTTATCAACCACATCTCACACCATTTCTACTCAAACCCCAACAACATCTAGCAATTTCACCCAAACCCCATGAAAAGAGATGAAGGGAAATGAGGATTAGAGAGTTCCATTACCTCTAGAAGAGTGAGATGAAGAAGATGGTAAGGATTTTGAGAAGGGATGGCTAGAGGAAGACTTCAAGTGGCCTCATTTTCCTTGTTTCTTCTTCAAAGCTCCATGGGAGCTCCTCTTTCTTGCTCCTCCTCCAATTTTCGGCTACACCAAGTAAAATAGGTTGGTATTGCTTTTCCAAACTCATATAATACCTAGATGTGTCAAATGACTAAAAGCCCTTGAGCTAGAATCCCTTGTAGAAGCTTTTGGGATGGTATAATGGTCCAAGACCACTCCCTTTTCTCTCTTTCAACCAAAAATGGACAAGTGTCCAAGTAGGTTATTTAGTTTTCCAAAATAATTTCCAGCACAATAAAATAATGCTTTTAGTCGATAAAAAGTCTCGTTTTGACCAAAATTGATTTCCTCCAACATTATACTCAAACGAAAGGAATTTATCCCCTTAAGCCAACCGTGATGATGGCTAAGTCGTTTGGGTTCCAGAAAAGTCCCGAGTGACTTCTTGAGCCATCGGTTGACTTTCCGGTAGCAAGTCAAACTTGCTTGAAAGGCCACCGGTTCGACCGAGAGCAGGTCTTACAAAAAATATTCATACGCACACCTTAATTTTTATGTTTTTTTCTATTTGAATAAATAAAATGACTCTCTTTTGCTAAAAAAAAGAATATGACATCATTTTAATTTTTAATACATTGAACCGACTATGGAAGCAATTTATTCATTTTGTTCAGGGGAAAAACAGCTAGAAAATCAGTTTTTTGAACTACATAAATGAAAACTGACGTGGAAATCCAAATTTCCAAGCTGGCCAATCGAAAATTAAAATTTCTGCCGCGCGAGGAGTTTCAATTCAGGTTGAAACGTGGCCACCAATCATTGGATACACGAGATTACAAGCGTACGTCGCGATGCACCTGATGATGACCCGTTTTGGACGAGAAGAACCGGAACAAAGCACAAACCGTTGGGTAACCGCCGTCACCCACCAAGCTCTCATTCTCATTTTCCTCTTATTTTCTAGAGAGAGAAAGAAACAGCTCTTCTTCGCTGGTCCGTTCGTTACTTTTAGAGAGAGAGAGAGAGAGAGAAATTAGAGAGAGGACTGTGGGGTTTAGAGTTCCGATTCGTGCTTTGTGAGTAAAAGGGCCAAAATCATGGCGGAAAATGCAAAAGAGGCGTCGGAGTCGGAGTACTCGTCGCTGAAGGATTTCAGTTTGGGAGTTGATGTAAGAGACGGGTCTTTCTCGTTCTGCTTCTGGGTCTACCTCATGAAACCCACCTCACTTCCTGCTACAATCATTCGACAGGTATCAATCGCACTGCACTTTCATTTGGAACTCTGATTTGTGTGTTTGGAAAGATTACCCATGTGTCAATTTTCAAGTTTTGATGGGTTTTGGTTGTGGGTTCTTGTTCTTTTGTGAGTTTGGTGCTATGGGCAAGTGAAATTTCAATACTTTTGGGCATTGGGGGCTCTTTGAATTTTCTTGCTGGTAGTAGCTTGAAACCCATTTCTGATTTTTGTGTTTTTATGGTGTGGGTTTGGTTCATACATGTGTTTATCTGGGTCTATAGTTGTTGTTGTTGTGTTATGTGTGTGTGTTCCAGAGAATGTGCCTACTATTTACACATTGGAACATTTTCAGCCAAGGTCTTAAGGTGATCATGGCCTCAATTACATACCCTTTTAAACTATACCATTGTCTGTTGTCGTACTTTAGATTAATTGAGTTTGCTGCTTTAAGCATTTTAGGAGAATCATGCATGATTGTGTTTATCGAGCCAGTGCTTTCTGTATCCATGATTGCATCAGCTAGGATCAATGAGAGTTGCTTGGGCTATGAGCTTAGTACTTAACCTTCCAAGCTAGGATTAGCTTGAATATAGTATCTTTAATGCCGGTATCAGGAGCTTCCTTGTGTAAGGATTACACGGCTTTTAGTTCTTATACTTATAAGTACTTAACCTTCCAAACCAGGATTAGCTTGAATATAGTAGTATTTTTAGCTATGTTTCAATAGTGAGGGTGGTGGTTTTGAGTTTTCGTGATTTATTCATGATTGTTTTCCTTTACATTGCACTATAACATGTTAAGAATTCATCCTCTAAAGTGTTTCATTTTTGTCTCCTTCGCTATGATCTGGTGGATCCCACTATTCATACTTGAACCACAGGTGCACTCAGATGCTACAGACGATGCTCCTTTTCTTGTTCTGACTGAAGAGAAGAAACTGATGCTCTTGCCAGTGTGTTTCTTACACAAGGAAGCTCCTGATACCAGCAGTTCTTCTGCTGGGGCAGATGTTCCATATGCATCTTCAGAGAAAGAGCTTCCCCTGGAAAAGTGGATCCATGTTGGATGCGAGGTATGCTATTAACATTAATCGAACTTAATATCTGCTACTAGAAAGAGCTTATCTGTTTGATATTGAATAACTAGTTAATACATTGATTTTGACCATTTGCAATTCAGTGCGTGATTCATGTTCAAAATTTGGCTTGGTAAGACAGTGAGTTGTGGGTACTGTCACACAAGCATAGTTATTAAGATTAACAAATAAATTATGCACATTGTTCAAGTTCAACATGATTCCTACTTTCCTAGTCATAGTGCCAGTGGCAAATGATTTGCTTATGGTTTATGTTCTTTTGTTAGGTATCTACTGATTTTGTCCGCCTGCACATTGATGGTCAAGATGCGGGACAAAAGCTTTTAACTTCCTTGTTTGACAAAGTCTCTGATTCAAATTATTTGAGAAGATTAACTTTGGTTAGTTCGAACGGAGATAGTAAAGGTGTGCAAGGTTATGTCCATAATGTGAGGGTCATGCCTCAAATATTCTCTATAAAGGATCATTTTGTTGAGGTAAGTTGTAGCCGTTGCTCTCAAAGTCCTAATTGTCACTCATTTACTGACCCGCAAATATATTTTCTCTTTGCAGGACCCACCTCTACATCTATCAATTGATAATTCATCCGCCTCAGAGATTGAAGAAGACAAAGATGGTGTTTGGAGCATTGTTGGCGGCAAGGTTACACAACTTTATATAAATTTTTGACTTCTCAATTGCTTTTCAATGGATTATATTTACTAGCAATCAATATGATGCTTGTCTAACTGATCAAGCACTCGAACTTGAGCCCATGAGACCATGGTTGTAAAAGTCCCCGCCTGATCCGTTTAGGCCCCAAAATCTATAAGAACGTCCGACTCGCCGTCTCGCCTAGGCCCCAAAATCCGAAAACCACCCGATTCGTCGTCCGACCCAATTAGGCAAAAATTTGGGACTCTGGTTTGTGAAATTAGACATTCGAAAAAGAGATGAAAATGTGAGAGGCGATATGTGTGTAATGGTCTTAAATTTCTTGATAAAAAGAATATGACATGTGACAAAATGAGAGCATTATTTGGTTTAGTATTTTGTAATTTGATACTTTTTGTTTTTTTATATCATACAAATATAGTTTAGATTTTGAATTTTTGATTATATTTGTGTAATATATATTTATTAATAATTAAAAATATTTAAAAGTTAAATCCGCCTAGGCCCCACCTAAGCCCCGACTAGTCCCCGCCTAACGCCTAGGGGGTCCTCACCGCCCGACTAGCGCCTAGCGCCATTTACTACCTTGCATGAGACCAGGTTTAAAGTCCCAACAACGGCATCTCTGAAGCCTTGTTTCTCTCCAACTTCTGTTGGGCCTCTTTGGGCTTCTCTCTCCAACTTGGGTTGCGTCTCTTTGATCTCTCACCAACTCTTATTGTGTCATGTGGCGAAAATTGACCTCCCTTCTAAACCAAGCGGTGATCTTGAGCCCAAAACTTGATACATTAAAATGATTGTTGATAAAGAAAAAACATAATGCTCTATAACTTACTCGTTCCATCTAAAGTTACATTTGAATTTCCAGCCGCACTATTCTAATGTAAATTATTATCTCTATTCATGAAATCACAGGCATCTTGTCGCAGGAATTTTTCTGTGGATATTGTTTTATTGGATGCCCTTGGCCAGCCTCCGAACAAGGAAATCGAGGTTTGTGTTTCTCACTGTTTGCTTTATATTTGTAAGAACAAACCATTCATTTTTATTCTGTTTTTTTTCCCTAGGTTATCGCTTCACTATTGTATGCTGACACTGGGGCACCAGTTGAGAACACAGGTGATGAAGAAGCGCCACTTCTGACAACCTATGATGGAATCGAGTTTGCTTCTTATGATAGACCATGTAAAGTATTGCACGGGCGAGCCTCCTTCAGGCTCAAGATATCTCAGCTTTCGTCCAAGTGTGACAATAGACTATTCCGGATCAGGTTTGACATACCTAAGATTGGAAGCTACCCTTTCCTCGAGGCTTTTTCTCATCCAATTCGTTGTATCTCAAGAAACCGCAATACCCGACCATCTACTATTGTATGGAAAAAGTTGGGCCCAGGCAGCCACCCTCTCAATGGGCCTGGTTCAGATGATGGGTCAGTCGAGCCTCATCATAACATTGTACGGGAAGCAAAACCCAGCCCATCATCGAAGAGGATCAGATTGGGCCAAGAAAAAATATCCTCAACCAATAGGAATGATTCTACCTTGGACCGATCTGATGAGGAATGCAACTCTCGTGCCCAGACAGCTAATCGTGAGGAGGAGGACGATTCTCCTTCTGACTCGGAGAGCAATGAAGCAAGAAATTCAAGTTTCAGCAGCTTGTCTAGTAGTAAGTATCCAACTTCGGACCTGACCATTTTCAGATACTGCCTTGGAGGGTTAAGTGAGAGGTCTCTTCTGCTCAAAGAGATTGTGAATTCGGTTTCTAATGAAGAACTTTTGGAGTTTGCGCATCAGGTTTCTCTGTTTTCAGGATGCTCCCACCACCGGTAACTACTAGACTCGCTATTTCTGAAATGTATTAACCTCAACAAGCATATAATAACATACATTTACGATGATGTTTAAAATTTTCAAGTTCTTTGATTTCCCCTATGCTTCTCTGTTATATGGAAATGGTTACATTACGTGGCCCATATAACTTTTTTGGGTTAATTACATCTAGCTACACCTAAGTTTACACGTTTTCACCTGGCTACACCTAAGTTCCAAATTTGTTTTGCAGCTACCCTAGGTTTCAAAAAAATCACATAGCTCTTTTTTGTCAGGAAATGATGGAAATACCCGTGACCCTAACTCTAAAAGATATCCATTTTTGTCTTTTACATCTAACCAATCATTTTTTAATATATTTGATCAAAATGTTTTGGATAGTTATGGATTCTTTTTTGAGATTATATCTAATCAGAACGTGTTAGCTTAGGTGTTGCTAGGTGTGATTAAACCAACATTATATTATTATTTTGAGATCATGAATATCTCTTTCCTTCAGGCAACAGATAATAATTGCAAGAAGGTTGATAGAAGAAGGAACAAGGGTTTGGAACGTGATCTCTCAGAACAACCAACATGTTCATTGGGACAATGCTGTCTTTGAAATTGAAGAGCAATTCATGAGGATCGCTTGCTGCAATACCAGATCTCTTATGCAAGAGGTTCTCCCTCACTCTTTCTCTCCCCTTTTCCCTCCCTCTCTCTCTCTAATGTGCGAGCTTTTCAAATGTTTCAGGACCTTGAGATCTTGAGAAAGATTGCCGGTTGCAACGAGTACCTGACCCAAGAAAGCTTCGAGAGGATGTGGTGTTGGCTATACCCCGTAGCTTTCACAATATCACGAGAATGGATAAACTCATTGTGGAGGTCTACACCATTGAAGTGGATCGAAGGTTTCATCACCAAGGAAGAAGCTGAGTCATCACTTCAAGGCCCGAGGGGGCTTCAAGAACCCGGGACATTCATATTGCGCTTCCCAACTTCGAGGAGCTGGCCTCACCCAGATGCCGGGAGCTTGGTTGCAACTTATGTTGGCAGTGATTTCACTCTTCATCATAAGCTACTATTCCTAGATTACATGTACAGGTCTGTCTTCAAATCTCTCCTTCGTCTCATGTTACAGTGACACCATAAGCATCAGCTAACTTTACTTCATTGCCACATGCTTGTAGCTCAAATGCTTTGGACATGAATATGAAACCTCTGCAAGAAATGTTGCTGGCTGAACCCGAGCTTTCTAAATTGGGAAGGCAAGTTCTATCATATTTGTCCATCCTGTGAATTGAATTGAATTGAATCGAATCACATTCTTATGAACACATTGTTACTTTCTTGCTTGAAAATGCAGGATAATGAGAAGTCACTGAGTTTGGAGACATAAATGGAATCTTTCTTGGCAGACTGGTTTTGGGGTTTCAATTCTTTTGTTGTTCTTGTGCCCTTCATGTGTCTCTATGCACTTTTTCTTCTAATTTTCAGATACTATGAGGTCTTGAGAATGATATGTGAAGTCCGAAGATATAACGATAGATGATATATATCTGTAAAATTCATGAGTTCGAATTTGAGGGAATGAAAATGCTTTATAATGTGACAGTAAACTTTCTTCATCATAGAATATCCTACGATCGGTTGACCTTCTTCTCAACCGTTGGTTTTGATCTCCACACTTGGTATTTTTTCCTCCTTGGTCTCCAATTTAAACGGTTCTTGTAACGACAGGGCGCTGAAGTCGTTTTTATAAATATTAGTTTGTTATCTATTTGTTTTTTTTTTCATTTTTAAATGTACTTATTTTAATATATAGTTATATTTATCAAAAATATATATCGCTAATTTTTTTTTCCTTTCTAATTCATTTTACAGAATGATATTAATTTTAAATTTAATAATTTTTATTTTTATTTTAAATATATAATTATTTTTCAAAATTATTTATAATATTCATTTTAACTTTTAAAATTATTATTTTCCAATTTTAATTTTTTTTCATATTTAACTTTTTTGATATGTTTTAATTAATTACTAATTGAAGATATATTTATTTAGGTTTAATTTATTTTAATTAATGAATAATTAAAATATATTTATTAAGTTTTTCTTAACATATAATGGAATTTTATTGAATTATAAAAGGCTCACAGACACAAGACTAAATAAAGAACAATATAGAAGAAAAAAACATCAGAACTAAAGAAATAAATGGGTGAGACTGAAGTCATGATTTGTAGGTACCGGACGCAAACCCTATTCAGAGATAAAATAATAGTGGATAAAATTCGTCCTAGTGGCTACACAGTTGTAGCTCGTAGTACTCATTATCTAACTCAGCCTGAAATTGCCCGTGCCCTGAGAGATCCGGGGCGTTTGAGGGGATAACAGGCAACTGGAGAGAACTTCAGGTAATGGGGGAAAGGGGTCATCGGACTTACACCGACGCTGGCAGGGCGAGGCGTGTATCCCCATACACTCCCCGATGCTCGGTGGTCCAATCATCATCTTAGGCGGGGTCGTTGAGGACTCCCGCCTAGGAGATTCCCGTATAAGTCGATGCCCTAGCTAGTGGCACGTCCAGATACTAAGAACACACACGAATCTTCTCTTGGTTAGGCATGAGATCTTATGTCGCACACGCTTCACTCGACCATACAACTTCCGGGATGTGAGGTAGTGGTACTGAGTAGAGGCACACGTGTTTCTAGTATCACGGACGTGCTGCTATGGTAGGTAGGACATCTTGGGTTGTGATTCCGTTCATCCGTGCCAGCAGGGAGCCATCTCTTGGTCGACCAGGAGATAATTTGGGAAGCCCTCAGCATTTCTCGGGGATTTGGAGCGTCCGAAAGTAGTGGGGATAGTTGGTGGCCGACAAGGTCATTCTAGCATCTAATGGAGGTGTCCCCGATTCCGAGACGCTCTTCCGATGAGGCCATCATGGCTAGTTTTGGAAGGATTTTTCGGGTGGAAGAATGGTGGACTGTGTAGGGTGGTCAGGCCGAAGGTCGCAAAAACGCGGTTCGCTAGTTAGCCCGTGACTCGCGCCGCGCGCTAATGGTTCGCGGGTCGTGCGATCCGCATCGCACCTCCACCCTCTCTCCACTCGACACGTGTTCATTTCGGGGAAAAAATCCGACCATTACAAACGGTCGGATATCAACGACTATTTTTTAAATTCATTTAAACCCTAAATTATAACCCTATAAATACCCTCATACCCCATTCTCAAACCACCAATTCACTCTCCGATTCTACAACGTCATTCTCCCATTCTCCAATTTTACTCTCCCATATCGAAAAATTTCCGACGGCGAAACTCAGCATTCGTATTCATCAGATGACGAATAACGTAGGGAGATCGATTTCGGATTGTCCCCCGATGACCTGGACAGCTTCCGCGACATGTTGACGCAACCGTCCGAGAACTCCGCTTTCTCTAACTATATGCAACCAGATTCCATCTCAGGTACTTTCAAACTCTTTTATTTTGTAATTTATTTTTTTGTAATTTATTTTTGTAATTTAGTCTTGTAATTTATTTTTGTAATGTAGTCTTGTGATTTATTTTTGCAATGTAGTCTTGTAATTTAGTTTTTATTTTTTTATATATTTTTTTTGTAATTTATATATGCATCCGATATAAATGTTATGTTTTAACACAGGTCCAATTCCATTCAACTCCGGTCCGAGTCAATTCCACCCTGGACAAAACTACTCGTTCCCATATCAGTACAACTCATACCCTGGTCAAAGATACTCGGGTCCACCGCAAAGCTACCCGGGTCCACCTCAACACAACCAACCACCCAACTACTATGGGTACGCAGATTACCCACCATGGCTACAACACGTGCCCGGAAACAAAATCACTCGTATGTCGTCCCAATCATTCTCTATAGGTCCTTCCCAACCATGATTGGTTCATGTGACACAAGCGAGAAAAAAATGGAGCGTCGAGGCGGAGAAGCATGTCATAAGGAAATGGCTCCAAACATCAAAACACCCGATTAGGGGCAACTCCTAACTAGGTAACACATTCTGGTGCACAATGACGAATCAGTACAACAAGGGAGGACTTCACCCGTATTTCGGGTGGAAAGCGGTGAAAACCATTGGAACACCCTCCAAAGCGCGCGTGAAGAGGTTTCTCGGTTTTCTGAAGCTCGCGAAGGCCTAGTTCATTGTGGATAAAACTATGACAACCACATGAGTGCGAAAAAGGAGATGTGGCAAAATATACCGGCCGAGCACAGGGTGAAGGGTGACCCGAATTTTTTTGACCTCGATCATTGGGTTGACTTGCTTGAGGAGGAGGAAAATTTCACCGTCGAGGAAGGCACGATCGCTCATGTACGACGACAACGGTTGGATGAGACTGGGACTTACATCTCAACCGCACCCATAGACACTGGTGAAGAGTACACACCTCTCGACGATGACTCCCAATGAGAGTGTCCAAGTTGCAATTCGACCAAGGGAGGTTCTCAAGAAAGACCCCCTTCATATACGACCGAGGGAGGTCCTTCTCGAAGATCCCCTCTTGAAAGACTGTTGGGCAAGAAGTCTTCGAAGAGGAAGGGAACGACCCTCACCGACTAAATGAGTGCCTTAGTGGACATGGAACGAGTAAAAGTCGAGACGACACGAATAGTGCTAGAAAGGGGCCGTTAATATCAGGACTTATCCAATCAATGACAACAACTCGTCGTCCAATACAATGCCTTGCAAGATAAGGACATCGCCAACTACGACGACGAGCAGGTGGCCCGACACGGTATGATGATGTCCCGATTGTGGGCACGAATGGAAGACCTTGATGATGAAATGAAATGTCTTCGACAACACCAACAACCATGATGTGTATGTTGGATTGTATGCTTCAACTTGTATTTTGTTGGGCTTGTATTAAAAAGGAACGAATACAAGTTGAAGTTTATTTTTATGTGTGTTAAAATTATTTATAATTAATTTATTTTATTATTAATTATTTATATCAAATTAATTTCAATTTTATATAACGTTTAATATTTTAATAAAGCATTTAATTAAATCAGCAAAATATCAAGGGATAATTGTCCAAAACTACCCTAAAGTTTCGTCCACAAATGAGTTGATTCACAAAGTTTTGCCCATGTTGTATGGTTACTCTGAAGTTTTTTCCACGCTTTTGTGGGTGCATTGAAGTTTTGCCCACGCTTTTGTGGGTACATTGAAGTTTGGTCCACACTTCTATTCAATCTGGGAAACAATGCCCAAAGGCCCTAGACCATCATTCTGAACATCCCTATCACGTCAAAACTAAAAAAGTCGTGGACAAAACTTCAGGGTAGCCACACAGGGTGGACGAAACTTTGTGTATCAACTCGTTTGTGGACGAAACTTTATGGTAGTTTTGGACAATTATCCCAAATATCAATTCAACATACAGTCAGAATCCAGTTACAATCCGTGCTCTTATCTAATTTGTACCACTGTAAAGCACAATTTATTTCAAAGCCTGCAAACCACTATTTTGTATAATCAATAGACGGTTTGATCATTTGATTTGATGCATTGTACATGCTCTAAAAGAAATCGAAACTATCGGCAAGCTCAGCGTGTGTGAGGCTTTATAGGCCGTTTGATCGAAAACTGATCGAGATAGACGTCCCAGATTTACCCGATGCCCATTTTTAATTTTGATTTTTTTTATTTATAAAAATCCCCTCATCAGTCATCTCCTTCGCGCGGCACGTCAAAGCAAGATCAATTGGTCAACTGCATCGAATCGAACCCTTGTAGCTCCTAGTAAGGTCGAATTTCAGAGAAAATGACAGGAATTGCAATTTCAGCTTCAGGCAATTCACTCCAACTCAAATCCCAAATCACACAACACTCACTCAACATCACAAGAAGCATCGCCACAATCTCATACCAGTTCAACCCCCAAAACCCATCAGCCAGATCAAACCCATTTCCCTCTTTCTCCATCAGATGCTCAAAATCCCAATCCGAGCCAATCCCAGAAAAACCCATCAAAAAGGGCTCACCTTTGGTGGTCGTCGGATCAGCCAATGCAGACATCTATGTGGAGATCGAGAGGCTGCCCAAGGAGGGAGAGACCATCTCAGCCAAGACCGGCCAGACCATCGCCGGCGGCAAAGGTGCCAATCAGGCTGCATGCGGTGGCAAGCTCTCTTACCCAACTTTTTTTCTGGGTCAGGTCGGTGAGGATGCTCATGGGAAGCTCATCACTCAGGCTCTAGAGAATGGTGGGGTGAAGCTTGATTATGTCAAAACTGTGGCCACTTCACCTACTGGTCATGCTGTGGTGATGCTCCAATCTGATGGGCAGAACTCTATTATCATTGTGGGTGGAGCTAACATGAATGGCTGGCCTGAGACCCTCCCTGAGAAGGACCTGGAGGTTGTCAGGACTGCTGGGATTGTGCTGCTTCAGAGAGAGATTCCTGATTCTGTTAATATCCAGATTGCCAAGGTCAGGCCTTTGATCACTTGTTTCCTTCATAGTTCATTTATAGCAGATCATAGTCATTTGGTTTGGTTCTATTTGTTTGTGGCAAATGAAAAGATGAAGATGAAACTGAACTTGAACTAATGTTTTCAGTATTGGTGGAGCTTTAGCTGTGGATGAGAAATGTGATGTCTCTGTTAGTTTATAGGTTGAATCTGCAATATATGATGTGATTGGTTACAGTGGGTGTTTATGGAGTTTCAAATTGATGTTAGAGGTTTCGAAAGGGTCCGGTCCATAGAATATACTTGCAAGAAATGGGTACATTAGTTCGAACATTAAAATACTAAACCTTGTTTAAATATTCACCTTGTGATGGTGCTAATATGAACAAACATCTCTAGGCTGCAAGGAGTGCCGGTGTGCCAGTCATCTTGGATGCTGGAGGAATGGATTCACCAGTCCCACAAGAACTGTTGAGTTCGGTTGATATTTTCAGTCCAAATGAGAGCGAACTTGCCCGCTTGACTGGAATTGAAACCAATACGTTCGATCAAATATGTCAAGCAGTTGCCAAATGTCATGCAATGGTAAGCCTTCACACCCGAACCATTCCAATCTACTTTGCAATTGACCTTTTGTTCTTGTGAAACTTGACATCACAGGGTGTGAAGCAAGTCCTTGTGAAACTTGGAGACAAAGGGTCTGCTTTGTTCATGGAAGGGGATGATCCGATTGTACAGCCTATCATATCAGCTAAAAATGTCCTTGATACAACTGGAGCCGGTGATACTTTCACTGCTGCTTTTGCTGTGTCCCTTGTTGAGGGCAAATCCCAAAAGGAGTGCCTAAGATTCGCCGGTATGTATATTGGTGCTTTCTGCTTTTCTCTGTGATTTTGTTTAAGCTTCTCATGATTCTTTCTTCTTCATGTCATTGAGTTCAGCTGCAGCAGCTTCTCTGTGTGTGCAAGTCAAAGGAGCCATCCCAAGCATGCCAAGCAGAAAAGCAGTTCTGGGTCTTCTTCAGTCTGTATGAACTCATGTTCTTGACTCTCATTCATGCACATAAATAAAAGTTTAGCGCATTGGCTTGATCCATAGTCGTTTTGGTTTAATTTGGAAATTTTGTCTGAACCGAAAGAGGTTTGAATTATATAAGGATTTGCTTTATTGTTCCATAGAAGACTGTTCTGGGCCAGCTTCAGCATCTACATTGCACTCTTTCAAGCTCTGTATAGAACCAAAGCATCTAAAACATATCATAAGCTCATGAGCTAATTCCTTACACCTAATGCATGTTTTTGAGTTGGGATAAATATACTTCCTAGCCCTGTACTTTACCTCAATTTCACGTCCTAACTGTGCTTTATCTATCGCTTCAATTTCTAACCGTGACTTTTCCAAAAAATATAAATCCTAGAATAAAGGTGAGGGTTCACATTATTTCCTAGCCCTCACCTTTATCTCATTTGCACGTCCTAACTACGGTCGACCTTCATTTTCATAACCTACCAAAAACTTATGCATTTACAATTGCATTTTAGGGGTTGGGTACTCAAACAAACGCATCCGTGAAGTCAGACGGATTTCATCATCTTTATGCTAGGATCTACGAATTTTTGAGAAATCACGGTTATGAATTGAAACGAAAGGTGAAGCGCGGTTAGGACGTGAAATTGAGGTAAAGTAAGGGGCTAGGAAGTATATTTACCTCTTTTGAGTTTTCAGCGTCAGAAATCACTTTATTACACAGATAGACCTTTGAAGTACAAAATCACAACACATATTGTGACAATGGCCAACTCCAAATGTCTAAACATAGTAGCATAGCCCCATCCCCAAGACTCTTCATTTTCCCAAGATTTTGAAAATCGCTAGGCGCTAGTCGGGCGGCTAGGACTTTTTGGGATTAATCGGAGATTAACTCAATTAATCGGGAATTAATCGGATCGGCCAACAAGGAAATGGGGCCTAAGCGGAACCTAATCGGGATTTTTAGAACATTGCATTTTCCTATCCCCAGCAGTTTTGGCAAACTCGGCGCCAAACTTGGCAAACTTAAACTGGTGTTGAAAATTCTTGTGTTGTGATTTTGGAATGGCGTTGTGGGCTCTCTCCACCTGCAAAGAAAGACGCTATAAACCCAATTATAACATAATTTCCAATCATCAGTTTGTTTCTGGGGTTTGGTTATTTCAGTCACTTCTGTAATGAAGGAAGCTAGAATTAGCAGAACATGAATTGTATAATAAAGATACAGTTAATTGTATATATGTCAAACTACCTAAACTCTTAAAAAAAATCTGCAAATAGTTCCTGTCTAGAAAAATGAGGAAAATACCCTTAACAATAATCTCAAAAACAAATACCATTTTCCCATCTTTTTAATACATCCAATCAAAATGATTTGGTTGTTGTGAAGTCCTCAAAATTAGGGTCAAGGACGTTTGCATCATTTTTTGGCAGAAAAGAGGTATGTGTAATTTTTTTTTACAGTTTAGGTAATTGGATGTAAAAGGTAAAAGATTGAAGGTATGAATGTGCAAAAGGCGTATAGTACAGAATGACTATATGCAATATACAACTATCAAAACTGGATCATAAACAATAGTCGAGAGAGAGAGTTTACCGGAGACACTCCTAATAAACTCCAGTATGAAAGCAAGGATGGAGGAGGTGGGAAATTGATGTAGTCCATATTGAAGACATTTTGACGCAACGGTTAGAGAACCCGAAAATACATTAGTGTCCGAATTTGATAAAACCTTAGTATTTTTTCGGTCGAAACGGGCTCCCGAGTGATACTCATACGCCATGATGTACGATGTTTTTCGGTCATGCGAGATCGTCTGGAGGGGTAAAACTGTACTTTTAGGAGTCCGGTTCGTTATTTTCTTTTTTGTTAGGATTTAAGGTTTCCTTTATTCGAATTAGGGCTTTGAGATTTATTTTCCTTATTGTATTAGGACATTAGGGTTTTAACTTTCTATATAAACACTTGAGAGCTTTCATTGTAATTCAGTTTTTTTATTAATAAACCCAAAAACGAGTTTCAACTCAACCTATCTCTTTCGGTATTCTTTTGAATCAACGAATTTGATAACTATCTTTCTCGGTATTCTTCGTGAATCAACGAGTTCGATAAAGAACTTTCCTTTCCGCTACGCACTGAAATGAAGTAAAATCAGACCCAACTTTTTCACCCTGAGAGTAACGGTCTGTAAATTCCCTTACAGCAACATCAAAGTAGTTGACAGCGGACTTCACAGAATTGTAGATTTTCTTGTTCAGATCCTGTAACTTTTGTTTCAAAGAATAGTAAACTCCCGAACCGACGTCTCTGGTTGATGATAACAAGGTGGGAGAGATAATCAGAAGCAGGAAGATTACAGCATTGAGGATAATCCCGATGATATCTCTTTTAAGATCTTCTGTCTCATTGCCATGGCTCTGTGATTGATCATGGCTTTGCAGTGAATCCCCAAGCTTATACAGTGACCTCAAAATCATATCATATACTTTCAACCCACCTGCAGACACAAATCCTTGTTAAGATGATTCAGCTAGAGGATTGATGTTCATGAAGTATCGATAAACTGTAAAGGGTTAATTGCAGATAGCGATTGCAAACTATACGTCTTTTACACATAACTATCCTCAACTTGAAACTTTTACGTCGAACTACCTGAATTTTCGAAAAAATGCGTAGTTTTTTTCGTCGAAATTGCTATTGATCATAATCTCAAAAAGACTTAATAACTATGCAAAACATTTTGATTAGACTGTAGAAAACAGTTGAATAGACATCAAAAGCCTTCTTAAAAGAATTGGAAAAAACTTGTGGTGTGCATAGAGAACTATACTTTTTTTTGCAAATGACACCCCTCAACTGCAAATCTACTGGCGGGATCGAAAATACACTTGTAAAAGTGCTTAATAAGGGCTCCAAATTGCAAAATACGTGTACATGAGAATTCCAAATTATAAAACACGTATAATATGAACGGCAAAATTGCCATTTCCAAGAAAATTGAAGTTGTGTGACTAATTTCCATGAAAAGTAATGGATTTCAAGACGGAAAAGAGTTGGAGCCTTGGAGGATGTCATTTGCAAAGCAAAAAAGGTTCACCGATAGTATTTATAAAACGTGTATAGTTCACCGTAAGTTTTTGCAATTATCTCAAGTCATCAAGAGATTAAAATGAGACAAGAAGAAAAGACCTGGTACATTCCTGACTTTCTTCCTAATTACTTCAGAGCTGACATCTTTGACAGTCTTGACGAAAGCCTTGACTCGTTCGTCTTGCACGTAGTTCTTCAGTAGCCTATCAACTTCAGCAGCAGCTGAAGGAACACAGCCCCAAAGTCCCAATCTCTGAGTTTCAGCATGAACATCATCATCGCCATCCTCGGCGTTCTTCTCTACAGTTACAGGATCACATATCTTCTGTGTCGATGAATCTTCCTTGTCCATGTCGGTAGCATTTACAGAAACTTTTCTGGCTCCTGTGTCCATCTCATTCCCCTCATTGTCAAAGTTATTGATCGAATCATCTCTTTCATTCTCAACTCCTGGAACTCCACCTGCAAGTACAGAAAAAATCCAGAATTGAAAAGAGACTCCACGATTTTCTATAAACTCAATCACTCAATTGTCGAAACCTTAATTTCACCAATCAACCATGATATATCAACCCAGACTGTCAACAATGAAAAGAGAAAGCATGTGTTCCATACCATCTAAGGATAATTGCAAAACCTTGCAGTCAACTATGAGCATTTTGCAAATACTATCGCTAATTTTTTTTTTTTTTTTTTGCAAAAAATATCCTCAACGACTTTTTATATGCAAAGTCGTTATCTTTGACAGAAATTACTCATGAGACAGTCACGCGACTCATATTATACGGATTTGGCAATTGATAAACCCTCATGTATACATGTTTTGTAATTTGGAACCCTTATGTATACATAGACCTTTCCATGGTTACTTTCATTTCCTTTTTAAAAAAAAAATGAAACCCAAACCAATATTGACCCATAATATGTTGACCCATAAAATCAAATCAATATTGGTCAAAATCTGATATCAGAAGATATATGAGCAGAGAAAGCATAAAAATCCGAACTTGACCTGAGTTGAGGGCCTTCGGAGGACGACCGATGACGGATCCAGCCGGAGCTTTGCCGCGACGACGCACAAAGCTGGTGGTTTTGATCCTGACGGTGGCGCCGATGGTGACGAAAGTAGACCAGGCGTAGCTGCTAAAACTCCGGCAAGCGTTCTTCACCGGTGCCGTCAGATCCGTGGCTGACGGCACGTAACTCAAAATACCCATTTATGATCTAAATCTCGGTTGAGGGTTACAAAAAAGATGTCTTTTTATCTGCATTTTTATAAATGAAATCGAAACCTTCGAACCATCTCTGTTTTTTGTATTTTGAATATATCTTATCTTATATTCATATTTGTTACTTATCATGATCTGTACAACCAATTGTGTACTGTTAGACAGCTGAAACAGAGAGCAACACGCAGAGTGAATTCATTTCCCAATCCAGACATTGTCATGGTATCAGAGCAGTGGGGAGAAATGTTTAAGAATCTCTGCGTTAGTCATGGAGTGTTAGCTCATATCACTGATCCAAAGCCTGCGGAATGGGTCCGACTTGACGTTCTGGTGATCATATGGCCTTATGCTATCATTCATCCCGATTTGTTATCAAATGTTTTTAAGACGAACACTATAGCTCTCGAATTATAGACATCTATCGGGTCTATTTTTCGAGACAATAAAAGGTGTTGAGCTCTACATTTACATCAACAACTCCGCAAGGGCTCTCTAATCAAAATATTCTAGTTCAATTATTATTGAAAATAATAATGTTATACCTGTTGATTATATCGGACACTCCTCTAACTTTTACCTTCTAAAAATTTGAAATTGCGTACTATTCTCATCAATCCCTATATTATTAAGTACCTTGTTCCTGCCCTTCAATTTACTCGAGATAATAATTGTTCTGTTAAATTTAAACCACGTAGATTCTCTGTGAAGGACCTTCAGACCAAGACTCATATTCTCTGTTGTGATAGCACTGGAGATGTATACCCCGTTACCACACCCCCTCATTTGTCTACTCTCTCGCCTCTCGTCTCCCTCTTGCTCCACACTGGCATTACTTCTACAACTTGGTATCGTCGTCTCGGTCACCCTGGTTCTCAAGTTTTTCAGTTTCTTCGTTCTATGACTTTTATTTCTTGTAATAAGGACTCTTTGGATAATATTTGTCATGCATGTCAGTTAGGCAAACATTTGCGCCTACATTTCTCCTTCTCTCTCGCATTACACAATTATTTGAGATTATACACTATTATCTTTGGACTTCCTCTGTTATAAGTTCTAGTGGTTATAAATATTATTTGCTCTTTTTGGATGACTTTTCTCATTTCGTGCGGGTCTTTCCCTTATGTTTTAAGTCCGAGGTTTTTAATATATTTGTTCAATTTCACACCTATGTTCGTATTCAGTCTCTCTTCCTATAAAAGTTTTTCAATGTGACAACGGTCGCGAGTTTGATTACAACCCTTTTCATCTGATAACAATTGTGGAATTGTATTGTATTCGATAAATAAAACCTACAATGTACATGTGTATATATAGTGGTGTTGCACCACTAGGGTTTCCTAAACCCGATGTTAACCCTAACGAGCCACATGGGCTGGGCCTATACAACATATTCTAACACCCCCAAACTCAAGATGGTGGTAATGAACCCAAGTTGAGTTTGTCAACTAATGGTTTGAACTTTCCTGTGATTAAAGCCTTGGTGAAGATATATGCAATCTGATCGCTGGAGGAGACAGACTAGAGAGCGAGGGTGCCCTGATTGAGATGTTGTCTGACAAAGTGACAATCGATCTCAATATGCTTGGTGCGTTCATGGAAGGCATCATTATGAGCAATCTGAATAGTACTCTGACTGTCACAATGAATGGTAGTGGCTGACTTGTGAACAACACCCATGTCATGTAGTAACCAACGAAGCCATATGAGTTCGGAAGTAGTATCAGCAAGAGCTCGATACTCAGCTTCCGTGCTGGAGCGGGCAACGGTTGTTTGTTTCTTACTTCTCTAGGAAATCAGAGAGTTACCAAGAAAGAAACAGTAACCTGTGGTAGATCGTCGGTCTGTGGGATCGCCTGCCCAATCTACATCTGAATAGGCCTGTAGGACTAAAGGTGAGCCATAAGAGAAATGTAGTCCTTGTGTTAAGGTGCCTCGAACATAGCGCAAAATCCGAAGAACGACCTCATAATGAGTAGTGCGAGGTGCACACATGAACTGACTGACGATGTGGACAGCATATGCAATGTCAGGCCTAGTAACAGTGAGGTATACCAACCCTCCAACTAATCGGCGATATAAAGTGGGATTCTCGAGAGCGTTACCATCTGATGGAAGATACTTGACATTCGCTTCAATGGGAGTGGAAGCGATCTTGCTATCGGTTAGTCCCCCCTTGGAGATGAGCTCGACTGCATACTTGGCTTGAGACAAATGATAACCAGAGGACAGAGAGGAAATCTCCAAACCAAGAAAGTAAGAGAGATGACCCAAATCCTTCATCTCGAACTGTTCGCTTAGATGACGCTTAAGATCCGCATGCCGATAGCATCATCACCAGTAATGATCATATCATCCACATACAGAAGTAAGAGAGTATGAACCCGAGAGGTCCGACGAACAAACAGTGAGTTGTCGTGTGGACTGGAGACGAAACCAAAGACTGCCATCACACTACTGAACTTGGAGTACCATGCCCGCGGAGCCTGCTTGAGTCCATATATGGATTTGCGCAAACGAAAAACCATGTGTGAGGGATGATCATAGCCAGACGGGGGCTTCATATAAACCTCCTCTGTAAGATCTCCATTGAGAAAAGCATTCTTCACGTCCATTTGAAAAACATCCCACTGTCGACCAGTAGCAACAGCAAGAATGGTGCGAACAGAAGTGAGTCTCGCAACAGGAGCAAATGTTTCCTCATAATTAACTCCATGTTCCTGGGTAAATCCATGAGCCACAATACGTGCCTTGTAGCGCTCTATAGAACCATCTGCCTTGGTCTTCACCTTGTATACCCATCTAGAACCGACCACATGTTTGTCTCGAGGCAGAGGTACCAGATCCCATGTATGAGTCTTCATCATGGCCTGTAGTTCCTCAGTCATTGCTTGCTGCCACAAGGGGTTAGTGCAAGCCTCCCGATAGGTGTCAGGCTCATATACAAAGGACACTATGGAAGCGACACGAGATGATAAGGTTACCTCAAAGTCCTGGAGGTGAGATGGGAGTTGCCGATGACGCTGTGGTCGAGTCGGTAGCACAGGATCCTCTAGCACGGGATCCTCTAGCAGAACATGGTCCATGGTAGGAGGCAGAGATGTCGGAGCACCTGCAGGAGTTAGCTCAATGGGAGAACCCTCATCAGCATCAGAAAACAGATCAATATCCGGATTAGAAAAGAGAGGAGTAGACTCGGGAATGTGAAAGGAAGACATGGAAGAAAACATCTTATGTTCCCAGATGTGACATGGCGAGATATGCGGAAACGTTTGGAAACAGGGTCCCAACATCTGTACCCTTTGTGTTCGATCCCATACCCAATAAAACAACAAAGACGAGAACGATGTTCAAGTTTAGTACGTTCATGAGGTTGTAGATGAACAAAACAGACACACCCAAAGACACGAAGAAGATCATAAACTGGAGGACGACCATACAAACACTCGTAAGGAGTTTTATTACCTATGACTGGGGATGGAACTCTGTTGATGGTGTAAACGGCTGTGAGGGCAGCCTCCCCCCAGAAACGTTCAGGACATGCAGCTGCAATGGTGAGAGCACGGACCGTATTAAGAATATGACGATGTTTGCGTTCTGCCCGACCATTTTGTTGCGATGTACCAGGACATGAGCGCTGAACGATAGTACCGGTGGAAGCAAGTTGTGCAAGGAAGGATGACTCTTTAAATTCCATGTCGTTATCCATACGCAGTGTTTTGATAACTTTAGAGAATTGCGTGCGAACCATAGCAGAAAACTCAGAATAAATTTTGTTGAAGTCAGATTTATTATGCATGAGATAAATCCAAGTAAAACGAGTATGATCATCAACAAATATAACAAACCACCGAGACCCCCCCCCCCCCCCCAATGGTCGGAACAGGTGCCGCTCCCCACAAGTCAGAATGAACAAGATCAAAAGGTGCGGAGGAAATAGTATTATTAAGAGAAAATGGCAGTTTATGATGTTTAGGAAGCTGACAAGACACACAATCACCTAAGTTATGCGAAACTGACCCCAACAAACCACTAGAAATAAGACTACGCAAACGAGAGGAAAAAGGATGACCTAGGCGAGAGTGCCAGAGATCGGCAGAGACGACAACGCCACAAGACGACGAGGATGATGATGATGGTGAGGGAACCACCAGTGAGGTGAGTTCGAACAGGCGACCAACTTTACGTCCTGTCCCATGGATTTGTACCGTCAGTGGATCCTGCACAAGAACAGAAGAAGTACGACCAGAAAAGTTAACGTCAAAACCCAAATCACACAATTGACCAACCGATACAAGGTTCAGTGACAAATCTGGGACAAGCAAGGTGTTCGGTAGTGATAGCTGGTCTGTGGTTGCGGTACCACAGTGTGTGGCAAGTAAAGTGGAATTATTAGCAGTGCGAATAGACGGAGACTTGGTGACCGGAGTTACACATGTGAGCAAATCTGACTGCGGGCTCATATGATTGAAACAAGCAGAATCAAGATACCACGTGGATGTGCTACCTGGCGTAGTAGTGGATGAGCTACCTGACGAGGCAGTGTGAGCTGATAGGAATGCTCATATGTCACCCAAGAGAGCAGCCATGTCGGGAGATTTGGCAGACACAACAGGTGTAGCAGGAACAGTGGATGAGCTACCTGACGAGGCAGTGTGAGCTGATAGGAGCGCTCGTATGTCACCCAAGAAAGCAGTCATGTCAGGAGATTTGGCAGACACAGCAGGTGGAGCAGCAACAATGCCATTGGGCCTTTTGGAAGTCCGATGATCCCCACGGGAGCCACGCCCCGCCTAAAGTTTTGAGAGGGCTTGGAGTTACCCCATCGAGGGTTGTCTGAGGAAAGAAGGTGACGAGCATGAGTTCTACATTCAGTTAAGACATGTCCAGATCTGTTGCAGAACGTACAGTGGGGCTTGATATCAAAGTTTTCCATTAGGAATACCTAAAAATAGAACACTGAAATAAATGATTAGTTTTTTTTAGTAGAAGTCAACGCGCGTGGAGTACACGCGGTCAACGGCAGCAGCGCATGCGCGTGGGGCGAGTGCACGTGGGGTGAGTGCGTGGAGGCGGGCGCGTGGAGTACACGCGTCTTCTTCCTTGCGCGAATTTGCAGGCGGCGGCATTGCTCCGTCAGCTTCGTCGGCGTCGCTTCATCTGCGCAGGGAGCAACAGAGATGAACGGAGGCGACATGTATGAGCAAGGAGTGGCGGCGTGGTCGATCGTTTGTCGTCCGAGATCGTCTCGCCGACACACCGTGGATCGGATCGTCTTGTCTCGCCTACGTTGCCGGAGTGGTACGTGGCAAGGTCTGTCCGGTTTCGTCGCCGGAGTAGGACGCAGTCGAGGTTCGAGGCAGTGGCTCGGGGCGGCGGTCAGTTGTGACGGCGGCGGTGACTGTGACGGCTGCGGCTGTCAGCTGTGACTGCGGCTGCGGCTGTGAGCTCGTGAGGAGCAGGTTGAAAGCGGAAGCGATATTAGAGCGAATTCGGCTCTGATACCATGATAACAATTGTGGAATTGTATTGTATTCGATAAATAAAACCTACAATGTACATATGTATATATAGTGGTGTTGTACCACTAGGGTTTCCTAAACTCGATGTTAACCCTAACGAGCCACATGGGTTGGGCCTATTCAACATATTCTAACAAATTTTCTCAACTTCATGGCTTTACTTCTCGTTTTTCATGCCCTCATACATCTCAACAAAATGGCAAGGCGGAACGTATGATCCATACTATCAACAACATGGTCCGTTCCCTTCTCTTTCAAGCCCAACTTCCATCCTCATTTTGCATCGACCTTGTGAAAATTGACATCACAGGGTGTGAAACAAGTTGGTGAAACTCGGAGACAAAGGGTTTGAATAATATAAGGATTTGCACATTGGCTTGATCTGTATGAACACGACGGAAGCTAAAATTAGCAGAACTATTTGCACAAGTCCTTGTGAACATGAGTTCAATCTGTATGAACTCATGTTCTTGACTCTCATTCATGCACATAAATAAAAGTTTAGCACATTGGCTTGATCCATGGTTGTTTTGGAAATTTTGTCTGAACCAAAAGAGGTTAGAACTATATAAGGATTTGCTTTATTTTATTGTTCCATAGAAGACTGTTCTGTTCTACATTGCACTCTTTCAAGCTCTGTATAGGACCAAAGCATCCACATCTTTACTGAAACATATCATAAGCTCATAAGCTAATTCATTACACATAATGCGTGTTTTTGAGTTTTCAGCGTCAGACATCGCTTTATTACACAGATAGGTCTTTGAAGTACAAAATCACAACACATATTGCGACAATAGCCAACCCCAAATGTCTAAACCTAGTAGCATAGCCCAATCCCCAAGATTCTTCATTTTCCTATCCCCAGAAGTTTTAACAAACTCCGCGCCAAACTTGGAAAACTTAAACTGGTGTTGAAATTTCTCGTGTTGTGATTTTGGAATAGTGTTGTGGGCTGTCTCTCCACCTGCAAAGAAAAACGTTATAAACCCAATTATAACGTAACTTCCAATCATCAGTTTGTTTCTGGGTTTTGGTTATTTCATAGTCACTTCTATAATGAAGGAAGCTAAACTTAGCAGAACATGAATTGTATAATAAAGATATAGAAGTAACCTATATCTGTTACTTTTGACATATATTACATAGCCTATATCTTTATTACATATATTACATAACCTATATAACTAGCATATATCTGTTATGTAATATATGTCAAACTACCTACATTTGAAAAAAAAAGTGCAAATAGTTCTTTTGTCTAGAAAAATGAGGAAAATACCCTTAAACCATAATCACAAACAAATACCATTTTCCCATCTTTTTAATACACCCAATCAAAATGTTTTTGGTAGTTGTGAAGTCTTTTTCAAAATTAGGGTCAAGGACGTTTTCATACTTTTTTTTTGAAAGTTTAGGTAACTGGACGTAAAAGTTTGAAGGTATGAATGTGCTAAAGGCGTATAGTACGCAATATAAAAATATCAAATCATAAAACAATAATCGAGAGAGCTAGTTTACCTGAGACACTCCTAATAAGCTCCAGTATGAAAGCAAGGATGACAGTAAGGATGGGGGATTTGGGAAATGAAGTAAAATCAGACCCAACTTTTTCACCCTGAGAGTAACTGTCTGCAAATTCCCTTACAGCAGCATCAAAGTAGTTGACAGCAAACTTCACTGAATTGTAGATTTTCTTGTTCAGATCCAGTAATTTTTGTTTCAGAGAATAGTAAATTCCGGAATCGATGTCTCTGGTTGCTGATAACAAGGTGGGAGAGATAATCAGAAGCAGGAAGATTACAGCATTGAGAATAATCCCCATGATATCTCTTTTAAGATCTTCTGTCTCATTGCCATGGCTTTGCAGTGAATCCACAAGCTTATACAGTGACCTTAAAATCATATCATATGCCTTCAACCCACCTGCAAACACAAATACTTGTTAGGATGATTCTGCTAGAGGATTGGTGTTCATGAAGTATCCATAACTTTAAAGGGTTAATTGCTCATATCTATTGTATACGGCATGTTTTTGCACACTAACTATCTTCAGCTTTAAATTTTTATGTCGAACTACCTGATTTTCGAAAAATAGCATAGTTTTTTCGTCAGAAATGCTCTTGATCATAATCTCAAAAAGACTTCATAACTATCCAAAATATTTTGATTATACGTAGAAAACGGTTGAATAGACATCAAATGCTTCTTTAAGGAAGAAAAATGGGTAATTGCAAGAACTTGTGGTGAACTATGTGCATTTGCAAATACTATTGGGATCAATTTTAACAAAAAGTCGAAAATACACCAGAAAAAATGCACACAAAAGGGCTCCAAATTGCAAAACATGTATACATGAGAGTTACAAATTACAATACAAATTATAGAACAAGAATAATATATAGGGAAAATTGCCGGTTCCAAGAAAAATTGAAGTCGTGTGACTAATTCCCGTGAAAGATAATGAATTTGAAAACGGAAAATAGTTGGAGATTGTCAGTGTTTACAAAATGCATATAGGTCACCACAAGTTTTTGCAATTATCTCAAGATCTAACTATTATACAGACAAGAAAAATGTATGTTTTGAGATTAGAATCAAGGGTATTTTCGTCATTAAAAAAGTTGTAAACACATGTAAATACACATAATACGCAAACAAACACAATTGTTACCTGCAATTAACCCTTCAAAATAATACGAACCTATCTGTTACTAGCATCAACAAACTTTTAAACAGTAAGCACTTTGAGTCACTATGAAAATTAGTCAGTTCATGCCCCATTTTAGTCTTGTTTAGAGCTATAATAATCAAGTCATCAAGAGATGAGAAAGAGACAAGAAGAGACCTGGTACACTCCTGACTTTCTTCCTAATTGCTTTAGAGCTGACATCGTTGACTGTCTTGACGTAAGCCTTGACTCGTTCGTCCAGCAAGTAGTTCTTCAGTAGCCTATCAACTTCAGCAGCAGCTGAAGAAACATAGCCCCAAATCCCTAATCTCTGAGTTTCAGCATGAACATCGTCATCATCCATGCTCTTCTCTACAGTTCCAGGATCACAGATCTTCTGTGTCAATGAATCTTCCTTGCCCATGTCGATAGCATTTACAGAAACTTTGCTGGTTTCTGTGTCCATCTCCTTCCCCTCATTGCCAATGTTCTTGATTGAATCGTCTCTTTCATTCTCAACTCCTGGAACTCCACCTGCAAATACAGAAAAAACCCGGAATGTCTACAATGAAAAGAGACTCCAGCACTCAACTCATCTTCCATTAGTAACCATAAACTTAATCACTCAACTGTGAAACCCCAAATTTCCCCAATCAATCTCCCACAATATATTAACCCAGAATGTCAACAATGAAAAGAGAAAGCATGTGTTCCATACCATCTAAGTATAATTGCAAAAACTTGCAGTGAACTACGAGGGTTTTGCAAATACTATATATCTGACTATGTTTCGTATGCAAATTCTTTATTTCAAGGGAAATCAATTATGTGACAGTCACGTGACTCTTTTTTTTTTGGAAATGATAGTTTCGTCCTTTACATTATACATGTTTTTCAATTTATAACCCTCACGTATACATGTTTTGCAATTTGTCACCCTTATGTATATATTTTTGCATGGTTATTTCAGCCCAGAAAATAATTGAGGGAAGTTTTTTACAAACAAACAATAGTTCACCCGATAGTATTTGCAGAGCATGCATAGTTCAACGGAAATATTTGCAAATATTCCTTCCATCTATTTACTTTCATTTTATAATAATTGTCAGCTCAAACCCAGTAGCAACCATAACCTTAATCACCCAACTGAGAAACCTTGATTTCCCCAACAGCCCACAATATGTTAAACCCATAAAATGAAATCAATGTTGGTCAAAAGACTGATATCATAAGAACCATGACTCAGAGAAAGCATAAAAATCAGAACTTGACCTGAGTTAAGGGCCTCCGGAGGCCCAAAAGGGTACTGGGAACGACCGATGATGGATCCAGCCGGAGCTTTGCCGCGACGCACAAAGCCGGTGGTTTTGATCCTGACGTTGGCGCCGATGCTGACGAAAGTAGACCAGGCGTAGCTACTGGAACTCCGGCAAGTGTTCTTCACCGGTGCCGTCAGATCTGTGGCTGACGGCACGTAACACAAAATACCCATTTCTTCTCTCTGTTACCGTATCCTTATCGATGATCTAAATCTCGCTTGAGGGTTGCAAAAAAGATGTCTTTTTTATCTGCATTTTTATAAATGAAATCGAAACCTTCGAGAGGAAGGTAAGCAAATAGTGACATAGAGTTGAGTGTTGACTGTATAGTGGTTAGAATCTTTGACCGGTTTGGAATCTTCGGACCAACATTTTTCCTAGGTTTCTGTCTTTTTGCTTAGGAGTCAAATGGAGGCCCATTTCGTTTTTATTGGCCCAATAACAACAAATTTGAATTTCATAAAAGAGAAAAAAGAAGTTTAACCGTTTAAAAAAATAATATGTACATAAAAATACGATAAGGATCACACTCAGTTAATAACCGTTCGATCTATATGGAAGGGTTAAAAAATGTTAATGCTAGTCGGATTGATATAATAGGGGATTGTTTTTTTAGCGAAAGGTACAATATTATTGATCAACTTATGATTATATAAATGTGCATCGAAGAACAAGCTCTTTGATCATTGAGAGAGGGTCAGAATTGGTGAACAATGATTTTCTGACCCTTTTAGTACCATAACCGCCACAGGCGGTGTTTTGATGCCTCACGGGCAAGGATAGAAGATGAGTGGAGAGACTAGAAGACCGGAGATCCAGAGGGACCTCGACGATAAAAATGATGGGGGGAGGCAGCGCATTGTACAGGGACCCCTCCTAGGTCCAGTCCTTGATGCCTTGTTCACTACTCATTCCTCCTAGCGGAGCTGCTTCCCCGCCCTGAAGTGATCATCTCTAGGGTCCCCAATCGCCGGCCTCTTGAGGGTACCCTGGCCAGCCCCTAGTCCAGCCACTCCGAAAAGTACCGCCGTTGCTGCTCCTACTTCCGTTCGAGCTCCTACATCCTGAGTGGGGATCCCCGACAGAATCCTTGGACGAGAGGCAGGGGACTGAGGTTGAGCCCTACTAGTTGAATCCTGAAACTCCAACCGAGGAGGCGTGGGAGCCCGAGGGGCTTTGTCTACCTTCAAAGTACCTAGCGGGCCAAAACCCGGTGGGCTAGGTAAGCTGGTCGTCTCCCCCTAGTCCGTGGCATACCGTTTGACCTGCTTCTCCCTATCATACTCCAACAAGAAAGAGCTAAAACGAGGTGGTCCTCGAACCGCTCACGTACAGTCATTCAGGATATGACCGAGCCGGCCACAGTTATAGCAGAAGCTCGGAAGTTTTGAGTACGTGAGATCCACACTGATAGGCTCCGGGAACTCTGGGAACCGGAGCACCAGCCCATTTCTCAGAGGTCTTTCCAGGAGATGCTAGAATCGGACCCTGACGGTCCCTCCCCAACACATGCCCCATTGGTCACATGAGACATATACACACATCCCTAGGACATCCCCGATAGATACCCTCGTCTCTCTTGTCCGAACCAAGGGTGGTAGTCCCTGAACATGGACCCATAATTGCACCCGGTCAGCAGGCATCTCCCGAGCGCACGGGTCCAGGTCCTCAAGAAATAGGACTCGGCCATCGAATCACCAGGGTTCGTTACCATGAACCCACGCCTTAGACCCCGAAGACTGGAAGTAGAAGCTGAATAGTCCCGGCCCTAGGTCCTTGATCACTAAGCCTTCCGCCGCCTTCCCCCAAACATTGGTAATGATACGGAGGAGCATGTTCTTCCGCGAGGTTTCTAGTGACCAAAGTCGGCCTAGCAGCCCCCATTGCTAGCGAGCCAGGGCCGCTGATGTCGTCGCACGAGATGCCAGGACCACCACCTTAATTTCCTCTTCATCTTCCAGAGAACAGGACGAAAACCCGTCCTGCAGACCCTCCAGAGAAGACTGAAGTTCCGTCTCCTTGGCATTCCCGGTTGGAAGGAATTCCTCCGTGAGGAGGTGCTTCGACCGGTCCCGGGTCATCCCCTGTGGGGTATTCAGAGCCGCCGGTATGAATGGAACCTTAGCCAGGTTGGGGAGACATCGCCCTAGCCCCAAGACCAGTACCTCCATTCTCGAAAGCTCCTCCAAAGGGGCCTTCCCTTTCGCCGGATCTCTCTATAATGCTAGAGGTCCCTTAGGGTTAGACCCCGAGTCATCAGACATAGGGATGACCACCTGTGCCCACGTAATTTTTGGAGGTGGAGCCCGATCCGGATCTAGGCCCGGGGGGGATGAAACCCTAGGTAGGGCCGGGATAGTACCGAGGGTTGGTGTAACCCTAGATTCCCCACCGCCAGCGTCGATAGGCGACACAGCCTTGGACTCCTCGGTCCCATCACCGGTGGTCGGCGGAACCCTATGTTTCCTATCCCCAGCAATCGGAACCAGAGCAAGGTCATGGCCGAGTGGGGGGAGCAACAGCATAGACTCGGGGCCGACAGGAGAGGATGGGGAGCCGAAAGAAGGGTGCTTCAGATTAGGGTTTGGGGTCGGTAAGGCCAAAAGACCATTACTTGGAGAGGAAGTCACCCAGGACGGCGCAAAGGCATCCCCCTCTTCGGCTTAGGTGTCGGTATCGGAGATGCCGACCCGAAAGAGAAGACTCATGTCGGAATCGGAATCGTGGGGAGTGAAAGGGGCGGTCCAGCCAAAGTAGGCTTGGGTTTGCGCTGACGGCAAACCTTGTCCCCAACGGCCAAAACAAAGGGGCAAAGGGAAGGAAGAGGGAGGAGAGGGCCACTGGCAGGAGCAGCGGTTTCCGGGACAGGCGTCATGACGGCAACGGATTCAGCCGTATTAGAGGAGGAGGTAGAAAGCACCGTAGAGGCGGCCTAGGGCTAAAAGAGGTCTCAAAGGTGAGAGAGCAATTTGGAGGAGTAGATTTTAATGAATAACAGGGGATTAGTCATGGATTAATAGGATTTGTATTTTTTTTATTCTTTATAAATATTTGATTATATATATCAACAAAATATGAATGTACTTTTTTTTTGAAGAAAAATATGAATGTATTTAGAAAAAAAAAGTAACAAACATTCAGAATACAAAAAATATGTATATTTGATATTAAAAAAGTTCAAAGAAATCATGTTTTTTTTAGTAAACGTGCAATATATTCCTTTAAGAGAGTTAATACATGCCTGAAAATCCTGACGGGACAAACACAATAACCTTATCTATTAAGAAACGTCTAAGACGTTTTGTTGAAATGCCATAAAGGCGACCTCAAACTGACAACCAAAACAAATGAACTAGAACAGTATTGAAATAACTAAGGTTAACCAATCTAAAATAGAGCCAAATCCTAAAAACAATAAAAAATAAAGACAATTGACGGAACACTGCTCAAAGTAGGGCCTGAATGTCGTTGGGTCGTCCAAGGGCGACACTCTTCTTCTACTTTAAAACCAAACCTGTGTCCCTCAACTGTGAAGGGTGGACATGGTATCCCTGGGGACTCCTTCCTACCCCTAAGCCCTACCAGCGTACTCATGAGGCCCGGCGGGGCTGAATCCCAGCCCTCGCCCGAATTGTGACTCGCTGGCCACTCTTCTCCTCTGATGCTGCTGTCGGCACCAGAACTCCGGCCCTCCCTCCTCCCCCTGTAGAGGACGATGGCATTCCAATAGGCCAAGAGTCGAGTGACTCCCGACCTCTTCCACCAAACCCCCCCCAGATCGTTCCCCTGGCCCATAGCAATTGAACCAGCAGAGAACCTCCCCAGAGGGCTTATCCCCCATCTAGGGCCGGGTCCCGGGTTAGGTAATGGGTCCAGCGATACGCCCGCACCCCACCCCCGATACCCTCTAGGATTAGGTAAAGGATCCAAGGAAAAAGGGTCCCTTCCATACGCACGAGCCACCCTTGATCGCCCCAGATACCGCGTTCCGCCAAGGCGAAGTCTAGGCCCCGTCACCGCAGACCTCCAAAGTATACCTCTATGGGCCAGCGAAAAGTCCTCGTACGGAAATCGAGACCGAGGCGGCGGGCCTGCCGTGCATGCCGTAGGTCGATACCCTCTTGTAGTCGAAGAGAGCCACCCGGCTCCCTACCCGATTCAGGAGACCGCTAATCCAAAACCCTAGGTCGTCCTACCCCGAGAGACCGCCCAGGTCGGGATGGTCGGAGGAGAAAGCCACGACTAGTGTTCGCGCCCTCCCCTCTCCATCGACCCAGAGCAAGGTCATGGGTCGACCGTCCCACCCTAAACCGCGCCCGTGGAAACCGAAGGAAGGCGGCGGTCCCCGAAGAGACCGCCCAAGGACGTCATCTCGCGAAAGCCCTAGGCCTCCCCAGGTCTCGGCCCCGAGAGGGCGAGAAGGACAAAGGAGAACCCCGAACCTATCGCCCGCGCCGTCCACTCTCCAGTAGACCCAGAGTAAGGTCATGGGTCGACCATCCAGCCACCAGACGCGGCCGTGAAAGCCAAGGGAAGACGCCTTGGCCTAATGAGAGTCCCAGGGGCGCTCCCTCGCGAAGCCCCGTCGCGGTTGAGGAGAGCCTGCCCGTCCCCGCCAGCGATCCTTCGCCAGAACCACGCAGATGGCGAGGAAGCAAAAGATGAAGATGAGTGCCTCGTGCCCGTGTGATGGTTAAAAAGCCGCGCTCCCGACCCGGTCTCCGAGGGGATGTGCATGGCTACAAGGGCTGATGGGACAAAACCAAACGGCGCCGACAGGTTGTCAGCGACGGACGCGGAAGCAGGCATAGGCTAGGATTAGTCTCGACATAGGCGAGGAGCTATAGTTTTGTTCGTAAAGAAATCATGTTAGTATCCTTATAAAAATGGAAATTAACTATTTAAAATTAATTTGATAATATTTATAAAATATAATAGAAAATGTCACTGGTCAACAAACAAAAATAAACCAACATTGATATATGCCAATAAACACGTAAACAAAATTAACCTCTACAAATATTGAAGATGTAAATATTTATCATTTGTAGTTATTTTTAGATGTACAAATTACATATATTTAAGATATATGTTAATAATAAATATTATTTTAATAATAATAACAATAACAAATATATAAAATGAGTAGTGATAAATTTTATGATAAAAACATAAAAATCATATTTGTAACTCTGGCCCAATTTTTCTAAATTTGTCTAAAACTGTTCGATTTGTTAAAATCAGGTCGTTGTTCTAAAAATCTCCGCCTAAACAATCGAAAATCCATATTATAAATTTATAACTCACGTGTACAAGCACACTCTTAATGTAGACTCTAGCATGTAAATAAACTTTGTTAAAACATAACATAAACTTAGTACATACAAAAGAGTGTTTGGATGGAAACAAAAATAGCATGACAAACCTAACACCAAAACCTAGATCAGTCCCGATCTCAATCTCCTCTCTTACATATAACTATTTTTTCACTCATTCATTCTCCATCATCAAACAAAAATAACCCTTAATCTAGAGCTCCCTTATAAAACTATCATTGGAACGCGTACATGGATCCATGGAAACTCTTGGCATAGTATCTGCAATTCTTTTTGCCGGGGGTCACCAAGAGCAGTTTCAAATTCGGGTGCCACAATGACATTGCAGAAGCATCGTCTATCTTATCACTTCATGTTAGGCTTTCACGTGAAGTGATAAGATAGGACGATGCTTCTACAATGTCGTTGTGGCACTCGAACTTGAAGCTGCTCTTGGTGACCCTCGGCAAAAAGGGTTGTTACCATACCTGTAAGTACAGACACCTTTCACATGCTACATATGTTTAAATTGTTATTTGTTATTAAAATCTAAACCATTAAAATTTTAAATTTAATGACTCTAGATTTTCAGTCTCAATTATCTATCAATAAAATCAACAAAATGGTAGTTTGGTAATTCTATCTCCCTCAATTCTTTTTACTGCAGAATTGTTTTTAGTCTAAATCTGATTTTTAAATGGTTAAATATTTTTTTGTACCCTCATGTTCAGTCCACGAACGTTTTGATACCCTTATATTTTAAATGACCAATTTAGTACCTCTATGTTCGATTAGACAAACGAGATGAAAAAAGTCAACCACGACAGATGTTAGAGATTTTCGACTGATGGAAAGAGATGAGAATTATCTGTAAGAGCCGTTTATTAATTTTTTTTATTAAACTCATTAATTATGTAGTTGTTTTGGATGCTATGGACGGAAAATTCATCATAAGTTTCTACATGATTTAATCAAATTGATGAGACTTCTTGGATATGATAATCATAAAACTGTTACACTTCAAGGTATGTTATGAATTTATTCTTCTTTCTATTTTTGCAATATTAATCAAGTTAATATCATGTTACTCTGTTGTAGATTGAGAGATTATAATTACAACATAAAAAAGTTATACTATACTTAAACCTCAATTTCACCTCTTTTGGTTATAACCTTTATCATTTTCATTTAGCTATACATCTGCTTTTTTACATTGGTGGTTAAGAATCTTAAGATTTGTAGGTGAGTGGCCATTGTGTCACTCAGTTGTCTGCTTTCAAATTCGTTATTGGGGTTACTGTGTTTGGTGGGTATTACTCACCGAAACTATCTTTGTCGCTTGTGGTGCTTACCGTCTACGTGGTAGGTATGTCTTCTAGTCTGTGTGACAGGTGGATGATACTAATGAGACAGGGTAATCTACTTTCTTAGGCCGTTGATTGGTTTTATGTTTGTATTGCTTGTGCTTAATGGTTGAAAATCAGGGTTCAAGACTTACTTTTTGTGAGTTTTATGGTTGTAAAATCCGGGTGTTAGACCCTCTTTCTTGTTTAGCTCATCATGGTTGTAATATCTGGTTATTTAGTCCTTTATTATTTGGTTTGCTCCCATGTTAAAATACCGAAGTTCCTTATATGAAAATGCTCTTTCATGTATCAAGTTTCTTTCCTGATTGTCGTAAGGCCAGCGACGGATTTACATAGGGCCTAGGGGGCACGTGCCCTCCTCAATTTTATCTGTGACGCAAATGTAGCTTATGTTTGAGTTAGAGTTGTGATTATGCCCCATACAATAATTCTATTTTACTATACCAATCCATAATAATTACCTGCATCGTCAATTCAGTTGGTTAGCTTAAGTTAACTTTGTTTATATTGTGTTTTATGTGATATATATTTTTTAACTTGGTTTATAAGACTTTGATGTGTATATGTACTTTTTAGTATTAAAATAGTAACTTTTTTAAATTAGACCTAAACAATTAGACTTATAATTATTAGTTTTAAATCAAAGTATAAAATTGATCCAAAATAAGAGCCAATGTATATTAAGTGAACCGATTTAAACCACAATATTTTTGATGTTACGAAACGTTTAACAATTATTTTTTGTCTGGAGATATTTAAAAAAAAATCTAATAATAGAAAATCTCAAATTTAACAATTTGCTTTGAAAGTCCGAACTAGTGATAGAGAATCTCTATACAAATATAGATGTCACGTCTGGTAAGAAATATTCGTTCATTGTTTTTATGCCATATTAGTATTATAAAATAAAAAAATCAGTGCCCCCTCACTACAAAAGCTAAATCCGTCATTGCATATAACTGGGTTGTCATGCCAACACTCGATTCATTCATTGGTCTGTAACTAAACTATTTGCGCTCCTTTTCTTCCTCTAAAAAGTTTAATTTAAGATTATATTCGCTGATAAAAAAAAATTGTTATTGTGGTCAGTGTTTTAAATAGGAAATTTAGATTGATAAATGAACACCCTTCATAATCATATTCCCCAATGTCATCATTAGGCCCATTGTGGGCCACTTGGTTTAAGTTGGGCCTTGAAGCCCAATAAGAATGGCATTGAACGATTTGGTTTATGCAATGAACCCATTAATTTGCCAAGTCTAGAATGGCATTAAATGATTTGGTTTACCAATTTCCCACACAAAGCAATGCATACATTGAAAAAGTCCAGAATTTCACATTACAACTCTGAAGCAAAACCCAAAAATCCATTTGGTAATTACACAATTACCCCAGGCAAACCATGCCTATATGTAAGTAATCGCATACTTAGTGAGGGTTTCACACTTAATCCAAAACAGATATCTCAAGAACTTCATGACAAAACTCAGATATCAGAGAGAGAGAGAGGGGTCTCATTTCAGTGCTTGGAACTGCCAATATCCATCTTGTTGCAGCCACAGCCTCCTTTCTCGAGCCTGTCTATCCTCGCTCTCAAATCCTTTAACTCTCTTCTATGCTCCTCAATCTCCTTGTGCTTGTGTAGATCAAGAAGAGATTGTGAAAGGAGTTTGTAAGCAGACCCTCCACCTGCAAAGACCGTAAAAAAAACCCTAAGAAACTATTGTGAATCAATGAAAATTATGTTAATGTTCTCTAAAAGAGATAAATTAGAAAGTGTAATTATGAACTTAAAGAACCTGGGACACTCCGAGCTCCCTTTTCAATGGCCAAAAGGCCTGCAGTTTTGGCGAACTCAGTGACAAACTTTGCCAGCTCAGACTGGTCTCGAACATCCTTAAAATCCTTGTCACCGTGCAGTGATTTCGATATAATGTTGTAGGCCGGCACACCACCTGAAAAGGATTCATATCATCAGTTTTGTTTCTGGGTTTTTTTTGCCCAGCAGAGATCGAATACATAAAGATCAAAACTTGATGAAGAACAATAGTAAAGAGAGGGCAAGAGAACCTGGGACAGCCTTAGCAAGCTCTTGTATGATAGTAAGGACAAGAGATTCAGCAAATGAAGTCAGATCAGACCGGCCCTTTTCATCCATGTTGCTCAAAGCCTTGACAGAGCTCAATTCAGGCATGTTCTTGTAGGCATCCTTGTTCAGATCCATCAAGTTCTGTTTCACAGAATTGTAAATTCCCAAACCGATGTCTCTGGTTGCTGATAACAAGGTTGAAGAGACGATCAGAAGAAGAAAGATCACAGCTTTGAGAGAAGTTTCCATGGTTTCAGATGGAGGGTACGATACAATAACTTGAAATCAAAGCAAAACTGGAGAAATGAGAAGAAGATATGGGTTTTGCTTTATGCTCTTTGCTTGCACCAAAGGGTTTTTTGTTGCACATTTCCCAGGACTTCTTTTATTCTTTCACAGAATGAAATTTGACTTCAAAGAAAAGTTACAGAATGAAAATAAATCCTTGCAGGATATTTATATCGAATTGTTGGGAATCAAAGCCACAACCAAATTACGGGTCGTTCTAGCGAATTCAAGGTTCAAAAATACTAAAAGACAACCTTGTTCCAGTGTTACATGCAATGTTCTTCATATGATGAACAGATCGATATACATACATCATTGATCTTCATCAATCACTTCAAAAATGTAATAGAAGCTTGCCCAACATGTTCCTAATCAGAGAGCTAGCACCAATTTGGGTGTGTATTTAGGGACTCAAATCCAAAATCCAAATCCATTTCATGCATATTTATGCCAAATTCCTCAGAGTAATTTCCTAATCATGCGATTCTACAGGTAAATTGAGCATTGCTCTTCACTATCTTTATCAAATACACAATGGGTCAATCCATAATCATACCATCTTTAAGTTAACAAGTAATTCCAGATGATACAATGTGAAGAATAAAAATCGAAACTTTATCGAATCAACGACGACCCAGTACCTGGTGCGTCCTGGATGTACCATTTCACAACGTCCCTGCCGGCGGCGCCGACCCAGTTCACGGCGGACGAGCCGTAATAGTAAGAGCTCTCGTAAACGTCCTTGACGGCGGAGCTCAGTTCAGGCGCTTTCTTTACAGCAGAGTCGTACAGTTCCCTGACGGAGGAGCTGAGCTCCGGCGTCTTCTGTTTCACCGAATCATAAACCTTTTTGACCGGAGCGTAAATTTCTGTGTCCGTCGCGGTGGTTTCCGATGCAAGTGAAGTGGAAGAGACTGTGATTATCAAGAGAAGAGTAAAGTTACCGACCCAACAGCTACCCATCTCTGTGATAGATACTCAGAATCTCAAATTACACATTTTTATATATGAAAATGGATGTGAAGCACTTGAAGACTGTTTTATGATCAGTTTTGGTACTGATGAATTGGTTTTGAAAATGGACTTAGACTTTTCGGTTCCCATTAAACGATATTCTCATATTAAAACTGGCGCTTGATATTATATATCAGATTTGTTCGTTACAAATAATAATTATTTGTTTTATTTGAAAAGAGAAAACAGGAAAGATTTATGTACGTCTTTTAATCGGAAAACAAATGATGTTTTAAAAAAGTGGTTGAGTTTTAGTAAGATTATCACTGAGGCTATCCACAATGGCGTCGAAACGGTGAGTCGTTTGGGCGTTAAATACGATGTGGCGTTGGAAATTAGCGTCGAATTTGAGAAAGTGAGTCGGTTATGCGTCAAGTCTGTGAAAGTGCAGATTCGACGTCGATGGTCTTGTAGACTCAGGGACCAGTCGAATCGAAGAATTCGAGGCCAGACGTATCGTGACCAACGAACCGTAGTGTGCCGCGTGGTACGATTTGGGCTTAAAGGAACTCAACGCTTCGTCTTCCTCACTACTTCTTCTGCACCTATTTCTTCGTCTTCCTCACTACCTCTTCTGCACCCGTTTCTCCGACTCACCTATCCACGACTCCAGCATTCCTGCCACCACAATTTCCCCCGGAACGTCGACACCGTGTCTCCACCACAGTTGCGCCACCACCGTTTCCCCCACCGGCCTTACCTCGCTACTGCTTCTTTTCCTCTATCCGTGTATCTGTCGTCCGAATCTCATCCAATGACCGACATCAATCCTCTCCAAGGCTCTTCCATGGTGCCGGGGTCAAGCTCGATGCCCCCATACAACGGTCAGCCGGAACCAGGAAGTCAAATCATGTCAATGGTCTTGTACGCATGGATGAACGTCAACTCGCCGAGAATGCTACGCTTGTACCGGAAATGGAGTCGGCCCGAGGAGTCCGCATTGGTGTGTGCGTGACTCAAACAAGCGGAGAAGGTGCTGACCAATCTGACGATGCGTTTTGGGATGCCGTACGGGGGGAGCTCGCCCACGTGTCCCGTCAATCCCTCGCGACTGAGCGATCCGCCGAGAATTTCAATTATCATTGGACCGTCGTCAATCGGAAGGTGAAGAGCTTCAATGAGTGATGGACGTAGATGAAGCGTATTTACCAACCTTGTTGGTCTGACGCGCAGGTGATGAACATTGCTGAGGAGGTGTATGCCGATAGATTCAGACACGCGTTTTTCTGGAAGCATTGGTGTATTCTCGTGTGGGACCATCCAAGTTGGATGCAGTCGTAGACACAACCGTAATCAAAGATAGCAAGTGAGCGGCCGCCAATGGGTTGGAACGGATAAGGCCCAAACCTTTGCCAATAGAGGATTGCGGACCCGGTGAACGGAGGAGCTGGAATTGTGGTTGGAGCTATGGAAAGAATAGTCCTCCCAAGCAATACCCGAAGGCTCCCCATCGCACAATAAAAGAAGGGCAACCTTTGGCAATAAAGGACGGCGGAAGACCAATAATTTTTTTTGGAGGTGTAAGGTGCGGGGCGACTTTAAATTGTACCTTAGTTGTACATAATAAAAAATGACGAGTGTCGTTGGTTCCTTGATGGCATTGCTACAAAACACAACTAGTTTTGTCCCGTGACCGTCTCTACATGGTCCCGTGACAGGATTTGATGTGTTATTGTAGTAATGACATTAGCGAATTCACGTCACTTGCCATCTTTGATTATGAAATACCAAGAAAACAATTGGAAGTCGTCCCTCATATTTCACCCCAGACTCATTACTCAACGTCCAAGAGGCCTATATGGAGACCTATTGCGTGTACTCATATTCAAACTTACGAGAAATATTAATAAATGTATTTTGGTTGAGTCGGTTCGTTTTGATAAACACATCAATTTGAATATATTTTCGATTTTTATTCTACACAATACACTCAAAATAGAACGAATTGGTCTACTTCCCCTACGACCCTAAAATCAACAGACCCACGAATCGTGTTGAATCTCCCTAACTTTTTCCAAAAATCTTACCTAATTAGAACGGAATTAGACCGAATTGGTCTAATTCTATTGTGGATAGTCTAATAATCAAATTAAGAGAAAAAACTTTGTATATTTCATGGGAATTTTGTTTGAAACGAATAAATTGAGCAAGTGCATTACTGTCGATCAAAAATTACATCATAAGGCCAAAGATCATAGGCTCCAGAATATTGTTTGGGTGCGTCGTAACGGACCCAACTCTCTTGGACTCGTAGAAATAGTCTACTTTTCTTCGTAGACACAAACTAAGGACATCCTCTTACCAGCATTTCAAATAAACTAAATCAAACAACTAAAACAAAACAACAGAATAATCTCCAACTAAAACAATTCAAAACTGAAACTAAAACTGAATCCTAACTAAAACAGGAAAAACGAGTTGCTTTCTTGCTCCTCCCCGGACGGCCAAGCAACGTCGGTCCTGGGTCACGACGGGTAGGCCCCCTATCCCAACTCCACTAACTGTATTGTTCCAAAACCTTCTCCAAGCGGCTCATGCGGGTGTTCGATTGGTAAAACATTACCAAAACCAAGCCTCGATAAACTGAAGGCATAAAATGTGGAGATCGATTCTTGAATAGCCCTGAAGGCTCATTATAGTCTCTTAGACTCAATGTCGCCTTAGTCGATGAAGATGAGGAGAGTAACCACCAGCGGCTCGCCTAATTAAAGCGTATATCCGGCAACGATAGAGGGACACGACCAGGGCAGCGACGACTGTGCTCGGGCGGGGGAAGGTTGCAATCATTGTGAAGACGAAGACGACTAATGAAAGAGGGGCTCGATATGAGGAAAATGAGGAAGAGAGAGCTCTACCGGCAGCCTTCATGGCCAAAGCCGTGAAGGCCGCCATCGATGGATACGGTTTGGGGGTGTGTGGGTTCTCGTAGAACTAGAGAGGGAGTTTCCACGATTTATTCTTTATAAGTAAGTATTAAGTTTTCTATGGGAAATTTTTAAGTACTCGTCGTGTTCTATTATTTTTTAAGGAGTTACCTTGAACTTTTAAAACTTATCAACGTTAGTTGTCTAGTTAATTTTTTATTGAAATGTCTAAAATACCCTTATACATATATGGCTCTAATAAGAGCATTTTAATAATTAAAATTATATTTCTGTTAAACTTATCTAGAAAAAAGGCGAGATCATCCGCTCAAGGCCAAAGCTCTTGCTTCTTATGCAAATCACATTAGGGTTTTGGGGTCTTATTCTCCACCAATCCTTCCTGACGACCCAAAAAAGTTACCGCCTTCCATGGTTGTCCCCATCCACCACCCACCGGCGTTACCCGATCCAATCGGTGTATCGCCGTCTACGAAGGCCTCCGTCGCCGTGTCATCGCCCCCACGTTACCGGGACCCTGTTCGTGTACAAGCTCTCGTGACTGAACTAGAGAGGCTGGAGTTAGAGGCTCCCTACGAGGGGGTCCGAGTTCCCAATATGGATCACGTCCCCATGATCCCTACGTTGCTCACTCCACCACCGTGTCTGATCCATCACCATCGGGTCTTCAAAGCCAAGGAGGCTAGTTCTACTTCAGGGCACTACCTTTTCCGGCGTCCCTGGATTCTCACTTGGCTAGACTCCAAGATGGCTTATCGACATATTCGTTAGAAGAGGAGTAGAGATCAAGGTAATGGTGTTGTATGCTCCAGTGAGCCCTTCGGTTCTAGCTCGCCAATAATTTACCATGATGGAAAAATTATGGGCCTCCAAGCCCCCCGAAAGGAGGTCCTACTCTGGATCATCACCAAGGCGTGGGGGAAATCAGTTTTCAGATTGGTGATCAAGGATATTGTCCCCTGAGTCTTCGGATTCTACTTTGTGTCAGAGGAGCCCGTGCATGGGGCCGAGGGAATGAACCATGATGCTTCAACGGGCGACCCCTCCTACTTTGCGACTTGGATCATATGGATATGGATCCCCCTCCCTGGATCGGCTCCAATTATGCGGACACGCCCATGGTCTTCCTCATTTGGTACGAACCAAGAGCACGGGTGAGACGATTGTCTCCGTGTTGGGGCTGTGTGTAGATGTCCTGTGTGACCAATGGGGTACCTGTTAGGGAGGAACGTTGAAGGTATGGTTCTGGCAACTCGTGAAGCACCCTTTACACCGTCAGCTTCTACTCCGCTTTTAAAAATTTTCCGACCCGGTTCGTGTCTCACTCACTTATACAAACTACCTGTGTTTTGTTTTAATTGTGGTTTGATTGGTCACGTTATTAATGAATGTGATCGAGAGGTGGGGGGTACCCCACAGTCCGAATCATCTCTATTGGAGTACCAGAGGATTGATATGCCAAGCCTTATGCAACAGACTAGGATCGTCAAGCGTCCCACAAAATGACATCCTTGACTCCTGCATCTAAGGGCCCCTTGTCTCGAGGAAGGGGGCAATTGTAACCCCAATTACTGCATCTAATAGTGCGAGTCCTCGGGGTGCCACCTAGGCCCGCTCGGTGGACTGGATTGGAAGAACTTGGTGGTCGGCCAGCTCTCTTGTAGTTGGAAACCCGACACCCCGGGCCTACCTGGGCACAAAGATAAAATTGGCCTTATAGCTGCAGCTGTGGCTGTAGTTGGAGCAGGAGTTGCGGGAGTGAAGTGGGGGTCCGCTAGGGAACCCTGAGATGATCAGGATGAGGCGGGGAAGCAGCCCCGCATGGAGGGATGAAAGGAATTCAGTGCTCTAGGTACTGACCCTAGGAGGGGTCTTTGGGAAGAGCTCTGCCTCCCTTTAAAACTGATGACAACAAGTTCAATCGCACTCTACATAGTATGTAGCGTTTAGGCAATACTTTGAGCAACAATAGTCAGTTTCGTAATAGTTTAGTTTAAGCTTGCCTATATGATGTCTCATCCAATACCGTTAGCGGTTATATTATAAAAAGAATAGCAAACAATTGTGTTCTTTGTCTGTTGTTCGTGCTCAGGGATTTATCTCTGGTACGCTTTGATGTATTTGAAAGCTTAAACCACTGAAGTTACCTTTTAATAAAAAAACTTAAAACTAACATGGCTAAGTTTGAAAGTTCCATGTGAATTTTCAAGAAAAGAAAACAGTGTATGGCTAATTCTTGAAAATTTCTAACATAACATGAAGCGTTTTTGGAGTTTCCCCTCAAATAAAAACAACAATATAGGTTAAAAAAAAATAAAGAAACAATCACACCATTCCGACCATACAAAACAACGGTCTAGATCTCCAAACACTGTTTCTTGTTTAATTCCTTAAATGATACGAAATTTATCCAACATACATATTCTGTGCCCGTGCAACATTAACAACTCCATACGTTACATAAATCCTAGGGCAAGTCATGGATCGGAGCAAGCAATGCCCACCGCCCGTTCCTCTGATCCCACCGATAAAAGCCCATCGACTTGATCTTCACGAAGCAATCGCCTCTAAACTTCCCTTTATCAACAGCTTGATCATACAGCGTCACTCCCAAACGATCGAGCCGGGCACGACACGTCCACGTGGGATCGTCGGGGACCATCTTGACCATCACCGACGAGGTCGCCGGAACCGTATCAGCCGTCGATCCAGTGCAGTTGAGGTGGACCAGCTTGCCGTTGTCGAGATTGTTGTGTATCACTAGGTAGTACGCCGAAGTGGATGTGCCGAGTGTCGCGAGTACGAGGAGAGCAAGAACATGAACCATTGTTGTTCTCGTCGCCGCCATTGTTGGGTTTTGTGTTGCTGAATTGGATCGGGATGGGTGAGTTATATATAGTGTTGAGTGTTGCTGAAGTTACTATTGTTAACGTTACTGTGTTGTTGTAGTTACTTTCAGAATTGAATTTTTAACATGTTTGATTAAGAAACAATGGAGTAATTGACTTGTTGATTCAGTTTCAGAACTTGTTGATTAATCAAATGGCGTGAGTTTGCAATATGTACGCATTTACCAGCACGTTATTATTATCATTGAAGTTAGCATCCTACTCTCTCTAAAATAAAATCGCTCTCGCCTCTCTACCTCTCCTAACCCCAAGTTTGTCGTAGCTTCTTCTCTTTCCTACCCTCTTCTTCACTTCTTCTATCCTTTTCTCTTTGTTTAGTGATTGAATTTTTTTTGATCAGCAAAGCATAAGATAAAGAACTGGTTCTTTGAGGTAAAGAACACGGTGGTGAAGTGCCAATACAACTTAAGAGCGTTCCATCCAGGATCCTTAAGGAATCAGAGCCCCGCACTCGGGGATGAACAACTACTTTTACAACCAGGATTACAACACAGAAGAAACAACATATCCTTGAACAACAACTAAAAAGTCTATATACCCAGATTTTACTAACATGAAGCACAAATAGAAGGTCTAGAAACCCTGATTTTACAAACATGAAGCACATTAAGGGAAGACACAAAATCTTAACCCCTACAAATGAAAACACAAAAGTGGAAGCGGATCTGGTACCCAAAGCCAACCGGAAGCACAAAAAAAAAACAAAAAAAAGCAGTAAATAAAACCACCCGCAACAGCGTTACGCACTCCAGTCCTTGAACCCATCAGATTTCAGCCATCAGAATCACACTAGCCACTAGCACAATCATCCAACCCTTGTCCCCAATGATAAGGCATACCACCGGAAAAAAATTGACAGTGGCCATAAAGGGGGAGGGCCAGATATCTAGCCTCTACTTAATCTCACCTGGTCCGAAGCCCCAAAACTCCATCCCCCACATATTTCAAAGTCGTTAGGCATAAACCCGACGACGGCCAACACCGACCGTTGGGCCCCGTCACCACAAGGAGGACGAGGAAAGGAAGAGTAAGAGTAGAGTTTAGGGGTAGAGAACAAGTTAGAAGAATAAAAGAGGCCAGAAAAACCTCTAGATCTGTCTCTCTCAGATCTCGGAAGACTAGATCTGTCGGCGGCCAACACCATACCGATAACCACAAGGGGAGAGCCCTGGATCAGATGAACCAAGAGACATATATGAGGAGGGAGGAGGTAAGAGGAAGCGATTGAGGACACCAAGTAAACAACCCTTACCGAGAACACAGATAGAGGCCGGAGGACGAAGAGCTGAAAGCAGCTAGAAGTCCATCCGAGGGCGCGCCGCCTAGATCGAGCCCGCAAGCCATCTTCACCCTCTGTCGACGGACCACCATGTAGATACAAAATCTTCAAGGGGAGACACGGCCAAACGAACACATGCCGGTGGCAAGATCTAGATCTGGAGATTCCAGATCTAGCGCCACAACATCAGGTCAAGGGGATGGGGGAAAGGATAGCCACCGTCGCCTTCCTTACTTGAGGGCCAGAGAGACGATGGCGGCGAAGGAAAGGTATCTAGGGTTTGGCCGAGTTTTTAGAGACAAGCGAGAGAAATGGTTTAGAGACAAAGAGAGTTTTGGTAATGTCTATGAATCACTTTAGTCCTTGAATTTGTCCTTGCTTTTTGATTTGACTTCACCCCGGTGCTTTAAGCGACTGGTTGGAGCAAACCGAGTTTCCCCTGGTGACTCGGTTTCTTACGTTGTCCCTTTTCCTCTCTTCTCTAGTGGGCTTTCGTCTTGTTTTGTTCTTGTTCTACTTTGCCTTTCTCTACCGATAGAGATTTGTTAAGTACAAAAACAAACTTTCCATCTAGGATTACCACGGGTGTTGGTTCCGGTGGGCTATCTTAGGGTAACCGAGCAGTGCACCTAATGAATAACAACAATTCTAATCACATGAATTATATGGCAACTTGAGAAATCTCGGATCCTTTTTCTCTCTAAAAGCTTCATCACATTCTTTTAGGCCTTGCCGTTGTTGACGATTCTCATGACCTTGAGTCATGGGAGTTGGCGACCCTTCTCTCTCGCCTCTGTTCTGTTGATACGTCTCTATGTGTTGGTGTTTTTTTTATGTCTGCCATTTCCCGTGTTTTCATTGGTTTCTCTCCATTCTTTTTTCAGCATTATAATGTTCTTGCATTAACACGTATGTCCATTAGGTATCTGTCTAATGATGAATCTATGTTTGGGTTATGTGTTTCACTGTTCCCCGTGGTTTCTCAGTGGACGGTCTCGATAGCCGAAAGTAGTCCTTCAAGTAAGTATGGTGGTTGTGATATTTTATGGTTCGTGTTTCACTAGGATTTTCACCAGGTGATTGGTCCTGGAAGCGGCTTTGCAAGTGGGCTTTTTCTACCGAAGTATCATCTCTCTGACCCTGTAGATCTAACACAACTTCTTCTCCAATTGTTGGTGGGGGTGGTGTGTCACCGGATACAATGTTTCAGGATCTCTCTGGCTGGCTTTTCTTTCGTGCGTTGTCCAATAGTAGCATTTTGATTCCCAAGCCAAACATGTTGGTCTTCCTCGTGTTGGTGTTTGGAATCCTGAGTGTTGTGTTTGTAGGGTTTTGGTTTATGAGTTGTTGGGTCCATTTGTTTCGGGTCTGGTCATTTAAGATCTATTTCTTATTTATGTGGTATGACCAAGTTTTTACTGTTTTGATACGTAAGCCTGACATATCGTGTATCATTATGTTGGACTGTCGATTTTCATCAATTCCACAAGTACATTAGATATATGAACGAGTCTGTTCCTACTTTGTTTAGGTAGGTTTATTCCAACTTAGTGTAGGAGCTCTCAACGCTTATATCAAAGTTCTTTTGGGTTACTTACCTTTAGTACCCCTTATGTATTGGTAATACTCCTTTAGTACCTTGATGTATTGGTAACTGTCACGCCCCAAATCCGGCCTTGACCGGACTCAAGACGTGAACTAAAATAATAATAGATAAAGCGACAATAAAGGTAATGAAGCTTAAAATATTAAATTGCAAATCATAAATTCGAAATAAAAAGAGTCAACGGCTCTTAAGTGAACCGTAAAAACAGTGCTCAGTTCAAACACGGTACATCACTAGACACTACTAGACAAGACTCTCGCCAGCTCCCAAGCTCAGCTGTGTCCTGCTAGCACAAATCCCGCTCAACACCTGAAACACAAGTAAGGGGTGAGCTTTCGCCCAGTAGAGAAAGTAGTTAAGGTAATGAACATCGGCTCACCACCACGAGTAACCGTCCAATTAGGGCATACTAGCACAACATAACTAACTGCCAAACCGGGGTTCATAACCAAACTTATAACACACTCAACGACCGCTTTCACACGATACAACATTAACCAAAAAAACGCATGTATCACACGCAATACCAACCAACACACGTCCCGTACCGCAGTACCCGAACTCCAACATAAACATACCGGAAAGTCATCATATCATCTCGGCTAGCCCCTCGGTCCAGAGGAGACACATGCGTCGGGGCAAGCGGAATAGCTCCCTAGGAACGCATCTCATCGGAGGGCCCGGAAATGTTCCCAAAGGACCATAAATCATCGGGGTAGAACACGACCCGTAGGCTCAATCACGACCCGAAGGCTCCATACGACCCGTAGGCCCAACACGACCCGCATGCTCAATCACGACCCATGGGCCCAACACGACCCGTAGGCCCAATCACGACCCGTGGGTCCAACACGCAACTTAGCACAACCATTTCCAACGTCTCCGGCTATCACAACCCGTTCCATTTATGTCGTACCGGATCACGAAGCCTCGGTCCTGACATATTCCTGTCACGTAGACTCGGGGTAACATCCCAGACCGGAAATCCCTCAGTCGGATTCACGTAGACTCAGGGCCTCACGTACAACGGACCGGCACATACCTCGGTCGTAAGTCCTCCCGTCATAGAGACTCGGGGTATCAATCACGCAATCCTTGGCCTCGATACAATACACCAGAACTATCCCTCGGTGTAAGTACCACTCCGGTAACACACATCAAGAGTATAACACACATCACAAAGACATAGTTCAACCCCGGTATACCAACCAGACCAAACTCACCATAACACACAAACCGGTCTATCACTCACCCGGTCATATCGCAATCAAGGATTCACATTACATCACACATGGCACACTTGCCCACACACAGTCTCAACATGCAACACCGAATTCATCTTATTATGACTCTCAATCAGCGGTTAACCACACATCATGCATCTCAGGCAGCACACAGTCCTAAGGCTCGACATGGCCATTCTACCAGCACGACAATTTCCCATAATATTGAAAGCGGCTAACACTAGTGAATCACATCCTACATGTTACTAAGACTCGTCCGGTTATTATATTAATATAAACGTTCGTGCCGGTTTTATTAATACCTAGCATGCATACTAGTAACTTTCCGTAATTAAACCGATATTCGCTACTTTCCCTACCTCAAGAAGAACCAACAGCTACGTCTCCTAGCTGCTAACGTTCGGGCCTACCTCTGGTCTTCTCCACGATCGAGGTCCAAGCCTGGGTTTAACAAAAAGGGACGGTAATCAGTCCCGGTCCAGTCCGTAACGGTCCTCTAAAATAACAGGTAAGTCCTTTAATTTAACTGATCTAAGTACTTTGATTTATCTGATTTAAATCCTTTTAAATTAATTAAATTTAATATTTAAATTTCCCTGACCCGAATCCGACCCGACTCCGACCCGAATCCAGGCCCAACCCGGATCCAGACTCGGATATGAACCTTGACCCAGGAGCGACCCGAACCCGGCCCCAGACCCGACTCCGACCCAGGTTTGGACCCGAGTCCAGACCCGGGCCTGGAACCTGGGCCTGGCCCGAAGTCTGGTCCGGCCCGAAGCCAGCCTAGGCCCAAGGCCTGTCTTTGGCCTAAGACCATCCCGGCCCAACCAACTGAGCTGGAGATGAAGAGGGACGACGGTGAGGGTTTTGTTCCGGCGGGTCTTCGTCTTCTCGTGGCGGTGGATGACGGCAGGTACTCGGAGAAGGGAAGAGAGGGTCGGGGAAGGACAACGGACGCACGCTCGCTCACCTGAGTGTTTCCCTGACTCCGGAGAGGTGCGAAACGAGACCGGGAGAGGAGAGCTCGCGCGAGGTTTCTGGCGACGATGGCGAACCAGATCTGGTTCGCGTTGCAGGTCTCACCGGCGTGCTCCGTTCCTGACACGGCCCGACGATGGCTTCAGCGCCGTCTCGTGGAGGTATGGCTCGCGCTGTGACCGGTAGAGAAGGGCGAGCTCGCCGAGCTTGGAAGAGAAGGACGGTGCAAAGGCTTCCAGCGACGGTGGGGTTCAGATTCGGTGTGAGGAGCTCGCCCAACGACGTGGCTACGTTCCTGGACACGGGCGAGGCAACGATGGTTGCAGCGATGTCTGGTGGTGGCGACGGTGAGAACGAGAAAGAAGGGAGGTAGTGTCTCGAGGTGCGTGCTGCGCAAAGAAGATGAAGGGACGAGCAGATAGGGGTAGGTGGAAGAGTCGAAGCGGGCCTAGGCTCAAGTGGTTGCGGGTTTAGGCTTAGACCCGGTTCACTTGGTTGAGCCCACTCTGGCACAGTCCATTATACTTCCATTTCCTTTTTTTTATGAAAAGAGTGCTCCCGTCATGGCTCAAAAACCAATCATCGGAGTAAATGTGCAAGTATGAATTTCTATGGTTCGAGTAAAACCAATCATCGAATTTTCGTACGTCTATTTTGCATTCTCTTAAGTTGCTTCTCGACTTGATAAGATGTCATATTGATAAATAATCAAAGCGAGTCAACTTACATAGGTATATGTCAATTTTGTATGCGAACTCCGAACACTTATATAAAAGGTTTTGTTTTTGCAACGTTTATTGTGGTTGGAGCTACATAGTAATAGTTCCATACTTATTTGTTGTCCATGGAAGCAGAGATGCTTTAAAAAAGAAGGATATACAACGACATACAATTTATTCATCTAAGTACAACATACAATTTATTCAAACAAAACAAAAAACCACTTTCGTAGGACTCACGATTACATTTAGCGTATGTAACAAGCCTTTTAAACCCCGAAGCAATCCCTTAGAGGACGAGTGAAGTCTCGTGAGGATTTTTGGGAAACCCACAACCGCATCGTTACGGATCTAGTTCATCGGAACAAAATCCACCTTGATATCAAGGAAACGTGTTTGCGTACCGGTGTAGATGCCATCGTCCATTTTGGAATCGGAAACACTGTTATCATAGAGCGTGATGGCCTGGTTGTACGAGAACGGGACGTCCCACAACCTCTTTTCCCCCATTGCTCGCACTATTGCCTTAGTCCTCGCGGGTACGATTACCTTCCTTATTACATGTGTCGGAGGTTGTGACTCCGTCTCTTCGACCCCCCAAACGACGTTACCTGTGATCGACCCCGTGATCACTATTTGTCCATTCACCTCGTCTGGGACGGGACTCGCAACGGCAGCGGCGGTGACCCCAACCTTTAACGACCCGTTGGCCGTGGAACTCCAGGCACGCGTCGAAGATTCGGATACATAGGATAACGTCACGGTGGTTTCAACGTCAAGGTCGGTGTCATTGATGACTTCACCGACGCCCAACACGAGGGGCTTTGGAACGGTGACCCTGGCGTCGGAGACGCGTATGTCTGAGGCGTCCAGGGTGACACTCCAGGAAGTGGCACGGTCCACGACCTCAAGCTGAGACAATGTAGTGATCGTTGCGTCCGCGGCACTGAGGACAGGTACCCCATCGGCGAAGGGTGTTACAGGGATGTCAATGCTCTTGCAGTAATCGTTGTTCCCCAAACTCTTCAGCGCGTACACGTTTTCTTTGCTTGGAATTGGAGTCGGAGCAAAGAGGATGTTTGGATCGGTGACGTCGTTGTCTTGTGTATCGGCCAAAACAAAGCTACTAGTAGTCCGAGTCCAGAACCTGTCGTAGTGTTGGGACTTGATTGAGATGTTTCCGGCGCCAGAAATGAAGACCTCTTGTCCCACGGTCGGATCAGCGAGATCGTCCGCTACGAACCGGAGATACTTGAGCTCGTTCAGGGGACGAGCAGAAAGGTATTTACCTTGGTCGCTACCCTTGACGGCGATGTTCTGGGGGAAAATCACGAGCGAGCTCCAGTCAATAACGGTGCAGACATCGTGCAAAGCTTGACCGGGAGAGGCCGAGGCAAGATAGGTGCACGTGTCTCTGTAGGTGCCGGGTTTGTTCATCAAGGCAACATGCTTGTTAACGTTGGCGTGCATGAAGCGCACGGCTGTGGGATCACCGCCCACGTACGTTGGCCGGAACAAAGTGCACGACAGCTTGGTCTGGTCCTCCTCCGGTTCGTTGGCGGCGGCCAGAAGCCAGTTTTCGAGGTCGGTGGATGGGACCCAATACTTGTTGTTGTAGCAGCTCCGGAGATGGACGAGGGTCTGGTCGGCTTCGGACACCAGGACCTCGAACTTTGTGTAGGGACTCACAACGTCGTGTCCTGAGAATTGGAGAAAGCCATGCAAGCCTCCTTCTTGGTGCACGAACTGCAAGTACTTGTGGTTGTATTTGGACTGAAGAGCCACGTACTTCGGTAATGCCATTCTAAATATTATTACTTTTCTTTCTTTCTCTCTTCTTCTGCTCTGTGCTTTCCTGGCTCGTCTTGCAAAGGTATTTATAGGGACTCCATAGTAATATTTTTATTTCCACGTTTTTTACACCACATTTTTTTTTATCCCTTTGTCGCGTTTTTCTCTTGTCCATTTACTACGTCCATATCCTCGGCATGCCGGCCGGGAATATACTTTGGAGTTTGGATGCTTTATTTTCACCAGCATCTTATTATGATCTTATCTTGTTTAGCACTTAATTAATTTGGTTGCATACCATTTAGTATTGTAATGTTTACCATGTGATCCATTACTATATTACATCTACCCTTTCCAAGATGACCGTATTACTAGGACTACTAATTATGCTCAAATGGAATATGGACAACTGCTCGAATTAAGATGCTTGTTTTTTTTTTTTGAAAGAGGATTCATTAATAACTTAACAAACCTTACAAATCAAATACATATCAAACCAAACATGTGTTATATTCATCGATCGCTTTTGTGACTCCAAGAGACGACCACTGAGATGAATATCTCTCGAGATGGATGACGCAACGCTAAGATAACAACTACTAGCAGATCGGTCTTCCTTATCAACTCTCCAGAGAGATCCGCCGATAAAAAGTCCCGACCCGGACACGCCACCAGAGGCAGCAGCCACACCTACCGGATATATGAGAATTCAGCAAGAAGGACAAACAAAAACCTAATAAACATAATACAAGACAAACAACAAAATAACCAACGACGACAAAGGAACTACCTACGACCGGCCTCCGATGTCTGGGCTCGGGATTGGGGTGAGGTGGACGACGACGACGGGTGCAGATCTGATCCACTAGGGATTGGTGCACGGGACTGGTCCGGTAAACACGAATAGCATGAGCATATCTGAACGGCTCCAACTGTGGCGTTCCGACGGAAGCTGGGTGAAGATCTGACCGTCTTCCCAGAAGAAGAGCGTGGGGAAGAGGCTCGTTCGGAGGTAGTTGGGTCGTGTTCGTTGGCATCTGACTCCAGAGGGGAACTGTTTTCTATCTACCTTCGTCGTCGCCGGTGAAAAAGGGCAGGTGGGCGGTGGCCGACAGATCTGTAGGTTGTGGCAACAGATCTGACCGTCGTGGGGTATAGAGCTGGCCGGATGGTGGCGGATCTGGTCGTGTGGGGATGGAGGGAGTTGAAACTGGCCGTGGGATCGGGTATTTGGCACAAACGGCGGAGGGTGGGTTTTCTAGAGTGTAAAGACCGGAAAATTTTATTATTTAAATTATTAAATATTAACGTCGAGGTTGGGAACGAGTTTGATTTTTGAATCGAAATCAAAAAAAAAATATTAGAGCTGGACCAGGTCAGGCCAGCCCTTTGGGCCGAGCCAGTTAAGGCCCAGATCGTGTTGGGTCTCGAGGTAGGGTTGGAGATGAACCAACTCGCAGCGAAAAATCAAGGAAAACCAAGAGACGATTAAAACCATGAAACAACTAACAAATAATGGATTCACAAGAGAACAATTCAGCATTATTGCAGGGATGTTGTATGTAAGACTGACGGTAAGGCTGAAAATATTAATATAATATTCTAACAGTCAGTCTTACCACAATTTAATGACCGTTAGCGTTGTGGATGTTCTAAACTTTTATAATACTACCATCCTGAGATGTTGAGCCATCAACAATCGTCACTCATACACGTACTCTTCAGTTATGCGCAAGACAGCAAGATAAAGAAAGCTGACTCAATAACGGCTTGCGAGGTGGACCACTGAACACAAGACCAATCCTATCTTTACCTAACACCGACTCATTAAATTAAACGCATCGTTTGGAACTCTTCTTTATTTGAACTCAAAAAGATAGCTTGTAGGTGAAGGCATCATAACTATACCTGCCCCTTGCATCAAGCTTGACCTAAAGTCTGTTGTCGAGCAAACCAATCCGAAAAATTGGCTCTGATGAAACTTGCATGTTCCCAGGTGGCGTCCTCAGCCAGAGTTCTATCCCACTTAAGCAGAAATTGCACCTCTTGTCCAGAAGGTGAGTTGGGTAGAGCTTTAGATGACCGTCAACACTGTGTCTGGTAAAATTGGAGCATACGGTTCGTATGACTCGATTGGCATTTCAAAAGAGAAACATGAGATACTGGATGGATGAAGGAGCCCTCCAGGGTCCTCAATTTGTAGGCATCATAGCCTTTTTTTCTCAATCACCTGGAATGGTTCATAGAATCGTACAACTATTTCCATCTTTTTCCTGAGTTGTGTTAGAAATAATTGAGCCTTAAATTATCAGCTTGAGTTTTTAGTTGAGTTGCTCCTTTAATATGGTATCAAGCTTGGTACCTTACAGACAGGGGTTCTAACCTCACTATCTACAAAAATACTAATTTATTCTCAATTTATCAAATATTTTCCTTGATAGGTCAACCCTTATCTTTTTTTAATGAGCTCATCTCCTCTTTTAAATATCTAAATTCAAACTCGGTAACAGATTTGTTCGTGAGGACGCATACTAGAATATGATTATAATTTGCCCTTCAACTATTAATTTGAGCTTTTAGTTGAGTTGGTCTTTTACTCGGGATGATCCATGGATTACGCCCCATCAGTGGGTAGATGTGGTGGTTTAATAACAACATGGCAAGACAGTAAATTCAAAATGGAAGGCAGCAAGAAAGACATCGCATGTCATGTTCTTGTGGGAAACTCTATGTCTCGTCAATATCTACGTTCTTGTCGTTTTTCTCAATTCGACACCGCCGTTATTTTTCAGTCAAAACCCGTTAAAGACCATAATACCTATTAATAGTCAAATTTTCAAAACCATGTCAAAGTTTTTTCAATGATGTTGGAAACTCTTATCTTGCAATAGAAAGAGGACCTTAAGAGGGATGCCTCGACGAGTCGTCAATGCCATAGGTGGGAGAGAATGTCAGTTTCTAGATGCCTAATTATAGTATTTTTAATTTTTTGGGCTAACTATGGAGTGAGATGTGCTAGGCGCACGGTTTTGGACCATTTCGACCTTGGCAAGCGAAAGTTGTTCTGTCACCTCTTTTACGTGGTGAGCTGCTTCAACTGCTGGGGGCATAACATACGACTTATTTGGAACCTGCCCTCTTACCAAAGATGTATAGCTGCTCATGGCACAACCAAAGAATAATGTGGAGAATTGCTTAACTGTGCTAGACATTGGCCAGCATATAATAAGTACTTAGATCTTGGCACAAGTTGGTTGATCCATCCATACATGATTAAGTTGGAGTTGTCAAGCATGTATTAGTCAATTTCAAGAAGCACCTTACAAGCAACTGAAACATACAATTGATAGGTTTGCTAGACCTTTCTCTCATGTGCTTTATGGTGGAAAAATACAGGTATGAGATCTCCTTTTCTTTTTTATTTGTTGCTTCTTCTTTTCGGGTGTTGTTTATATCCCCTCTTGTTGTTGCAGTTGTGTTGTTCTGTTGCCTTGTGTAAGGTTGTTCTGGTTTGGTTGTACTTGTTTATCCCTCATTGTGTTGAGCTGTTAGGTTGAGGTTCTAATTGTGAACCGTCATTTGGTTGTTCATCTCACGCTGCTCTTTTTTTCAAAGAACAGATTTATAATATGTCTTGCTGATAAAAAAAAAGAGTTGTTAAGCTCTCATTCGTTCCTTAGCATGAAGAAACTGCTGGGCAACTATAAATAGATGGGCTCGTACATAATTGTAGTAACTCAGAATTTTTGTATACTTTCTCTTTCTCACACTTGAAAATATACTAACTATTTTCATGCAATCCATATCTCTTGAATCATGGTGTTTGTGAATCTTGATTGATCTTGAACCTCCCTTGAGATAGGGAAAACAAGGTTAGCTTGGGACAGATTTGACAAAGTTGGCTAAGTTCAAGTAGGGGCATTCACGTCATGGCAATAGTACATAATCTGATGTTGTTAAAGTATAAAGCTGATATTATCAAGGTACAAGAAAATGCAGACAAAGTTATCAATACATAACCCTAATTAAGAGCAATGTAAGTCATTAAGAAGAAACAAATCCATACCCATCACCTATGATTTCACTTTATTCATGATCTTCATGGTAAAACGAAACTCTCATGGTAAAAGCACACATAGTGGAGATATTTAACTGGGAGAAGAGCCTTAGATTCCCTGCTCTTAGGGTTGTACAAAGCCAAGACAGCCTTATCATCTGAGTTCCGTGTAAGCAGTTCACCATTTCCCGAAAAGCCAAAAAAAACCCACCGAAGTTGCTTATATGGCATGTCAATACGGTACAATTTAGTCCAAGATTCAGTCACATCGTACTCTTTCATCGACCAAACCGAACAACCTTGATGAGCATCACCTAGCAGATGCCTCAACGCTGCAACGGACAACAATCCGTTGATCAACGAAACATTGGAGTTACATACGTCGTAGCGCCAATCAACCTCCTTGAAATCTGCATCACATGGCATCTCCATTTCGCGGAAAGCCTCGATGGACAAATCGAAGGACAACAATATACAATCGTTGTGAAGATCATATCCAATCCAATGGAGACGGCCGTGGAGATAAAGAGATGAACGAGACTTCTCAACAAAGGAATAGGATGGTAGAGTAGGATTAGGAGGGATCAGCCTCCTCCAAACACTCTTCCTCAAATCAAAAATCTGACAGTCTAAATCGTCATTGTATCCAGAGGGGTGAACTCTCAGAACCTTGTAATCACTGGCAATGGAGTCGAACCCGAACCCGTAAAGACAATCACTTTCCCTCTCAGGAGGAGGTGAAAAGTGAGATGGGAGCTTAACTATTTTTTGAATGCTAGGGTTCCAAAATCAGGAAACTTACAATATACTTGGACTCACGGTTGCCTTGCCGCAAACAAATCAAGCCGTCACAGGAGCCGACGATATTACCGCCCATACCGTCACTAAAACCGGCCATAACGTGGTGTTCCAAAGCATGGGACTCCACGAACGACTCGTCGTGACAGCTAAACTTATACTGATGGTTTACGCCGTCGTAACGGCTAACGAGCACACGCTTTTGTCCGGTGTGATGGGAGATGAAATTGGGGCCGGAGATGAGAGAGTGCCATGTTTTGCAGACGGATCTGAACCGTAGAATAGACTTCACCGGTAGTTTTGTGAGTATCTGATACCAGATCTCGGGAGGAAGAAAAAGATGGGTCCCTGACATATTTTGCTTCACAACTATGCGTCTTCGTCCTTTACACTGATGATGAATATTTGTATTATATTTTCCAAATTAAATAACTTATTTATACTATTGCTTGCCCATCACTTCACGCGGAGATACGGAGGAACTCCAAAACAAATTAGGTAATATTTCTCCTAATTTCAAGAGGTGCGTTGTTGTAGCTTCTCCTTTTACTCACTTTTGGAAAATGGAGAGTCGATACAAAATCTCGATGTACAGAGCTAAAGGGCCAACCCAGAAAAAAGGACTATAAGTCCAAAGCAGGCACAATTATGCTCCCCTTTCTCACCTTCATTTCTGAACTCCTTTTCCTCTATGAGAACTACTGTAGAATAGAAATATTAGGTAAGGGATTTGAGAAAAGATTAGGCCTGTTTGTTAAGGATGGAGGGGTTGGTCATAAGGTTAAAAAAGTATGTACTGCTTCGGTCATGTTGTCGTCGCTATACTTGGCAAGACTAGACCTTGTTTAGCACTTAATTAATTTGGTTGCATACCATTTAGTATTGTAATGTTTACCATGTGATCCATTACAATATTACTTCTACCCTTCCAAGATGACCGTATTACTAGGACTATTAATTATGCTCAAATGGAATATGGACAACTGCTCTAATTAAGATGCTTGTTTTTTTTTAAAGAGGGATTCATTAATAACTTAACAAACCTTACAAACCAAATACATATCAAACCAAACATGCGTTATATTCATCGATCGCTTTTGTGACTCTAAGAGACGACCAGTGAGATGAATACACTACTGTTGATAACTACTTAACTGACGGATTGGATCCGTCGCCTAAGTTAACATATATGTCGGCTAGGTTCTTGGCTGACGGATGTATCCGTCGACCAAGATCAGTCGGCCAAGTCCCGTCGGCCAAGATTTTGACCAACGGATCAAGATATCCGTCGCCTAAGTTGTAACTTGGCTGACGGATACAATCTGATGGATCCGTCACCCAAGTTGTAGCTTGGCTGGCGGATACAATTTGATGCATCCGTCACCCAAGTTTAATATCAGAATAAAAAAAAATGTGCCTAGGCCCCGACCCGTTCTGGAGCCCATTCCCGCCGGACCCGACCACGTCCTGGAACCCCGACCCACGTTGAACCCCCGACAACCCAAGCCCGATTGCTCACGAGGAGTAGATGGCACTTATGTGCCTTGCGTGACTCGAACCCAAGACCTCATGGTCAAAGTGGTAAGCCTTTACCAACTCAGGTGTTGAACATTTGTGATGTATGGTTGTTTAGAAAATATATATACAATTTTGAAGTTTCTCTTTAGTTTCTTTTGTTTTAATTCTTATATATATATCACTACTTATTGCATAAATGGCTTGGCATAATTAAATTAAATGAAGAGTTTTTGTGACTTTTGGTATGAACGTAGCTACTGTCTACTAATTATTTATTGCAAGTTAATTTTATCTTTAGTTTGTATTTATATAATACTGAGACAAGGATACACAAATTTATCAATGGCGGGTTTCGTTTCGATGAATACTCAACAACGACTAAATCCAATTCCACCAATATCTTAAATATGGTGACACTCATTTCAGCAGCGTCGGGAATGAAGCTTTCCCTTGTAGTGACACATCCCTCGCCTCTCTCACCCATTTCTTAATTATTTATGGTGCACTTAATTAATATATATATATATATATATATATATATATATATATATTAATTAGCTTAGTGTCGTCCTAAAATAATTAATGAATGCAAGTAATTACTAAAAAATTGTTTAATCCGTGGGAGTAACGTGTGATAATAAGATCAAAACAGTAAGATATACATCAAGGGTAAAGATACAAAATTTATTAAATATGAGTAACGTTGCATCGTAAATTAAGTAATCAAAACCGTCTATGTGGTACATAATGTTGTACATACTATGTATTAGAGAACCAACTCAACTAAAAGCTTAAACTGATAGTTGAAGGCCCAATTATATTAATATTCTAACACGCGCCCTCACGGACAAGCCCGTTTACGGGTTTGGAGGTGAATTATTTAGAAGAGAGAGATGAGCCCATTGAGAAGAATGATAAGGGCTAGCCCATTTTGGGCAAATTTGATAAATAGAGAATAAATTAGAATTTTTGTAGAGAGTGGGGTTTGAACCCGGGTCCGTGAGGTGCCAAGCTCTGATACCATATTAGAGAACCAACTCAACTAAAAGCTTAAGCTAATAGTTGAAGGCCCAATTATATTAATATTCTAACACTATGCATATGCAAAATAGGAATCATCTGACGGTAGTAGGTGCTCGATCGAGGTGGTCAACAAGTTGGAGAAAAATTGATCAACACTCTTGGGCAACAGATGTATAAGACTTGGGTGACGGATGTAGATCCATTGCCAAAGTTCGCTCACTTGGCCGACGAATGCAACATGCGTCGGTAAAGTTCGCTCACTTGGCTGACGGATACGCATTACTTTAGCCACAGATATGTTATCCGTTAGGCAAGTACTCACTTTCCTGACGGATGCAACATGTGTGGGTAAAGTTCTCTCACTTGGCTGACGGATGCAACATGTGTGGCTAAAGTTCGCTCACTTGGTTGACGGATACGCATTACTTTAGCCACTGATATTTTATCCGTCAGCCAAGTGACAACTTGGCCGACGGATGCAGCATCTGTGGCCAAAGTTTTTCACTTGGCTGACGGATGTCTGGATCCGTGGCTAGAGTTCCAAAACTTGGCTGACGGATCCATTTTATCCGTCAGCCAAGTGGATTTCTGCAGTAGTGATACCTCTCGAGATGGACGACGCAGCGCCAAGATAACAACTACTACCAAATCGGTCTTCCTTATCAACTCTCCGGAGAGATCTGTCAATAAAGAGTTCCGACCGCACACGCCACCAGAGACAACAGCCACACCTACCGGATACATGAGAATTCGATAGAAGGACAAACAAAAACCTAACAAACATAATACAAGATAAACAACAAAATAACCAATGACGACAAAGGAACTACTCGCGACCGGCCTCCGATGTCTGGGCTCAGGATTGGGGTGAGGTGGACGGCGTCGACTGGTGCAGATCCGATCCACTAGGTGCTTGTGCACGGGACTGGTCAGGTAAACACGAATAGCATGAGCATATCTGAACGGCTCCAACTGCGGTGTTTCGACGGAAGTTGGGTACATATCTGACCGTCTGCCCAGAAAAAGAGTGTGGCGAAGAGGCTCGTTCGGAGGTAGTCGGGTCGTGGTCGTGGTCGTTGGGATCTGACTCTAGAGGGGAACTACTGTCTATCTACCTTCGTCGTCGCCGGTGAAAAAGGGTAGGGGGAGGTGGGCGGTGGCCGGCAGATCTGTAGGTCATGGCGATAGATCTGACCGTTGTGGGGGACGAAGTTGGCCGAACGGTGGAAGATCTGGTCGTGTGTGGGGTGGAGGGAGTTTAAACTGGCCGTGGGATGGTGGATTTGGCACAAACGGCTGGGGGTGGGTTTTTCCAGAGGAAGGGGAGGGCCATGGCAGGATGAAGGGGGCGACCTAGACGGAGCAGGTCGCAGGAGGTGGATGAGTGACTGGCCGGTGACTGGGAGAGAAAGGGAGGGGATGAGAAGTCGGGGGTAGAGGGGAAGAGGAGCGACGGTAGGAGGCGGAGATGGCTGGGGGAGGTTCTAGATCTGGCCGGCGGGGCGAGGGGAACGGCGGTGGGAGGTTCTAGATCTGGCTGGAGGAGTGCCAACTCTAGCCAATAGGCAGCGGGACGCGGTGACGACGAATGATAGGTGCGACCGGAGAAAGCGAGGAGCGTGGCGGAGAAGAGCCCCACCGAAAGCATCGTGGCCGGAGCCATAGTGGTCGCCGGTGGCGGCGGCAGCAACAAAAAATGAAGCTACGGTTTCAAGCTTCTCGGGAGAGAAGCACAGTAAAGAGAGAGAGGGCGCCTTTAACATGCTTGTTAAAGATCACTAAACTCACACTTTAATATTACTGATCCTGACCCGAGTTTTTGGTTCGTTTTCTGGTTCAATTCCGGTGGATGGGCACTCGACGGCAGAGGGTAGAGAAGGAATCAAGATGTTCATCTGTAACCTTACATCTCACTCGATAAAGGATTGGACATCTTCTTTCCTTGGTCGATCAGTGTAGTTGCTGAAGGTGGAATTGATTGTTTGAACAAACTAAACATACAAGCTTTTTGGCTTTTTTTTTCAAATCTAGTAAAGTCGTCATTTTTATACAAATTGCAACAAAAAGACAAATTCAATGGAAGGCTACAAGCTGACAAAAAATGAATACCCCAGGGGTATTTTTTTCGCAATTATTCCCGAGTTATATACTCCCTCAATCATAACTAAGTTCCCCTTTCGACGGTTTTTGCAAATATGGACAGTTTGATTGGTGCTTGACTTTCTCCAATGCTTTCCCATGTACCCTTTTCCTTGCCAACCAACAGCACTCTTACTTAACTTTTACAACGAATAGAAACTTGTTTTAGGACAGCTAAATTAATGGAGTGGACATTTCCTGTATTAGAATTTATGGAAAATTTTAGTATAATACCCTGTCAAACATTAATTTCAGTATAATATCCTCGAATAAATTTTTTACACTTTCATACCTAAATCAAACATTTAATTTCACTTTAGTACCCAACCGTTAACTTTCTGTTAGTTTGGATGGAAAAAGTTAAAAAGACCATAATACTCCTAACTATTACTCAAATTTTCAAACTCATGTCATTGGTTCAGAATTTGAAAATAAGTGAAATGACAATAATACCCTCCATTGTTAGGGTATTAAAATGAAAATTTCACTACTTCAAAAATAAATTCAGTTTTTATTTATGAAAATTATTTTTATTTTCAAAAATTCTGTTTTTATTTTTATAAATTCATTTTTTATTTATAATTTTTTTTTCAAAAATTCCGATTTTAATTTAATTTTTTTAAAAAACCAGATTTTATTTTAAAAAATTAAAACTTATTTTAAAAAATCAATTTATATATAATTTATTTATTTATTTTTATTTTCGTGTTTATTATTTAAAAAATATATTTTTTTTCATCTTTTCATTATTGTTCAATCAATCCATTTTGTACTCTTTTCCAATGTTTTCTCAGCAACCTAATTTTTTTTTTCATCTTTTCATTACTGCCTAAATCAACCCATTTCCTACTCTTTCTCAGCAACCAAACGGAGAAACTCCAATCAATTTCCAAACCCATCTCTTTTTTTCTCATGTTCCAATCAATTTCCAAACCCATTTCCAAACCCATCTCTTTTTTTTCTCATGTTTTCTCATCTACCAAATACCCAGAAACCCAAATCACAAACCCAGTATCAAAATTAAAACAGAAGAACAATTTCTCTAACCATTTTTATTATAAAAAAAAGCTCCATGTTCTTCTTCCTCAAAAGCACAGTGCCGACATATTTGAGTTGAGAAACAAGGTTGTAGTAGAAGCTCTCCAAAACTCCATGAATTTCGAGTTCTCCAGGTCTTAGCTCCCCACGAGTTCTCCAGGTCGCAGCTCCAACACACGACGTCTCCAAGTTCCAGATCTGTTCCAGACGCCTGGAAGAGGTCGATGGAGAGGCGTGGTGAGAGCTCGTACACGAACACCTCGAAAGGCCCACCAGTCGACGCCGTTCCTGTGGCCGTTGCCGAAGACGAGTTCCGGCGCCAGGGAGTCGTGCGTCCGGACGCAGGGTCTTGAGATTTTTAGAAAAAAAAATTGGATTTGAATCTGAAATTTTTAGAAAAAGTGATGTTGGGCTCAGGTGATGAATATAGATCTGTAATTAGGGAAAACAAGGGCATGAACCATTGAATTTATTTGGCAGATACACAAGTTGCAAGCTTGAAGTTGCAACTGAGATGGGGTTATGAGGTTGAAGAAACTGTTATGGCTTCTGGGTAGCCAACTGAAAAAAAAACGAATTAAATAAAATATGAATATATATTTTTTTATTAAAAAAATATATTTTTATATTAAAATCTGAATTTATATATTTTTTTTTATTAAAATATGATTTTTTATATTTTTTTTATTAAAATCTGAGTTTATATATTTTTATATAAATAATAAGGAATTTTTAAAAAAAATAAAAATCATTTTTGTAAAGAAAATCGTTTTTTTTAAAATGATTTTTTAAAATAAAAACTGATTTTTTTTATAAAAAAAAATTGATTTTTATATATTTTTTAAATTAAAATATGGATTTTCAAAAAAACAATTGAATTTATTTTTAAAATAGTGAAATTTTCATTTTAATACCCTAACAATGGAGGGTATTATTGTCATTTCACTTATTTTCAAATTCCGAACCAATGACATGAGTTTGAAAAATTGAGTAATAGTTAGGGGTATTATGGTCTTTTTAACTTTTTCCATCCAAACTAACAGAAAGTTAACGGTTGGGTACTAAAGTGAAACTAAATGTTTGGTTTAGGTGTGAAAGTACAAAAAATTTATGCCAGCGTATTATACTGAAATTAAATATTTAGCAGGTTATTATATTGAAATTCTCCCTTGATTTTAAGGTGTCTGGTCATACTTATGTTTTGATGGCCAATCAGATACAAGTGTTTTGTTTCTTTAACAGGAATGTGGGATCAAAATAAAACAACATAAATCAATGATATATGTGGCTTAAAACCAAAGAGGATAAGGTTAGCATCCTACCTTTTCAAGCTACATTGTATGTGTAGTGGAAGTTTGGAATTGAGAGAAACCAAAAGCAAAAACTCATGAAAAGGTGGATAGTTTAGGAGAAAATCCAAGTATTACAAGCTGCTTAAACAACTAATTTAAATGGATCCAATGGAAAGTAGTTGGGAAAATTCGAGATCGGAGCTCCTCGCCCTGAACAGGCATAGAAGCAAGCTCCTCTTTCTGGACCCACATTGTAGCTAGATCGTAAACACCCATGTCGTAGCAACCAACATCGGTTCCTGGAAAACCTTCAAGATAGTCATCCAGGAAGTAAATGCAATTAGGTTTACACCACCCGGGTGTAGTAGCACCATCAACAATGACAGAAATCGAAGCATTCTGGCCCAAGAACAAGGCCTCCTCGCCCAAACAATCCACCCTGCTCATCTCCTTACTAACCAAATCCACATTATACACGATAAACGACACCGTGTTATACAACATTGCATCCTTTTCGGAATCCAAATCTTCATAGTTCCTCAAAATCATCCAAAAATCACCGGACACGAGCGACTCTACCAAGTATTTCTGTGAAATATGCTCCTCAGGCGGACTCGATATCCTCAAGGCCTTGTTCAGTGTTGTCTCCAACTCCTTTAACATTTTCCAAATTGTCGGCGGTGTAGAACCTGCGAGTTACATCGTAAAACATCGTCAGGCGCGGCCCGACCACTAAGCGAGTTAGGCAGAGGCCTAAGGCCTCTAGTAGGAGAATGCCCCAAATTTCTAACATGATAAGGGCCTATCACTAAGCCCAAAAAAATCCTGTGAAGAATAAAAAATCTATTTCTGCTAAAACATGCTGACTCTTCCTCTCCAATTGAATTTATTCTTCCCTAGAACACCTTTCCTCTCCCCAAAACACAATCATAATTGTTTCTCTTCCCAACTAAATTTCTAGTTCCCAAATCCATTAGGAAGCTTTTTTCCTACTCCCAAATCAAGTATAAATATGAATGAAATTTCAGGTTTAGATTCATCATTCATCGCAAAATTTTCTATTTCACTGGATATCTATCTACAATATATGAATTCTTCCATCTCAATCCACTTTTTTCGTTGTTATTTTTCGTTGTGTGGAGAACGGAGACAACTATTTTTCAATTTTTTTTCTTTATTTCTTCCATGTCATCTGAGAACGGCGATGAGAAAAAGAAAGGAAAAGGAGAGTTTATACTATCCCAGGTTAGTGAATTAGCATTTAATAGTTTCTATTAATATTTTTTTGTCTCTCAGTACACATGCAAAACGTTTATTCAAGGATACATACGATTTTGTTTCTTAAAAACATATGATTGTGAACACGAGGAATATATTGTTTTGTTAAAAAGTTTTGATTTAATTGTGCTAAAAATGTTATAAGCATCATAAATCAAAGTGAATTAATTATATGTGCAAAATCTAGAATACACAAGATTATTATAAAACGATCAACTTATAAAACCCATTTGGCATAAGATTGTTAAAATTAACACTGTTTTTTTGTTGTTATCAACCAACCCTATGTTTTCGCAATTTAAAAATTGTTTTAAAAGTTTTTTTTTATATGATCACACGATGAATGGTCACATATTTTTGTATGTTTCTACTGTAGATAGTGTTTTTATATGCTCGTGTGATGAATCTATTAAGTGCCAAATCTGTTTTTCAGTTTTTCAGTCATCTCAATGGTGGACATAAAAAAAGGTACACAATGGAGCAACATGTACAAAGCTTAGACAAAAGGGAGAGGGAAATCAAGAACTAGATATAGTTATGGATAAACTTGTTTAATGTATTATATATTGTATATTATATACTGAGATATAATTTTAATATTTGATATATGGTGAATTACTATAGTAATATTTATATGTACTTAAGAGAAAAAATCAAATAGAAACGACTCTTTAACGTAAAAACTGTGTAAACCAATCCAAGCCATTCATTTTAAGAATGGATGGATGAGATACAATTGAGTGGTTGACTTGTTGACTGCAAAAAAACAGCACTTTTTAGTAAGGGCTAAGGGCTTTTTAGTAAAACCATCATATATTTTTTTTACCAATTAACTAATTTAATTTTTCCCGCTTCGTTTGAACTCCGATTGTCTTCAAACTTGCACCATTAGTTTTGTTTTTTCAAGGGATTTCTATCAACATCAGTCATGAATATATTTTGAAGCACGAAAAAAAATATTTTTGGGGTTGATTTTTTTTTAAAAAGTTAAGTCTGGGTAATTTTTATCAACACTATACACTGGGTTTATCAACACTATACACTGGATTTATCAACACGATACACTGGATTTATCACCTCATTTTCCAAAATCGAACACGATTTTTATCACATCAGCACATGTTTTTTTATGAACACTAAGCACTAGTTTTATCAACACTAAACACTATGTTTATCATTAAATTACATGTGTTTTTATCATCCCATCACATGTTTTTTTTATCAACACTAAACTCTAGGTTATCACCCTTATTTCGGGGCTGATTTTAGAAAAAGTTAAGTATGGGTAATTTTTATCAACATTATACACTGGGTTTATCAACACTATACACTGGATTTATCAACACTGAACACTAGTTTTATCACCTCATTTTCCAAAATCGAACATGATTTTTATTACATCATCACATGTTTTTTTATGAACACTAAGCACTAGTTTTATCAACACTAAACACTATGTTTATCATTAAATTACATGTGTTTTTATCATCCCATCACATGTTTTTTTATCAACACTAAACTCTAGGTCATCACCCTTATTTCGGGGCTGATTTTTTAAAAAAAAATTAAGTCTGGGTAATTTTTATCAACACTATACACTGTGTTTATCAACACTATAAACTGGGTTTATCAACACTGAACACTAGTTTTATCACCTCATTTTCCAAAATCGAACATGATTTTTATCACATCATCACATGTTTTTATGAACACTAAGCACTAGTTTTATCAACACTAAACACTATTTAGCACTAGTTTGATACCCCGATATAAAAAAAATTATTAGTGAAGATTTATCAACACTAAACATTGTTTTTATCACCCCCAATATAAATTTTTATTTTCGTGCTTCAAAATATATTCATGACTGATCTTGATTTAAAGCCCTTGGAAAAAGAAAAATATTGGCGCAAGTTTGAAGCTAATCGGAGTTCAAACGAATCAGGAAATATTAAATTAGTGAATTGGTTAAGAAAAAAATGAACACTTGTCCACATGGCACCATGCTATTACAATTATGTCCTTGCTTGTGTGAGAGATGATGAAAGTGGTGTGAGTTTTTGTGGAATTTGGGGTGATGATGTGATATTATGGTGAATGTTGGATCTAAGCATGTGTGGCTAGGATTGATTCACACAGTTTTTAGGATAAAAGGAGTTTCGATTAAATTTCTCCTCATGTACTTAAATAATTAGTAAAATAAGGCTTGCAATGTTCCCTCTGTTTTGTTGTATTTTTATTTATCGTATCGATAAGGTTGTTTAAGTGCGAAAAAATTATTGTCTTCTTTATATTAAGGCCCCTTTTTATTTTTTGCCTAAAGGCCACTGAATTGAAAGGGCCGGCCCTGAACATCGTATTGCTTGGAGTAGGTGTACATCTCATCCTAGCCTATATCCTAGCCGTCCATTTTGGGATCATCGCCGTTGAGTTGGGATGTAAGAAGGTTCTTAACGGTGAATTGCGTAGGATCGAGATAATCCGATGGTCAGAAGCCAGCCATTGGCGGCGCTGCAGATCCAACAGTCGTGAAGCTCCGGGAGGTGGATGGTGCGACTCTGTTGGGTGTGGATGTTGAGCAAGGTGCGAGAACGTGGGACTTGTCTGTCAGCGATGAGCATCCAAGGGACTGATCGGCGGCGCGTGTTGAGAACGTGTTGGGCGGCGAGTTTCCACGCCGAACAAACTACTTGGCACCGGACAACATCGGGACTATGACACTCTAATCGATCTATGATTAGATCGATCAGACCCTCCGGAAGATCCGACCAATCCGTAACTGCAGCCATAGTTCAATCTAAGTTGTAAGGTCTTGCTTCTACGAAGGGTTATATATATAGGATAGTAGGAAACTGATTGTGACCGTAGGATTGAAACTCATCCAAGGGTTATCATTTTTTAGTAACTAAATATTATATATATTATATTTATTTAATAATAAAAGGGAAAACAGGAAATATAGAATTTCTCTTTTATGTACAACACAAACCACCCTCCCTAATTGGCGCAAGCTGAATTATGGATCTTATTTCTAGAACCGCCAGCACCATTGGTAAATGAAGCATTTCGCCGATCTGTAAACCCGAAGCCAGTCGTCGCCGCAATTCGTTTGGTCTTCTCAGTCATCGAGAAGGTGAGAGATAGGTCGTGTGCGAGAGCGTGGCAAAATGTGGGTTAGGTCAGTCAAGTACATGAGTTTTGTTTTTTATAAATGATAATGGTTCAAGTGTTACATCTTGAATTTGATTCACGTTATTAATATATTTTGTTTAGTATTTTCAAAACATAAAAAATGCACAAGCGTTTACTAATTGAGTTGATAAAGTGACATTGGATCGTGTTTTAAAAATTGTATGATACTTTTAGTTTATTAGAATGTTTATGTTATATATATCTAATGTTTGATATTATTAATATTTTTATATAGTATAATATAACATTTGATAATATATAAATAATAATAATAATGAAAATAATAATCTAATTAACCTTCGAATAATCTCTGATTAATCAATGACTAGTGTCTAAGATCATTTCGTGTCTGACTAGCGCTTAATATTTTTTACAACCTTACTTGTGTGACCGATGATTCCTAATATCTACAAGTGGTAGATTTGTTTGCTATCATCTTGTGCCAATTTAAAGAGAAGCATCTACACGTGATGTTTGGCTGGTTTTGAGGAACTTTGATTGGTTGGAATGAGATGATGATACGGTGGAATTAGAGCTTGTACAACGCACGACCCATATATGCAACCCATGAGTCCCTGTACAGTTTTTCCCTGGTCCTCTATCTTAATGGTCAGGTTTTTCGGTCTCGGGTGAGTTTGGTGGTCACCGCAGCAGGCCAAGACAAAACCCGAAAGGGCTCTTAGAACCTTGTATATCCTTAATTGTGCTAATTCTCGTAATTGTGTGCTGTTCTCCTGGTTGTCTTAGGAGTTTATTTAAACTTAGTATGTCAAGACCCTTGTCAATTGATTGGGGTCTCAGTTTTAGTCTCAACTTTATTTTGAGTGTGTTTCCGTTAGAGTGTATTGTCGTTTATACTGACGCTTACTGATGAATAGGCATAACCTTTATTAAAAAAACGGATATTATAAAATTGCGCCAATCAACTCCAAAGGAGAATTGTTCATCGTCGTGTGCACGCACAACCAGAACAAGGCCCAATTTTGTCTGGCCCAGCCCGGTTTTCCTGATGTCTCGACCAACAACCATTAAATATCCAGCACTTATGAAACCGGTTGAAACAGACTATACCAGCACGAAGCCACGAAATATTTGGCAACGGGATGACTCGGCGCAAGGCCAGGGGAGAAATCAAAGAACCGTCTCTTCCTTGACCGGTTGTCGATTTTGGGTATCCAAAAACATGATAAAACCAATATCAACCTTCAGTTTTTGAGTTAAGTCGGAGCTTAACACTAAGCAATACCTTTTGTCTTTGAATTTATGGTGCATGTGTTGTTGTCATTTTCTTCTTGTACTACTATCTTGTTTGTACAGCCTCACTACTATATGCATCACGTATCGAATCGTGAATTGAACGCACATCATGTCCCGAATCGCGAATCATGATTTAATGAATCGCGAATTGTGATTCGCACGATGTGGTGTGTGTGAGTCGCGACTCGCGATTCGCACGCCAAACCGCGACTCACAATTGTGAGTCGCTGGTTCGCAAATCGCGTTGCGCCAATCAGGCGATGACACGTGGCTCGACAGCGGGAAAAAATCGGATCGTTGCCCTCAACAGTCTGATAACTGTAAAAAAAATTATAATTAAAATAAACACACACAAAAATCCCGCCTATAAATACCCCTTACTCCATTCATCAGACGACCAATATTTCTCTCCAATTTCCGACTCACAATCCCAAAATTCTCACCCATATTTCGATCAAAAATGCCCGACGACGAGGCTTAGATCAGGGAGGAGCTGGAAGCCAATCATTGTGCAATGGAGCAACGAAACCGACGAAGGACTGACAAAATGATACATAGAGGAATGTCAAGGATCGACACATGGAACGAAGGATCGAAAGCGGGGAACCTTCCCGACGATAGATTGATAGAGGCCGTGTCGAAGCCCACAACCGACTGATGCAGGATTATTTCGTCGAGAACCCAACATATGGCCCTGATATGTTTAGACATCGATTCTGTATGTCCCAACGACTCTTTCAACGGGTGATGGAAGTTGTAGCGGAGCACGATGATTACTTCGTTTAGAAGTCGGACGGTGTAGGACGCATGGGGTTATCAACGCACCAGAAATGCAGTGTTGCGTTACAAATGCTAGCGTATGGGTGCTCGGTCGATTCATTGGATGAAACCTTACGTATTGGGGTAATTACGATACTCGAATGTGTAAAATGGTTTTGCAAGGATGTTGTTGAGGTTTTCATGGAAGAATACGAGTGTAAACCAACACCGGAGGACAGGACCCGATTACTCGAATCGAGGTACAACCGAGGATTCCCCGGAATGATTGGGAGTCTTGAATGCATGCATTGGGAGTGGAAAAATTGCCCAACCGCATTGGAAGGAGCCTATGGACGGGGAGACCACCATGAGGATACAACCGTTATGCTGGAATCTGTAGCGTCCCGTGATTTGTAGATTTGGAATTCGTTTTTCGGTATGCCTGGCTCGAACAATGACATCGACGTCCTTAACGTAGACCAATTATTCAAGGACGCTTTTCATGACCGTGACTTAGCCGTGGAGTACGAGATCAAGGCCATCGGCACGACCGACCTTATTATTTGGTTAAAAACATTTACCCATCATGGAGTCGGTTCGTGAAGTCGATTCGCCATCCCCGTACTCGCAAACACAAATTGTTGGCTAAATGCCAAGAAGGTGCTCGGAAAGATATTGGATGAGATTTTGGAATCCTCCAAGCAAGGTGGCACATAATTTCCCGGCCCACTCGGGTTTGGAGGAGGATGACTTCAATACGACACTATCGGGGAAACAACTTTGGAATCTGGTGACGGATGAGGGAAGTCTGGTGATGCGGGTCCTGAAGGCCCGTTATTTTCCATTACATCTGCACCAGATGTTGTTAAAGGTCCCAACTATAGCTTAATTTAACAGAATATTCACCTGTATTTAAAAATACTAGTTACGTTTACAGTTCAATTTTTTTTTATGTAGTTAACTTTAAAAATTATGTATATTTAAGATATATGTTAATAATAGTAAATATTTAAAAGGCTTAATAACAAAGATTTAAGATGTCTACGCGAGCCGCCCTAGTCCAGCCGTCCACGGTCCTCCCGGCATCGTCCCGGTTCGTTTACTCCGTCTTTATGGCCCTTCTCATCCCTCCAACGCCTCTCGATTGGGGCAGAGAAGGACTTCACCCGCATGGAGTGTTCTGCTAGGGTTTCTATCAAGCCTCCACTAACCATCGCGTCCCTAGCCTTCCCCCACCACCAGCGACGTGTCCTCTGGTCCTTTACCGGTTCCCCCTACAATCCTTATGGTTGCCTACTGGTTTCGTTCCTCGGCATCGTTTGATCCCACTACTGTCATTGTGGCCTCCGTCTCTGAAGCCTCCACATGCACGTCCTTCTCCCTGGCCTCCACCACTGCACCCTCCTCTACCCCTCTCTCGATTCTGAATCTGGTTAATCGAATGGATCTTTTTTATCTTATCTGATTTTGTCTTTGTAGGGTCAATGACTAGTAAGCAGAGAATCAGAGATTTTTCCAGGGAGGGAACCCTGATTCACGGATATCCTCCCCATGACACTAACAGATTCAGGTTCGGTCGTACTTTACAGAGTACGCAGCTTTTGGGCAATACCTTGAGCAGTATTCGTCAGTCTCGTCCTAGTTTACTTTCAGTTCGCCTATATGGTGTTTTCCACACCGTTTCAAGGGCAATACCTTGCTTGTATAGAGACTGTTGGGGGTCTATACTTCGTTTTGACTCTATTGTGGTTAGAGGTTTTCTCTGACGCGATTCCATGTATTCTTGCTGATTAATGAAAGATAGTAACTTTTAGTCAAAAAAACAAAGATTTAAGATTAAAAAAAATCGGATCAGTGTTATAAAATTTAGCGTTTAGACTATTTGACTTGAACGATTTTACAACACCATTATTTAAAGAAAAAAATAATTTATTGTTTCCTTTTATATAAATTGAAAAGGATAACCACAATATAGAGTGATTAGATCGAATAGATGTTTTCAAAAATTAAAAGTAGTGGATTAACAATAGTACAACGTCATAGTGCTCAAAGTAGAGTCTTAAAATCCTCGAAATATGAAAAAGAGTTATAGTAATAGAGTCTTAAAGAGTTACAAGTGCAAGAGTAAGTTAATGAGAGAGCAATGTCAGGTTCAGGTCAGAGAGAGACCATGCTGACTCAGAACCAGATTTTTATGCTTTTGGTTCGTAAAAGGGACTTAAAGCACGAACAGTGGGTCGGGTCGGGTAGCGGCTTGCGTACCGGATCGGTGTTTTGCGGGATGCGTCCCGCGAGCCGTCCCGTTGTGGGACGGTTTTTTGCGTCCCGCAAAAAACCCGAGCCGAGCTGCGGCTCTCGTCCCTGTCCCGCTAATCCGGGACTCAGGACGTGCGTCCCGGGTTGTCCCGTTGCTCGACACATGTCCTCTCTCTTTTTAAATACAAAAAATCAGATTTAACTAAATATGATTGGTCCACTCATAATCTAAGCCTCACATCCAAGCCCATTGTAAGACACAATTTATGTTGAGTCTTGAGTCCCACTATTTTGTACAGTCACCATCCAAGTCTCACATCCAACCCTTCCCATTGTACATGCTCTTATATAGGCTTCCCTAAAAGGCCACTAGGCCTAGCTCCACATAACACAAGTGACGTGGGACTTTGAAAGGCCCACAAGATAGGGATGTGACTTGGTACAACACGGTGTCGTTTACCGTGTTTAAGGTAGATTTAATTGGTAAATAGATGAACAGTCATGATTGCGTCTTGCCTAACAGTAATGAATCGTCCACCATTATTATTTTGGATTCGAGGCTATTATCTCTATCGTTTCATTGTACATTTGAGTTTTGAGGTTGTATTTTAATAATATAATTATAGTCATGTAAAAATATTATTTATAATTTAAAGTATAGCAAAAAACCTAGTTGAGTGACCTATGTCACAATCCTATAATCAACTACACACATACAACATACATAGAATGACAGTCGACACTAGTTTCTTTTGGTGTACACGAAGCCCCTTTTTTCTGATGAATCTATCCAGCTATTCTTCATTGTTACTGCCTGCTCTGTAGCCTCGTCATCTCTTCCATCCATCATGTCGAGCTCGTCGGTCCCCTCTGGCCCCTCCACTGGCTTTCGCATGCGGAATTCGAGATCCACGACGAAATCTTGCTCTCCTCTGTCAGAAAGTGGCGTGGATCCAGTATCCCTACGCCACTTTAGTGTATCCTTATTGTCGACATTTAATAATATTTGGTTACTTTACAGTTCAAAAAAAATACTGGATCCGCGACGACATCTGGCTCTACTCCACCGCCACTGCCTTTGTCGCCGCCTCTGCACCAGTTGTCGTCAGGCAACTCGTCATGGCATCCACCGCTACTACCGGCGCCGACTCCATACCTATGAATCCACCATGTTTGTCCGGCCCGCTGTCCCTATTGTACGACGAACAAGGAAGAATCAACCAAGTGAGATCGGCTATGCAGCCTCGTTATGTCAAATGAGACGTAGGACTATCGGGGTACACCAGAGAGGAGCCTTATCCTGGCTTGGAGGAGCTTGAGATTATTCGATCCCGAACCTCCTCCTTTCCCTAGATGCCTCCTCGAGTATCTGGCATTCGTCATTTCATAGGGTCTCCTTATCGTTGCCGGCAAACATCTATGACACCACAACTCTACCCGAGTCGAGCCAAAGAAAGGTAACGTAATCTACGTAGTTCCACACAGTTGTAAGACCCGCTTCCGGTCGAACCGGTGACTCCGGAAGCCACTCGGGACTTTTCCGGAACCCAAACGGATTAGCCATTATCACAGTTGGCTTCAGGGGAGAAAACCCTTTCGTTTGAGTATAATATTGGATAAAGTCAATTTTGGTCAAAACGAGACTTTATATCGACTAAAGCTTCTTTTTTAAAAGTGCTGGAAAGTAATTTGGAAATTAAATGAGCTAGAGGGACACTTGTCCTCTTTTGGTTGAAGAAGAGAAAAAAGGATGGTCATTGTCCCTTTTACCCTCCCAAAAGCTACTACAAAGGAATCTAGCTCAAGGGCCTTTAGGTCTTTACTTCTTCTAGGTATTATATTGGATTGGAGAAGCAAAATCAAGTCATTTTCTTCTTGTTGTAGCCGAAACTTGGAGAGGAAGAGGAGCTCTCATGGAAGCTTGAAGGAGAATCAAAGAAGAAGGAACCATTTGGAGTCATCCTCTAGCCTTCCACCCTCAAAACCACTAGCATCCTCTTCATCTTCACATTCTAGAGGTAATGGGACTCTCTACTCATCTTTTCTCTTCATCTATTTTCTTGGGTTTTGGGTGAAAAGTTCTAGATGATGTTGGGTTTGAGTAGAGATGGTGAGAGATGATGTTGATGATGAACCTTGTTGGATCTTGGTTGAGAAATCAATAGTTGTTGGAGATTTTGAGGTGGGTTTGATTTGATGAATCCTTGGAAACTTGTTTGTGTGTTGATTCCTACCATGGGTAGAGGAGTATTGAAGGATTTGGACTGTTTTGGGAGTTGTAAGGAGTAAATTTCTGGGTTTAAGAGTGGTTTTTCGGAGTTTTGGAGCTGGAGGTTGAAGAAGGACGAAACTGCCCTGGTGCGCCACGGATCCGTGACGGATCTCGTGACGGGCGACGTCACGGCTCCGTGAGGGAGTCTGTGACGGCACTCATCACGGCTCCGTGACGGTAACCGTGAGGGTTAACGTCACGGATCCGTGACCAGATCCGTGACCCACCAGGGTGTGGGTTTTTTGAGGGTTCTTGAGAGTTTTGGCATCTTGGTTTTGAGCTGAACTTTGGAAGGGTTTTGGGGGTCTTTCTTACTGTCTAAGTGGAGCCTAATTAGTGTTTCTTTGTGTCCAAGACGTTGTGGATCGAGCTAGAGGAGCGAGGATCACGCCGGGAACCGAGGAAGGAGCAAAGTAGTGATCACCGGACGTCATCAAAGCGTTGAAGAGGAGGACCTTGAGGTAGGGAAATCCTTAACCTCTCGGTTACCATGCTTAGTATGCATGCTAGGTTAATAAAATGGAAAAGGTCCTAGATATGCCTATAGGATGCGAATAACTAGCATAATCGTCTTTCATTTTCTAATAATCGGAAGTGTCTAGTGGTGACCGATTAGGATGCCAATCACTAGTGTAATTCGCTTTAAATACTTGGGATATGATTGTCTGGTAGAGGAGCCTTGGCAAAGCCCTCGGATTAGTTGCTTGTTAGGATCACATGCTTGGTTGTTGATTGTTTAGTGGATAGGCTAAAGAGTCTAACGAACTAGTAGAATTGCATGGGTAAATGCTCTCTTGAAGGTTCTTATAATTGGTTGATTGTACTCGTACTTGCTCATTGATTGTATTCGACTGATTACTTGATTTACTTGAATGCTTGTTTGGAGCATCGAGTATGACTGGTTGTACCGAGCGGTGCAATCAGGTGATCGATGCCCCGGTGGTTCGAAACTGGTAAGTGAACGGTAAGTTGGAATTGTGTGATTGGTGTACTATGTTTGCGTGATTCGTGTACTGCTTGTTGTGGTGAATTGGTGATGAGTGAGCCAAGTGTGGCATTGAATTGGTGGTTGTTGAACTTGTATTATTTCGTGTTTCGGTTGAGTACGTTATTCACTTATTAACTGCTTATTATTAAATTGTCCAAGTGTATGCTCTCCATGGGAGTAATACACTCGGTTCCCGAGGACATAAAATCCCTTGGAGACGTTTCTGAGAATCCCGATGATAAGCGCCCCGAAGGGTTGTTTCCGGTCACCTCAATGTTATGCGTCTCCTCTGGATTTGAGGGAAAATCCGAGAGGACACATCATGTGGATCGGAGGGTGGAGACTTCATGTACCACGACATTGGTCGATTTATCTGTTACCTGTGTTTGTTAAGATGCTTGTGGTTGACTCTGTGGTTGATCTTATTGAGTTGAAGGTCTATCCTGTTATGTGTTTTCCCTACTGAGCGTAAGCTCACCCCTGCGAGTTCTTTGTTGTGTCTACAGGTTTGATTGAGGAGTAGAGGCTTGGGAGCTTCTCGGTGTGGGTCCCGTAGAGACTTCATGTTTATACCCTTTGGTTTAAGAACAGTTTTTGTAAGACTTATTATTACACCCCCTGAGGGTTATTTCATGTTTTGAACTACGTTTTGATGGATTTGAGCTATAGTATCGAAATTTTATGGGCTGAGGTACTTATTGGAGGTTTTCAAGGTTTAATTATTGTTTTATTGTTTATTCGTCTTCTATTACCCGTCATGCCTCGAGTCCGGGCGATAACCGGATTTGGGGCGTGACACAGTTATACTGCAAATAAGGATCCATAATTTACGTTTATTAACTGAATTATCCAGTGTTCTGTTCATAAGATCAACCCCTGAAACCATATCTAATCCTACTTTATATTTCCATAAATAATATTTTCAGTACTACGATCACACAAACAAAAACTAGTTTAGTCATGTTGTTTTTCGCATCATGAACATCTCATTCATAATAGGTGAGGGCATCATGCAACAACATCTTTTAATGAATGAGGACTCGGTAGCTTTATTTTTTCCCTATATAAAGCTAAGTAATTTTGATACATACACCACCTCTTCCAACATCACACCTACCAGCCAAATTTATCATGTCAATAATCATGTGTGAGACTTGTGAGGCATTCTTCGAGCCATCTAAAATGAAAACGCACAGTGATCGTACCCACCCCAACCCAGAAGCGGATTTAGAGGGGTATAGGGTATGTCATGCCATACCCTTGTCCCAAAAGGTTATATGAAATCGTAGAGATCTCAGTTACCTTCGATTTGATATCTTACGGACATAAATCGGAGTTGTATGAAAGATTTATGGTCGTTTTAAGATCTGTCATGCGCGTAATTTGCACGTAATTTGCACGTAGTCTGCATGTGAGAGTAGTTTGCATTTATTTTTCCATCACATTTAGTAATAGTCGATGACATACCCTAAATTATATTCTTGGATTCGCTTCTGCCCCAACCTCAAGTTTTATTGTCAGACATGTTGGTAGAGTATCTACACCCAGGGTCGGCCCTATGATTTTCGGGGCCTAAAGCGAGAATTTGATCGATAAATTTTTTTTCTTCTGAAATAATATAATAGGAAAATAAGTAAATTTGCTCGCATAAAAATATTATACTAGATGATATTGAGAAATTAGTTTCAACATCTATTTATAACACTAAAAAATATAAAAGGATGATTGATATTAATTTCTAACAAGACACCCTCAATGGACCATTAAAATTCTATAGAAAAATTCAAATATTTAATGATTCACATTTATTCATAAATAAAATATATTCATGCCATGTTTGTATGTGATGTGTTTAACATAATTATATATAAGTGCACTGAATTATCTAGAATATATATGACTTCGTGTATAATTAGCTATTTTCATCATCTTTTAGAAATTTTCACACTTCAAACTAAATTTCAAATACTAAATATATGTTTTAACTATGATCAATAAAATATAACCAAAAATAAGAAAACCATCATAACTTACATTAACGGCACAAGATAGTAAGTAGGTGAGAATTTTCAAGAACTATAGGTATCTAGTATTAAAACACATCACTTAATCAACAAAACCAAAACAAGACAAGCCCAACACATTCTTATGATTATCGCATCATATATGCCCAAATTCATTTAATTGTTGTTGCTCTCTAAGATTTAAAGACGCTTAGAAACAAAATCATGTTTATTGATCTTTTTGATTTTGGACTAAAAAATTAGAAACCAAGAATCATTCATGTTCATGGTTTCTGGTATTTCCTCTCCGTTGAACAACTTCACGTCAACGATTGGGAATCATCTTCATCTTCTATAAGTGAATCATTTACCTAGAGTCTGGATAGTAGAACTCTATGTGATAGGGATATAAAGTCAACTCGACTTTTATCTTCTACATATTATTTTGTTTAATCATGAAATGAAACTTTTGTAAGTAGGTCGGTGAAGCTTCTGATGTGCTATTTATATGTTGTTATGCCAGTGAGTTTGTGGAGATATATGCTCTGGATGCTAATTATTTTGGGGCTGGAGGTTGGATTTTTTGTTTCGTTTATAGCTTTCGGTGCAATGTGATTCTTGAGTACAAGAATCATTTGAAGAAGAGGGCATTGTTACGAGTCAAACATATAATTGGGTCATTAGCATGGGATTTTAAATTAGTTGGGCTCTTATATAAGTTAGTGGGCTTTGTTAAGGGCTTGCCCAAGCCTTGTTAGTCTTAGCCCAACTAAGTAGTTATTGTGCATCTTCTACTTTGTACAAGAGGAACGCAGATGAATGGAAAGAGTAGCAATAGCTCATTTGAAAATTTTATCTATCTATCTATCTCCTTCTCTTTTCTCTCTGTCTTTTCTTCATCTCTCTTCACCCCCCCCCCCCCCCCTAACACGCAGAACTCTTATTTCTCCCTCTTTTCTTATACACTTCAGTTTGGAGTGTATCATTGGTAAAGCCCCTTTCTAGGCTCAATCTGATGGGTGAAATTTTGTTCCCTTTGGCTGGAACAACGATGATGACACAATAAGATGTCAAGAAAATTAAGGATATTATAGCAGCTATGCAGATAAAGGTACGATAAATGTCTACCATCCTTCAACCGTATGTTTCTTCTACACTTGTTCCATCTCCACCGGTTTTTTCTTCAAGTCTGGGTGAAGACGAAATCTCGAAATCAAGGGTATTTTCTTCTGTTTTTGAGTTTGATGCTGAAGTAGCAACTGAGATAATGGGAGAATTCAACCAAATACCTAAAAAGGTTTCAGATGAGTGCTTGATGATCACCTTGGAAGGGGATTTTTATGATGCACACAAGGTATTCGTCGAAATGCAAATGTCCCAAACAGTGGATTCTTTCAAGGTATGCTCAAAACCACTTGAATTACAATTGTGTATTCCATCTAAAGTTAGTCTGGGAATGATTATATGGCCTACTGGAGTTGGGACATTCCTTGTTTTTGAACATAAAGTTTTTATTTCTGATACATGCTATGATATTATGGGCTCAAGATCAGTAGATAGTATAATGATTCTATTGGAGCAATTGTCTACTCAAATTAGAATTATGGGGATCAAGGTGTTATGGAAGAACATTGATGAAGTCATATTACTTGAGAGCATCATCAACAGTTTCCATGACGGGGTTGATATGGAATGGTTTATGACAGAAATTGCACTTCTGATGAGTTCATGGTCTACTGGTATTGATACTCTATTATACCGTCATCAGTTGTTTGGGTATGAATTTTTGTTGGGTTGTGAGGTTAGGAGGTTCCATGGAATTGTTTCCCGCTATAGGTTGAAATTTTAAAATGGTGTAGTTAAATTTTATGCTCTGTGTTTAAATTGGCAAGGCTTGAAGGCAAATATGGGGTTTCTGTAGTAAGACCAACAATTAAATTGGTGACTTGAAAGAGAATGTTTGTTTTATTTCGAATGTTACGAATTAAAGTAATTGAAAATTATCTTGGGGCATGGATGAGGTACAAGATTTCATTAATTTTCTTAGTGACTTTTATGGTGGTGATTTCTTGGATAAAGATTGTTCTATTGTGTCGACAAGAGGAAGGGACATTGAAGACACAATTGATTGTTCTCAGGTTTTGGGGTTCCTTGTGCACATAAAGGGTCTTGGTGTTGAAATTTCCAAGAATCTTGTTCTTGTTGGTGTTAAGTCAATGATAGCCCATGATAAAGGAAATGTGGAGTTGTGGGATCTGTCCAACAATTTTATTTTTCTAGTGGTTGTGTTCACTGATATCATTTTCCAAAAGGTCATTAAATTCAATGACTACTCTCACATTTATGAGCCATCAATGTATTTCATCACAGTTGAAGTGAGAGGTCTCTTGGGCTCTATGTTTTGTGACTTTGGACTTAAATGCGTTGTTCTTGTTGTCCATGAGGAGGAACCCCACACGAGCATAGTTGCTTCAATTAGCAATTACATTCCGTTACTGGTTTCATGTGTTGATGATAAAAGGCTCGAGTTTCAAGATATGGACCTTGTTGTGTTCTCAGAAGTCTATGGAATGACATAATTGAATGGTGGAAACCCAAGGAAAATCAATAGTGCTAAACCCTCTTCATTCTCTCTTTAGTTAGATACCACAAATTGTGGTGCCTATGAAAAATGTAGCATCGTCACTCAGGTGAAACAACCTAAGGTTCTGAACTTTAAGCCATTGAACGAAGCGCAAAATCATCTTGATGATTTTTCGAAGTTGTATCGCCCACCTCTTCTATATTTGGCTCTCTATGCACGAGATAAGTTTGTCTTTAAGTTGTCTCGCTTGCCTGAAGTTGGTTCAAAATAGGATGCTCAACAATTTATATATTTTTCCAGTTGCATCAAGGGGGATTCGGGAGATAGGAGACTAGAAGATATCAACCCAAAACTTCTCTGCCAATTTAGATATGGTGTTAATGTAGTGTTGAATCCCATGGTTGCCTTGTTTGATGGCATTGTGGGACAAGAGGTTGTCAAAGCATGCTCTGGAAAATTCCACCCTTTATTTCAGTTCTTTTACCTTGATTTTATGGAGTCCCACCCTGCAGATTCCCTTGATCGCAGAGAATTACGACAACTGAATTGTTTTTCTGATGCCCAAATTTCAGTATTTGGGGCCACTCTACAAGAAAAATTGGAGGATGTCACTGTGTTTATGCTTGGGTATGGTGCTTTGGGTTGTGAAGTCTTACATAATAATAATTCAAATTTTGGAAGGGCTAGGGACATTCATGTGCAGTTGGTTGCTATTGAGAATGCTTCTTATTTATGTGGGGTTGTTAATATGCATGTCAAGTATGCTAAGGTTGGTGGTGCAAGGATGGTATGTATTACCGAGGATTGGCATATATTTGAGTCGCAAGTTTCTTTTTCCAAATTCCTTATTCAAGGTCAGCTTGTGAAAGCCTGTAATGACACCATACATGACGAATTTAGAGAACTTCTCTCCAAGACCTTCTCCAATGTTTCAAGAGAAAAAACCAATGATACCCTCGAGGATGAAGCCAAGGCCTCTGGCACGATTCATGTGTTTATCTTCATTACATCCACAATGTTTGAGAAATGGGGTAAGTCTAATGGAACCCAGAAATTGAATTACGTATTTGTATTGCTCAATCTCAAGGATCCGAAGAACCACGACCTAAGAAGAAGAGTTCTTCTTGGCTACATCAAGTCATGGATGATTGTCACTTTGTCACAAGAAGAAATGGCCAGTACTCAATGGAAAGAAGAGATTGAGCAGATTAAGACTACTATGTTTTGTTATGGACCAGTTTTCCTGTTTTTTTAGGACAGATCTCTGATTTTTACTCAGTCAATTGATCAGTATAGAAGTTGTCGTGTGGGTTTGGGTAGTGCAAAATCGTCTGACCGAGGGAAACCAATCATCCTTACTGATATTATTGGTATTGATGAGGCTAAAGAAGAGTTGGAAGAAGTTGTAGAGTTTCATAAACATCCAAGCATATATGAACGTTTCGGTGCTCGTCCTTCTCAAGGTGTCCTTTTGGTGGGCTTTCCAGGTACAAGTAAGACTTTTTTAGCCAAGGTTATAACAGGAGAAGCTGATGTGCTATTTATATGTTGTTATGCCAGTGAGTTTATGGAGATATATGCTCCAGATGCTAATTATTTTGGGGCTGGAGGTTGGATTTTTTGTTTCGTTTATAGCTTTCGGTGCGATGTGATTCTTGAGGACAAGAATCATTTGAAGAAGAGGGCATTGTTACGAGTCAAACATATAATTGGGTCATTAGCATGAGATTGTAAATTAGTTGGGCTCTTATATAAGTTAGTGGGCTTTGTTAAGGGCATGTCCAAGCCTTGTTAGTCTTAGCCCAACTAAATAGTTATTGTGCATCTTCTACTTTGTACAAGAGGAACGCAGATGAATGGAAAGAATAGCAATAACTCATTTGGCAAATTTATCTATCTCTCTCCTTCTCTTTTCTCTCTGTCTTTTCTTCATCTCTCTTGATTCCCCTAACACGCAACTCTTATTTCTCCCTGTACAATTTGGGCTCCAAAATTGGACCATTTCAAGCCCATGACGCACACCTCACCCTACCAAGGTCGATGCAAATACGAGAACATGGTTCTCTCATTTTCAGGTGTTTTCTCTACATGGTCGTTATCCCATCAAATGCCCCCTATCTTTTACCATAGCCATTTTCATGTCGAGTCAGGAAACGATCATCATTTACTACTCTTTTACAATCACCATTCTGGGAATCGTCTCCCACATTTTGTCCTTGATATAACAAGTTATTTCACAATAAAATTAGCGTTCGATATCTACGAATTAAAACTTTATCTCACCTTATCCATTTTTATCACTCATATGTCATGTAATGTTTGGCTAATAAAGTTCCAATTATATAGGGGTACAATCCGTTGTAAATGAAGCTTATGTTGTAAAATGTAAATAGATTGTAATCATTGGATTAGATTAGATGGAAGGATGAGATTAAAATAGTCATTAATGGCATAAATGTAAATATAAAGAACTTTAAATCTATTAAGGACATTTTATATGGAATGAGTAAATTTGATTTTATTACTGTAATTTGATTTTTTTTTACGGTTAAAAAATCTGGTTTTTTTAATAAATTCGAAAATATCATTTTTTTAATATTTTATTTTTGGTAAAATTTTCTTAAAATAAATATTCATCTTTTTAATATTACAAATAATTTACTACAATAATTTGTATTCAATATTACAATAATTTATAGCTAATATTATAGTATTTGTAATCAATATTACAGTAATTTATAGTTAATATTACAGTAATTTGTAAATATTTACAACGGATTGTGTACCTATATATATATAGGATAACAATCAGGTACAAACTTACATCTTTCGTCAGAACGTAAAACTTTCAATCTGGACCCTTTAATCATAGAATTAAAGGTCTAGATTTAATGCATATCTTTTAATATCTTTTTAATTAATGCATATCTTGTAATTGATTTCGTAATCAATCAACCCCCACCCCCCTGAATTTCGGTGGTCATCCGATCTGAGTAATCAATGATCCAGATTAATTCTACGTTCTGACCCGAAATAAGGTTTGTACCCGAAAGCTCTTATATATATATATATATATATATATATATATATATATATATATATATATATATAGGGGACCTTTCAGGTATGAACCAATCTTTACATACGAAATACGATTTCGCAAGGCTGAATTAATGCATATCTTGTAATTGGGATTTCTACGATTCCAAAGTTGTGATTAATTCGTATTTCGTATCTTGTAATTAATGCATATATTTTTAATATCTTTTTAATTAATGCATATCTTGTAATTGATTTCGTAATCAATCACCCCCACCCCCTGAATTTCGATGGCCATCCGATTTGGGTAATCAATGGTACAGATTGGTTCTACGTTCTGACCCGAAAATGGGTTTGTACTTGATAGCCCCCTATATATATATAATACGTTGGTCGCGATTTTGAAAGGGTAAATTTACCGGTACAAAACTCATAATTTAGTCGAACGAAATTTAAGTCTAGTTTTTTTTTTGCGAAAGGTGCAACTTTTATAACTTGAAGTCAATTACAATGTTGTGCATCGAGGAACATGCTCCCCGACCACGAAAAGGACAATTTTAACGAACAATGGTTCACTGATACTTGTAATACCAGAACCGTCACAGACGGTATGTTGACGCCCCATGGGCAAGGAAAGAAGACGGAGGGGGGAAGGGGATATTGTAGATCATAGACCTTAACAGTAATGGTGATGGTGGGAGGCAAAGCATCGTCTAAGGACCCCTCTCAGGGCCAGTCCCTAATGCTGCCCTCCCTAGAGAAATTGTCACGCCTCAAATCCGGCATTGACCGGACTCGAGACGTGGCTTAAACAAATAATCAAATGATAGCGTTAAAGATAAAATTTACCAACTGTAAATCTCCAAGTCTTACTTTCGATCATAAACTCGATATAAAAAGTTCCACAAAAATCAAATAAACATAAGTTTAAACCAAGGTGAAACCCAATGACGTCTCTACTAGTAAGGCACCCGGACCCACAGAAGCTCCCGAGCCTCAAGTCCACTACTCAACAAGCAAGCCTGTAAAAACAATAAAGAAACATACAGGGGTGAGCTTACGCTCAGTAGGGAAAATAATAAAGAACGGCAACCTTCAAGGTTAATAGACGGGAATAACACAATTGAACTTGAGTTCCAGTAACATGAACAACCAATCAGAAACTGAAGTAAAAGGTAACAATACGAGTCTCTAACTCTTTAAGAATGTGATAATTAGTCTAGAAATTTAAGGACAAACGATATACTCCTTGATAAACAATGAAGGAGAGAACATTAAAATCTCACAGTGAACCGTTAAGTCACGATACTCCGATCCACAATAATCTTTGTGTCGTGTCGGATTTCCCCTCGATCCAGAGGTGACGCATACATTGGGTTACCGGAAATATTCCTGAAGGAACACATAACATCGGGATCTCCGGAAACGTCCCCAAAGGACCATAGATCATTGGGATAAAATAGGATAAACTACCGAGAATGCTCCCGCAAGACGCATACACCCGGGGTGAAGCAATAAGTAACCATCCCCGCAAGGTGAACAATCTCTTGGCTATGATACTACCCCACACTGGATTACCCGTCGGTGTGGGTACCATACCGGACCGCGAATAACCATCCCCGCAGGGTAAACCATTTCTCGGTTATGATACTACCCCACACCGGATTACCCGTCGGTGTGGGTACCATACCGGACCACAAGTCATCGGCTTAGGTACTACCCCACACCGGTATGTTCCCTCGGTGTAGGTACCTCACATGCACTACCCCACACCGCAGTGTGGGTGCCATACCAGAATACAACCTCACCTAAAAGGCACACAAGAGAATACCATACCAAACAATCATGAAACAACCAAGTCTTAGCAAAGCACAAATCCATCAGAACACGCCATAAGAATCCATATAACCTTACACTCACCGTATACTTACCAATTACGATCCATCGGTCTATCATCATTCACCCGATCATACCATTTACCACAATCAATTACACTCAAATCTTCATGCATTAATTCAACCAAGCATTCAATCAAACGATCATTCAAGCATTTATAATTTAATCAATCAAATCATCTAGTTTAATTAGACTCTCATCCTATTCTAAAGACTAGGCAAACACGGCATGCGAGGCAATCACAAACAATCCTAAGGCTCATCACGACCAACTACCAGCACGGCAATTCCCCAGTATTGGAAGCAGTTAACTAGTGAGTCACAACCTATATGCATACTAGACTCGTCTGTTTATTAATAATTGAAAAGCGATTATTCTAGTGGTTTCTATATGCAAACTAGGACCTTTCCGATTATTATTATCCTAATAGGCATACTAAGCGTTCTTAAATTAACATAGGAGTTTAGTACTTTCCCTACCTCGAGGTCTTCCACGAACAATACTCCTTGCTGCTGACGTCCGGGCTAGCTTCCCCTCCGTCTTCTCACGGGTCCAAGTCCTCGCCTTCCTTCGAGCTCGGTCTCACGGTCTTGGATCACAACAATACTAGAATTAGTAACTAAACAAGGCGGTCTTCAACTTACAACACCGAACAACCCTTTAGAAAACAGTACTAGGGCCAAAGGAACGAACTTGGTATCGAACTAGTCTCAAGAGGGAAGGGTTATAGTTCTGGGAACCAGGCCCGAAGTCTGGCCCATCCCATGTCACCTTCCGGCCCGGAATCTGATCCGGAACGTGTCACGGACCGGTCTGGAACCAGGCACGGACCGCGTCACAGACCGGACCGGTATCAGACATGGACCGCGCGACGCACCGGCCCGAAATCAGACATGGACCGTGCGAGGTGCCGTGCCGGAGTCAAGACCGTTCCACACCGTGTACCGTGTCGGTACTTAACCCGTTCCGTGTCGCGTACCGTGCCGGCACCAGGCCCGTTCTGGGTCCCATTCCGTGCCGAACCAGACCAGAACCTTCCCATTTCTTCTCCAACTCGGATTCTACGAAAATAAAACCAAAAACTCCATTTCCAGCTCCACCCAACTCCAAAACAGTCATCAACAATCTCCAAACTTCAACACCCTCAATGGGTTTCATCAAAACTTCAACCAACACAAACAAAATAACCTAAACTTCACTAATTCTTCTCCAACAACAACCAAGGAACCAAGTTCTTCAAGTTCAAGCCAAAACACACAAAAACCCAAACTAGAAAGTGTATGAAATGGGAAGTTAAGAGCATCCATACCTTGAGGATGAGGAGGTGATGAAGCTAGGAAGCTTTTGGAGATGAAATGGTGAAGAAATGAGCTAAATCTCCTCCCTTTTCTCTCTTTCTTCTTGCTCAAGGAATGTAGCTCTCCCCTCTTCTCTCCCTTGGTGGTTTTTGGCTGCAACACCAAGTAATGAGCTGAATTGTCTCAATCCAATGCTTTAAATGACCTAGAATGCTAAATGACCAAAGCCCTCTCAAGTTTTATCCACTTAAAGGCAAACAGGAGGAGTAAAAGGTCATTTGAGCCCATTTTCTTTTCATCCAAGTCTCTAATGTCATGTGACATTGTGGGAGCCACTTTCTTTTAGTAAAAGTCCAGCAGTCCAAAATAAATCAGAAAAAGTCGATAAAAATCTCGGGTTTGACCAAAAGTTGACCGTTACAATATTACAGTCAATTCAAAGGAAATGACCCAACTAAGCTAACCGTGATGACGGCTAAGCTTTTTGGGCCCTGGAAAGATCCCCAATGACTTCCGGAGTCATCTGTTGACTTTTCCGACCGAAAGTCAAACTTTGCTATAAATCACCGGTTCGACCGGGGGCGGTTCTTACAAAAATCCTTGATTCTCTGTTCGATAGACATTGATCCTGCAAAGACGAACTCAAATAAAATAAAAAAGACCATTTCGATTAGCCAGATCCATAATCGTGAAAGGGGTCGAGGCGGTTGCGGCGATGGAGGTCAGGGAGAAGGATGTGCCGTTGCGACTACAGATCCGGCGGCGGCGACTTCAGGGACGACTCTAGAGATGGCGGCGGCATCCGAGACAGCGATGACATTAGAGGCGGCGACGGCAGCAAGGACGACGGCAGCATTAGGGATGGCGACGGCAGCATCAAGGACGGCGGTTGTAGAGACGGAAATCTCCGGAGCAGAGGGGATACCGAAACAGGTCGGGAGCCGCTTCATTGGTGGCGGGAGAAGACCAACATCGCGGTGACTAGAGACGGATTGAAAGAAACCCTAACAACAAAAAAAATTTTACAGAATCCAAAAGAAAAGTTATGTAAATGATAGGATCATAATATGCCATGGTAAAAACCATAGCCATAGTTATGGATTTTGGATAATTTAAGCCTAGTTTAATCAAGAAAAGCACGCATAAAAACAATATTTAAAAAATTATTGGAATGTCCTCGAAGCTTAATAAACAGAAAAGGTCAAAAGAGCACTATCAACTTTGGATAATGTTTCGTATTACAATATCCGCAAGAGCCAAAGAAGCAATGCCAAGTGGCATTTAGCAATCACTAGACACATGAATTAATACAAGTAACATTACTTACTAGTACAGAACAAGACCAGATCAGAATCAAAACATAAATATTTGAAGCAAAGAGAGTGAGAGAGAGATCCAGAAGAACCTAAGATCAGACATGGCAGCAACAGTGAATGTGATGGCCTCTTCACTGAGCCTAAGACCATCTCCTTCTCTTGAAATGATGAAGAAGAAGACCCCTTTCAAGGTCATGGCCAGTGGTGGCAAGAAGATCAAAACTGACAAACCCTATGGTATATATTACAATTTACATGCATGCATGTTCATATTCATGTTCATGTTCATGATCTGGGTTATGGGTTTTGATTTGATCTGCTTTTCAGGGATTGGAGGTGGCATGAACTTGAAGGAGGGCAAGGATGCATCAGGGAGGAAGCCCAAAGTGAGTTATTTTTCATTGTTCTTGGTGTGTTTTCTCGAGAAAATTGTTTCGATACAGTAGTTTAAGCTTGTGATTCAATGATCACCGTTAGAATTTGATCGCAAGTTAGCCTTTAAGTATCAGTTTAAGTTTTTAGTTGGGTTGATTTTCTAATATGATATCAAAACATGATTCTTCACTGGTGCAGATTTAAACCTTACTCTATAAAAAAAATCTTCTTAACCGTTTAAAATTGGGCTCATCTCCTCTTTTTGAATACTTCACCATCAAATCCGCAAACAGATTGTCCGTAAAAATATGCGTTAAAATATAGTTATAACTTATAATTGAACCTTCAATTATTAGTTTAACCTTTTAATTGAGTTTGTTATCTGATAATCATTAGTTCTTTTAGGGTTTGTGGAGCCAACATGATTTTCATGACATTGACACTTTCTTGTATGTATGGTTGTGAATTGGATTTTACAGGGAAAGGGTGTGTACCAATTCGTCGACAAGTATGGTGCTAATGTCGATGGCTACAGGTAGATTGTCGTTCTTTTCGCTGCATAATGTGATGATCTTTTAATGGAAATGGAATCATATTGGAACAAATCAATCATATTATTCTAATTTGATTTGATTTGATCTGATTGCGGTTAACAAATTTACTTCAAGCTGTTGAGCATAAGATTGCTACAACTAATATAACTTTGAGGTTATGTTCCAATAGTAGCATCAAGTTCATGTTTAACAACAAACATGAACCTTGATGTAGCATCAATTATGCTCTAATCTCTTTTTTTTCTTTTTCTTTTTGGTATATAGTCCAATCTACAATCCGGACGAGTGGTCTCCAACTGGTGATGTCTACGCCGGGGGTAAGTGTTCAGCACTTACTAAGGGATCTCTTATTTTGTTAGGCCAATTAATCCGGTCATCTTGTTGAACTGTGAACCCGGATTGTCTAAATATAAAAATAAATAGTTAATCATAAATGTTAGAACACATCTAACTAATAATATTGACTTTTTAGTTATGGAAGTCCAAGACTTATAAGTATCGTTTAAAGTTTATTTTTGTATCAACCCGATTGTCCCTGCTTTCAGGTGCCACTGGATTGGCAATCTGGGCCGTGACCCTGCTCGGAATTCTCGCCGGAGGTGCTCTTCTGGTTTACAACACAAGTGCCTTGGCACAGTAGAGCACACTCTTGTAAGGTGTATTTAGCCTGTTGTGGCATGTGAATGTATCTAGTGAACTAGCCGTTACAAGAGCTTCAAAACGACACCGCTTTGTGGACTGTTATGTGTAATATTATAATATGGGTTTGAATCAATCATGCTTGAGAATATGCATCAGGCTTCTAGCTTGCATATGGGCTTCAAATGGGTTACTAGCCCATTGTAAAGCCCAACTAACGAATTGGGCAGAACTAAGTATATATATTTGTAGAGTTCAAATTATTTTATTTGAATGGAATTAGTTGATTATTGCAAAGAAAAAATAAGATATTTAATATTTGTGTTCAAATCGGTTTTGCGTATAATGAAAGAAATAAATCTAAATCGAACCCTGAAACTGTGAGAGTTTGGTAACGAGTAGCTTTCAATCACGTCTAGGGTCCATGATTTTACAGAAAAATATTTTTAAAGTACAAAAATAATTATCACTAAATGATTAATAAAATAAGTATAATAATTGGTACTATTAATTATGGAAGTCAATGTTCAAGAAAGACTTTCAAAATCACAAGCAGCAGTGTGCACTTGTAAGTAAATAGGCTTTTTATTAACGGTGGATTTATATTTTAATCGTGATTCGTTACGTTTCCAACATGTCGGCATGTACGAAGTATTGGTTAGGTTATGTTCATATATACGTAAAACATGACAAAATTGTTGTTTTTTATTAGGGATTATTTTTTAGTGAAAGGAACTTTATTTATTAATTTCAACCAAGAATACGAAAAGAGAGGATCAGTGGGGGATTTTGGGACGTTCCGAGACCATCCCCAAAAATAATGTTATAATTGCAATTGAGATATAGTCGGTCGTGACATATAAGGCTAAACTTCAAGAAACGGAAACTTAAAGAACAATCCTTTTTCGACCAGATACAAATATGGGTCTTAACTGTTGGCTTGATTATCGGGGGAGGATGGAGTCTCCTTAGAATGTATGCGATTTGATCATAGTTCACCGTAATTAGTGAATGAGGATGATCAACTACACCCAACTATGAAGGGGACGCCTCCTCGACGTCGTACTTCCCTATCGATGCCTCATTGGATATAACGAGCATGTGTAACAAACCTCGTCTGGCTGTGTGAGCTAACAAAGGCACCCAATACCAAATCTTCATCTCCCTTGACGGTGAGGACCCGTGGTCCAGTTATGACGTCAGTCATACACTCACTCTTGACCATGACCATGATGGTGCGGGAAGCTATTATTTTTTTATATACACTTTTTATTTTATTTTTTAATTCTAATCCTTTTTCTTTATAATTATTTTATTAATTTCTTATTTATATTAATTCTTTTATTAATTTTTTGTTAATTATTTTTCATTTTAATTCTTTTGCTAACTATTTTTTTATTTTAAAGAATTTTCATGAATATTTTTTACTAATTCTTTTATTAACTTTCATATACTTTTGTTTAATTTTAATTTTTTATTTTCTTTGTTTTTTTGTTAATTCTTTTTTATTTATTACATTCTTTTTATATTTTTAAGAATTTCCATTAATGATTTGATTATTTTTACTAATTTCTTTTTTTTGCAAGTTTTTTTAAATAAAATTGTGATGTTTAATATTATTTTATTCGAACAGTCAGCAGAAAAAAATAGCATTGTAGGCTATTGACTATTAGTGTTGACTGTTGGTTCAGAATTTGCTGAAATATTATTTTTTTTAATCTAACAGCACGAACAGGAAGCACCAACAGGCTAGTGTTGCTCTAAGTAACCAATTATGATCTATTGTTACAAACATTGGTGAAAACCATTAGGATAATTGTAGAATAACTCATTTTCAAATATCCATTCCACTCGACTCTATTATTAATTCCGACAATATATATTTGTTATGTTTGTATAATTAAGAATTTGAACATAGGATGTAAAGTTCGCGGAATATTGAATCAGACAATAAAATACATTTAGAAAAAATATACAAATAACGGAGTGCATATATTGCATGTAATGTAAACCCATATTGCTCACAATAAAAAAATTATATACCTTTGATGGTTGGAATTTTTTTTTATCAGCAAAACAAATATATAAATAAAACCTCAAAAGATGATGAAAATGAGTACAAGACTATGAACAGAAATCTAGTTACATATCACAAAAAATCAAAGATAAACGCATCCATTTGTAAGGTAAGAACCACAACACAAGTACAAACTGGAGCACTATTGTGAAAACATAACCTCAAGACGGGTCCAACAAACGGCGTAAAGAACCATAGAAAAGAAGAAACATTCCTATGATAGGAACCTCAGCTACCCAACAAGGGCGTAGACCAGACAACCAAGGTCTAAAAACCATAATTTACAACCATTAAGCGCAAGACATGAAGAGATAAAAAAAGGTCTAACACCCGGGTTTTACAGCCATGAAGCTCAGAAGAATAAAGAATATTTTAACGCAAATTTTCCAACCTTTAAGCACAAACGGTATTGGCAAAAAATCAATCGACTGGTTAAGAAAGTAGATTACCCGGTCTCATCAAGACCATCAACCTATCACACAAACAAGAAGACGGACACTAACACGTCAGTGGCCAACACTATAATCGATAAAGATATAATAGGAGAGAAAAACCCACCCGAACACAATAAACCCAAAACTCAAAACTGAAGGTAAACTAAGAGGCACAAAAGCCAAATCACTCGCCAACGGCCAACACATTGATCGGTGAGTCCAAACCACGAAAGTGGAAGGAAGGATAAGAATACCAAACAGATAACGATAAAGGGATAATGCGGAGACACAAATCTTAAGCTGAAGAGAGGGTATACCAGTTCCAGTACCCCGAAGAATCGCAAGATCCACGACAATCAACACCTTAGTGGATGAAGAAACGCGTCCCACACCAGATCTGTAACGAGACGCCAGGAAACAAACAAACCACCAGACGTAACTAGATCATAACCACTACGATCAACACCCGAGAGGATGAAGAAACGTGTCCCACAGCCAGAACTGAAACTAGACACCTCTGTTGACACGAAAGAAGCTCTCCTGATATCACCCTAGGGAGCAGATCTACAGTAGAGTCTGAACTCCAGTGGCCAACACCAATACCTTGTTCGAACTCCTTGAGACTGATGCACTACAACCACCGATCCTCATGAAATCAGTGATGACTGGAACACCCGTCACAAAGGTCGGATCTAGAGGTGACACGACTGAAAAAGGGAAATAATTATCGGACTATGTCGGAAAACCCCCGAACACCAAAGCCACACTCGTCAGCCAAGGGGGAACCACAACAACAACCTAAGACAAACGTTGGCCCATTCAGAAGCACCGTAGTATCTCCGGCGACGAGCTCCGACAAAACCATCCACACAAGACGAGCAGCTACAAGATCTGACTAGAGCAGCAACCCGAGCTTCTAGAGAGAAGCACCGGGCACCCCGAGCTTCCAACCACAAGAACGAGACCCTACCAACGCGAAGAGGTTGAGGATATCGAAACCCAGAAAACCCACAGAACTTCGCAACTACCAGATTCACTCCTAGAGAACAACAGGTCGTGGCCATATCTCCTGGAGAACGTCAGAGCTCCGACGAACCAATAGGGAATTACGCGCCACCAGGAGGAGTCAGAAGCACCACCAAAGGTCCAAGGGCCTAAGGACCCGTGGTTGCTTCTCCACCAAAGACCAAAATCGTGACCAGTCGGGCTACCGATCGCACGACCAGCGACCAACCTGATCGAAGGACAACCACCGACTAGCCGACGAATGGAGCACCCGAACTCACACCTCCTTCAAAGACCACGAACATGACCAAGAGGAGTGAGAGTCACCGAGCACATAATCGGATGCCTCCACAAATCACCAGCCTGACCAGAGGACCACCAACGACGATCTAGATCTGGAGAAAGCGATAAGACCTAGAATATAGGTTGAAACATAGTATGAAGATAAAGAAGAATGGAGAGTGAGACCAGAAGGAGGGAAGAGAAGAACCTCTGTCGAAAACTACCGAGGCTGAAACCATGGTCGTCACCAGCGGGGTCAAGAGGAGAGAGACGACGAAAAGTTAGTCTAGGGTTTCCTTTGTCACATGGAGAAAAGGCTGAAGGTTAAGGTTGTATCCTTGAGTCACCATTAATTTGTAATGGACAAAGCCCACACACGCGTCGTCGCCTTGTGTCTCGGGTCTCTACGAATTTCTACCTTTTGGCATGCAAGATTCATCATCTTCTTTTTCCAAAAATTGTATATGCTCTTTGCATAATCAATATGTTTTCCAGGGTATTAAACTCTTCTGTAAAAGAGTAGCGATCTTTCTAAAAGTGCACCTAGAAAAGGGAGAGGGGACAACTTACTCACTTTAATTTTTGTTCTTCTTCTCTTCTTTCGTCCTACAATTTGATATAAGTCTGTTTTAGGTCGTTAGGCTCAACTATTAGAAGTACTCTCTACTGGTTTAAGTCTGTTTTACCTCGAGAAATTTGTCCATTTCGTCTTTTAATGTCTTAGAGGGGACAACTTTATCTTAAGAAAACAACATTTTATCGGACTCGAATTGTTTCACTTACAACAACCTATCAACCTGTTTGTAGGTAAATTTTCGTTCTTATGTTCACATTACTTTTGATTCAACCGACTAATAACTCCTAGGCCAAAGAGAGCACACGGAGATTCTCTAAAATGGAAAGGAAGGAAGACTGTGCCACGGATCGTCCGTATGAGCCTCTGTTAGTAGAGGTCCTACTCGTTTGCGAAGACCAGCCTCTTTGCTGTGAATAGAGACCGACTATCAACTGTGGATGAAGATATGCCTTCCGATCGCTTAAATCGACGACAAAAGCTACCGAAGGAAACTCGCTATAGATACTCCAAAAGCGACACAATTCTCTTTTATTTTCGTGCCAAATGGATTAGATTATTGTAAACTATAATGTCAAAGTCAGAGAATCCATATAGTGAGCTCATGAAGATTTACTCTTTTCTATTTAATATTTTCCCCCACAAAATAATATTGCTTATTTGTTGAGGACAGTGACACTGGAAAATGGAAATACAATAAAAGGACAATGCATTTTCAAATAAAATGTCGGAACCTCCTAGAAATACAAAATTAAGAAGAAAAACATTAATTTTGGAATAATTAAAGATAGAAATGCCAAAAAATATATCATTTTAATAAAAAGGTCTTAGTCATGACGTGTGATGCAGTGATTAGGTACAACCCACTCGTGAAAAATTGAACGTTCATGCATAAACACATTTAATACGGTTTAAAGTAATTCTTTTCAACCTCAGTATCATGTTCATGTCCTTAATATTGTATCCTTTTTTTTGAAACGTAATATTGTATCCTTTGTTTCTCGTCAATATTGTGATGGTGAAATGAATTTGTCACAGGGAATCAAAGATAAATCTTTATTTACACAACTGTACTTTCAAATATCGGAATTCATAATTGCGGGTTAAACTAACAAAATACTTAATCATCTTAGTTAAGCACCCTATGTGCTAAATTACAAGTTACACATAAATTACTAAGCTAAAACTAGAACATGTATCTTCATTCCTCATTGATTATTTTGAGGTTGATTACTACTAATTATGAGGAGATTAATAATAATAACAACAACAATAATAATAATACTAAATTACCACCATCAATCCTTTGAAACTTCCACAAGAACTAAAACATCAGTAAAGATTCAACATGTTGGGCATGCCCACATCAGATAAGAAGCTCTCAGAGCTCCCATCTCCTCCCAAGCAGCTTGTTGATGAGCCTCTCATGGCTCCATTGCAAATATTGTTGCTTTCAATTTTGAAGTACTGATCCAGAACAGCTTTAATTACCTTTTTGTCACTGCCAAAAGGGTCCAAATTACCTGCTTCTGCCATCCCCCCAACACCTTCCAAGGCACTGCTCATGGCTGTGTTGATTGGCAATTGATGATGATGATGATGATCCATGTTGGAGAATTGTGAAGAGAAGACCATGTTGTTAGGGCTTGTTTGGCTCTGGGAGAAAATGGAGAAGCAGGGCACTTGCTCAAAGTCAGCTAAGTTGTGGTTAGGGTTGGTGTTAAAGTTGATGTAAGAATCAGTTAATGCAGGGAGTGACATTGAGCTTGTGTCTTCATAGCAGCTGCTACTTGTACCCATGCTTGACTTTGCTGATGATGCCTCTTTGTTCTTGTGGAAAACTCTGCATAACACCCAATCTTCCTGCATGGTCGATTACCGATTTCATCAGCTACAGCTTTTACAAATCGATCAGATCATTACAACTTATCAGATATTTTAGAGGGATTTCGAATAATTAATGACATAGCTTGGCCTACTAATAAGCTAATGCTAGAAAAATCATTATTATTATTATTATTATTATTATCAATTTAATGATGTCAACGTTTACTTTGAATTTGAATTAAATAAAAAGAGTTAATGGAGAAATAATAAAACCTTTGTGGTGGGGATTTTGGGAGGACCAAAAGGCCCTTCAAGACGGAACTCGTGCATGACCCAATCAGTTTTTCTTCCTTTTGGTGCCCTCCCTTGATAGAACACCAAAGTTTTTCTCATCCCTACCAGGCTGCCCTTCCGGAGGATTGGCCTGTCCTTCCCAGTGGCCTTCCAGTATCCGGTGGCAGTGGCGCGGTTGGTCCGTAGTCCAGTAGCGTATTTACGATCTCTTTGACTGTAGAAATACCAATCCTTCCCTCCAACACATGCAGTTTCTATCAAAGATTCAGACCAACCAAAAAGTTATCACCAATTGTAGTGTAGCAATCAATTGCAGTGCCTAATATTTCAGTGCTATAAAGTTTAAGAATTGGTCCATGCTTATATTTATTGTGCTTATGATTAATACCTAGTTGACCCATATGCTTAATTATTATATATTGATTTTATGTGTATACAATTATCTGAATAGCTTGAAGAAATTGCAAGTAGCTATTAGGGTAATTACAAAAGTTATATGTATTGAAGACTTAAAAACAGTTGATATGAAAGTGACAAGCATTAATTTTGATTTGGTGAGAAGTTGTATTTTTTTTCATGAGTTATAACATGAAATTAAATGAATGAATGTGAAATGAACACATGTGAAGACCATGTGTGTGGTGGGGCAAAGAAGAGGACTTTGAGTTTATGTGGCTTCTTATCTCAGTCACTTTCTCAACTTTCTGTTTTAGGAAAATTCCAATAGTGTCAATTTCTTTCGAAAATGTTCCTGAGTCTGAAATCTTGAAATTACTTTGAAAAAATCATCCCAAAAGAGGTTTTGTTTTGAAAAACAAAAAAGACAGAAGCAGGTAACTATATTTGGAGCTGAGAGATTATTATTGATTATTCTTCCCTGGATATTTAAAAGCTTTCAGGGCCATTTAAAAGAAAACAACCAATTGGACATAAACATGTTGGGGCTTGTAGGACAAACCAAACAAAACTCTACTTAAAACTTATCAAGATTCTTCTTGATTACGACATGTAAAATCAATACACACACAAATGTATGTACTATACATAATTGTATGTATATGCATATGTGTGCATACATGCATCTCATATCACTCTACACGAATAAAAATAAGTAATAATATTACATGAACAGCACAAAATTGATAATATATTAATATATGATAATGATGTTACAAAACTATGACACAGCCTAAGAAATATGATTTTCTGAATATGTTTTGGTAACCTAACCAAGGATTTTACACAGAAAAATCCAATAGCAAGTATGATTCTCAGACTGAGTGTATTCAAAACTAAATAAAAATTCAAATATAGATTTGGAATCTCCTGACCATGACTGTGAAAATCAGCAAGACCTTCTAAGGAAAATATCTGAAGTGTACATGTATGTGCCGTGTGAACATATATGATATGATATTTTTGTTGCTTTCATGGTTTGTAACATTGGGTACACAACACCAATACCTAATTAGATGAAGAAATGAAAATATCAGAGATCCTCACATGAAACAAATCAAGAGAGGCTTGCACTGAGATGAATCATATATGCAGATGCAAACCAATACCATGCACACATGTATGTGTGTGTTTGTGTGATGAAACAAGAAAATCTCAGAGCTAATGATGATTATGCGTGCATGCACATATATCCAGTTGATCAGTTGATGACGATACATAGAATAGAGAATTAGTATATTATAATTACCAGGAATATCCCAAGGCTCGGATTTGTTAAGGTCGACTTCAATCAAGAGAGGAGATTCGAATTCGTGATGATGATGATGATGATGATGATCAGCAGTGACCTTCTTCATCAGATAATCGCAGATGAGTTCCTCGTCTCTTGGATGGAACCTGAATCCTGGTGGAAGATTTGCCTCCACCATGCTTATGTTGCTCATCATACAACTAATATTCTTGTGTGCTTTCTTGAACCTACAAGTTGCAAAAGCTCAAGAAGAGGAATTACGAGAAGCAGCAAGAGTTGCAGAGCTAATTAAGAGCGATGAAGAAGAGCATATGAGATCTCATGAAAAAATGAAGTTAAGAGGCCAACTGGGGGTTATAAATAATATGGGAATAAAAATATTCAGAAAATGAAAATATTAGACGAGCTTAAGGTCAACTAAGTAATTCCGTGTATGAAGGAAGGGAGGGAGGTTGTGGGGTTTAAATTGCATCATTCACAGAAAATTAATAATTAAGATTTAATAATTATTCGTAAATGTGCTTGTGTGGCATTTCAGTGACATGGCATGACCAGTGTACTGCCAAATTGATGATGTGTTTCCTAATTATTAATTTGGGAGATGTAGAATTCACACATACAGTAAGCAAAAAAAATTGGTCTTTGCTTCTTTCCTCCCATCTCCTTTGGGATTAAAGGGTGATTAATATTAATTAATAAACTTAAAGAAAAAACAAATTAAGGCAATCTAAATACAAAGTGAAAGAAAGTTAGGGGGTGGGACCCATAATGTGATTTCATCTTTTTTGGTGTCACATGTTGCTTTGGGCTCTAACTCAGGGTGGGTCTAATTTAGGCTTTTGGTTTGTTAGCTCCACTAGCAAATCCAAGAGACTGGGTAACTGTGGTATATTTCCATATATAGACAATTTGTTTTAGATTTTTAGCTCACTAAAGTGTCTGGAAGCACTTCTAAGTTGAGAAATGCATGTTAAATCCATCGCAGCCACTCATTTTTTTGGTTGGCATAATTACAATGGAAGTGATGTCAGTAGTAATTGAATGGTAGAGGTTCAAATTAGATGGAAACTGAAAATTAGACACTTCTTTAGTCATTGGCTAGCACATGAATGAGCTAAGGGTACAGCCAAGAAAGATTGTCTCTTATTGGGCACACTTGTATGAGGACAATAGAGCTGCAAGTTAAAAATATGGGCCCACAGGCCCATACAACTTAACTTCAGCCCAAATCTGTACAATTAATGATTTTAAGACTGTGTTAACTCTTAAGGACATATCTATTATCTAATACTTCTCAAACTTAAAAAAAATATAACTTAAATTATTCTTAATACCTATATAATATTATATGAAACACGTCAACTGAGACAGAGATGAAAAGGAGTATATCTCCTTGCTCTCTATGTTTCCAAGCTCTATGCCTATGCTACACCTCAGTACATCTAAAATAATTATGCTAAATTTGGTCACACATCTTACTCAGACAGTCGATTTTCTTTCCTTTTTTGGCCAATAAGTCGGTCCTACCCTTTTAGTTGAATAGCCAATTCAACACGTATGGTACACAACCTAGAAATCACAGAACACTTACCTAACCCATTAAGGTTAACAGTCAAGGTTTAGCACCAAAATGGGTTTTATCGTTCAACACTTGTTAATCTAATCTTAATTATTTTAGTCCCTGAAAAGCATATAAAAGATCTAGCAAAGTCATAGCATGTCTAAACATGATATTTGTGCAAGTGTACCAACCTAAGAACATGCATTCAAAAAATATTAGAGTTCATGAGTGTTTAATTACAGTTGAGTAAAATAACTCACTTGAGCTCCACTATTCTTGACCAAATTGCTGTCTGGCATAATAAGCCTTCTGGGAACATCTGCTACCTGGGATTGAAAAGTACATGTGTTTAGATTTACACTTCGCTTGCACATAAATCTAACTTATCATGAAAAAGAAACACAAACACGACTCAATATTTTGAACCAGACATGATTATCCAGATAATAGTGTATCCCAGTCATAGGAACTCAAAACATATAAAAAATTGTCAAATATGTTTCTTCTAATAAGGGATTCAAGAGACAATTATTTGACAATCTCATATGTTAATACAGCTTAGTTATCATGTAACTAAGCATTGATCTTGGAAAGATGCCAATTCTGTAACTAGGATATGAATACAACGGCAGTTTTAGAAACTAGAATATTCAAAATTCTGATGGTTGAGGTTATCTTCTCGATCACCCCAATCAAAAAAATGGGGCACTAGAATCTGCATCCAGAAAGCTGTGATGGAGACTGATATGCAATCCTCAACTGATCCAACTGTCTTAATCTTGGACTAAGTCAAAGTTCAAGTTCTCAGAGAATTATGATAAGAACAATATAATATGATGCCATAGTGAATGGATGAATATGGAATCATTCTCTTTTTCCCTCAGTAACAAATGGGATAAGGTGATTTGTGCAACAGTCAATTGTGCCTATCTCCAATATATCAATTTCGACAAAAGTGGTATATGTTTTGAATACCTTGACGTTAACATTAATAATTATCTTTTGAAATTCGAATGTATAATTTTTAATGGAACAAATTGTAGTTCTCAAAATATCTATATAGTAAAGAACAAAAAGGCCTATCTATCTCTTCGTAATATTTATGAATATAAATAATATAGTGATCATACAGAACAAGTAATCCATCATAGAATCAAAACAAAACTTAACTAAGCACAGCCAAAACACCAGTCAATAACGAACTCTGCTCAAAATAACTTTCATGAAATGAGAACCACATGTTCTGGAAATAAAAGAGAAAGCTCTAACGCAAAACTAATTTTACCTCAGCAGGGAGTGGGTCCTGCATGTGAAGGTCAAGCAAATCTTATTACAAAATAACTACTAACTTTCAAACATGTCAATTTTAGCACAAATATTATCTTTTTAGCCCAACCCATATTAGGGATTAGTACAACATTATACACTGTATATGGACAAATCCAAGTGATGCCCCTTTCTAGTGATGGCAAAGTTTCAGCTCATATGGCTTAAAATAAAACACAGTATCTAAAAACTTCATGGTGTCACTGCCCATTGGAAGTGATTAAAGAAACAGGTGTCAATACCAACAAAGACGAACACGTGGCCTGCCCCAAGGAGCCGCCAGTTGTCCCATGAAGCAGCCGTACCTGAAACGACAACTCATGCAAAACTTCAATCGAGACTTGTTGAAAATTTCATGCAAAGACAAGCAAAGGATATCAATTATCCATATTTGGCAACTATAGATGTTCTTAAGCAGTACCAACAATAAAATTCTCCATGGGGCTGTTCTATTATACTGATCATCAGGATAATCTTTAGCCCGTCAACGTGTACTTTTGTCAAGCACTCTTATCGCTAATGTAAGCACCAATCTAAAGATTTCACATTGATGTCATAGTTAGCTTTCCTAATTCCCATGGATCTTCTGAAATATGAAAACTTTTTAGATTTTACATTGATGTCATACTTGGCATTCCTAATTCCCATGGATTTTCTGAGATATGAAAACTTTCGGGACTGGGTCAAGATAAGATAGGTAGGTAGGAAATGAATAAAGACATATCAGTCTTTTTCATTCCAGCACAAACAGACTTCCATGCGCATCTCTTGGCTAAAGGAGACATACCTTACTAAATCCTTTGAAGATCCTACCATTTCCAATCAGCTGATGACATGCACTTGTAGATGCAAAAGCCAATTCTGTACAAAAGGTTTTGGTGTTGATTCTCTCAAATGACAATAATGGGCTTAATGGCACTAAGAATACAAAAAAATACCCTACAAAAGATTTTTTTTTAAAGCCTTCTTAATTCATTACAACAAGGTCTGATAAAAAAATCATTACAACCAAGTAGAACGGTAGAACTGTAGAATCATACAATTTTACACTATTTCATTAGTTTGGACCTGGTCAAACACATTCTGATAATCTAGTCAGAACACACTCATCATTACCCACCAGTACTATGTATGTACTCTGTCCAAAAGATTCAACTCATCATCATTAAAGGGAGTTCGATAACCTACAAAACTGAATTGAGGGAACTATTTACCAGGATAGCCCACAAAACAACACTTTGACATCACTTGTTTGGGAAGGCGGGACTACCAAGGAAAAGAACAAGTGAAACCTATAATATATGTATTTGACACCACAATGACACAAAAGACTAGCCTATCAGATAATGAGACACTTAAATCATGTGAACTCCTAACAGAACCAACCCTATACTATCATAACCACAATTACCTCTCCTGCAATTAATAGATTGACAAATATTTATAGCACATATTTTTATCAGATTAGTTCAACTATAGCAGGTTAGATTACCTTCACGGGAAGGCTTATCATTATTCACTAAATAGAATCCGAGAAGCACAAACATTGCTTCAAGGAACGCAATCACAACAATAAATAGGAATTCTGTAAACACAAGAACCAGAAATCAAAATGAAAATACTAACACCATACAGAATGCAATCATTATCTCATTAATCCTACATTTAATTCATAAACATCAATAAGAACTTCAGAATTCAAACAAAATGTACCTCAACAACCGCGTAAGGAAGAATCCAAACGAACTTCCAACTCCAACCGGTGATCCTCAGCATCCTGCCAAAGACAATAAGATCCATTCGTCAATTCGAGTCACGCCATTAATTTTCCTCCTCATTTTCTCAGTAACCAAACAGGATACGAGTCGAAGGAAGTGCAACCTTTGAAGAAAATGACTATGCGTGCGTCGATCGAAGTCTCGAGTTCTGAAGAAGCCGGCAATGGCGTGGAACAATTCTAGGGTTCGTCGCGCTTCGCCGCCCCCGCCATTGAAGTTCCCGCCACTTCTCCGCCACAGCAGAGAACTGAGCTGCGAGTCTGCGATTGTGATCAATCTATCATCTCTGTGCTCACAACTATGAGTCGAAACTCGGCCCAAAATAGAACAGGGCTTTCATCTTATTAGGCCCAAAGCAACGTTGTGAAGAGGCCCAATAAGCGAATGGTAGGGACCACAAACAAGTTGGTTAATCAAATCCAGTTAAATAGTAACGATATCTTTCTTCTCATAAGTGACCTTTCCAGGAACTGTCTCTTCCCTCCACCAAGGTAATAATTTCGATAAAAGGCTATTTAAACTTTAATTTATATTTAAAAAATGAGGGATCCACGTGGCACTAACTTCCAAGCACTTTTTTTTATCGTATGTGCTCATACTCACACACCGTACTATAAGTCTACAGCACATGAGTACACTCACTGCTCTCAGCTCCCAACAAACCCTAATCCTCCGTCTCCGTCTCGCCGACCGGCGAGTTTTCTGGCCATGTGGTTCCGGCGAATCTAGCTCGCTTCCAGCCGTTGATCCGTCGTTGATCGCATTTCCTTACCCTGCATTGCGTGATCGCCGGAATGGCCTCCGCCTGCGTGAACAACGTTTCTGTGTCGCCGGAGAGATTCACGGCGTCGAAGTACCGTCAGCGAGGGTGGCTGAGCCCCCGCGTCTCCTTCGGCCGCGAGTTGGCGGACGAGGAAGGCAAATCCTCCTCCGCGGCCGCCAAGCAGAAGCCCCAAGCTCCACCGCATCAGCCGTCGTTCGCGGCGTCGCCGAAGGCGGAGGAGGATCCAGATCTGGATGCCTCGGGTGGAGATTTCGAGTTCCTGTTGGAAGATCCGGTGGGGATGCTACCCGCTGACGAGCTCTTCTCCGACGGTAAGCTCGTTCCGTTACATTTGTCCTCGCTGAAGCCAATGGGCGGAGGGTTGGCCTCAATCGAGATCGGGTCGCCGGGAGCCGAGAAGTCTGGCCGGATCGGAGAAATCTCGAATGTAGATCCGTACATCTTCTCTCCCAAAGCGCCGAGGTGCTCGAGCCGGTGGAGAGAGCTTCTCGGGCTGAAGAAGCTCTACCAGAGCAGCAACAGCAACAACTCGAAGAACAGTGAGCCTCTCAAAACGTCGTCGTCTGCTCCGTCATCTTCCTCCAGCCTCAATGCCAAGTCCCTGAAGAATCTCCTCCACCGGGGCTCCAAATCGACGAGCTCGTCGATTTCCGACGCCTACCTGAGCCTCCCCTTGCTCAAGGACTCCGATTCCGAGTCCGTCTCCATCTCCTCCTCGCGTCTATCCCTCTCATCCTCCTCCTCCGGCCACGAGCACGACGACCTCCCCCGCCTCTCTCTGGACTCCGACAAGACCGCCCCGAACCCGTTCAAAGGTCCGAGCCAGAACCCGCCCAGAATGCGCCTCGTGAAACCCTCCACCACCACAACGAACAGCACGAGAATGGGAAGAAGCCCGATGAGAAGAACAGTCGATCCCAGCGCCATGGCGAGCAGGGGAGTCTCAGTCGACAGCCCGCGAATGAACTCATCGGGGAAGATAGTGTTCCAGAGCCTGGAACGAAGCTCGAGCAGCCCCAGCACCTTCAATGGCGGACCCAGATACAAAAACAGAGGAATGGAGAGATCGTATTCAACCAATGTCAGGGTCACTCCGGTCCTAAACGTCCCGGTCAGCTCCGTTTTCGGATTCGGCCAACTCTTCTCCTCCCAGCAGAAAAGAGACAGCACCACCACCACCACCAACGGCGGACCCAGAACCCACCACCACCACCATAACTACCTCCACCAGCAACAGAACAGTAACAGCAGCCGGAATCGAACCTGACGGCCAGTAACAACAACACAATTAACGCCGCTCATTCCAGTGTTAGTGAAAATTTCCATTATTGAATTCATGTTTATCATCAATCAAACAAGCACCTCGCATGAACTTATTCTGATGTATGTAAATATGCGGGGTCTGTTCTAATTTCCCGTTTCCGTCCTCGTCAATGTATGCATTTAATTTAACTGAGCTAATGGTGAAAATTTGGGGGTTCATTCACAATCTGTGTTCTTCACTGTTCATCTTTTGATTCTGTTCTTCGTTCAAACCTGAAAGATATGGAATCTCTGTTTTTTGCTGTTGGTGATTTCTGGTCTCTTTCTTTTGGTTTCTTCCGTGACTGTGATTGAGGTGCGTTTGTCTTACACGCGCCGCTACAGAGGGTGGGCCCTGCACCCGGCTCGGTTCAGAGCTTATCTCACACTCACAGCGTCTCTTCGCTACTATTTTTAAATGGCCTTGAGATTAGGGTATTTTGGTAATTAAGGGAGATTTGGGGGGGGAATATGAATTGAGGTGGTCGGTGGAGATTGAAGGTCAGAGAGCTGTCTACTTAGTTGCGAACACGGTCTCAATAATTAATATTATTTGGTATTTTGTTTTTATTTGAATTTGTCTTGCTGTAAAAATATTTATATTCATCTTTTATTTTTACTTTATGGTCCGTATCAATCATATGACACATATTAGATTGTTGTTAGCAGACCATGTTACCCTCCATTAATAGGTTCATTTTTTATCCCACTACATAATTGTCTGAAAATTGGGATTTATTTATTATCTGTTATTTTTGTGTTTTATGAACATTGATAAATAAAGTAAGAAGGCGGTAAGGACCGGCTTGTTGGTCCGTTCGGGGCAACGGTAACGCATTGTGACTGGTCCAATGTTTTTCGCTTTTTAGGTCCGGCTGTTCATAACATGCCACTATTTCTTTCTCATCTATCAACTTGTTTATTGAAATCGTGTTGTATTCTTATCATGTTTGATCGAATTGAGAATTTTCTCGAGTTTCGACAATAAGGATTTGAAAAGCATCGGAAAATGAATCGAGTTTCATGACAAGATTATGAAAAGGGAGTTTGTAAAGAGAAGATTGAAAGACGTGTGGATTAAAAAGAACTAAGACAACGAGGTTTTATAGGGTAAATTTTGAGTTGAGGCCTATATTTTTGACCTCGAACGTGGATATGTGGCTTCAGCAGGTTTCTGGTTGACTGGCCGGAAGGGTCAGCCCTTTACTTTCTCGTGGAGTTTGGCGTTTTAAAAAATCTAAAAATGTATCATCGCACTTAAATTGCCGAGGTTATCACCAAACCAACGGTCATTAATTGAATGTAATAGCCTATAACTGTGACTGTTCTTTAATGAAAACAACATTGTAGTTGTACCATGAATAACTACAATGACGTAAACGAGGTAGAGTTTATAGATGAAGATGTTCTTATTTGAGTACATTTTGGTGAAAATCCATAATTGAATGTAACCCAACAAAAGAGAGCTCAGTATCACAACTAAACTTGAGTAGTACTATGATTCTAAAATACCAAATATTACATAATCATTTTATGACCATTGATTGATAGAGTTTTGAATGATCTTTTATGATTTTGTCCAATTTTTTATTTGCTTCGAACGACCTTGACCAAGCCTTAACTTACCTTAATACAATAGCCTATCACTAATACGATGAATTGTCACCCTTACTTCTTTTCAAACATTTCTCACATGCATCATCTTTACCTTCTATGTGTTTCATCATACAAAAGTTTTCAGCTCCTAGACGGTGCCTAATTGAAAGCCTAATCTAATTTCTACCGCTTTTTTATCATAATAGTGTAATAAATTCGGAAGAAGACTAGACATAGTTCTGAATATGTTTAGAACGCTGACTCTTTGAACAGAAATACTGGTTTTAATCTCAGTTACAAGTTAGGAGATCTATTCCTAATCTTTTGTTCTTGTTCAACAAAAACTACGAAAACTTCTTTTAGCTCGACTCATATAGAGTTGTGGTGCCTCAGATGTTTGTCGGCCACACTAAGAAGACCTTATTGGATTAAGTATGCCAGGTAGGCAGGTACCTAAGAAGGAATCCAGGAGAAGGAAGAGTTGGATCAGGGAACGGGACGTTCCTCCTTATATGTGTGTCGCGTTCTGTAGTATTATTATACTTTGCAAAATGGAGATAAACAACGAAAAAAATAAAAAAAATTGATCCTACTGTCCTGAAATCAAGAGAATGATTGAGAAGGAGGCATCGGTGGAGGCCAAGGCGGTGGATAGATCAATGGCGGAGTTAGAGGTAGTGGAGGCTGAGTCGAGAAAAGGGATCTTATATAGGCGAAGTAGGAAGGGAAGAAGGATCCATGTGAGACTCATTTGAGGAGCCGGAGGTGATCGGCGAGCTCGAGAAGAAGATTGGAAGAGATGACGGCGCTTCGGGGCGGACGGTAGCAATGGAGGATAATCGAGCATATTCACCAGAAAAGAATTGGCGTTGAAGACGTCGAGAATGGCTAGGGCCGGTTTGAGAGAGAGGCATGTATTACTTCAATGTAATTACAACTCATTTCTACCATTTTTTTAACGTAATATGAATTTTATTACTCGTGAAAATCAAACATACAAAAATTATGAAAATAATGAAAATAAAAAAGGTGAGACTATGTTCAATCTCGTAGGTAATGAACCAACACTAACCCTACAACAGGATGCCTGGATATAACAGGGAGAGTAGTTGGGAAGTAGTCGCCTTGTTGGTTGATGTGGACAAGAACTCATCGATGATGTTGATCATTTCCTGACTTAACTTGAAAATGCCTATGGTAAAATTTCGAGAACACTTCAGGGGATGACAGGCATCTAGGGAGAACACTATGAAAATTGGGGAACCGGGGGAGGACTTGGGGCCAAGGAGAGCTCTTGTTCGTGATCCACGGCAGCTCAGCACGACCATCAATGTTCCACCTACTATTGTCGAAGCACTGGGAGAGGCATCACCATCTTCCAATTCAGTCACATCCGCAAAGCCAACCATTGCTCCCAGTCTTCGTGACTCATATCAGGGGGCTGAGGGGGCATTGCGTAGAGATTCTTAGTGAGCAGAGTCAGGTATATCTTGTTGTTGGAGCCTTTCTTATTCTGCCGATGAAATTGGTGTTCCGTGAAACGAGGGAAGAGGTGGTGGCGGATCTGGACTGGGAGATAGACATCATCCGATTGAAGGAGCCAAGGTCCCTATTACATCGGGCGGACCATGATTGAACGACATTTGTTGCATCGGGGAGCCCTACGGGTCGATGGGGGTAGCATAGAGGGTAGATGGGGATGCTGTACTAGTGGATATGGAGGTGGTGGCGGCAGCACTGGTGACTCCGAAATCGGCGGTTCAGATGACGGTGACGATAGGGGAAGAGGCGGTAGTGCGGTAAGATCCGGCAGCGGCAAGGGTGTTGAAGGTAGTTTCGGCGGAGTAAGGGGAAACGCGTAGGTGTCGTCAGGTCCGACGACGAAGCGGATGGTGGAGGCAGTTCCGATACAGTATGGCTTGTTACGAGTTCCTGAGAGCTCCGTATCTCTTTCCATATTCTGTCATCCCATCTCATTCATATGGTAGTAGCAGAGATTCGTGGTTGGTAGATGATAGTAGAATAGGTTTGAGGTTATGGTGGTGATGGGTTCGGCGAAACAAAGTTGAAGGCGGTGGGTGAAGGGTGTAGAAGAAAGGGAGATGAGAGATACCCTAAAGGTTTTGATTATATGTGCAAGTGAACCAATTTCTACCACTATTTTTTTAGAATATAACGGGAGTTTATTATATGGAAAAACTTAATATTCAATGGATATAAATACAAAAAAAAAAGAAATAGACTAGGTTATATTTCCTAGACATCAAACACTAACTCTATAAGAGATTATCTGGCTAAACTATAGTGTAGTTTAGCTGAGGCTAGTACCTCGAGAGGATGGGTGGACGCTATGACGTGTAGTTGTCACTTCTTATCTCTACCTGAGGATACCCACATTAAAGGATATGGGGCACTTGAGGGGATAACAGGCATCCCGTGAGTAACCCAGGAAGTGGAGGAAACATGGGGTTGGTTGTGACTCGACCATGGTAGGGAGAGGTGTGCTTCCCCACACACACCCCGGTGTTGGTAAGGCCACTCATGAGCTCTCTCAAGTCTGTTTGGAAGGTCTCTCCTTGATCGTAGTCGGGGCCGTTGTAGCCACTCCCCTTCCCTTGGGATGGTCGGCCGTTAGAATGTCGTAGAGGACCTCCGAGGCATGCTAAGGCCTTTTTCCGACTAGAGGGTATTCCGGGTTAAGCAAGAGGCCTTGTATCGCCTCTGCCTCTCCTGGTCCCGGGGTCCGTCCCCTATCAGAGAACTGGTTGGAAAGAGTAGACACGAAGCTCCATGTCCCTACTATTGATGGTGTGTTAGACAGAAAATCCTGGACCGGTGATGGGTTGAGAAGGGACCAGCATGTAGGCCTCGGTATGAGAGGAGGAATCAGGCGTGGGATTGCCCAATTGACATCATGTGTTCCCTCCGGTAGCTGTTAGGGGTGCTCCATTTCCTAGGCCGCTTTCGCGTGGTGCACTAGGGGCGGCTGATGGTAATGGGTTTGCCCGCGGCGTTCAAATCCATCCTACATAGGCCATTGTGTCATCCTCCTGGTCAACGACAAGTTGGTGGCGACTTCCTCATGTCACATGATTCCCCATCGAGGGTAGGCAGGGTTTGAGTCTTTAGGACCAGAGTGGTGCGGACCCACCTACGATCAGTGAGGTGAGCCATCCAGGTACGGTGCAGCAAACAATGCATACCTCCCCAGTCAAGGAAAATGGGAAGCATAAGAGGCGTCTGTTGTAGGTTAGGGTCAATCATAGAGGGTCGTGATATGGTTACCTTCTCATGTGGAAGCGGTGGCGGAAATTGGTAGGTCAAAATTTCTGGTGGTCGTTCTTCTGGTAGGGAGCGATCAGGAAGGAGGACGGAGCTCTTTTGGGTTGGAGTAGGGACGATAGGACGAGGAGAGAGGTTCGTGGTTGTTTTTTCCTCCGAAACCGCTATGGTTTTATAACCTCCAAGATGAGTGTTGAAAGCATGATGTGAGGCGATGGGATAGGATAGAGGACAACCTCGAGCCGAACAGCCACAGTCACCTGAAAACTCGTCACGGAGGCTGATTTCTCAGGGGAAGAGGTCGTGACATGGATCATCGGGATGATAGGGGTCATCGGTAAAATCGGGAAAGTATTTTGGCACAATTGGAATGAGGTCGTAGAAGTAACTGTAACGCACAAAGACAAGCAGAGGAATGCTGAAAGAGGGAACTTTAGAAGACCAAAAAAAAATCTTCGAGACAAATCATTAAATCGACTATAATGATCAAGCTTAACCAATTTCTACCACTTATTTTCACTTCAATGTAATTATTCAAATTCAAAATATTCAATTATCCAATTGAAACAAAATAACCAATTACATTCAAATAAATCTAGGTTTTGTTTCCTCATACAGAAAACACGCAAATAAAAACAAAATATTTTCATTTATTTGCAGGAATTGCATCCCATAAATCTCTAATTTATACAGTAAATAAGATCCATCATAAAAACAACAAAATTGCACAATTTTTTGAAATGTCCCTGTTCAGAGGTCTGTGCGCAAACATGATACTAGTACATGTACGAAAGAGACTTGTTTAACATGTGAAAAATATGTGATGAAACATGAGTAAGTTCTAAACATAAAACCAATTTGCAATTCATGAATTAACATACTGTATGTTTAACTCAGCAACAAATAATGACACATTAAATAAAAAGGGAATGTGTAAAAAAACAGAGAGCTCTCCGAAGGCATCCTCCAGCTAGGGTTTTCTAGTTTTTACAACGATGACGACAGTATACACACGTATATCTAGTCGTAGAGCCTGAAAGTCCCCGGGGTATACGCCCTCAATTTTTATATTTTTTGAAAATAACAATTTCTAATATTATCCTTTTGTTTTATTTTTTTTTCATCTCTAACATGTCGGGAGTCAACACTACAATAACATCCGAGCCAGTGAAAAAAATAAACCACTTGTACGTGAATTGTCGGCTGTCGGTTCTGTTAAATGACAACCACCGGTTAATCGATAAAACCGACACCAACCACACCGTGAATAAGAGGTGGTTTTGAACCTTTACTATATAGCCTTCCGTCGATTTCATGATGAAGAACCGATATGTAGTTGAGGATATTTTCGTCATTTAAAAAAAACTAAATCTATCTAACAAAGAGGGCTTCTGATTATAACTTGTAATGTTAAGATAAGCATCGGTTATTTTTAAACTGTAAGGTAACAATCATTTAAACGTGTCAATTTAACTATGACTTTGTTAATCACCTATTTTAAAGGTCTTAGATTCAAATTTTGATTTTCTGGCTCCCAAAAACATGGTAAAAAATGAAAACAAAAAATAATATTTATTTTCACAATAAATATTCAAACACAAATTATAGTTCACGGATAAGAATTTCTTCTCAATTTTGAAAAATAATAGTACAATCGTTTTATTTGTTTTAAGGATTACTCCTAACACTCACATTTCATTTATGTAAAAAAGTCCAACTTGTAGCCGCCTCTCTCGTTGCTCTCACTGCAAGAGTTAGGGTTTGGTTTTGTTGGAGGGACGATGGCGACTTCGACGACGCGACTCTCCAGTTTATCCGACGATCCTTCCCTGTGGTGTGAAGAACCGGAGGAGGAAGTGGGGGATGAGGGTACCGAGGTGATTGGTACGGGCGTCGGGGACGCGAGCGTGGAGCCAGTGATGGTGGTCGGGGATTTGCGGGACGATGACGGCTATAAGCCGGACGAGAGGGGGACGGCGCTGGGTGATCTGCCTGGGCTGGTCTCGCCGGTGAGGGTGATCGGGACAGGAGAGAAGGAGGCGTCCGACAAGGAGTCGGAGCCGATGCTGTCACGGGGGTCTTCGCCGGTACGTTTCTCGGCAACAAGGAGCAATGGAGGCCCGCTGTTGGGTAGGGGCTGGTCGCATACGACGGCGGCTCGGATTCGCCAAACGCCGACGCGAGGACCACGACCTCGGACTGCGAGGGGCGCGGGGGGAGGTCCGGCGAGAGTGGCTGAGCCGGAGCCGGGGGACTCGATGGGACGGGCACCACGAGCGGCGGCTTTGGGGCCGGTGGTGGAAATCTTGTCGGCGGCGACGGTAGCTTGGCGAATAAGTCAGGGCAAGGGAGTACTGCAAGAGAACCCTAACCCTAATGGGTCGACTTTGGGCAGTGGGGATGGGATGTGTTGCACGAATGGGCTCATGCAGGATGCGAGTGGATCACATGTAGCAGCGGCGGGGGGCCACAAGCACGCTGACTCACCGGGGGAGATGGCAGTCCACCAGTATTCCCCTCTCACTCGGCTGGCTCGGCCAGTACCAATTGGTAGAAGCATGCTGTATCAATCTCCAGAGTTCCGCTGGAAGCTACCGCAGATATCCCCCTTCAACCGCCCTTAAACATCAAACAACTTTTACTTTATGTTATTGCTTTCTGTCTTTTAATTGGAGTTTCGTCTGTAAGGTGGGTATAACTATGTACTCCACCCACTATCTTTATTTTCAGTACTAATATTACCTGTTCTTCTCAACAAAAAAAACATTTCATTTATTCTTAAATTCTACTTCTATTGTGTTTTCGGTCCTCTTTAGTGGATAATATTTAGTGCATAACACTAAAAATTGATAGGCCAAAATTATTATTTGAAAATAAAACAAAAAATCTACATTATGATATGAAATTTGCAAACACTATTTCAAGAAAATTTTAGAATACATATCTAATATGTGACTGATATTTTACAAAACTAGTCACATTTAATTGATTTTAGAAACCTATTACTATATTTTTTAGAACTTAAACGAAAAGCGGATAATATTATTAATATTCAAAAACCGTTACATTGTAGTGCTGGCTGCCTGTGCATCAAATAACAAGCTTCCTAATCACTTAAGATGAACATTGCAGAACTAGAATTCACCAGTCCTTTTTCTATCAAAACCACCACTGGTAGTGTTCTAGTACCACTAAGGCCAAACCTATTTACCATATAATAATTATCACAAATCTGAATTATGATTTGATATTTAACCTCAATACAATGAAGTGACATACAATACAATTGCCCTTCATACCAGTTCCATTATTCAGTTGGGCGCAAATACAATTTTAGTAAATTCAAAGAAGAAATGGGAAAGATGAACCATCAGAAACCAAAGATTATCCCCAGAAACATATAAATGCTATTGTGCGGTCCGCATCATGGTTCGGTCATAGACCGCATCATTTGGTTCATCATCCCCAACTAAAACATCACAAAAACTCAAAAAGTAAAAGAATTTCAAGAGTACAAAATAAGATCAAATCAAGACATAGATTAAAGAGGGCTCAGCTGAAAATGGGTTTAAAGTCATATCATCACAAGTTAATCAGAGTGGTGCATGACATGAATGTTTCATCACAGCCCAATTTCAATAATCCAAACACAACCAATGAACTTCATCAAAGTAACATGAATGTAATGAGGATTAAAGTAACAGCAAGCTTATAGATAAAATCAAAGCAAGCAGTGTCGCAAGACCCAAAACATTTGATCTCTGCCCTGTTTACGAAACGCCAAGCCACTTGTTCTACTCAAGGCGCCAGATACCATAGGCATTTTAATCTAATTTCTAGAGTAACTAGTGAATTAAGAGATAAAATTAAGCTAAAAACGAGAAAATGAAGAGCAATCTCAGCCGAAAGATGGTGATTAGTTAATAATTAATCACAGAAAATCATAGAATTTACACTAATTTCATCACGGACTGCAGTTTTCGAATTTTGATAACAAAAAAAAGTAGTTGCAAAGGAGAGGGAAGAGAAGCGTGAGAGAGATCAGATGGTAGTGCATGTTGTTCGATCATCAGATGAAAATACAGATTTATATGGATAACAATCCTCATTTCGGCTCATGAATGCTTCAGATCTCCAGATTTGAAATCAACCAAAAACGAAATTAAGAAGTAGAATTTGTCAATAACAATGAAGAAATCTTGGTTAAAGTTCAAATCTACGATTTGAAAATGAAAATCAGAAGAAATAAAGGAATCAGAAATAGATAATGTCAATCACCATGAAGCAATCCTCGTTGAGATTGCTTGTAAGCCTGGGGCGACAACAGTATCTCATCATCTTCCACGAACTTAGAACTGAAGAGTGAAGAGCTAGCTAAGAAGAAGGGAGTGAAGTGAAGATATTATGAGCTGATGCAGAAGGAGTGGTATTTAAAGGACATGTATTAGGGTTTAGAGCGAGAACCGAAACTGGGCCGTAGTTTTGGGTCTCACTTATTTTTGTGTATGGACCGGCCTTTACAAATAGAGACATATTTGGGCCGAAAATGTCCGGGGTTCAACTATGGGCTGGACTGGAAAACCGGTCCGAACAGACAGGAGTCCTTAATTGCCCGACCGTGGCAATCACTAGCGGTTAATCCACAAGGGGAGTCGGATCTAAGTGACACAAAAACCGTCGTTGGAGGGACGAATAGAAGAGACTCACATCCAAGCTTAGTCGAACCCATCAGACAAGGATACTGAAAGACGAGAGACAAATACCTCTGCATGAAGCTCAAACCCGACCCACCATGCACTGCTCGGATAACTCAGCTAACCAAGTTACCCCACTGAAAGACACCACTCCGGGTGATCCATGAGGGAGAGTTAGAGTTGTTCCAATCTATCTCTTCGTCGACTAAGAAAAGAAAATGAAACAGCTCTAAACAAGGCAGGAAAAGGTCAACTGGACATGAAGAGGACGAGACTACGGAAACCACCAATAGGATCAAAATCGTCGGTGAGCCAACACGTCACCCACTAGAATTGCACTAAGACCCAAGTCCAAAACTCACCACTTCTTCTCCAACTGTTGGACTTTTATCAACCAAACACCTTGTCACCGGTCAGAAATAGTATCCCATATCGGAGAAAATAGAGGAGTAAAGAAGTAGCATATCGAAGAACCAGGAACAACAAAGATCGGGAGGTAACAAACGACAACATCGAAACTAGAAACACCATAAATAGGACAGAAACAATAGCAGAATGACACTAGAGGAGGCCTAACCGGTGACCAACACATGAAAATACGGAGAATAACTTACCCGAGGCTTAGAATTGCCATTCGTGAGGAGCGTCGATGAACGGTGGCTGACGAAGCAGGTGTCCAGATCTCACATGTCTAGAATTGAGCCCCAAAGTGGCAAAGAAGAGAGGTGGAAGAACCGGGGCGAAGGCCAATTCACTGTAAAACCCCACTCACTTCGAAAAGGGTAATATTTTGAAATATGAAACGTTGGGGTAGGTTTTGCAACAAGTATTTTTGAAAAGAAAGAAATCTAAAAAAAAGAAAGAAAAGGAACAGGCTGGGTCAGCCAGGCCAGGCCCAAAGGACCATTCAGACCCAACCGGCCCAACTCACGCTTCACAGAACCCTAGCCCACTTGATGCTTCTTCTTCACGCGTACTTGCACGCATACCGAGACAGAACACGCCGCCCTCAATCCCCATCTCTCTCTTCTCTCTCATCGATCTCCCTCTCGCACGCCTCGCCAGAGATCAGGTCCACTCGTCCCTCACCTTCTCCTTCTCCTCTCACAGCTTCTCCACCCTCGTCCCCACTTTCTCTCCCTTCCTCCGCTACACCCCGTTCTTGAACCGAGCCACCACGCGTGCATCTTAGACGAACTTGTCGGAAATCACCTCTGGTCCGAGTTCCAGAGCTCAACCCATCGCCGGAGAAGAGGTTTACCACGGTAGGTGCCTCTCTCGCCGTCCCTTTTCCTCTTCCCCGACCTCGCACCGTCCAGATTCATTCCCTCTCGAGCTCGATTCGAGCGTTTTCAGGCGAGTCATCGACGACGAGCTCCGCCCTCGTCAGATCTGAAACGGGAGCGGAGTTACGTTGTGTTCCAGCCGGCGCCGCCGCAGCCATAACCTCGCCAAAGCCCTGACGCCCTTCGCCGCCCTCGTCTCCCTCTTCGCTAGCGTTCCTGATGCCGTGGGCGGTGGTCGGAGCCACTCTGGGTCGCCGAAACCCTCTTCAGCTCAGATCGGGCCTGGGCAAGCTTTGGGCCAGAGTGGCTGTGCCAGATTGGCCTTGGACCAGGACAAACGGATCGGGCCAGATCCAGACGGGCCTTGGGCCCAGGCCAGTACTCGGGTCTGGACCGGGTTCGGGTTCGGGACCGGGTCAGGGTTCGGGATCGGGTCAGGGTTCTGGACCGGGTCTGGACTCGGATTCGAGCTCGGATCCGGGTCGAACCGGTTTTAAAGAATTATTTATTTTAAAATCAGATTGATTAATTAATTAAATTAATTTAATTGACTTAAAATGGTTAATTAAAAGACTGATATGACAAATCAGAGGACCTTTGGATAATATCGGGACTGATATCGGACATTAATTGTAAAAACTCAGGCTTGGACTTTGCCCGAGAACTTGGACGTCAGCAGCTAGGAGACATAGCTGTTGTGATCGTCATTGAGGTAGGGAAAGTACTAAACTCTTCGTTTAACTTAAAGCTTTAGTATGCCTATAGGTTAATTATAACTGGAAAGGTACTAGTTTGCATATGATGTGAATAACTAGAATAATCGCTTTTCAATTATAATAATAACCGGACGTGTCTAGTATGCTCGTAGGATGTGTTTCACTAGTTTAACTCGCTTTCAATACTTGGGAAATTGTTGTGCTGGTAGAATGGCCGTGATGAGCCTTATGATTGTTTGTGATTGCCTCACATGCCGTGTTTGCTTAGTCTTTAAGTTAGGATAAGAGTCAAACTTAAACTAGATAAATTGTGATGATTGGGATCTGAATGTTGAATGATTGTCTGAATGAATGTTTGAATGATTGTCTGAATGAATGCTTGAATGATTGATTGAATGAGTGTTTGATTGTAAATTGATTGTGTCAAATGGTATGATCGGGTGAGTGATAGAGCGATGGAACGTGGTTGGTAAGTATGTCGGTAAGTGTGATCGTTAATCAAATTTCTCGTGGCGTGTTGTGGTAAGATTGTGAGTTACTAAGTTTTGGTTGCACTATGATTGTTTGGCATGTTACTCTCTTGTGTGTGTCTCAAGTGGGGTTGTATCCCGGTATGGCACCCACACTGCGGTATAGGGTAGTGCATGTAAGATACCTACACCGAGGGAGTATACCGGTGTGGGGTAGTACCTAAGTCGATGACTTGTGATCCGGTATGGTACCTACACCGAGGGAGTATCATGGTGTGGGGTAGTATCATAGCCGAGGGATTTTGTTTAACCTGATGTGAATCCCGGGAAGACGTCTAGGCCGATGCGCGTTTCCGGTACGACACGAGATTATTTACCCTGCGGGGATGGTTACTTGTTGCTTCACCCCAGGTGTATGCGTCCTGCGGGAGCATTCCCGGAAGGTTATCCTGTTTCACCCCGATGACCTATGGTCCTTTGGGAGCATTTTCAAGAATCCTGGCGATATGTGTCCCTTTAGGGATGTTTCCGGTAGCCTCGACGATATGTGTTTCTTCTGGACCGAGGGGAAATCCGACATGACACAAGGATTATTGTGGATCGGAGTATTGTAACCGACATGACACAAGAACCAATTGTGGATCGGAGTATTGTGGTTTAGGTTGTTGGCGCGATATTTACATTCTCTCGTTTTAGTAGTTTATTAAAGATTACATCGCTTTTCCTTAATCTCTTTAAATTACTGTTATCCCTTAAGAATGGAATATTAGTATTATCGTTTTCTCTTTCATAGCATCTTATTGATTTATCGTATTAATTGTGAATTGGACCGTTTGTGCTAAATCAGTTTATTTACCAAATTGGAGGTTACTCTGTTTATTATTTTCCCTACTGAGCGTAAGCTCACTCCCTGTTGTTTTATCTACTGTTTGTACATGCTTGCTTGGTGAGTAGTGGACTTGAGGCTCGGGAGCTTCGGAAGAGTCTGTGCGTTTTGTTTTAGAGACGTCTTTCGGTCATAGTAGTGAACCTTTTGTTTTACGTATTTTATTTAGAGCTTGACTCTTAACTACTATTGGGAACTTGTTTTTATCGAGTTAACTGATCGAAACTTAACTTGGAGGTGTATTATTGTTTAAAGTTTAATCTTTATGTTATTATTTAATTGTTAACTCAAGTCACGTCTCGAGTCTGGTCAAAACCGGATTTGGGGCGTGACATTCACCCTCCTTTAGGCCCCATGGCCAGGAACGCCTCAACAACGAGGTCCAAAGTTCACAACAGAACACTCCCTGAGATGACCAAATTCGCTCCAATCGATGAAGCCACACACCAGAGGAATACCGAAACTAGAAAAAGGAGAACCCAATTGAGGTCCGCGGGTTCTAGTTCCCTCCCCATGAGCATCATCCGAAAAAAGACTTAAAGAGACCAGATCTATAGACAAATTCGGCCACTCCAAACACAACCGACAAAGAAACCAGTCACCGTGTAAAAGTTACTCCTTCCTTGAAACCCAGCAACCCAATCGGACAAGTCCCAGTATACAAATGTCCTACCTCCCGCAATACGAGTAAGAGACCCGAAGAGTATGAGGCTGGGACCGAAAATAGAACAGACGGAGAGAAAGAGAAGGGGAAAAGAAAGAGGGAGGAGGAAGATTACCACCGACGACGACCATGCGTCGTCGGTGAAGAAGGGTAGAGAACTGATGGCGGCTATGGTTAGAAGGGTTCGTTTTTTTGTCGAGAGCATTTTTTATTCAACTCAGCTTAGTATTACAAAAAAAAAAGACCTAACTTGCGATTCATGAACTACAAAACAAATCATTGAGACTTACGATCTGTTCAAAATCTTCATTGAGAAAAAGTGTGTTTAATGGTGGATTAGTTAGGTTCATGCCAATAGGCGCTATCCATTACTCCATGATTAAAACATTATATCCACTCCAGTAAAAAAACATCAATTGTTTTCATGTGTTTCTTTTCATTTACGATGATTATTTTTCGTCCGTCGAATGATTTAGTTTCACATCGAAAAGATAGGATTCAATAGACCTTCATGAATAGTTTTGCAAATGAGCTATAAATAGAAGCAAATTCAGAAGGTAGATCACAGGTCTCTTTACTCTACTCTCTCCTCTTGTAAGCTCAAGCATTTGAGTCCTTAGACAAGCTATGCATTTTAGTGTTCTGAAGTGTCTATCTATGCCCTCGTCTTTTTTATTTGCACGATTCTTTGAGCAGCATGCTAGTCCCGTTGCTGCAAGGACAGGTTTGTATCCTCAGCTGAGAAAACAAACTGCAAAACACCTCCAGAGCCAATTCGAACCAGAGAGAGTCGTCGATGAGAGAGATTGAACCAAGGCATGAGTGTCCCTAACTACAACAACAACGTTGATTCCCTTGCAGACAAAGAATCGTCGGTGAAAGAGTTTGAACCAAGGCCGAGTGTCACTAACTACAACAACAATGTTGATTCCCATGCAGACAAATCATCCTCCGTAAGAGAGTTTGAACCAAGGCCAAGTGTCACTAACTACAAATACAATGTTGATTCCCTTGCACAAATCATCCTCTCTGAGAGTTTGAACCAAAGCCGAGAGTCAACAGCTAAAACAACAATGTTGATTCCCTTGTAGACAAATCCTTAGTGAAAGATTTCCAACCAAGACCAACTATCCCCAGTTACAAAGGAGGTACCAATCCAACGATAGGCAAGTCTTTTGTGAAAAAATTTCAACCAAGACCAACCATCTCAACTTACAACAATGACATGGATCCAACAACAAGGAAGTCTTCCACAAAGAATTTCGAACCAAGGCGACTGTCTCAACCTATAACGAAGAGTCTTTCACGGACAACTTTGAGCCAAACCAAATATTTCTGTTTACAATGAGGCCTCATGTTATTTGCGTGCTTTACAAGTTAATGTCGAAGGCAGCTGAATAAAACAACCTAAGGAGGAGAGGCTAAGTGTTTCATCAAAGCACAGTTTCATCAATTGAAAAAAATCAAATAGAAATCACAAAACAAACTACAGATAACAAACAAAACATAAAAAACTGTATTGATTTGTCAGAGAAGATCTTATCTGCATAATTGTCTAAGACATGGATAACTGATTGATTTATGTTCTCATCATCCTAAACAGAAAAATAAAATTAGCAAGTTTACTAAAAGTTTCATCATTACAAAGAACAATAGAAAAAAAAATGTATTGTTTTGTCAGAGAATACATTATCAGCATAATTGTCTAAGACAGGGATAACTGATTAATTTATGTTCTCATCATCCAAATCAAACACAAAATCAATGCAGTTCTTTAAAGTAATATGAATGTAATCAGGATTAAAGTAACAGCAAGCTTATAGATAAAATCAAAGCAAGCAGTGTCGCAAGACCCAAAACATTCGATCTCTGCCCTGTTTACGAAACGCCAAGCCACTTGCTCTACTCAAGGCGCCAGATACCATAGGCATTTTACTCTAATTTTTAGAGTAATTAATCAAATGAGTGATAAAATTAAGCGAAAAACGAGGAAATGAAGACCAATCTCAGCCGAAAGATGGAGAATAGTTTATAGGGATAATTGTCAAAACATGCACTTATGTTTTATCCACAAACAAAATAGTGCACAATGTTTTGTCCACGTCATCTGGCTACCCTTATGAATTGTCCACGCACTTCTGTTAGAAAAATGTAACAGCAAAACCTGAATTGACAATTTTACCCTTTTGGTTTGAAATTCAAAAATAAGAATTTCGTCCAAAAAAATGAGTGGCTTAGGATTGTTAGGGCAATTTCGTCCAATTTTTTTTTAGACACAAGCACATGATAGCACGTGAGGCTACAGATTCGAATATTCTGTTAATTTTACAGACAGAAATGCGTGGACGATTCATAAGGGTAGCCAGACGACGTGGACAAAACATTGTGCACTATTTCATTTGTGGACGAAACATAAATGCATGTTTTGACAATTATCCCTAGTTCATAATTAATCACTGCAAATCATAGGATTTACACTAATTGCATCACAGACAACAATAAATTAGTTGAAAATGAGAGGGAATAGAAGCGCAAGAGAGATCAGATGGTAGTGCATGTTGTTCGATCATCACATGAAAATGCAGATTTATATGGATAACAATCCTCATTTCGGCTCTTCAATGCTTCAGATCTACGAATTTGAAATCGACAAAAAGGAAATTCAGAAGAAAACGAAGGAATCAGAAATAGAAAATGTCAATCACCATGAAGCAATCCTCGTTGAGACTGCTTGTAAGCCTGGGGCGACAACAGTATCTCATCATCTTCCACAATCTCTGTGAATCTTATAGAAAAAGTTGCTTGAGAAACTATAGAACTGCAGATGTAGCTTTAGAAGAAGGTAGTGAAGTGAAGATATTGTGAGCTGAAGCAGACGGAGGGGTATTTAAAGGACATTATCAGGGTTTAGAGCGACAACGGAAACTGGGCCGCAGTTTTGGGCCTCTTATAGGCCGGCCATTACAATCAGAGACATATTTGGGCCGTAAATGTCAGTGCATGGGCTCATTCCATTTTGTGCCGGACCGGAAACCGGTTGGAACTACCGGAATCGGTAACGGTGATGGCTGATTTGTGGAGAATCGGTGTTGGATTATCGATAACTATCGGATTAGTGCTTGGTTTTGGGAATGTGGTTAGCCGGAACTAATGATACGTATTTGGCTTCGGCTTTATAATTGCAGCGTGGAATAAAAAAGACATACACTAGAAACTCGATAAATTAATAAATTGTTTAAAATAATATTTTTGTCTTGTCTCGACTTGGTAATATGGTGTTAAGTTAAAAATAAATTAATAATTCTTTTAATTAATAAATTTTGATGACCTCATGAAATATTGAAACTTACTCTTAAGTATTGGTCACGAACACTACACTATCCACGTTTTCAAAATGAATACTACGCTACCCTTAAGTATTGGTCACACCATTTTGTTAGTAAAAATGGACAGAATTTTCCATTATGTTAGTCATATGATCCCAAGTGTCATATAATGGACGGTAAAATGACGTTTTTTGCCATTAAGTATTAGACCTCTATACATTTTATAAGGAGCAATAACGTGGGTACAATGGTAATGATCCTCATAAAATGTGTAGAGGTCATATAATTAAGGGGAAACGTCATTTTACCATCCATTATATGACACTTGAGGTCATATGACTAACGGAATGGAAAATTCCGTCCATTTTTATTAACAAAATCGTGTGACCAATACTTAAAGGTAGTGTAGTGTTCATTTTGAAAACGTGGGTAATATAGTGTTCGTGACCAATACTTAAGAGTAAGTTTTGATATTTAACCCTTATTAATTTATAGAATTTCTATTGTACCTTGTTGATGGTGTAGCGAAGTAAATGGGGCTAGTGCTTTGTAGAAGAATTTGTGTTCTACATTTAGGGTTGTAAAAAACACAAAATGAGGCACTACCAGAGAAGGGAGACATCGTGGAGGAGAAGCATTCAATCCACATCACGATTGGTTGTAGTTGATCGTCCTCCTCCACTAGTTTCAGATTTTCTCGCCCACACCACGCGCTTTACATAAACTTTTAGTGAGTCTAATGGGAGGTTCCAACTGCTTTCAGGCACCTTTGGTTGGTTTCAGGTCGATTCGGGATTGATTTTGTTTATTTTACGAGTTTCGCTTTTACATTGGCGTTTAGTCGTTTAAATATAACAAGGTACACATCAGTTATAACTAGAGGATTATGTGTCGAGTCATCCCAAGATGATTTACTATCCCACTATTCTTCTTTTGGTTTATGATTAAATACAACGCCCCGGTTCACTATGCGGTTCACGGTTCGTAGTTTAGTGAATTGCGAACCGTGAGTCGCACACCACAACGTATGGCTGGCGCGGTTCCGATTCACTAAATCATGAGTCGTAATCGTGAACCGTGATTCGTGATTCGCCACCCATCCAATCACTGCGCACCACGTGACGTTGGCGTGACAAAAAGCGAGAGTCATTGGCTCCAACGGTAAGTAACGACAAATTTTTTAATTAAATAAAATCTTAGTTAAACCGTAGAAAATATTATTATTTTCATCTACAAATACCCCTCATCCCTTTCATTAACCCACAAACATTTTCTTTTCATTTCAAACTTTTCTCTCTCAAATTCCGCTTCCCATAACGCTTATTTTCCGATCAAGAAAATGTTCGACGACGAGACTCAGACGTCGTTTCCACCGAAGCAACCGAGTTCAACACAGATCAGGCCAACGAATTTCAATGGATGTTTCACAACAACCCTTATATTTAGTATTTAGTCGTATTTTGTTCTATCATATTATTAGATAGCTAGAATAGAATAATCATCTTTGTTGCATTGAAATCTGACAATACTGATATAGGCCCACTACTCTAATTTTGTACTCTAATCAGGTAGATTGCAAAAGAAAAAAAGGTATAGAAAGAAAATAAAGGCCCTCGTCACAATATACAGACTATGACTGTGGATATAATACAAATAATCCACGACATCTGGTAGAAAAAAGTGCAGAGAGAAGCAAAAGACTTTTCATATCATAATTCAGAATTTTTGGAATCAAATCCCAACCTCAATCTTCAATTTTTCGCATACCCCAGTGATTCTCAATATAACGTCGGTCATAGCAGCGGCACACGAATGTCATCCAAGACGTCCTTTTCCGGTCCTTCCCAACAACGACGAGGAGGTTATAGAAGAAAATGGGACCCTGATGCGGCCAAGCACCTCATTTATGTCTGGCGACGCACGATCAGAGATGCAACAAAGGGCAACCAACAAGAGGGTAGTTACTATTGGGGACAAATTGCAATAGGTTACAATGAGGTGCAGCGGTTCCCGCCAATGGATTTAAAACAAATCAAGAGCTATTGGAACATGAATTACCCTTAGGTGCGGAAATTCCACAATACTCTGACAAATTTGAAGGAGAGATGTACAAGCGGTTTACAACGAGGATGACTACATCAAGATGGCCAAGGAGATCTATAAGGAGAAAAAAAAACCGAGGACATTCGACCTCGACCATAGGTACGACATTATCAAGTTCGATGAGAAGTTTTTGGCAGAGGAAGGCACGGTCGTTTCACGGAGACGACGGTTGGTGTCGCATGGAGTTACATTTCAACCCTACTAACTTGAACTCCCACTGGTGAGTATCCCGACGATGAAGATACTACACCTCTCGGTGGTGAGTCCCAATTGGATTGGGTATCCACCGATCTGAGCGGGAGATCTGTTAACCGAGTTGTCCCTCCACCTGAAGAGCGACCATTGGGCAAGAAATCCACGAAGAGAAAAGGGAATTCCGTCCAAGATCAAGCCAATGTAGTGGCGAACATGGATCGCGCAAATACAAAATTTGAGTGACCAAAGTCAGAGAAGGCGGACAAAGTGATCCAGCTGACCACACAATGGAACGACCTCTTCAAACAATTCAGGGACATGCAAAAAGAGGACACTTCCAGGATAACCGAGCGTGAGATGGAAAAACACGCATAATTGTTGTGTGGGTTGTGGGATTCATGTTGTACCGTCAAGGCTCATATTTGTAAGCTCACCGATAACTGATGTGTGGTTTGGGTTGATTCTTCAATTTGTATTTTTTGGGGTTGTATTATACGGGGATGAATAAAAGTTGAAATTTCTTTTCATTTTATTATTTATTAATTTTAATTTTCTTAGTATTTACTGTTTTAAATATGTATTTAACAAAATACTGTTAAATATACAGTCAACATCTAATCATCACTATGAACCCAACTACGAACTCCACATTGTGGTAAACAGATTCTATAAAGGGTTCAGACTCACTACAATAAATCTGAACTCCTTCGTATGAACTTCTACCCTATACATACTCTAAACTAAAACTTTCAAGGCTCCCCATTCTTTCTAATCCCATCCGACATTCTTCCTAAAAAATTAATGTTTCAACTCAATTCAAATATGTAGTTCAACTCAACACAAAGAGATTCATTGATACAAGATGTCTCATATTTTCGTTTGGATGCGTATTCCATTATTCCCTCACTTGATTAATATAGTTTCTTACATGCTTGCAAAACACCATAAAAATCTATATACAAGGTCAAGATACTATTTGTAATTTGCTTAATATCCTAATTTCCTCCCATATCTGACAGTAAGAACATAGTTATTCAGAATAGTGTGTTTTCCATACAAACTCAAAATGCTATTTGTAAGCCGCGATGATATTATATAAGTTCAAAACTCACGCCCAATAATGTGAACTGCAACCACACCACCACATGAACATGATACAAGTTTGAGATATACAAACATGCCAAGTTCATTTCTTATTTAAATTATAGTACTTCCAAGTTCCAAGAACAGATCTTGCTTGTGATACAAATTTAAAATTACCTTACTTTTGTCAGGGATGATCCTTTTCTTAGAGAAGAGGGATGATCTTTTTTGATAATATATAGTGTTGAAATCATTATCAAATTTCTTACTGACCATTTGTATTTCCTCCTCGTTTTTGTTGCTTAATATCAAGGGAAAATTAACACTTAACTACATTTTAGTATTTATAATTTTCATTTAATTACACCCAACTAATTTTTTCGTCTAATAAAAGATCCCTAACTTTTTAAAAATAACACGGTACTCTTTTCCATCTATTATTCAAAATTTTGAAACAAAAAGTTTATAAAATTTAAAAATAATAATTTTAATGACAAATCTGAAAATTCGAAGGTTACTAAAGAGTATTTTTAATATTATACAAAATTCATATTTTGAAGAGCCAATGATATGATTTTGAAAATTTGTTTATTAGTGATGGGTATTATGATTTTTTTTATTATGTTTTATTGGATGAAAACCCAATGAAAATGGGTAAAGTGAAATTTTTGAAAAGTAAGGATATGTCTAAGTAAAAATTATAGATAATTAGGTGTAGACTTGTAGTTAGGTGAAAATTTTCCTTTTAAAAAGAATGATTTGAATGGAAAATTTGAAAATTCAAAGGTTAATGATGCTCTGCTTGATATGCTCCATGATTCTGGTGATCTTGAAGAACTTGATGATGCTGTGCTTGATATTGTTCGTTCTGCTTCTGTGAGGCTTTCACAAGGGTGTGGCAAGAGTTGATGAGTGAGGTTCAATTGTTAATACTTTGAATTTTATATAGTTAGTGATTGTTTTTTGTAAAATAGAAGAATTTGGAAGAGAGGACATAATGTTATGCGATTAAAATTAGGGATGGAAACTCAATTATGTGAAAATGAAGAAAGGTTCAGGCAATTTGATGCAAGGTGCATTGGTGCTAAAACATTTTATTGCATATAAAACAGAAATATTAAAATTGTTTGTTCTTCAAAGTAAGCATTTTATTTGAGTTCTAACAACGAAAATGTCTATTGTATACACAGAAGAAAATTCTGAAAGAAATAAAAAAAATAATTAAGAAAACTGTTGTTATCTTTCCTAAGTTTTTTTTTTAAAACTTCTAAATCAATTTTGTGGTGCATTTTTGCCACTAAATTTTAAATTAAAATAAATTTAGAAACAAATGGGTGTTTATCTTTGTTTATCCATTTTTATGGTTCTCTACTCAAAATAATTCTCTAGTTTGATTTATAATGTCAAAATTAGGCTTAACCAACTTTTTATTTTTCATCATCCGTCGTCTCTTACCTTTTACCCCTACCAAAGTTTTCTACCACAATTTTCGGTAGCGAATTTTACATTTCTTCGTGTAATATAGAGTAGTGATCGATAATTTCCTCTTTTTTTTTTGATCGGCAAAGCTTATTTAAAGTTTTATAAACCCTCTTTTGAGAAGAAAGAGGAAAAAGGTTTAGCTACAAACCAACAAAAAATGACCCCAAGACGCTCAATGGCGTCTTATAAGGGAACAAGAGAAGTGAGTGCTGGCATGTCGTTCAGCCTCATGAAAGCTAAGGATGGGTACACAGACCCTGAAGCCCCACACCGGGGATGACCATGAATCACAATGAATGGGTACACAGACCCTGATGCTGAGAGTGGATACGCAGACCCTGAAATGAATGGGTAACGTAGACCCTGAAGTGAATGGGTACGCAGACCCAGTAGTGAATGGGTACGCAGACCCGATAATTTCCTCTTGAAACCATTTAAAATATAGAGTAGTGAATTCATAATAATCCAAAGTATGAAGTATTGAAATGTAATTTCTCAAATGTTTATGATGTGCAATCAGGTATTACAAAGTTTTAATATAAGTAACATCCAAATACAGAGTCACCTTACTTTCAATTCTTAAAAAAAAAAGCTCATTCAGATTCTGTACTGTTCGTGGAAGTCTCCGAGCGCCTCCTCTTGGCTTCATTATCGCCCAACTGCAACGAAACACACACATCTTCATCACATCCGTTACGCAACAAAGAAAGATTCTCAGAACCATCCCCGTCCCGTTCCCGTTCCTTCTCCAAACCAAACGGGGAGGACCGAGTTACACAACTCGGTATGAACTGATGCTCTACACTCGGGCCCGTCTTCACACTGTCTTCCAGATGAAACTCAGCTTCCAGTGTCGCTTCATTCACATCCAGCCCCAGAGGCTCGCACTTCTCTTTCTGCAGCCCGTTGCCTGGTGAAGAATCTCCTACTGCAGAGTTTATCACTGTGCCTGAAACGCCTCTTTGCTCTTGAACAGCCACTGCAAAATTATGCAGCAATGAAACTAATCAAGAAGCAAAGAAACTAGGGATAATTGCACAAAAGTACCTGAGGTATTCATTTTTTTTCAACTTGTTTGTAGCCTTCTTTGATAATTATAAAAATAATATCCTGAACTTGTCCTTTTCTTGCAAATTGTATATAAATGACGATTTTGCCCTTACAATTTAGATTTTTAAAAAATAATTAAATAACGAAAAATCGAAAAAATCCTATCCCTTATATTTGGACCATTTGTTCTTTAATTATTATTTTTCATATTCCCTAGGGTAAAATCATCATTTTGACCTTTTTATATACAAAGAGTAAAAATAGATAAGTTCAGGGAATTTTTTTTGCGATCATCAAAGAAGAAGGCTACAAATTGCAAAAAGTGAATACCTCAAGGTACTTTTTTGCAATTATCCCAAGAAACTAATCGAGAAGCAACGAACCCTTGAGTCCTTCATTAGTAGTAATGAGATCGAGTTCAAGAAGATTCAGGAGGCGCCCGAGATCGACCCCACTAGTCCAATTCTCCGGTGGTTGGCCAATTTTCAGCTTAAGACGTCCTCTGTTAGCGGTTCCGCCCCAAATAATCCCGATCGGTCGCGGCTTGTCCCCGATGTTGTCGTCACCTTTTAGGACAATGAGGCTTCCACTATCTCCCTCAAGGTCAAAAGTTTGTTGGTTTTCTCCAACTACAAGGAAATCAGTTAAGAAACACATACCCTTCTCGTCGTTGTACTCGAGAGCGTACGCCAACACCGTTCCGGTGGTCAGGCCAGAGCTTCTCCCGACTTTCATCACTTGCTTCCCTATGAGACTATTGATCGGAGATTGCAAGTCAATGATCTTCACGTCACCGATCTCGCCCACGCCTTTCATGGTCGTGGTTACGGTGGACATGTCAAAATCATCAGTGAACGCTATGAATGCCCCGTCCGCTCTCACGAATGTCTCTACAAGGGCCAGTCTTGGGGGATTTTTTTTTTGTTATCAACGATAAAGCGGTAAATCATAATCTAGCATAGCATAAGTTAACCAGAGGTTAACCGCTAAACTAACCCCTATGCCACACCTGCTGTCCACTGGAATTTGAAGCTCTGACCTTAAGGAGGTGAGAGAGTTCAAATCTCGAGGGATTAATGAATATTATATTTATGACAGGGAGATTGATCGGATTACCTGCATTTATCCCGGCAAATATGCCGTACCAAAGATCATCGGTTATGAATGATGTAGCTCTCTCCACTGCACCAAGATAGACCCCGGGCCCGAGTGTTGGAGGTAAGGGATGAAACATCTTCTGATTCGGGTAATCTAAGTCGACTGCTACATGACGGTTTGTGAGGAACCCGACTTGTCGATTGCCTGTTTGGCTCCTCACAATGGCACCCAAGGTCCCATAGGTCTCCTGGCTTGCAACCTGAAAAAGAGCAATTAAACCATAGGGTACATGTTTCAGATTCACACACACATACTCTTAATTCGATACTGAAAAAAAAAACTTGCAAAGGAATAACGAGAATGCCTGAGAACCAGAGCCAATGCATGGATCGCCTCCACGCAAGTCATCTACGATCTCGGTGTACAACTGTTCTTTTGGAGCTGGTTCGGGTGCACCAAAGTATGAGAACTCCACCACATCTACATCACACCATACACCACCAGGTCCCTGATCAAAATGCAAAAACCAAACACAAAAACCATTTCGATCACACCTTAATCAAAAGAGAAACTACATTTTACTGCCTTGCGGTGTACACGATTTGCAGTTTACTACCCTCAATTTTTAAGTATACCAGTCCGACCTTTTAAGAGTGTCAGTTTACTAACATATACTTTGAATTTGTTGCACTATCTATTAAGTTGTATAAATCTGTTAAATTTAATGTCTTCACGCGCTCAACTTCCTCTTATAAAAGGGTAATTTTGTCATTCCATATTCCCTAAACCCTAAATTTAACGGATTTTATACAACTTAATAGATAGTAGGGATAACCGCAAAAAAAGTACCCCAAGGTATTCACTTTTTGCTAGATGTAGCCCTCTTCTATAATAATTGCAATAAAGTGTCTTGAACTTGTCTTTTTGTTGCACTTCATGTAAATTTGTTTAAAATTAACGATTTTACCCTTGAAATTTGAAATCTAAAAATAAAAATAATTTTTTTTTCTCAAGATTTTCATCTCCCTTAATTTTCTTCTTATTTGTATGATACAAAGAGAGGGGAAATTAAGGGAGATGAAAATTCTAGACTTTTTCGTTTTTTACTAATTATTTTTAAAATTTAAATTTTCGAGGGTAAAATCATAATTTTGGAACAAATTTACACAAAGTGCAACTAGAAGACAAGTTCAATGCACTTTTTGCAATTGTCATAGAAGAAGACTACAACTTGCAAAAAGTCAATACTTCAGGGTACTTTTTTGCAATTATCCCTAGATAGTACAACAAACTCAAAATATAGGTAGTAACTTAAAAGCTCGGGGTAAAGTGTAAATCATGTATAGCACAGGACAGCAAAACGTATATTCCACTATTTCAAATGCACAAAGACGGAAAACATACGGGAAAACAAAACAGCACTTCCTACCTCCAGAGCAGTGGGCAAACATTGGATGGGGTTGAGCCATTGCTTATGAACCTCCCTAGAAACAAAAACAAGAATAGCCGGTATGTGAGTCAACACACCCCGTCGAATACGAAACCCGATCGCCGTGCCAAGACTATAACACCGTAATATCTTGCTATGGAAAGCCCTGATAGTCATCAACTCAAGCAACGTATTGGCTTGCTGCCCTTTCGGCAGCCGGCCAAGAGTCTCCGGTAGCACTCCTTTCTGAAGATTCCCAAAGTAGTTTGCTCTAAGTTCAGCAGCGTTAATCAGTCGGCTTGAAGTAGGCCAAGAGAAGTAAGCAGCATTGCTCTCACCGTGTTGCCCAGCTGATGCAATGGGTTGGAGTGTTGGAGGACTTAATGATGGTAAATTAGAGTGACTGCAACAGTTTCTTTCAAGATCCAAAGCAGATTCCTCTGATGGCGTTGAACCGGAGCAGCAAACCCATGAATTAAGTCTAGCTCGCTCCATCTATCAATTTACCTATAGCAGCAATGTTATGAGCAGTAATTGGAACCATAACAAAGAAAACGAAATGATAAACAAAGGTTTAGAAGCCATCTGACATGCCTTAAGACAGTATGTAAGCATTTGACATGTGGCATTCAAATTTTCAACCCTTGATTATTTCCCCAATCGTACAACTTTTAATAGTATATCTCATGACTCCCAAAAATGAAATTTATGCTCATAACGAAAAAATAGCCCTAATCTACAATAATTGGAACCATAACGGGGAAAGTGATAATTGCAAAAACTTGCGGTGAACTATGCGCGTTTTGCAAATACTATCAATGAACTATTTTTTTGCAAGAAACATCCCCCAACTATTTTTTGTTTGGAAATCCACGGACATTAGTCATGTGCCTTAATTTTTTTTGGAAATGACAGTTTTTCCCTTTACATTATACATGTTTTGCAATTTGTAGCCCTCGTGTATACGTGTTTTACAATTTGGAATCCTTATGCATACACTTTTGCATGGTTACTTTCGACTTTTTGCAACAAAAAAAAACGTTAGTGGATTTGCAGTCGGAAAATAGTGGGGGATGTTTTTTACAAAAAAAAAAAGAATAGTTCACCAATAGTAATTGCAAAAAACACATAGTTCACTGCATTTTTTTGCAATTATTCCTAAGATAACAAAGATTTAGAAGCAACGGAAGTGAACTAATGAATAAGATGAGTTGATGCAACAAGTACAATCAATACTTCATAATGGTAATGAAAAACAAATCAAGCCATCTCACTTGATTTGATCCATGCCCTAAAACTGTGTATATAAGTACTTCACTTGGGGTATTCAAATTGTCAAACCATAACTTATTTCCCCAACTGTGAAGCTTTTTATAGTATATCTCATGACTCCCAAAAATGAAATTTATGGTCATAACAAAAAATAGCCATAATCTACAGTAATCAACCAAGCTTCAAGTAGTAAATAGAACACAATATATACATCGATACCCACATAAATACAACACAAAACAACCCAATTGAGCTAAACAAGTGGGAGAGAACAATCGAACATCCAGTTCAACACAAGAAGCAATCAAATAAGAGCAAACCCAGAAGCAAAAAACAAACTTTTCTCGAGAATCAAGCTCTGTGACCGATCAAATTGAAGGATTTGAACTGAAAAAGGAACTCACTGATCAGCAATGTGCAGAGATGGTGGTCGGAGCTTGTTGGAGAGTCGCAGCCCAGAAAGAGGCTAATTGAGACGACCCATCTGATCAAAACTGGGAAAGAATCTGCTCAAGAGCAGCGAGTGATGGCCAGCTTCAGCACAGTGGATGTTGTTGCTCTGAAAATTCGGGAAAGCCACAACAAAAAGTACACCTGGGTTCTTTTTCTCTGTAAATGTGGCGAAAAGTAGAAATAGTGAGAAATCTGGGGCTATTTTGTAAGTTTATAGGGATAACACCAGAAAACAATCATCGTTTGACTTCCTAGTACAAATCACAATTATAGACTTTCTTATCGTCCGTAGTACACAGTCCCGTTAGTTAAATTACCACAAACTATTAATTCCGTCCAAAAACACGGAATATTCTGTGTTTTTGGATAGAATATTCTGTGTTTTGAACAGAATATTCCGAAATATTCCGTGTTTTTGGACAAAATTCATGGTTTGTGGTAATTTAACTAACGGGGTTGTGTACTATGGACGATAAGAAAGTCTATAGTTGTGATTTGTACCAGGAAGTCAAACGATAGTTGTTTTCTGGTGTTAGCCCAAGTTTATATTATTATAGTGGCGTTGGTGTGAAATGGTAAGATGTGGGAAGCACCACGGCAGACTTTATGGAATCGCATTGGGAACATTTGGACTCCACCATTTGTTGTTGATCAGTCGAGTTGTACTGATCGATGGTTGTGACCTTCCGGATGGTGGAAATAGGTAAACCAGACTGAGTTTAAATTTATCTGTTTTGAACTCGAACGAATCAGGTAAAAATCGAAAAATATGTTTTTGAACGATTTTTTGTCACATAAACTTGTTGTCCTTACATTTATTTTTCTCAAAGACGTATTCATACTTTAGTTTATTGTTAAGAAACGGCGGTTTCTGATAATTTTCAAAAATTGACGTTAATTTGAGTGAAAACCCCGAAAAATTCATAAATCCTTAAAATAACTCTACCTTATATCCTAAAACCCTTTCACGGACCCTAAGCTCTAGAACATAAACTCATAACTCACTTATCTTGTTCTTCTAACGAAATGTAGTTTAAGGTTTTTAGGGTTCGAGGAGGGTTCCTAGAGCACGCACAACGGGCCGACCCTCACCCCCGACCCGCGCGCGCGGTCCGCAGACCTCGGTCCGTCCCGTTGTGGGCCGCATTTCTCGCAGTCCTCGACCCTGAAAAACGCGGCCCCGGGATCGGCCCTCGCTCCTCGTCCCTCGATCGCGGGTCGGGGTCGCGCTCCCCGCTCCTCGGTCGCGCTGGCCCTCTCCTGTGCCGACACGTGACCTCCCCAGCCGACCGTTTGACAACGGTCGGTAATGGCTAGTTTTTTTTAAATTAAAAATCAACAAATTAAAACCCTATAAATACCCCAACCCAACCTCATTTTTCCACACCATTCTCCACTTTCACTCTTTCATTCCCGCATTCTCCTCTCTCATTTCAATTAATAATCCAGTCAGCACATGGCCTCTCCAGTGCAAAACACTCATTATTCTGCGGTCCTAGGGCCTCACTTTTGTCCAGTCAACACAAGGGTCTCAGACCCAGGGCCTCACTTAGGGCATTTTTGTTGTACATGCTCTTAGAGCACCCACAGTCGTGGGCGAGATGGCGCTGGCGAGGAGAAGTCGCCGGCGAGGAGGAGGCGGGGAGCTGGCGAGGAGCAGGCGAGAAGGGCACCGGCGAGATAGAGAGACGTTGACGATCTCGCCGGTAGATCTCGCTGGCGAGGAGAAGTTGTGGGTTTGAGGTGCAATTTTTGTTTGTTTTATACTTGCTTTTTTCCTCATCTCGCCGGCAGCTCCTCGCCACCCACTGTAGAGCTCGCTGGTGAGATGATTAAAAAATTATATTTTAAACCATATCGTCGGCGCCATCTCGCCGGCAGCCGGCGAGATGGTTGTGGATGCTCTTAGGGAATAATAAGAGTATTTTCAGGATTTCTCAATTTTTCATCAGTCGAATTTTTTGTTTTTAATCAATAAATTTAAACTCGATCTAAAATGGCCCAATACGATTTGGGCCTAGGTCAATCAGTTCTCAATCCAAAATATTGGGCCCAAAGCCCATAAACACAACCTATCTGGATTTGGATCGGAACAAAACAAGCTAGTTTGCTTCTCTATCATCGATTCCCGAACTCAATCGCCATCACTCGATCTTCGCTGGTTTCACTGCAAGCTGAGGAGGGTTTAGCTAGGGTTTCGCCATGGCAAAGCCATCCCGAGGTCGCCCCTCGCCGCCGTCCGGATCTTCCTCTCGATCCCGCTCCTATTCGGGCTCCGACTCTCGGACCAGCTCGCTCTCCCGGTCCGTGTCTCGTTCGAGGTCTCGTTCCCGTTCCTCGTCTTCGTCGCGCAGTTCTCGCAGCCGTAGCCCACCTCCCAAAAAAAGGTCTGGAATTTAAGTTTTGATTCTCATTGAGCTAAATGTAGATCTTCGTTTCGTCTATGGTGATTCGGGTGGCTGTTTAGTTGGTAATTAGTCTTGGAATCGATAGTTATGCAATGTACAGTAGAGATTTGCTGTACTTATTTATGTATTTGAAGGAAAGGGAATAGATAATGATGCTAAGCACATCTGAATTTTGTTGCACTTATTTGATATTAATGGTTCTGGTGTGCTGGTCTGTCTCTAAGAAATTGAAAGGGAATTGGGAGTTTTAGGAAAGTGTTGTCCTTTGCAGGAAGGTGGATATATAGTAGGAAAGTGATGGGCTTTAAAGATTTTTATGTAGGAAAGAAGAGTTTACAATTTGTGTGTTGAAATTTGATTGATGTGTTTGGCTGCTGAGTGAGTGTGGCGTGGGGAAGGAAATGCTAAAAGTGTCTCATGATTGAAGTGTTCTCTAGAGTTTTTGTTAGGGGGGATAAAAGACTTTTAAAACAGTAATACTAATATGAATACAAACTTACACTGTATAACAGTATAAGGGAGAACCTTTTTTTCAAAATACGTGTCATATATTTTGTTTTAAAGAAGTTGATTATGCACGCATTATCAATACGATCCTTGTATTAGTTAGTTCTTTCTATATTAGTGTCTAGAGAAGTAGAGAGCTCACAGGGGCAATGAACATGATGGGAAGGTGGAGCACTAACTTTGCTACTTATTGGTTTTTGCAACAAAAAAAAAACTAGAGTACACTTACTTTGGAACTGAGTATTATTTTGTTTAAACATTTGAGAAAATATGGATACACATGTTTTTCAAATTTATAAACTTGAATTTTGCAGTCCTGCTGGAGTATCTAGGCGAGGCCGCTCTCCCCCACCACCACCTAAACGAACACCTCCACCACCACCTCCAAGGTATTAGTTTTTCCGGTTATTTGGCTGTTCAAAATTTTAATTTTGTTGGATATCTTTCCATAATTCAAACTTTAACATGTAAAATTCTCATTTTAAAACTTGTTGTGCCCCTTGCTGAATAAATTGTTTACATGTCTTCAGTTTTTTGTGCTCATGGTATTTGTGTTATCTGTCTTTTTTTATTTGCATCATCGCATCTGGTTCAGCTCTGCATAATTATTCATGGTATAGGGGGATAATCGGTGCTAAAAAGTATTATAGTAATGCCATTGCCTTATGCTTGCATATTTCAACAATTGATCTGTTTCTGTTAGTTACGCATATCCATTTATAGACCAGTGCCTCATATATGATGTCCCTCGGAATCATAAAGCTTTAGTTTCTATTTCATTCGACTACAGTGCAATCTATCTTATCCCCTTTGGTTTTTAGGCAATTCAATCTTAATTGCATGTCTTCAACAGTTAGTGTAGAGTCTACTCTTAAACAAACTATGTTGCCTATTTACTAACCCAAAGTTGTTTGGATGATATTCTATATGTGGTTCAAAATCTATATTCGTCTGTTTATTGCACTTCTTAAAACATTTTGTCTGTCTGTGTGTGTTTGACTTGACTGCAAATGTTAATTTGGTAATCTGATTTCAGGAAGGCATCCCCAATTCATGAGTCTCTTGCTCTTCATATTGATTCACTCAGCAGGAATGTTAATGAAGGCCATCTGAAAGAGATTTTCAGTATGTTTATTACTTTCTTGTGTACTTTTGTGTTGCATAGATTTGCAATGAGATAAAGATCTACTAAACATAGTACACTTGGATGTATCTATATCTCAATTCTATGTGGAAATAAGGTTTGATGTGTTGGTTATAAAGATATGTTCTTTTTGTCTTGCAATTGCTTATCTTGGGTATTGTCGATGTACCAAAGTAATGCCCTATAACGACTTAGGTAGTTAGGTTTATTCTTTAAGTTTTGCTGATACAGTTCTTTTCTTGATTATATAAAAAAAGTCATGACAATAATGGCTTGGTTTCATTATTCACTAAATGACAAGGTCATTTAAATCTTGCCACAATAGCTTTAGTCGTCATTTTTTTAATCTCACTTCCTTGCATGTGCTTTGTAGGTTCTTTTGGAGAAGTGGTCAAAGTGAATTTGGCAATGGATCATGCTGTAAGTTTCATAAAAAAAAAGGCTACTATAACCTCTTGTTTGAAAATTTTGCTCGGCCAAATTGAAGAAGTGAGACTTTTGTTGTGTGTTTGCAGGTTAATCTTCCTAAAGGACATGCATATGTTGAATTTAAAACAAGAGCCGATGCTGAAAAGGCCCAACTTTACATGGATGGTGTATGTATGATTAATATTTGGTTGTATAACTAGTTGTGTGAAAGAGATAACATGCTTGGGAAATAATGCCAGATGTGTTGTAATGTAGGGCCAAATTGATGGAAATCGTGTCCGGGTCACATTTACTTTAATAGAACGGAAGAAGGTCTCACCTGCCAAGCCCATCCCTAGTGCACCAAAGCGAGATGCTCCTAAAAAAGATACTGTAGGAGCTGATATCGAGAAGGATGGACCAAAACGGCAAAGAGGATGTAAGCCCTCTCATTTTCTTTATGTTATTTAACATTACGATTAGGGGAAATCTCACTCAATTACCCCTAAGTGTGCACCATTTTCAACCAATTATCCCTACACTTGAAAAGTTATTGACAACCCCTTAAATCCCCAATTCCATTGACTTTGTGGTATGGAATGATGAAATTGCCCTCGTGAAAAATAAAAATGAAGTGTATTTTTGCTATTTAACACCCCAAAGTTAATGGAATTGGGATAAACTGAGACTAAAAGAAAGTTAGGGGGATTGTCAAAAACTTTTCAAACTTGACGAGCAGTTGGTTGAGAGTGGTGCATACTTAGGGATAGCTGAATGAGATTATCCCTTAGGATTATATGATGCATCCAACTGGTGATTTATCTCAACCTAATTATGCTAGCTTCTCCTCACCGTAAGCCCTCACCACCACCACAAAGGAGATCCCCACCCCGAAGAGGTGGATCACCTAGACGACCACTTGATTCTCCTCCACGCCGCCGTGCACAGTCACCTATTCGTCGTCGTGGTGATACACCTCCCCGAAGGAGGCCTGCATCTCCACCTAGAGGGCGGTCTCCATCGCCTCCATCAAGGCGTCAGAGGTATGTGGCTAAATTTACTGTCTGTTTGGTCTTAGATTATATAATCATAATCAACAGTTGACAGAATATTATTCTTTTTATAGGCTATCTCCTCGAAGAATGCGTAGTAGCCCTGTCCGCAGACGTTCTCCCCTTCCTCCTAGGCGCCGGTATTATATAATTATATTTCTATATTTGAATGCTGTAAGATTCTCGTGTTATTGTTGTGATTGAACCGGTGTGTAAGTGTTCATGACTGTTTATACTGAAATCCTTGTGTTACCAAGTTACTTCCTGCCCCATTAATTAATCATGTTGGATATTATTTGTAATCCGTGGCTAGTTAACTTACAAAAAAGGGAAACATGACACTTATTTAAGGACATCCATCTTAGGAAAGTGCACACTTTGTTTGGGACGGAAAAGATTAGTATTTATAGTGAACCACACTTAATGTTTCACATATGGTAAATTGTAATTATTGTGCCTTATCTCACGTCTTTGCCACAAACAACTTTACATTATAACCTGTCTGGTTTGGGAAAAAGTGTCCTAGAGAATCTGATGTTTAGTAATTTCAGCTAAGTTGATGGATCTCTTGAACATCCAGATTTATTAGTTGTCTTGTACACTAAAGGGGAATAACTTCTGTATCAAGGTACTCTAGATGCAATATGTTTTGTAGGCGAACAACAGTACCCGGTACTATTATTTTTTTGCAGGTCGGTACCCTTATCTTTAGATCGTTGTAGGTTGTGATCCTGAACTTATATTTTGTTGCACTTTGTGTCAATTTATTCCAGAATGATGATTTTGCCCTTGAAATTTTAAATTAAAAATAAAAAGCAAAAAAAGACCTGGTCAACAATTAATTAGAAGTTCAGGGCCACAACCTGCAACGATCTGAAGATAAGGGTACCAACCTGCAAAATGCCAATATTACAGGGTATTTTCTGCCATTAACCCTACAAATTACAAAAAAACAAGATTGTTTGTCTTTACCTTGCCTACTTGATACATATGGCATGGTAACCATTTCCAGAAATGGCTTTCCACAATGAAGCATATAAAGTTTTAATGCTCCTTTCTCATTTGTGGAACATTCATTCAGCATTATTGGTTTTCTTGTTCATTGTTTAGTTTGCAGCAAAAATGGAAGATTTTCCTAAGATACCCTTAAATTATGTACAATAATTGTTTCTTATGATTTAATTTCAGTTCACCACCTAGACGACCTCGCAGCCCTAGAAGGTCTCCGATCAATCGTAGACGTAGCCGCTCGCCTATTCGCCGTCCTGGTCGTTCTCGCTCAAGATCAATCTCCCCACGGAGGTAAAAATCTAATTAGCCAATTCATATACTGTGATTTGCTCGCAATTAAATCTAATCAACAACTTGAATCTGGAATCTATTCATGACGAGGTAAAATCACAATTAAATTAATTGTTTTTATAAACAGGGGTAAGGGACCTGCTGCAAGACGTGGGAGATCATCCTCCTTCTCTGATTCACCTAGTCCTCCACGCAAGGTTTGTGTATGGAAAGTTTCTTTGATACATAATATCTTTTACAGAAAACGCTATGTATACCTTCTCGACGACCTTTGAGTTTTAGGAACCTCTTATAGGTGGGGGGTTAGCAATAAGACACTGTCACCTTTCGTTATTCATCAAAATACCACCTTTAGGTGACAGTGTGTTACGTATAACCCCTCACACACCTATTCAGTGTTTTTTGAGAATCAAAGGTCGCCAAGGGCGTGGTAATAAAGTTACCCCTAACCTTTATTTCTTTTGTATATGCTTCATTTTTTTTAAATTGTTCGCAGGGACCGCGGAGGGTCTCAAGGAGCAGAAGTCCGAGGAGGTAATTTGTAATTTTATTGCGTATCGAATATGAGAAGTAAAAATTTGGTTATATGTTTTGATATGATTAAAGTTTTATTTGCAGGCCAAGAGGAAGAAGTAGCAGCAACAGCAGCAGTGGCAGTTCTCCTCCCCGTAATAAGCCGTAGAAACTTTCTATCGAGATTAGTAGTTGTTAATCATGTGTAATTTCTGAGGATCGAACCTGGGAGAATTATGATTAAGATGTGTTAGCTTGAATATTTGTCTTCTCTTTTCATTTGCTCTGATGGCAAAAACTTAATGTTAAAGACTGCTCTTATTGAAGTAAGCTTTGTGACTGAAATGTGTGTTAAGGTCACCACTAGACTGGGCAATGATCTGTGTATTGGACCTGAATTTGTTAATGGGTCTCTAAGGAAGTCTGCTGCCAAACATGGGACAGTAGAATGGTGTACTGTCCCACGTCACCCTAGTTCGGTCTCTCTGTTCCGGAGGATAGTACTTATCAGCAGACGTTCGAGCAATTACCTGTGCAGTCTTCCATGAGACATATCAACCAGTGTTTCAAAAATTCCGACCAAGCCCCGCCCGCCTAGGTGCATTTTCTTGTTGGTCGATCCGATTAATTCGATTAATCTCCAAAAGGCCGTAACCGTCCGACTAGTGCCTAACGGTTTTTAGGATATCTATGTTTCTGGTTTTTTGCTTTCTTATTTCATGTATTTGTCATTTTGTGTACGATGAAAACTAGATCGTTTTTATAGGTTCAGAGTGTTGGTAAACCTATTCCATAGTAGGAGGTCTCAAACTATATTGTAGAGCTCAAAATCCTCGATTCTCTATCGAAATAAATTTTATTTACATTGTAACTCTATAAAATTTCTTCCACCCCGGTTTTTTAAGAAAACTAATAAGTAAGACCACTGAATTGCGAAACAATTCAATAAATTTGATTTTTTTTTTTGTTGCAAAAATTCAAACTAGATACCAAAATTATTTCGAATTCAAAATCTCTTAAATTTAATTGAAGTCAGTGGCATTTGACCGAGTCGGTGGGGCATGGCAAGGACGAAGACGAAGAAAAAAACAGTTAAAAAAATCATGTTTCGGAGTAGTTCTGATTACGTGTCAAAAGCTGAGTGGAAATGAGAGTGGCAAAGAAAGAAACCGATTGCAGAAGATCCAAACTCCACACTCACCCAGGTTCCACCGCTCCATTACCCATTTCCGCTTCACCTTCATCCCTCTTCTCCTCCTCTCCGACGAACCCTAATTCTGGTTTCGCAGTTTTCACCTTGCCGCCATTTCAGCTTCTCTGAAGGTCCGTGAAACTGGCTTTGTCTCTGGGTATCGTTTACATCTCCGTCTCTGTGCGGTTGTTCGAAAATTTAGGAACTTTGTGTTGTGCAGATGCTTAATGTTTCGTTTATGGCATGTTTTGAGCTTAATTGATTCATGGGTTTTTTTCAATTTCGTGTGCTGGTTTGATTTGGTATGGTGTTTATTGGGTTTCATTTCCATGAGCTTGCAGGGAAAAAAAATTGAGACTTTCCATTTAGAACATATGGGTTTAGTGGTAATTTATAGATTATTTTTTTTTGCTCATACTTGTCTAATTCAGTAATTTGTGTGCATGACTTCGCAGTTGGGCAAATTTATTAGCTAAAACTGTTCCAACCAAATGATTTTATTTTATGAATGTGCTTAATCATTTGGGATATCTCCCCAGATGCTACTGTTTTTTTAAAATTTATTTTACGGTAATACTTATGATGATTCTTTCAGTTTATTGCACTTGTTGATAATGACTTGAACTCAGCCGTTTCATAGCCAAAAGGAAAATTCATTGCTTGCTATTTTCATATCACTCTTGCGAGTTGGGCAACTTGTTCAAGGAAAGAAAAAATAATTATCTGCTGCCATTGTTCTTTTTTAGGATTACCTTTCTTCTGTTGAAACGATGATGTAAATGATCTTCGCTGTTTAGATATCCAATACCATAGTATGTGAAGGAAAGTTTGGATCTCCTGAACTTTGGCCACTTTTTGATCCTATAATGGCCAACCTTCTCCCATCTACAATGTATTAACTTGTCGTGCTCAACCAGGCAGGTAGCACATTGAAAGATTTTAATGGCAGGCAGTGGCCTGCCGTCTTTGGGCCGCGTGAAGCTATCTGATCTAATACCCTGTGAGGGTCTTCCGTCTGATTCATACAAACTATCTATCTCTACTTTATCACAATCACTAGCTCAGTACTCCGCTGCCATCATTCAGTTTCCAGCAACTGATGGAGCTCTCTTGAGGTCTGGTTTAGATTCAGCCCGCCTCTATTTTCATCAGAGATCATCATACCCATCTCCCGAAATGATGCATGGTAATGATTCTCGGGAGTGGTGCAAAACCTCTGGTTACTACGCAGATCCTCAGCTTTGGCAAGAAACCTATGATTACAGACCGGGTCTGACTCTTACAGAGCCCAATAACTCCATGGAGCTTCCTCCCGCGGGTTTGCCAGACATATTCGTTCTTCTAGGAAAGGCAGCGAGGGACATATTGGATGCGATCAGCTTCTTCTTAAACTTAAGAAGCTCGCCCTTTACTGAAATACTCGATAATGTACCTTTGAGAAGTCGTGAAGTATCGTCTTCGGTGCTCTCTGTTTGTTGTCATGCTAGGCCATCTTTTCAAGCACATCACCATAGTTTAACAACCCAAGAGGAGAGCCAATTGGTTATGTTTCCTGACAATGATCATCAAGTTGATAAGAGCCTTATATCTCTGGTTAAGTCAGATAAGCCGGGTTTGCATGTAAGAGACTTCCATGGGAGGTGGGTTCTTGTAGATGAAGATCTTGGTCCTCTGGAGGTCATTGTTTATCCTGGGCTCGCTCTCTATCAAGCAACTGCAGGGTATGTGAATCCTGCATTGCTCAGGACTGAGATTAGTAACATGCAGGGGAATATGTATGGGCGATATTCATTATCTTTCAAGCTTATGCCCAAGTCCATGACCAGTCTCAGTTGTTCAGAGATGAGAGCTGCAGGTCATGGTGTTGAAGCTCAGTTCCAGTTGCCAATACCAGTTGATGACTTCATGCAGAGATCACAACCTATGGATCAGCTCTTCAATAGGAACAGTTTTCAAAGTTTCAGCTTCCCCACTACCCAAGATGGTATGTAGCATTTTCATGTATATCCTGCTAATGTCTAACTAGAAACTTTTTTTGATTAACTACATCAGATGTATCAAAGCATTTTGGGCTCAAGAACTTGCTTGTGTAGAAGCAAGGGAGCAGCTAATAGTTTTTTATTCGTAAAGAACTTTTTAAAATTGATGTTTCAAGCAAGATATGGGCTCACTTATGTAGAAGATAGCACTAAATTCTTGACCCCCACCTTAAGAGAGGCCCAAAGGACTGGATAAAGAGAGGCCTAACAGATGTTGGAAAGAAAAATAAGAAGTGAGGTACTGCTACTGGGACTTGACTCAGGTCCCAAGACCAACTACACAAGCAAACGTTTGTTTACAAAAAGGGCCATTGACCCTGATATAAAAAAAATGCACTTTTCCTTCTTTGAAAACCTCCTCAACCTTTTTTATATATAAAAAATGTTTTGGGTACTTATGGAGTCTTTTTTGCCAAAAAAAGAGCTATGTGATCTTTCTTTTTTCTGAAACCTAGGTGTAGCTAAGTGTAATTAACCCTTTTTACTTTTACACTGCTAATGTTTATTAGTAGAACCTGATATCTGTAAATTTGCCTTTGTTATTGTAATGATTTTGCATTTATGCCTTTATGTTCTTAATGTTTTGACATCACATTTTGGTTCCAATAATGATTTCTTGTTTTACTCTATTGTCTCTTTGTGTTAGTAGCTCTTAGTGAGAAGTTTTTAACAGCAGGTCCTTGGATCGATGAAATGCTGGTACAGGATCTATAAAGCCCTTGATGAAGAGGAAGAAGAATAACATGAGAACCAAACCTCTGCCACCTTCCAAGAGGTTACGCCTCGAGGCGCAGAGGGTTCTTAAGGAGAGGGTTCAGGACATTGCTGATAAGAAGGGCGTCAAGTTGAGGTTTTGCAATCTAAAGGACTGTGAGAATCACATTCACACACTTGATAGCCCGTGTGCCAATATAAGGATGGAGATCGGGTGGCCCCCTAGTGTGCCATTTGTTCATCCACATGATCTACCCAATAAGGCCAAGATCGGTTTTCTTGAGGCATATGAACCGGGCTGGACCGCAACTAATGATATGGAGTTAAGTTTGACTGAACCGGGACAACCCAGTCAACACTCCGCTAACTGTAACTGTAATTCTACTCCCCTACTCAAATCAACATGCTTGAATATGCTTATTTGTTTTATCATAACTCACCTGCATAGTTTGCTTCACATGTACGCGAGCCTTTGTGTCGATGATAGGGATAATTGCAAAAAAAGTACTATGCACTATGGACTTTTTGTAGGTTGGTGCCCTTATATTCAAACCGTTGCAGGTTGTGACCTTGAACTTGTATTTTGTTGCATTGTGTTAATTAATTCCAAAATGACAATTTTGCCCTTGAAAATTTTAAAAGTGAAAAACAATTATTTTGATAAAAACCTAACCGAATTTTTGTTTTAACCCTGGATTTTTTGTTTTTAACCTAAGATAATTGCAATTTTTTTATACATTTAATACTTAAAGGGTAAAATCGTCATTTTAGAACAAAGTACAATGAAATACTAGTTCGGGGTGACAACTCGCAATGATTTCAATTATCCCTTGATTATATGTTGCATATTTTATAATGATGTTTTCCAAAATATGTAGTGTGTTATAGACAGCAAAGGAAAGATTCTCCAATGATCATGTTGTGTGTTATGTAGTGTGTTATACACAGCGCTGGTAGTTCTTATAGATTCATATCTGGAGTTAGCTTTTGCCAGTTCATAAAATTTACTGTACATTGAAACTTATGATCAAGAACTTAAAATCCTAAACTTTTCTCATTTTTTGTCTTGAGCAGGAAGATAGTTTTAAGAACATGGTAATTCCCTGATCATCCTATGACTCGTCGCCATTTGGAGTGATCTAGTCGTTACATTTCAGATCTTGTGGCTCAGGTCCTGTTTTTACCCTTCGGATATCAAATTTGACACTACACAGGAGCATGATTACACATTGCTGTGCTGTAAATTGGTAGTTTGAGGAAAGCTTGTGCTTTTGGAGAGTAAGCATTAAGGAGAAAAGGGTAACAAGGATCCTTCTGGGACTGAAGCCTTGAACAAGATTAAGGAGACAAGATCATTGTATTTATCGATTGATTAATCGTAGAAACAAAAACGTCAGACGACTTATGGCAATCCCTTGCTGGGTTCTTGTATTGTGTGAACTGTTGTTATATGGTATCTATATTTGATTCTATTCTGAACCAGAATTATCGTTGTAATTTACATGACAACTGAATGAAGCTGTAAGATTTAGACAATATGATGTTGTGTTAAGATTTAGCTTCAACTCTGTTGTTCAATGTAGCATATATTAATCTATATTGCTGCAGAATCATCACTGCACAACCAAGCAAACAAGGTCCATAAATTTGGCTATGTAACGTGAGTTAAAAAAAAATTCACAGTGAAGAAAGACCGTATCGGGTCAAATGTGAGTTTAAATTATTGTATAATCAATTAAATACTCTTAAATTAATAAATTCAAAATTTACTTAACCTTAATCTTAATTATGAAATATTAAATTCAAAGAGGATTGAATTCAAAAAATCTTATCAGTAGGACTTGAGCTTGTTCATTTCGAACAGGACCAAACTCAAGCCTGTCAATTAATATCCAAGCTCATTATTTATATAATTATTGATTCTTGATTTTCTTTTCATATTATCACAGCACATTCAACACATTTATATCCGAACATCCATTTTTACTCATATCGCTTTGCTTTCTATAAAAACTAAATAATGATAGCCCTAAAGTATCAGAAATTCACAATACATTCTAAAAAAACAAAATCACAACCACAGAAAACAAAAACCATTGACAACAATGATGACCATCAACAAAAATTTCTCATGAGAACCATACCATCCCATCCTAGGACGTGAAATTATTTCAAAATTTTGGAGAGAACTTTAGGTACATATTATTGTCCATTCGACAAGGTAAGAACGGAAATAGACTATGCCCCATTTGTTTCAAAATGCACAATATTATGGCAAATAATATCACAATATTGTCTAGTATGAATAGCCAAACATGATGTGCCTCACTCTGCTAAGCATCTGCAAATCGCTTTCTGAACATAAGTTCACCTTCTTAAAAGAAAACCTACTTTGACTGATTGCCAAGCTTCTTAAACTGATAATTAACACTTCCCCAAGGCCTTCTCTTTTTTCCAGCCTGCAAGAAATAAATTCAGAAGATTAAGGCATTATATAACTCATAGGCCTTTCTGGAGAAACTAACAGATGTGTTGAAATGGTATGACAGAAAAAGAAAGAAAAGTTTCATTACCTGAGCATCCATGCAGGCAGACAAAAATTCCTTGTGCTTAAAACACTTGTCATCATTGTTACTGTTAAGAGCCATGCAGTTGAGTAATTTCACCATTTCTTGCATGCAAGGTTTACCGAAAGCCCCAAGTTTCTTAGCGTTTATACTGAGACTGCCCCCTTTGCGGCCCATTTTTCTCTGGTGCAATTACACAAGTTAAGACAAGAGATCAGGAAACTTCATCATCAACTCCTGAACACCCCGAAGTACAGAAAAGGTTTTATGATGACAGCAAGTATTATGCAAATACTGACAAGTGGAATACTTCTCCTTCTAAATATTCTAAAGTCAGGAAGCAGTAAATACTAAGACTTTGCTTTGGCTTTTCTGCTACTATTCACTTTTCTACAAAATAGTAGCATTTACAGAAAACAAAAAATCTCCTGAACTTTGGGTTCTTAAAAGATAAGACCAGATAGAAGATCAATGCGACAGGCCCCGAGGAACCACAATGGGAGGAGAGGCAGCATTAAGTCTTCAGGCTTATAGTCTTACATGATATGTTTGTCCTTATGGCTTGAGGCGTGATATTATACTAGTCTCATCTCAATGAGGGTTGAGAGGCACCAACCAGGTTCTGGGCCCAAGAACAAAATTTGGCTATCTATTACAGGTTATGAGCAAAATTTTATTGGAGTTGGCTATGTGTGTTCTAACCCAATAATTAATGTCTGAAAAGGAACTAACTTGCACCACGGTTGATATTACTTCCATGTTTATGACTGCTAAGTTTGCGACGTTCCAGGAACGGATTATTCATTGATTGCAAAATATGAACTTGATGAAACAGTTCCTTTGATCCGGTTGTTCATCGCAAGTGAAAGCTGATTTTGATAGCACATGGTGGTTTGGTATCACTACTTGGTTCTACTGGTACAGGTAAACACATTGATAGCTAAATATTATTCTGCATACGATTTTGCCCTTTATTTTTATGTTTGATAGGCAATACCACCACTTTTTTAATGCCCACCTGACAGCACCTGCTTTTAACCAATCCAATGCAGCCATCGGTCACGGAAAATACTCAGTAATGTTTATGTTGTTCCAATCAATTCACAGTTTCTATCAAGATTTTAGGTTGCTAACTGGTTTTGCTTTCATTTTTCGAATTTGGATTTGTAGACCATGTATAAGGGAAGAAATAAGAGGACAATAGAGTATTTTGCTATCAAGAGCATTGATAAATCGCACAGGAGCAAGGTTCTTCAGGAAGTAGGCTTCTATTACTGTTTCTGGAGTTTGATTAGTTTTGTATGTGTTGTTGTTGGATGAGGTACTTTCGATCCATTCATAAGTTTCTATGTTTGTTGAGTAAGCACGTCGGATTTATTTCATGTATGTTTGCAACTTAAAGTGGGTTTATATATTCTTTTTGTCAACAATTGGGGGACGGATTCTTCTTCCTTTGGATCATCCTAATGTTCTTAAGTTAAATACTCGTATCACAGGTTAGGTTGGTGGTGTACTTTTCCTCGGGAATTTTTAGAGATTTGGGGTTGTTAGTAAAATCAGGTCACCTGCAAAATAACCCCTAAAATCTCATTTCTGAATTCAAGCCCTAATCAAATTGAGCCCTAACCTTTCTAATTGTTAAGTCCTAATTTTCTTAGATCATATAGTTCAACTAACCATTTGATTCATGACCTAAAATTCCTAAAACAATTTTAATCCCCGCCTAATTTTCCAAGACAATTATAATCCCCTATATAATAATTGAAATCAATAATAATTTATTTTTTCAAAGCAACAATCTCAATTGAACTATTACAAACCCAAATCCTAAACACTTTCATTTGAACCCTAAATTCTCAACTAACTTCATTTCCAACCAACAATTTCAACTATTACATTTCCAAAAATTGAACATTTTTTTTAACTAAACCCTACAATTATCCTTTTTTTCCAACAATTTCAGCTAAATCCCTACAATCCTTCATTCCAACGATTTCAATTAAACCTTAAAACGATTTGAGCCCTAAAGTTCCAACCAAACAATTTGATTGAATCCCAAAATGTTCCCATCAATTGCAATTCCCTAACCTAATTGTAACCCTAATTATAACAACTCCAAATCATACATCTAACTTACAATCAATCGATTCTAACAATGTAAGGTTTAACCGAAATCTTACCTTGTTGGAGAATAACTTGAGGAATACGGTGGACGGCGTAGACGGCGGTTGTCGGGCCGGAGGGCTCGACGGCTGGACGGCGGTGGCGGTGCTCGGCGTGCTCGGGAGTGGCTGGACGGCAGTGTAACATATATGAAGCTCCAGGCTGAATAGTCATATTTAGGTTCTACATATCTTGTTGGGCCTGTATTGGGCTATCCCAAGCAGGTAATGGCCCAACGATTTTATACCATAAGAAATTTTGAATTTAAAGAATAAAAAAATCCATTTCTTCATGTTTTTTTAAATTTCCTACTATTTGTATGGTATAAAGATGAAGAAAATTAACAATATGCAAATTTGGATTTTTTTTGTTTTTTGTTTTTTACTTTCTTAAAATCTAAATTGTAAGGTTAAAATCGTTATTTTTATACAAATTACGACAAAAAAACAAGTTCAATGTACTTTTATAGTTATCAAAGAGGAGGATCATAATAAGTTGCAAAAAGCTGAATAACTTAAGGGCAGTTTGTTTGCAATTATCCAACTTGAATCGAAAAGATGATTCTAATACCTCCTTGTAAAGCAATGAGCTGTTGGTCGGGACACCCAAGAAGAGCCAAGCCGAACCGTTAAACTGCAAAAACATCAACAATCATCAGACAAGTCATTGTTTCGATCAAACGTGGTTGGTTTCAATATCAATACATTGTAGTCTTCGTGCTTCTCGAAGAACATTTTCCACAAGAAAGACCGAAAAGGAGCTATTCCAGTTCCGGTTCCAAGCTGCAACCCAATTATTTAGTGATAGTGCAATATTCCGGACTAAGTGATTCCGGCTGGAAAAAATTGGTGGTTGGCCAGTTCTTTAGAGGCAAAAAAAAACCCAAAAGGGTAAACTACAAATGCATACCCTGAAGTTGTCACGTTTAACCGATGATTACCCTGAAGTTTAAAGTTAATTGATGCATACCCTGAAGTTACGAGTTGTAACTCAAAACCCCTCTGTTAGTTAAAATGACGAAAATACCCTCAACTACACTTCAATAATTATGTTAAAAAAATTATTTAAAAATTACCTTTGTTTTATATATATATATATATATATATTTACTTATTAAATGACTTCATTTTAATTTAAAAAATCACTTCATTTATATTTAAAAAAATCACTGAGGGTATTTTCGTCATTTTAACTGACATAAGGGGTTTTTAGTTACAAGTCGTAACTTCAGGATATGTATCAGTTAACTTTAAAATTCAAAGTAATCATCGGTTAAACATGTCAACTTCAGGATATGCATTTGTAGTTTACTCAAATCAAAATTTATAGGGAAAATTTCATTTTACCACCCTGTCAAACATTTAACTTCAGTTTCATACCCTGGCATAAATTTTTATCAGTTTCATACCCTGGCAAACTTTTAATTTCACTTTCATACCCAGCTGGGTAAAATGTCCAAAATACCCCTAACTATTACTCAAATTTTCATCCCATGCCATTGCCTCAGAATTTGAAAAGAGGTGAAATGACAATAATACCCTTCATTGTTTAGGGTGTTAAACTGAAAATTTCAATAATTTTAAAACAAAATCAGTTTTTTTTATAAATTCAATTTTTAATTTCAAAAAATCAGATTTTAATTTTAAAAATACATAATTAAAAATTATATAAAAATATTTTTTTATTAAAAACAGTTTTAGTTTTTTAAAAAATTAATTTTATTTATTTAAAAAAAAAAACTGGAGCTCGCAGTCGTCTTCTCCAGTGTGGTCTCCGGCCACCCAGCTCCGCCGGCGTCGTCCCCGACCCCTCCCACTTCGCCGGCGTCGTCCCCGACCCCTCTTACTTCGCCGGCGTCGTCCCCGACGTGGTTCAGATCTGGTTCGCGAGCGCCGGCGAAGTGTGAGGGCTCGGGGACGACGCCGGCAGAGCTGGGTGGGGTCGGGGACGGCGCCGGCGAAGTGGGAGGGCTCGGGGACGACGCCGGCAGAGCTGGGTGGGGTCGGGGACGACGCCGGCGGAGCTGGGTGGCCGGAGAGGTGGCCGGAGAAGACGAAGTCGTGTCTTTTTTATTTATTTAATAAAAATGATTTTTTATATAAAAAACTGTTTTTAATTAAAAAAATATTTTTATATAAAAAAAACTTTTTTTATGTATTTTTAAAATTAAAATCTAATTTTTTTGAAATTAAAAATTGAATTTATAAAAAAAATTGATTTTGTTTTAAAATTATTGAAATTTTCAGTTTAACACCCTAAATAATGAAGGGTATTATCGTCATTTCACCTCTTTTCAAATTCCGAGGCAATGGCATGGGATGAAAATTTGAGTAATAGTTAGGGGTATTTTGGACATTTTACCCGGCTGGGTATGAAAGTGAAATTAAAAGTTTGTCAGGGTATGAAACTGATAAAAATTTATGTCATGGTATGAAACTGAAGTTAAATGTTTGACAGAGTAGTAAAATGAAATTTTTCCAAATTTATATTATAAAGATTGTGTTGTACGTTTTTGAAGATTCCTTGCTCGTACTCATTTTCCTATTATTAATAAAACATGTACTTTTTAAGTCCAAAAAAAACCTCATCAGTGTAAAAGTAGTAGTAGGAAAAAGAGAAGTGTACACACCAATAGCACATGGAGACATCGAGGCTCTGCTCAACATAATAGCAACACACTTTCATCTCTGCCCCAAAACACATGACAAGGCAGACCATGAAAACAATACATCTTCGGGAAGTGTGTGTTTCAGAAAAATTAAATCCAACTATCAATCTTCCCCGAAGCACAAACCCATTTTCCAAGTAACTTCCCATTGAAACATTTTAATTATTGCTTCGGGAAATGTGTGTTTCACAAACAAAAAAATAGTTAAATTATTCAAGTATCGATCTTCTCCAAAGCATGACCTATTTCGTCACTTTGCCAAAACCCCATTTTCTCAGCAACTTCGCATTCAAAGTTTTGAGTTATCGGTGAAGTGGTCACATGCATGAACAAACACGTATAGACATGATTAAACAATATTTAAACAATATTATAGCTTAATTATCCGTGTTCAATCACTTAATTATTCTTTTAGTGACGATCACGAGTAGGGATGGCAATGGGGCGGGACCCCAGTCCCCGTCCCCGTCCCGCGTTCCCGCTATTCTCCCCATCTCCGCGTTGACCCCGTCCTGCGGGGATGGGGCGGGAAACGAGAATTTTATTCCCCGTCTCATTCTCGTCCCGCGGGGGATTTTATTCGCTACCTCATCCTAATTACCCGAAAAATGCACATTTTAAATGACAACTCTCAATCCATAATTTTAAATAATAAGCGTAGTCAACCCATAATTTAAAACACCATACATATAAAATAAACATCATGACGATGACATACATGTCTCATAATAAAAAATTGTCTTAACAAAATATCTTATAACATAACTTAAAGTTCTCAACTTGACTTCATAATGATATAAATAGAATCAGCACGTTGAACTTGAAGCAACTTTATTCATCATGAGACTCTGAAATAAGCAACAATCACTATTTGACATATTCCAACTAAATTTTCTATATTTTAGATATAAAATATAAATAAAAATATATCAAATGTAAAAACAAGGATGTTGTGTCCATCAAACTTTTTTACATGCATAGAAATCAAATATTTAACAAAAAAAACAAAAACAAATGTGTTATGTGTATATTATTAAAATTTTATTTTAAAACTAATAGTGCGGGGAGCGGGGCGGGGTTCCCCGCGGGATGGGGACTGCTTACCCCGTCCCCGCCCCTTCCCCGTCAAAATCCCCATTTAATTCCCCGTATCCCGTCCCGTTTAAAGAATCCCCGTCCCAAATTTGTCCCTCACGGGGCGGGGACGGGGATCCCCGCGGGGAATGGGGCGTTTTTCCGTCCCTAATCACGAGTGATTAAAGTGTGATTAAGACATATAGAAAGCAAAGTAAATTACAATATTATATCGTATGAGAAACATGAGAGTCTCTTCTCTCTCGTCTTCACGGTTTCATCGGAGTTCCAAAGTTCATGGGCTCTTGACGGAGGTGACAACGGCTTTGGGGTCGATAGTGATGACGTTGAATCACGTGTTGACAATTTCAGAAGGCTCGATGAAGGCTTCTGTTGCTTCGGAGAAGCGTTCCAAGTTTACGACCCGAAAGACAAAGGAGAAGAGGCGTGAAACGGAGTCGGTCCCCGTTTCGGATCATGTTCTTGTTCGTCGTGTCAAACGGAAGAGGAGGCGAGCTCAAGTCGCAGTACCTGCTGGTTCAGCTGATGCGGCAGGATCTGAGGCTACTGCTTCACGTACTAAGTCGGAGTTAGTTCTCCGGGTTGGTACGGAGTCGCAAAAGATCTCTGATTTGCACCCGGTATCAAAGGTCGTTCGTCGGCATCGGGCAGGGAGGAATGGCAGGTTCGTTGAACGATTGGACGAGGTTTTTGTGAACAACTTACCGTTCGAATCATCGGAAGAATGGACTCGAAATGTGTTTATTCCTTTTGGTACGATCGTATCCATTAGCGTTCCCAAACGACCGAGTAGAAGCACTCGATATTTCGGTTTTGTTCGTTTCGATTCCCAAGTTGCAGCAGCTAAAGCAATCGAGGTCTTAAACGGGTTTAAGATCGATGGCTACACGTTATTTGTTGCCACGACTTGGCATCGTCGGACTGATATTACCCGCCGGCCGGAGCTGGAGACGTTTCGAAACGGACGGTAGCCTCTGTTTCTGATTTTCAGAAACAGAGTCGCTCTGGGATGGATGTGCGCGGTTCGCTGGAGAAGAATGATGCAGAGGAGGACTTGTATCACTCCGTGGACTCGCCGGATTTGGCAATCGCCGTTCACCTGGATCCGAAGGCTGTTCTCTCAGACGAGTTTGAATTTTCTGGTAACGATGTGATTTCTCCGGATATCGCGTTGCTGAATGATTCCAACGATTATGGGAATTCAGACAATCCCGGAGATCGTGTGTTGATGGAGGATGGCGCACTTCAAGCTGGAAATTGCACCTGTGATTCCGGAGATCGCGATGACTGTGGAACTCGCGAATCAGGAGATCGCGTTGCCAATCCTGACTGCTCTGGAGAAGATGCCTGTCGTGATTTAGCTGGGCTTGGGCTCAAGCCGGCCCAAGTTTCTGCCTGTCAATTGGGGAAGGGCTTGGGGCTGGGCTTGCTGTGGGCCCAACCCAGGCTGGTTCTGATCCTCAGCTGCTCTTGGATGTTCCAAGCTCTGTTTCGATTGAAACGCAGGTGCCATCTCCGTGGAAAGATGCACTTACGAAGCGAGTGAGTCGTCCACCTAGGCATTTAACGAATGTTTATACCTTGACGTGTAAGCCAAAAATCTCTGATCGGGAAAGATTTGTTCGTCCCGTCAATATTTGGAACCAGGTTGAACAAGGGCGACTAGGAAAAGGAAAATCTCAAGTCGTAGCTTCGTCTCAGGGACCCGACGCATGGATGCAAATTCGTGAGTTGGCTGCTAAGAAGAAGGAAGCATCGACTCGTGTCTAGTGGAGTTTTCTTTTCTTTGTCTGTTTTCTTTGTTTCCTATTTTCTTTTCGGGTTAGGCAAGTTGTTAGCCTTTGGCTCCCCCAGGATGAGCCCTCTGTAATCGTTGGTTTTTACCTTGGTTCTTCTTGAATCCAGGCGTTCTCTAATAAATTTTCGAGCTTATAAAAAAAACAATATTATATCGTACGTATTCTTCTCGAACCATAAAAAAAATAATAGTTCTGCTCTTGTTTTGAAGGCAAGATTATATTTATCATACTCATTCAACGTCATTTAATGTTTAAATAAATACGACATCATATACATGTAATTTTTGAAATATAAAGAGATATTTATAAAAATAAACTTTTTATAACATTTTGTCTCAAATACAGAATCGTTATTATGATATTTGTTTTCACATATATATTTAGCTGAAGGTCAAAACTCATGTAGATATTACTTTCATTTATTTTCGAATAAAAAGTATTAGCTAAATAAGTGGTTATTTGAGATACATACCCATTTTTCATATAATTTTTTGTCTTAGAAAAATTAAACGGATAAATATCTAGGATCTAACTTGCTACCAAGTATATACGTAAAAAAACAAAAATCACTACGTGTCAGCTTTTAGCTACTGACCTTTCACTGGATATAGTTTTTTACTTACCACAAATATAAATCTCTTAAAACCCATATAATGGTATAAATAAATCACATAAAAATACAAAGCTAAAATATAAATTCGTATAATTATAAAACTGAAATTTTGACCTTATTTTTTTGTGATTATCGCATATCTATGTTTTATTCTAAAGAAGTTTTTATACTTAGGTTTATCACATATCTAAAACCCATGAGGATATTTGCAGTGAGGTGTGGTGGATATGGATCAATAAGAATACATGCATGTATGCAATAAATACATACATTTTATTGCGTGATAGTGTTGTTGATATAAAAGTCGTTAAAACTCATTATTTATCTATTAAATGATCCATCATTCATTATCTAAATTGTCATTTAGGGTTGAACGTTTTGATTATTTCAAAACCCTTCTAATTTAAGTTGTTGTTTAGAGTTTTCGATAACGAGTTCATGATTTCGAACTCAACAAACGAGTGTTGTACTTAAATTATTGAACAATTTATATATCTATTGTTCATCCGGTAAATTTGAAAACAAAATCAAAGACGATTCGTACCGTCTATAGATGTTCTAACGTGGAGATCACATGAGCATGATCATTTGAGTTTTAATTATTTACCTTTTTATTTTCACTTTTTTTAATGTTCACTTTTGATTTTGGTGGGTGGTTATAGAAAAGTGCATGAACTTGTGAGCAATAATGGAGCTAATATTGAAGATAAAGATGGGAAGAAAGTGCATGGCATCTACTCCCATATTTCTACCTCTTCAAGCTTAGGTTTTAAGACTTTCTTTTTTCCCTTTTCCTAAAGTTGGGATTTCATTCAATGGAATCCAATACATATCACCAGATGTCAATTTTACTATTAAAAGAACAATAATATTAAATGTTACGAGTTTATAGAACAAATGAAAAATAGTCAGAAAAATCATTAAACTGAATCCATCGTAAAAACATTTTAAATCTGAAAGAAATATGATTTATAAAAAATCTTTTGTAGTAAAAAGTAAGAACTTTTTTTTCTGAAGAAGAACTTGTATTATTACGCAAGGTCCAAAATCACAAGACCCTGAATGGGTCCTGGTACACTACAATTCAAATCAGAATTTATCAAAACCTGCGCATTACAAGACAACTCGTGTGCCACTTTATTTCCTTCCCGCCGAACATGTCCAACTCGAAAGCCCGGAATCTCCTGCAGAAGATGTTTACAATCATCAATGATTCCTCCAATCGGGGCCAATATTTGCTCCAAATTAGAAACCGCTAGCACCACATTAAGACAATCAGTCTCCACAGTCCCTTGCTCCCATCCTTTGTCTCTTATCCATCTCAAAGCTTCTCTCAAAGTAAGAGTCTCCACCGTTTCAGGTTCTCTAATCCCCGGGAATAAACAACATTTCCACCCTGCAACCACCCCGAGCCCATCCCTGCAAACAATTCCCCCACCTCATCCATCTCCTCCTCCCGTGGCTCCGTCCACATTCACCTTCCACTGTCCCAAAGGTGGACATTGCCACTTGATTTGAGACCCTACTGCTCCTCTTTGCCCTGAGACATCAGTTGCCTGAGCCTCTTTCCACCCTGCATAAAAATTGGAAGCAGATCGCAGGATAGCCTCCCCTGAACTCACCTTCCCATCTCATACCCTTTTGTTCCGAGCTCTCCATATTTCCCAACAAACAACTGCTAGAAAAGCAGCCTTTCCCGAATCCCCACCACCCCATTTTAATTTCAGGCTCTCCATAACCGAATCTGCCACCCCTATCTGGATATCTGGCACCTTACTCCAAACTTCAACTGCTTTAACACAAGAGAAAAGCACATGCACACCTGTCTCCTCCTCTCCGCAGTAAAGACATCATGCAGGAACATTCACTCTCTTCTGCCTAAGATTGAAGGCCACAGGTAACACTTCCGAAGCCCCTCGCCAAATGAAATGTTGTACTTTGGGAGGGACTTTTAACCTCCAAACATCCCTCCAAAAAGGGTCTGTTCCACCTGTTGGGTCTCGAGGTAGGGTTGGAGATGAACCAACTCGCAGCGGAAAATCAATGAAAACCAAGAGACGATTAAACCATGAAACAACTAACAAAGAATGGATTCACAAGAGAAAAATTCAACATTATTTCTTACCAAAACAAGAACACCGGTTAACGAATGATTGGCTTGAGTCTCCAAGACGCCTACGTATCCACATGGGAATCAAAGCCACGTAGTTCTTCTCTTTGAGGACTCAAGAACACAAAAATGGAGGTGGAAACTAGCCAAACCCGAAATGGCCATGGAAGAGGGAGACAAAATGTGTTTCCTATTCTTGTCTTGTGTTTGTTATGTTGAAAAAAGATGACTTAAACATAACAAAACCCATACTTGTCCAACTAAAGGCATGGGACAAGTATGGTGTCAAGTAAGGTGTAAATAGGACAAAGTATGGCAAAACAAGATTGGGTTAGGTGGTGAATCACCAACACCTTAATCCTTGTCTTGCTTACTTAGTACTAATTAATCAAGACTTGATTAATTAGTTGCATGGGCCTTGGTTGCATGGGCCTTTCATGGGCCTCTTGGAACATGGCCCGTGGCCATTTCCAACGAGGTCCCGTGATTCGCTCATCGCCTCCAAGCCTTCCATATCGGAAATGTCCAACACTATCCGACGCGATCAATCCCAAGACTCCAAGCCTTGTCTCGATCCGTAAAGTCCTATTCACTTACAGGCACATGACCCAAAACCCAGTTTTGGTCATGTCCCGAGACAACTCCCTTTTGGCCATTCTCCATAAATGTGTCAATGAGTTTCATCCTCCGATGTGACCCTTAGGTTTATGCATGTCAATAGATCAACGTAAAATCCCATTTTGCTTGATCCTATTTAAGTGGCAACTAACGAGACTTTAGTATTGCCTGACACTGCATAGCGAATCGACCCTGTCGATTCTAACCTTTCCGTCGTCCCTGTCATTATCCTTTTATCTCCGATATCCTGATTGAGATAAGGCATAGTGATCCACCATGACTTCATTGTCACCTCCGGATACACCATGACTTCATTGTCACCTCCGGATACCATATCTTGGAGGTGGAAGATTGATCCTTTCAAATCGCCTTGGACCTTCCGGAATTGTAACAGGAATTGGTTCTTACTCTACGACAATCTCTGGCTCCTTTCTACTGGGTTGCCAATTGGTTTAGACAGATCTGTACCATCCTTAATTTCTTTGAGATGCACAGTCCTCCCAATGACGTCTTTGGAAACAAAACTCCTTTTCCATAAAGACCCCAGCCCATGCGACGAACACCATGTTCTCACTGGGATTGTAGAAGTAGTATCCCCTTGTTGCTTTGGGATACCACACGAAGGTGTATATCTCAGATCTTGGTTCGAGCTTAGTCGAAACCAAATGTTTCACATAAGCCTCACAACCACAAATCTCAGATCTTGCATCCGATGTTCCACACGAAGTGGAAGAAGAGTACCGTGCCAGATGTTGGTGGGACCACTTCCACCTTACGTCCAATGGGGTGGTGTTGGTAGCTGACCGCCCACTGGACCACGAACTCCTCATTGATCGAGGAAACAGTGATTGTATTTCCAGTTGTTGACCGAAATACCCCATTGGGTCGTGTAGAGCCATCTGACTCCATGTCATGTTCCTCCCTCGCTGGTCGATTCTATCGTGTTGGTAGAGAGGATGTGGCTAAATTCCAAACGGCATCCAAAAACTCCTCCGCAGGAATACTCAAGAAAGAATGAGGATGACCCTTGGGATAAGGAAAATGAGTTTGAGGGACTCTTCCTTGGAATGAGGGTTCCCTTGGTGAGCCCGTCCAATTCTTCGTGACAAAAGTAGTTGGTCTCATGCCTTTGGGTACCGGGACGGAAGATTATGTATGACAGAGAAAGTCAATCTCGATCCACTAGGGAGGTCTCCTCTATCAAAACCTTCATGTTTCCCTTTCGGTCCACTAGTCTCGGGTCCATCGGGGTCAAGTTAGGGATCGATTGCTTGGATGATCCCGCTAAGTAAGCTGAGTTCATGCTCGGTGCCCATCTCCCATGACGGTACCGAGATCTGGCTGATCTTTGGTCCACGGTAGAGCGAAGAGAAGGTCTCATGTTTCCCCCAACCAAAGGACAAGACGATAACAAGTGTCCCGCACAACTGTACACAAAGAAATGATCTAGAAGTCATTCATATGATATAAGCAAAAGGGTTTGTACCTGAGACTTAGTAAGTCTAAATCATAGTTGGTTCTACAATGGTAGGCGGACATCAACCCGGATCCTGATCCTCAAAAAATCTCTCCAACACATGTCATCTATGTCGTCGACAACCGCCATAAAACCCTAAACACACTTCCCAGCCCGGAAATTGGCGCCTTTATTCTAAGCTCATACTAGAAGGTTAGAGACTTGGGCCCATACCGAGAAGTGCGTAAACACCATGCCTCAGGGCCTAATTAGGGGCCTCTGCTACGTGAAAAGCACGAGAGACCATCTAAACGCCACAGGTTCCTCGGTCAGAACTCATACTATCTCACTTGATGTATAGAAGAAAAACACAACCGCCCCATCCTCTAGGGGACGAGCTTCCACATTTTGTAGCTACCAAAGGTGGTAGATCTAGTCCACTAGAGTCTTGCAGAAGAATGTCTTCGTAGACATTACCCTAACTGCCAAAGCACGGGCAAAGTTTGGGCCCCTACCACAGATATTTGATGGAGGACCCAATATCTCATTGATGTTGAGCCCCCCCAAACGCGATCCTAGCTTCCCCATATCCGGATGTCCAATAGTCTCCATTCGGATCGAGGTCCTTTCTTGGGTTAATGATCTGATGGCATCCTTCTCGGCCTCGGACCTCCCAAACTCGGTTCATGGATGGGGAAAGGCCTCCGACCTTCAATGCCCCAATTAGGGCCCGACTTTTAATGGTCCCGCACTCGGAGGCCCCCACGACTGGCCCACCATGGATTGTCTCATGATTCAGGCCCATCAGGCCCTTTCTTTTTTCTCCAACAGCATGCCCAACCCGCCTCAGCCCATAATTCCCTATAGACTTCCTCACATGTTATGGGAACTCTGGGGGAGCTATCTGAGTACAAGTTCCTCCAGCTTGGAGTAGTCTCTATTGCAGTCATTTCTTCTCCGGCCATCTATGATCCGGTCTTCTTGCCTGTTGCGATTCCACCGGGTAAAGATCCCATTTGCACTAGCTCCCTCCTGATTGGAACTCCAGGAAGGCAACCCCTCCGCCAACCATCAGTTTTATATCCCCTTCCTCAAATAACTCCTTCACCATCGAGCCATAAAAGAGGAGCCCAATAGAGAGAGGACGGAGGTCGTGTTTATCGGAGTTTTCAGGGTTATAATCCATAAATTATCCCTATAGTAGAATCCTAAAAAAACTATTTCTAGGCCTTATTCTCTAAAATCTAAATTCCTAGCTCACTTATTTTGCTCTTCCAACAATTGTAAATTAGGGTTTTCAGACTTAAGGAGAGTTTTTCTAGGGTTTTGGGATCGGTATAAATTATGGATTTTCGAATTTATAGAGATTTTGCGTTTAAGTTAACGATATGTTTTAATATAAACCGTTATTTTATGATAATAACCAAAATGTTTACGTATATTTTATGTATAAAAAAGGTGAGAGTGGTACTTTGTGTTAAAAAATATAGTTCGAGAGCATATTTTATTAGTGAAAAACAAACAAGCACAAAGAGTAAACAATACCTAATTATTCTATCCCGTTAATATTCTAACCAAGGTTGTAAAAAATGTTAGGTGTAGTCGGGCGGAACTGGTTCTTAGGTGCTAGGCGGAGATTAATCGGATTGTTATTTTAATTTTTGTTAAACATATATTATCAATTCTTATTTTATATTGTATAAAAACATTAATAATATAAAAATTGAATATATAAAAAAACATAAACATTCTATTAAACTAAAAGTATTATATAATTCTTAAAATAAGGTCAATGAGTATGACTCTATCAACTCAATTAGTACAAATTTATGTAATTTTTGCGTTTTAAAATTACTAAACAAAAAAGATTAATTGCGTGAATCCACTTCCTGATGTAACACTTGAAGAAGTGGGTTCTACCAACTCAACTAGCACAATTTTATGATCTCATTTAGTTTGTAAAATATTATAAGCTGTTTTCGTTTTTGTTATGAATCTGATCCGACGCATGATTAATCTGACTCGACGATTAATTAGTGGAATCAAAGATTAATCGGTCTATATTCCGTTTAAACGACATAAACACCGTATAAAGATAAATCAGGTCCCCATAACTCATTTTAGCATGCAGACGTTTTCAGGCTAGTATTTTACATCCTTGATTCTAACCCTCCTTGGGTACGGACAAATTATTTCTCTCGGTTAATAGAACATAAATGAATCCGTGTTAAGTCGTTAAGAAAGTATTGATTGATGCCAAAGCAAAGGCAATTAAGGCTCAGCAATTAAAGGTATGTGTTTCGATAACATTTATTATCTCGAACCGTCCACTCGGTCAAAATTCAAAAAGGAAACCGAGGAGCGGTCCAAGTCATTAACTCCCACGAATTTGACCATGAATTTATGTACCTTAACAACGTGAGTCTTGCTATAAATAATTCATATCATTTATTAAGAGAGGTGACAATATATGTGACATTGATTTATAACCTAAGGTTTATGGTGACAATAATGGTTGCCAGATAAGTTCGAGTGAGCGTTGCCTAACATTTTTTATACATGTTTTAGTCATGCATCGCCCATGAAAAATATAAAGCATCTTCTTCTTTCTCTTTTCAGCAATTTATCACTAGTAACTATCATAATTATATAATTTTATTTTATTTTTTGAGATGATATCACTTAACGATTTATATTTATAAGAGGAACTAAGACCATTTTAATACCCTCTTTCGTCATGCATAAGTTGAACCAATATATTAGGATAAATACGAAAACTAGAGCTTCTAGTAAATTTCACATAATATATATATATATATATATACATATATATATATATATATATATAAATAAATTATATTTAAATATATTGAGACTTTAAAATTCACCTGGACAATATTTAATTTTCACATCACTCCTATATCTTTATGAAAGTATTGTAATTTTGGAAACATAAAGTACCTTATGTCAACAATTTTAATTATAAAAACTATATGAAAATCAGGTAATTAAGTTTTTTTTTTTGAGTAAAAAATCAGGTAATTAAGTTTAGTTAAGTAATATCATCATTTTATTTAAAATATATTTGATGGTACAATTAATTTTATTCTTTTCAACTTGATGTTATCCTTCATTTCTTAAAGTTACACATATATAGATTAGTTAAAAATCAATAGGGAAGACTTAACAATTTCCCACAAAATGTGTTGAATATTTGAGATTTAAATAAGGTGATGAAAGTTAATTTTGTCATTTTAAAAATTTGTTAGTTACATATTTTTTGATAATTTGTTAGTTACATGTTTATCATGTGTTTTTGTAAGTGATTTTTATAATCTATTTTAACCAATTTTAATTTGGTTCTCATCTTTGTAACCATAAAAATAAAAGTGGTAATAATAACCGATGGCTAAAGTAAAATGCACTAATCCTTTTTGTTACAATTATTATGAATCATATTAAATTAAAATTTACATGATTCATAAAATAACAAATACAACAAGAATCTTACTATATATAATCGTGTAATCACGACCGATATTAAAAATGTTTGTTTTATATTTTAAAAACATTTAATTCTGCTTATTTTTGGAGGGTCCATTGACCCTGAAAAGAGGGGTTCATTTGTTGACAGCTTAATCTTCAAATTAGTGAGATTGAGGTGGACTCATCACACTCGGTATGAGCTTGTCAGAATCAGATTACGTGTGGACTTGGGGACCAACATAAGACTTAAATAGCAATTATCTCAACCATCACAACTATCCATCAATAGGTGTGAGAGAGAAAAAGCTATTTCTGAAACATCACATATTTTGGCTATTGGACCAATATACATTGATCACAAAACCTTATGATATCATTTGAGAATTAATCTAACATTCTCCCACTTGATCAATGTTCATGTCTCAATGCCAAACATACTAAGAAACCCAAATGCATGAATCATGGCGGTATGTCCTTTTAATTAAAAAACAAGTAGTACCTCCCATGTATTACAATACATTCGTTCCTTAAACTTAATGAATAAACTTGATGTTTATTCTTGGTCCAAACTTAATTGATGATTTTCATGATTGCCAATGTAATCATATACTGAATGTGTACACATTTATAAATAATAAATCATCATTGTAACAGGAGTTTCAAAAGACAAACATCGTTCTAATAACGAAAAGTTTACATATGAAAACCAAGTCCCATACTCTTAACATGATCCTCAAATTTTCTTGGTGGCATGCCTTTAGTTAGAGGATCTGCTATCATTGAGTCCGTACTGATATGCTCAATGACAACCACTTTGTCTTTCACATGCTCTCTTACGGCCAAGTACTTTATGTCGATATGTTTACTTCGACTTCCAGTTTTGTTGTTCTTAGCCATGAAGACAGCAGCTGAATTGTCACAATACAGCTTCAGGGGTCTGCTGATAGAATCCATGATCCTAAGCTCAGAAATGAAACTCTTAAGCCATACACCATGAAAAGTAGCCTCGAAGCAGGACACGAACTCGGCTTCCATGGTAGAAGTAGCAATCAAGGACTGTTTGGGACTTCTCCATGACATAGCTCCACCGGCCAACATAAAGATGTAACCAGAAGTTGATTTCCGTGAATCAACACAACCAGCGAAGACTGAATCGCAATAGCCGATTACTTCCAAATTGTCCGTTCGCCTGTATACCATCATGTAATCTCGAGTCCCCTTTAGGTATCGCAATACCTTCTTTGCAGCTTTCCAGTGCTCAATGCCAGGATTACTTTGATATCTTCCCAACATTCCAACAATGAATGCAATATCAAGTCTGGTACAGACCTGTGCATACATCAAGCTTCCAACAGCTGAAGCATAGGGAATGTTTCTCATTTGTTCTCGTTCCATGTCATTTTTCGGGCATTGGTCCAAGCAAAACTTGTCACCCTACACAATGGGAGCTACATTAGGTGTACAATCTTTCATCCGAAATCTTTCCAAGACTTTGTTAATGTATGTCTCTTGAGACATACCCAGAGTGCCTAGCGATCTATCACGATGTATCTTTATCCCAATGACATAAGATGCATCACCTAGATCTTTCATATCAAAGTTTCGGGAAAGAAATTGTTTCACCTCATAGACCATATCCCTATTGTTACTTGCAAGTAAGATGTCATCAACGTATAAAATCAAGAAACAAGTCTTGTTCCCACTAACCTTCTGGTATATACAACTATCCATAATGTTTTCTTCGAAACCGAATGAAGAAATAACATTATGGAACTTCAAATACCATTGACGTGGGGCTTGTTTCAAACCATATATTGATCTTTTAAGCTTGCAAACCAAGTGATCACCACTACTAGAAGGGAATCCTTCAGGTTGTTTCATGAACACCTCCTCCTCTAGTTCTCCGTTTAGAAAGGCCGTTTTTACATCCATCTGTTGTAATTCCAAGTCAAAATGTGCAACTAATGCCATGATGACGCGAAGCGAATCTTTCTTTGATACAGGGGAAAAAGTTTCCTTGTAATCGATTCCTTCCTTTTGGTTGAACCCTTTGGCAACAAGTCGGGCCTTATATCTTTCGATGTTACCTGATGAGTCTCTCTTGGTCTTAAAGACCCATTTACTCCCAATGGCTTTCGCCCCTTTAGGTAACTCAACAAGATCCCAAACTTTATTTGATGCCATTGAATTCATTTCATCATTCATAGCATCATACCATAAATTTGACTCATTACAACTCATAGCTTGTGAGAAGGTCTCAGGGTCATTTTTGGCTCCGACATTGAAGTCCGATTCTTGTAGATACACATGGTAATCCCCGGGGATTGTTGATTTCCTCATTCATAGTAGATCTTCTTAATATTGGTTCAACATTTTCCTGAGGATCAGGTTGACCAATTGGTTGTTCATTGACCAAAGGTTCGTCTTGAACAACTTGATCTACTGGAACATTATCAACATGTGGAAGTTGTTCAATCTCAATTTGAGGTTGATTTATAACTACAACGATTTGATCGATTGATGTAGGAGGTTGCTCAATAATAGTTTCAGAATTTGAGCTTTGCAACCGATTCTTCCCACTGATCAAATCATTCTCAAGAAACTTTGCATTTCTTGATTCCACAATCCTGGTGCTATGAGATGGACAATAAAATCTGTATCCCTTGGATCGTTCTGCATATCCAACAAAATAACCGCTAAGGGTCCTAGGATCCAGCTTCTTTTCTTGTGGATTGTAAATCCTCACTTCAGATGGGCATCCCCAAACGCGTACATGGTGCAAACTCGGTTTCCAACCTTTGAATAATTCAAAAGGTGTCTTTGAAACAGACTTGGTTGGAACACGGTTTAATATGCACACAATCGTCTTAAGTGCGTCAGTCCACAAGAATAATGGGAGATTCGCATTACTACGCATACTCCTCACCATCTCCATCAAGGTCCGGTTTCTCCTTTCAGCTACACCATTCTCACTAGGAGATCCGGGATTGGTGTATTGAGCAACTATTCCATGCTCCTGAAGAAACTTAGCGAACGGACCAGGTGCTTGACCACCTTCGGTGTATCTACCATAGTATTCTCCTCCTCTGTCACTCCTGACAATCTTGATTTTCTTCTCACATTGTTTTTCAACTTCTGATTTGAAAATCTTAAATACGTCTAATGCTTCACTTTTATGGTGAAGCATATAAACATACATATACCGTGAGAATTCATCAATAAAGGAGATAAAGTATTTCGGACCACTTTGCATATCCATGTCGGGACAGCAAATATCTGTATGGATGATTTCAAGTAACTCAGAACTTCTGTGTGCACCCTTTTTGGATATCTTGGTTTGATTACCTTTTATGCAATCCACACAAACCTCGAAATCAGTAAAGTCTAGAGTACCAAGTACTCCATCTTTTACTAATTTCTTGATTCTATCCTTCGAGATATTTCCCAATCTCCGATGCCACAACATAGAAGATTCCTCATTTTCAACGCATCTTTTTGTGCCAGTTTCAATATGCATAACTGAGTTAGTGGTGTTACTTTACACATTCATCATAAATAGACCATTGCACAAAATTCCATTTCCAATAACATCAAATTTATTAAATAAATTTATTGATGTATCACGGAATTCAAAAGCATAGCCAAAAGGCAATAGTCTAGACATAGATATTAAATTCCTGGAAAAACCAGGTACATAGAATGTATCATGCAAAGTTACTATATAACCACTAGATAATGTTATACGACACGTCCCAACATATTTCATAGCCGAGCGCATTTTGTTTCCCGAATAAATGCATCGCTCATTTCCCGCTGGTTTCCGCAGGTGTGTCATTTCCTGCAACGATGTTGAAACATGGATTGAAGAACCAGATTCAATCCACCATGCGTTAACATGAACATCAGCCACATTGGATTCATAACAAACAAGGGATACGTAGTTACCTTTGTTTTTCAGCCACATGCGGAATTTCGGACAATCCTTCTTCATGTGCCCCTTCTTTTTACAGAAGTAGCACCTAGATTCCTTCTTAATTCCGCCTTGAATAGGTATTTTCCCCTTTCCTTTGTCCTTAGCATGCCATTTCTCCTTCTTGTGCGTTGCTAACATAACAGTCTCTCCATGCTCCATCATCAATCGGCTTTCCTGTTGCACACACATGGTCATGAGTTCATTCATTGACCATTTATCCTTATGTGTGTTGTAAGATATTTTAAAAGGCCCGAATTGATAGGGAAGAGTATTCAGTATGTAATGCACTAAGAAGGTGTCAGACATTTCAACCTCCAATGTTTTCAGCTTTGCCGCAATGTCCCTCATTTTCATGATGTGCTCACGCACACCATCAAGACCAATAAGCTTCAGAGACGAAAATCTTCCTATAAGGGTACTAGCAAGTGACTTATCAGAAGTCTGGAATTGCTCATCAATCGCTGCCAGAAGCGAACGAGCATTTCCATACTTCTCCACCGAGCCTCTTCTTCCAGCACATATGTGAGTCTTAATGAACATGACAGAGAGTCGGTTAGACTTCTCCCACTTTTCATGAAGCTCACTTTCTTGATTGGCATCATCTAAGGCCGGTGGCTCATCCTTACGGATAGCATAGTCCATGTCAGCCACCCCTATAGCAAGGAGTATCCTCTCTCTCCAAACGGAATAGTTATCACCATCCAACATAGGAACCTCAACTTTGAGATCATTGATATTCAAAGAATTCGATGCTGCATACATTACATGCATAGTAAAAACAATAACATAAATGAGACTAACTATCATGCTTTACAAACAAAAGCATACAAAATGTATCTATCAACATACAACTTGCCTGTGGGCTAAAGTCATATGTAAATAGAACATTCATACAACAATGAATCTATTGACATACAACTTGCCTGTGGGCTAAAGTTATACGCAAATAGAACATTCATACATAGCAACCAATAAAACTATCAAAATCATGTTCATTTTCCTAATTCATGTGGGTAGATTAGGAAATATAATTTTGATATTTTATTCTGATTAATTATATAGAGTTTAATAAAATATCCTGTGGGATCGATTCTATTAAATCCGATATAATTAACCACAATTTTAATGATTCAATTCATATGCATGGATTATAAATTTAAAGATGTTGTGGCTACTCTTTAAATAAATAATAGTGCATACATGAATCGGTATTAACGGGGAAACCTATCACCAAGGAAAGATCATTTTGGAGTAAAAGGTCAAACTGAGCTGATACTAGAACAAATAAATTCTGCTGAGCTAAATTTACATAAATTAGCTCCAGCTCAGTGGTGAGGTCGTCTACTAGCACTTGTCAGGTCTTAGGTTCGAATCTCCACAGGCGAGACCAACAAATGAACTCAGCCTAGTGGAAAAGGCATTACTTAAGTCTAAACGCTCCAGGTTTCGAATCCCAGTGGGTAAATTTTTTTTAACCCAGAACCAGACCCGCGTTCGACCCATACCCGACCCAGACCCGGGTCCAAGACCCGGTCAACGACCCGAATCGGGTCAACTTCGTCTCCTACCTCCAGCCGCGGTTTCAGACCCAAATCCGATCCGATTGGTTTTCCCTCATTAAGGCATCAAAATTTTCGTTTTAAAGCCCAGAATTCATGGAATTCGATTTTCCATGAGATTCCCATATTCAAAACACAAGAACAATGCATAATTAACAAAACCCAAAAAATTGATAAACTTAAAAAACGAAAACAAGGCAGAGATTAACACATGCTCTGATACCAACTGTAAACACTTAATCATGTGATCAAACAAACATGTTTAAGCATTAAAAACGCGGAAATTATAATCACTAACCTCCAGCCATTGTTTTCCTTGGAAGAAGCTTTTGAAGATCCAAAGTCTTGATCTTACAAGTCCTCCCACTCTTTATCTGTCTCTCTAGATGGTGTATGAGTAAAATCAGATTACGTGTGGACTTGGGGACCAACATAAGACTTAAATAGCAATTATCTCAACCATCACAACTATCCATCAATAGGTGTGAGAGAGAAAAAGCTATTTCTGAAACATCACATATTTTGGCTATTGGACCAATATACATTGATCACAAAACCTTATGATATCATTTGAGAATTAATCTAACACTCATCACACTCGGTATGAGCTTGTCAGAATCACGATCTTTCCGGTTTGCACGGTGATGTGTTGAGAAAATTTTATGGGGTATGAATCGGTTTCACTCTTACAATTTGAGTTGGGTTCCAAGACTAACCAATAAAGTTGCTCATGAGCTTGCAAAATACTCAATGGAATAGAGAATTTCTAATATATCGGAGGATCTGGTCATGTTGTAATAGCACAAATTATATCTTTTAATCTCTATTAATATAATATAATCTCTATTATATATATAAAAAAAAGAATAACACTAGGACATATAATATTAAAATTTCATTTCATTTTATTTTATTATTGGTATGGAATTACTTGTAATAATCCATTTTAATTTAAGATAAAGTAAACGTGGCATGACAATGAGACCGAAAATACAAACTGAACTACCGTATCCCATGCGAGGAGCATGAGCTAACCTGTCCTCAAAAAGAAGAAACCGCCAAACCAAGATACACTTCAACTTTCTCTTACATCCAAAGCCTGTGGACCCCACCACACAACCCTGTCCCACACGTGCTCCAGTGGACCCCACTCCCACGGAGGACCCGTCAGCACCAGAAGTTTGAACTGACCTACGTGGCAGGCTCCAGTAGGCACGACATACGTGGCAGATACCCACTACGTCAGTTTCCTCATATACTGCGTCACCACCACCTTATTTTTCTTCTCTTCAAATAAAATAAAATAATCGAAACAATTCGATTTTAATCAGCAGTTACGTTTGATATGCGCCGGTATTCCGGAAATGCCCCTGAAACTTGGCGTGAATTACGGGACGGAGCGGATCTGCGGTCGTGGCGTGCGTGCTACGAGGGAGGGCGTTTCTGGTAACTGAAATATCCTAAAACAGACAAATAAACAAAATAATCATCGAAATAAACAAAAAAAAATAAAACTTATCCATCTTTTTGTTTCTCTCTCCTCGAATATTTTTATTTATAAATAAAAGTCTCTTTCCGTTTTCATTTTTATTTATTTTATCTCGCTCTAAAAGCCGAACCAAACCCTAAATAAACCCCACATCTATCGCGTGCCTTTCCTCATTCTCTCTTCTAGCTCTCTCTCTCCCTCTCTCTCTTCTCCTCCACAGAAACAGAGAAAAATCTTTGTTCGTCGTAAACAAGATCGATACTTTGTTTTGTTTCCAATTTCCATGGCTGTTGAAGCTCACCATCTCAGTCTCTTCCTTCCCCAACTCGTAAGCAACAGGTGATTATTAATAGTTTTTATAAATTTATCGATACATTAATTTAAATTTTACATCGATGTGCTCTGTTTATGTTTATGGGTTCTGCAATTTCTGGTGTATTAATGGTGGTTGATTCGGATTTTTTGTAGAGAAATGATGAACCCAATTGATGGAAGCTGGAGTTTTTACAATACCCAGATGGGATATGGAGCCGGAGTGCCGTTATCGGGAACCACCACCGCCGAGACGGCGACTCTGCTTCCAATGTACGGTTGCTCCGCCGTCACCGACTCTGTCCCGCCGATGAAATCCGACAGCGGCCTCACCTACAATCTCCCCGTCGCTTCCAGGAAGCGATCCCTGATCGACAGTCCCCTGGCGAATCCGTTGGACCTCTCGATTCAATTCCAGCAGCAGCAATTCGACATCGACCGGCTTGTCTCCGATCATGTAATTAAGCCCAATTTTGTTTTCAATCTCACGAATCTGATTCTGGGTTTTGTTGAAAATTAAATTTTGGGTTCTGATTGGGTTTGGTTTTGATTTATTGCAGATGGAGAAGGTGAGGATCGAGATCGGAGAGAAGAGGAAGAGGCAAGCGACGGGGATCCTCACGGCGTTGGAGGAAGGAATAGCGAAACGACTCCGTTTCAAGGAAGAGGAAATCGAGAAGATCGGGAAGCTGAATTGGGCTCTGGAGGAAAGAGTCAAGTCTCTGTGCGTCGAGGCTCAGATATGGCGAGACCTGGCCCGGACCAACGAGGCCACGGCCCACGCGCTCCGGACCAACCTCGAGCAAGTCCTGGCCCACCAGGCCGGCCGACGGTCGTCGCCGTCCCCTGACGACGACGCCGAGTCCTGCTGCGGGAGCAGCGGCGCCGACGAGGCGAAAGACGCCGATGGGTGGAGACACGTCGCCGGCGCCGGCGGCGAGAGGAACGGGAGGTTTTGCCGGAATTGCCGTAAGGTGGAGTCGTGCGTGCTCCTGCTGCCGTGCCGGCACTTGTGCCTCTGCACCGTGTGCGGCTCTACGTTGCACACGTGTCCGGTCTGTAAATCTTCCACGACCGCCAGTGTTCATGTAAACATGTCCTGAGAGATTTTCAATTTTGTGAATCGAAATCACCGTTTGTGTTCATTCAATTTTTGTGTTTCGCCGGACGGTGATTCCGTGATGTCATCACGCGCAAGATAGCAAACGTGCGCGTGTTGTGGATTGGGTTCGCGTGGCGCGTGGGGACAGAGCCTGACATGTCAAACCCGCGCAAATGTCGCTGTTCATCAGGAACTCAGTGGCTGGCTGCAATAGCTCCTGTCCCATGTTGTCCGAAACTCATCTCTGTCCGACGCACACGTAACCACATCCTACCGCTTTATTTAGTTTTATTTTATTTATTCAAAATACGACTATTATTCAGAAAATTAACGGTACAATAATCAATAACACAATGTTGTTAATTATTCTACACCGTCAGATTTGAATGTGGTCATGTGAATTGTGAAGGGTGGATAAAGAACGGTGGCGTTTGAATCATTACACCGTCAGAGTTGAACGGTCATGTGAAGAGCACGTGATGAAAAGTGTTTGTCTTTTTGCTGTAAGAGAGATAAGAGGGCGGGTCAAATGATAAGCAGTGGACTGATACGGTGGCTGAGCATTAAGCATTCTCGAAAGTAACGTATCATTGATGCTAGGTCCCACCTCTTACTAAATTGTCAAATATTTTTAGTCTTATTCAAATTAAAATCACATCGTTGTGTTGTGTGGATCGTTTTCATTCTATTATTTTTAAATTGGGTGGATCATTTTAATTCTATTATTTTAAAAAATTGGGACGGAAATAGAAACACCGGACAAAAACCTAAATTAAGGAGATGGTAGCGTGGTTCTACTAGACTAGGACCGCCTGTCGCTTTAGAACCGGCATGCCCTTCAAACATGTGAATCTAATTTTCTTTTTTAATATATAAAATATGTTTGAAGTGAAGAATACTCTAGAATATGAATTTTAAAAAGGATAATGTTATATTCTTTTTCATTCATATGATGATAAATGGCCAGCGTTTTGGTTAAGATAAATCGTCTGATTTAAAATTATTTGGATTGATCCTACATACATAATAAGGATATTTTTAAGGTCCCAAAACTGTCAACTACCCCTCAACTCGAGTTTCATTAGGTTGTCCGATCGAAAAAATCGATGACCAAATCTTTGTTTCCAGTAAGGCTGGTCGCATCGAGACCCGTATGGAGGACGGGCAATCCATCAACCACGATTGGGTTTTCCAGGGGCGCCTTTGTAGTGAGCAAGGGTAGCGACATGGGGATGAAGTGTGTGCATGACATTGGTGTAAGAATGGGGTAGGTTGAGGTCTTGTGTAGGCCCGGGGACACGACGTGAATTGGACATTGAGTGTGAAGATCTTTCGGGCATGGGTTAAGCTGTAGAAAAACGCTAAACACCTAATACGTTGGGGGTTTAAAATTTAGATAATTAGAGCATCTCCAGTCGTTGGCGAATAAGTGTTGACGGAAAGAAGCAAAACTTTGGCGTATTATTGACGGTTAGGTGTTGGCGAATAATAGCGTCAGTAAGTTTACTGACGGATCTATCCGTCGACAGATACGAAAAAAAAAAATCATTTCACCTTGTAAAAAGAATATATGTAAAAGAGTTTAAATGTTACACGGATGTGTTGATACATTACTATTTTTAAATTGTCTTGGGACCATTTTTTGGCACGAGGTCGTGAAATGTGAGGTGTTGGAGAAATTGAAGGGACCAAAATATTGGGCACAAGTTGACAATGTTGTTGATATTAAAGTGAGATGTGGAGGGGTTTCTCTTGGGCTCCGAGTCACAATGCCGACAATTCACTGAAATATAATCCATGTTTTTATACTTTTTCCATGTAATAAGACACAAGACTTTCCGACCTTTCTCTTAGTTTATTTACCCCATTTTTGGCCATAAGTTTGAGACCATGTACCATTTGGTTTCTAGGCACGTTGTTTTGGTTCTATTATGCTTGGGAAGCTCCACCATGTGAGCATCTTAATGTGCACAAGGTGTAATGATAGAGGAGAAAGATAGGGACCTTGTGTTGTGTCATATGCATATCCTTCAATTATGGATCAAAGATGGACCTATGCAATAAAAATATGATTTGGAAGAGTGGTTTATGGATCGAAGATGAACCTATGCAATATAAATATGAATTAAAAGAGTGGTTTAAATAATGAACTTTAGTATTTGTATCCATGTGAGTTTTTTTTTATTGACATGGAAGTAGATATATTATTACTATTTAAAGAAAACAAGCAAGGTTAATAATAGAAAAGAGACAATATTTGAACGGCAATTACACTAAGCTTCGTAAATCAGAAAAAGGACTGGTTTTTCATTCCAAGTTTTAGATGATTGAAGCCTGATATTAATATATATGACTTTTTAAGCTTTCTCGTTTATCTCTCTCAGTTCGACTTTCGCTTTACTAGAGTGTTATGATGCAAATCAGTCTTTTAAAGGGGGTCTTGATAGGTTCAGTGAGAAGTGCGCTAGTTGCTGGAAGATCTTGGGAGGAGGTGGATGAGGGAAATTAGACATATTGATTGAGGTAGAGGCGGGATGACTTCCTCTCTGGTGTCCCACATTCCTGTGGGGTCCGTATTGCCCCTGACGGAGTTGTTTACCAGCCCTCGACTGATCCTCTTGGACTCCCTTTTTCAGTTCTTCCGGGTTAGGTTCTGTTAGGGACTGTTTCTTCATCATTCTTTGTATTTCCCTTGAGCTTGACTCCCAGGACTCTACCTCGAAGCTTCCATTTCTTTGTTTGGGTTGTGTTATGTTTATCCCCTCTGAGCTCCAAATGATAACACAAGGACACCAACGTACCCTTCTGACTATGGCTCTGGTTAGTCAAGAGGTCGTGCGTTATGACCATGAGGCCAGCCCTAGCCATATCCGCCTCTTCCTCTAACCCGAAGAGGGGGGTTCCCATTACTTCCCGCTCCAAGTGCACGCTGATGGTTTAAGGTTTGTAAGACCATAGATGTCAATGCAATGCTTAATGGTGGCTGGAGAGTGAGTTGGACAGTCGTGGGTACCAAGGTTAAGGGTTGGTTTTACAAGTTGTGATAGTCGAGATGGAAAAACCCGTGGCTCCTCGGGAAGGAGGACTGTGGTAGGATGGTTTCCAGGTGGTGGTTCTTCTGTCGACGGTATGATTGAGATGGTCACATACAAAGTAGGCCTCATTGGAGAAAATGACTAACATTAGGTCACAAGAGCATAAACAAACCCTAAATTGGAAGAATTTTAATTAGTTAAAATTTTATTTGAGATTTGAAGTGCTATAATATCATAATTTTGACCATCTACCTTTAATATTCCATACATATTATAAATGAAAGATGTCGTTTTATATCAAAATGACCTAAATATTATTGACAAAAACATACACATCAATTCAAGATAGCTGCTATTAGTTAGGCACTAATATGATGATCGTATTGACAAATCGATAAGAACCGATTCGTATCGGTGGAATCGGATTCCACGAAAACAAGCAATTATGTCAAGTCAGAAAGAGATGGTTATGGTTAAGACTCGATAAGTAGGTATAATGTACGTTGGATAACCAATGAAATTGGACTCAGCTGTCGACTACACATGTGTTGTGCTATGACACATTCATCTGTTGAACGCAACCGTGATGATTAATATGGCCCATTGATCAACCTTCACCGACAGTTACAACGATTTTCTAAGCCCTAATACTCTAATCCTAATCGGCAATTACTTGCCTTCTTCCTCCCTCATCGTATGTGCTTCACTTCCATACGTGACAATCGATCTTGGTCCACAACAAACGTCCTCAAACTCCTTCCAATACATTTGTCCTTGACATCACATTTTCGATGTTGCAGATCTCTCTTGATTTTTTTTATATTAAACTCGAGACCAATTGAGGATTATCAATGCAAAATCGGCGGTATCTCTATGACTCCGCTACCAAGATCGACATCCGAATTCTCATAATCATAACAACCGGTCAAATAATAAAATATCATGTCGATATCGATCAACTACCTGTTAACATCCGTATAAATAATTGATAAAGTTTTGGCTGTATAATGGAATACAAAATTTCATATCTTTAAACAATATATTCATTAATTAGTTTGATTACATGCTTAACTTGTGGTTGGTTGGATCCAACCAATTCAAATTAATTACGTCAACGGTCGGCTAACTATACAATTTTCTTATGATTTCATAGATTGTTATTTTCTTCATCTACCACTATATATTAAGAACATTAGTTAGAGGGCGGTTCGGAAACATCATGGACCCCTCACTTTGGTTTCAATCACTATTTGTGGATAATACTCGGTTTAGAGATTAGACCCATTAATTAAAAGCTAACATCGAGTTTCTTCTAGTTTGTAGTGGTAGGTTTTGACCTTAGCATAATGCTTAACCAATTTAATCCAAAACACATACCATATTTAAAATCATTTTGTGGATTACAACAACCTAGCACCATGGCTCGGCTCGTGTTGGTGGGTCTTGCATTAGGCCGTCATGTGATTTATTCGATTGAGACGTTACGATATTTAATCGATTAAATTTAGAATCAAATCAATATTATAATGAAGAAAATGTGTAAGCACGTAAACAAAAGTCTCTTTAAGATAATTGGGATTGTCAAAAGAATTAAGTAGTGATTTGTGAATGGGCACAAAGCACACATCAATGTAAGTGACATAATTAACATAAATAATTAATTAATATAAGAGAGTAGTACTAGTAGAGTAGTAGTATTGTATGGTTGGGTGGTGCATTTCACATTGGAATCTCCAACCTCTCAAATTTACTAAAATGCCATTTGCATTAGTTAAACACCCAAATCATGTAAAGAAAGCCAACACAATCACACATATTCATGTGTCTCCTTCACTTGATTGGGTGCAAGAAAAGGATGTGTGAATAACTAAACCCTACTTTTATTATTTCAATCCTTTGAATAGAATCACACATCAATATCGTGTCAGGTGGGTCATGATAAATACCGTACGTGTTATAATGCTATAATATATAATTTAATATAAATTTACTGGTAGCTTTAATTTGGGGTGTTTAAATAAAAATCGGAATTCGTTAATCCGCGTAAGGACCGGCTAAATTAAAAGAAGCAAAATATTATTTTGTGTTATTTTATCGACTTGAGACGTCGAGGTTGGAAAAACAATTTGTAAACTGACATCGTTCAAAAAAAAAAAAGACAGTCCAGGTCTGAACCAGGCCGACCCAGCCAAGCCTTGCTTGGGCCGTGCGGCCCAGTTCTGCCAAGCCACTGGCCAGGCCGGTTTAAGGGGCCAAGGCCCGTTTTGGAGTCTTCGGGTATAAAGAGCAAAATTAGGGTTTGAAACCCTAATTCCCTCATTCAACCGACCTCTCACCTCCCTCCTCTCACCTCTCGCCTCCCTCTCCTCTGTACCGACTCCCTCTCAAACCCTCCCTCTCCCTCTCCGTTTCTCCCCGTCCAGCAACGCCGCCCGCCTCCCTTACCGAGCCAGTCGCCGGCCACCCGAGCTCCCTCTCGTCCCAGACCGTCCCCCTTTTTCCCTCCTCTCACGCTAGGCTCCTTCTCCCCTCATCTCCTTCGATCAGGCCGCCGCCGCCAAGGCCAAACCCGCCGCCATCCTCATTCCCGAGTCCCTCCTCGCCTTTCACGGCCGTTGCCGTTACCGTGCACGCCCGGTCGAGCTAGCCGCGTCCGGATCTGAAACCGACGCGCCGAAATCCACCGCACCCCGAACAGCCATCACCCGCCGCCGTCGCCCTTTCTGCTTCCTACGGTGAGCGTTACACCGTGAAGCCCCGACCGGTTTGGTCACCGCCGGTGGTCGGATTCTGACCGATTACCTCTTCTTCCTATTTCTTTTTCCGTTACGTTTTGGATCTGGGAAGTCTCGGTGGATCTAGGCAGTTTTGAAACGAAGACCATGGATCTGGTTGTTTGAAGTTGTTTTTGAAACAGAGAACTAAAGAACTTATTTTGTTAAAAGGAGTTTTAAACTAAAAAGGATTAAAATCAAATTTGGTGAATTCGGACTTGTGAACTATTTGAACGAACTGGAATCGAGCTTGGAAACCTAACTATTAAAATGGACATTTAATCGAATTTAGAACGGGACAAAAATGGGAACGCTGAATCGGACCTTGGGAATCGTGCCTCGAAAACTGTGCCTCGGAATCCTTGTACCGGGTTCTGTGCTCGGGCCTCGGGTGCTCGAACCCAATTTTTCGGGTGGTTCCTCTTTCGACCCGTTCAGATTTAAATGGCAACTTGTTGATTCAAATTTGGACTATACCGGGACTGACTGGTATTTTATCTGTTAAACCCAGCACGAAGCACGACTCGAATTCGCCCGAGAACTGGGACTTCGCCCGAGAAGACGAAGACCACTCTGGAACTCGTGTGAAGAACGGAGGAGAGGCAATTCGACTTTACAGCAGAGTTTTATTAAAGGAAGACCGCAAGGTAGGGAAAGTCCTAACTCCTCGAGTATTTCAATACTAGTATACCTATTAGGTTAATAAAATCGGAGAGGTCCTAGAATTGCATATATGATGTGAATCACTAGAATAAGTGTCTTTCGATTACTAATAATCGGACGAGTCTAGAAATGCATGATTATGATGCAAATCACTAGTTAACTCACTTTCAGTACTTGAGAATTGATTTACTGGTAGAGAGGCCGGGATGAGCCCTCGGATTAGTTGTTGTGTTAGGTTCACATGCTTGGTTGCCTAATTTGGATAAGTTAAGAGTCTAATATAACTAGATAATTCGATTGACCAATTATGAATGCTTGACTGCTTAATTGTATATTTGATTGAATGCTTGAATGCTTGAATGACTGAATGATTGAATGGAGGATCGAGTATGACTGATTGTGACAAGCGGTACAATCACGTGATCGATGGACCAATGGGCCTTGGTTGGTAAGTAACCGGTAAGAAGGTTGTGTTGATTGATTCTTGTGATGTGCTGTGATATAATTGTGAATCGTTAAGTGTTGGTTGCTCCTTGATTGCTTGAGTGTGTTATTCACTTGTGAATCTTTTAGTTGACTTCTATATCGGTATGGCACCCACGTTGCGAGTGGGGCAGTGCCTATGAGGTACCCACACCGAAGGAAATCCAGTGTGGGGTAGTACCTTAGCCGATGACTTGGTATCCGATATGGTACCCACACCGAAGGAATACGGTGTGGGGTAGTATCATAGTCGGCACTCGTTATGGTACCTACACCGTGGAGGAATACGGTGTGGGGTAGTATCATAGTCGACACCCGTTATGGTACCTACACCGTGGAGGAATACGGTGTGGGGTAGTATCATAGTCGACACTCGTTATGGTACCTACACCGTAGAGGAATACGGTGTGGGGTAGTATCATAGTCGATACTCGTTATGGTACCTACACCATGGAGGAATACGGTGTGGGGTAGTATCATAGTCGGCACCCGTTATGGTACCTACACCGTGGAGGAATACGGTGTGGGGTAGTATCATAGTCGGCACTCGTTATGGTACCTACACTGTATAGGAATACGGTGTGGGGTAGTATCATAGTCGGTACTCGGTATGGTACCTACAACGTAGAGAAATCCGGTGTGGGGTAGTATCATAACCGGTGGATTGGACCCTGCGGGGAATTGATTATTGGACCCTACGAGGCATTGTTTATTGGACGGTTTACCCTACAGGGATGATTAGTTGTTGATTCACCCAAGTGTATGCGTCTCACGGGAGCCATACCTTGGTTCCCTATGACATATGGTCCTTTGGAGACGTTTCCGAGAATCCGATGATAAGCGCCCTCAGGGGTTGTTACCGGTAGTCCGACGTTATGCTTCTCCTCCGGACCGAGGGAAAATCTGACATAACACCAGGACTATTGTGGATCGGGGTATGGGACCCGATATGACACAAGAACCTGGTGCTCCGGAGTATTGAGATTGAAATTGTTAACGCGATATTCACTTGCTTTCCTTTTAATGGTTATCAAATACTTGCAGTGCTTTCCTTTTGATTTCTCATAATACCGTTATTCTTAAGAATTGAATATTATTTCCTCTTTAGTCTTGCCATAGTATATTATTGGTTAATGGTTTTAACTGCATATTGTGCGACCGTGCTAAAACCCTTTTATTACTAAAATAAGGTCAAACGGTTTATGATTTTCCCTACTGAGCGTAAGCTCACCCCTATTTGTTTTATCTGTTGTTTATACAGGCGTGGCTGTTGAGTAGTGGGCTCGAAGCTCAGGAGCTTCTGGAGAGTCTGGGCTTGTTTAGAGACGTATTGATCTTTGTATTGAACCTCTTATTTTACTTGCTTATTCAGAGCTTGACTCTTATTATAGTTTCGGAAACCATTTTATCGAGTTATTTGATTGGAATCAACTTTGAGGCTTACTATTGTTAAAAGGTTGCGTTTTATGTTATTATTTTATTCTCAACTCAAGTCACGTCTCGAGTCCGGCCAAAAAACGGATTTGGGGCGTGACAATCCGTTAATCCATCCGAACAATTATACCGTAGAGTTTAACTTGTGGTAAAGGGTACGGGTTACAGGTTCACAGATCAAAAATCGTGAGCTAATAGTATGATCCACGGTTTTTGAGTCTTCAATCAACATATATCCCGTTTCATCCGCTCAAATTTAAATATAATAATTCACCTATATATATGTACATATTTTTACTTTTTAATTATTATCTAGTTTTTTGACATATATAAAAATAAAGCATTATAGAATCTTAATAGCAGAAATGTTAGTAAGTAACAGATGTAAAATTTTGAGTTTGTAATAATTCATCTAGTTTCTTGATTTTTCTATGGATCAAAAGACTAAATCATGTGATTTTAATTCTAATTATAATTAATTTTTACTATATATTTATACAATTTAAAGATTACATAGAAAAAGTACTACAATTTATATGATTTTGAATAAAATGTATTTTTTATATATTCGAATAGTTTATAAATTGTATCATTCGAAATCCCTATCAAATTAATAGTTATTAGTTAAGAATTATTGGACTATATTTGGGGCCGTTTAAAATAATAAAGTAGGCTAAAAATATCATATGTTACAAAAAAAGAATTATGGAATGGACGGCATGGGTTAACCCACTAACCGCCCGTTATTCATGATAGAAAAATATGCACGGCTATGAAATTAAATAGACAGTACACACATGTGTAAAATATATAACTAGTTGTTTAACGAAATGAGTTGTCATTTTCAAAAAAACGGATGGATAACTTTCTATGAACACCTCTAACTTTAATAATGTTGAATTCTAACATATTATAACGATTTATACTTTCAATTAATAATTAGATCAATAATCAGGTTTTTTTGTTTGTTTTTGAAAATAAAGATCAATAATCAGGTTAATAATATAAATTTTCTAATTTATAATTAGACCTCAATCAAGATAACAAAACCATTTTATTTTATCTCAACTTCCCAAACCAAGCTTTGCTGTGTTTTGTTTTTGCTAATTCCGTTGGTGAGTTGGAAAAGATAAAGATGAAAATGTGTGTGAGGTATAAGTTTGTCCACTTTGGTGGGATTGAGATGGTACTAAAGAACCAAAATATTCCAATATGTTCATATAAATGTTTGTGGATTGAGAAACTAGGGTTCTCAACCAATGGACATTGTGGGACATAAAACAAGGATCATCCAATTTTAATAAAAAAGGAGGTCTACATGATGGAATTCATGTCATCTCATGTCCCATCCATCTTGATCATGATCCCCATGCCATTGATTTTGTTGTTTCCTACCAAAAATACCCTTTGCTCTCTAGGGTATCCCACAACCACCCATATTTTCATCTTCAACAAAAATGACAAGACAAGACCTTCCTTGGGGGTATGGAAGAGGAAAAGATTGATCCTCCTCCCAATCAACACATGGCCACATTGAACAATGCCAAGGAAAGAAAAAAACTTCTAGGATTGGGAATTGGTCATTGGACTGACCTTAAAATTAAAGGCACATGTCCTATGAGTCAATGAGCCCATATTGGTAGCTAGGAATTGAGTGTGGGACTTGACCAGCTACCTAGTTAGGTCATGCAATGGTGGTGTGGTGTGGTGTGTTCCCTCCTCACATTAACTCTTACTTTGGGAAAAGCAATGAGCATGCATTGAGTAGTGGCAGTAATAGTAATATATAGGAAAATGTAGGTGAGTCTTTTGAGAAGGGCATGGTGGTGTGGTGGGTCAAGATAAGCATCCACAATACCCAAAATCCTAAAGTGGAGTGATGAGAGCATTTTCTCTTGAGAAAATCATATCTTTCTCATTGTAAATTCTTGCCTTTTATGTGGGGATTTCAATGACCTCCCAATTTCATGACTCCACTTTACACTATTTGGATGATTGTAGTTAGCAAAGATAGTATGGAATTACTCTTAATTCAATGAATTTAATTCAACACAAATTAGTGTCATGAATCTTTATTTTCGATTTATAATGTGATTTAAAACGGAAATAAATATCATGTTATCAAGTAAATTTTGATTAGTGATCTTGTGTTACCGTTTTGATTTAACATGGACAATTCCGATATATAAAATCGTAGGTGAACTCTAAAACTCAACTATGTATTATGACCTTTTTTCGAATCCCAACTACGTTTGACTTTTGATTACGATTCTTAATTGTGACTTTTCAAAAAAAATTAGAACCTAGGGTAAATGTGAGGGTTAATGTCATTTCGAAACACTCACATTTATCTCATTTGTACGTCTTAACAACAATCGACCTTTTGTTGCATAAACTACCAAAAACTTATGCATTCACGAGTGTATTTCGGAGGTTGGGGTACTCAAACAAACACATCCGTGAAATCAGACAGATTTTATCATTTTACGCTCAATTCTATAAAAAAAAATTAGAGGTCATAGTTAAGAGTTGTCATAAAAAATAAAACACAATTAGGATTTGAAAACGGAGCATAATATACAAAGTTAGACGGACATCTGAACACGAATATGGAACCTAGAGGTCCTGCCTAAAGTGCGGACGTTTCTCTAGAGAACGTGCTCATGATGTCTTCAGGTCGCAGTGAATCTCAGGCGCAGACATGTGGCAATGGAAGCGGGGTGTCCGGTTTGCTCAGGGGAGGAGGAATCGGAGCTTCATCTACTGGTACAATGTCCATTGGCGGCGGAATGTTGGACTAAATCGGGGTTGAACACCCCCCAGGACGCTCAATCGATCTCCAAATCGTTACAGAGGACTTTGAGCAGTAATCCTCCGGCGAGTGGGGGTCTGGTTGGCTGCATACTATGGGAGGTGTGGAAGGCTAGGAATAAGGTGGTCTGGGAACAATCGGCCCATCAAGCGGCTTCTGTCTTTCAAACAGCCTTCCATTTACAAGATGGATGGCTCGAAGCTATGAAGCGAAAACGCCAGAGTCAGGTAAAACCAGGAAATGACCAACCTAGAGCGGCGGAGAGGTGAGATTCGCCGGCTCAAAGGACGTGGGAAATAAATACAGATGGCGCGCTCTTCGCGGCGGCAAACTTGATGGGGACAGGTTGGATAGGGAGGGACGATCGGGGAGGGGGTCATAGCGGCCCAATCGACTTCTTTTCATGGGCCCCAGAACTCGGGCCTAGTGGAGGCGTATGCTAGCAGAGATGCGTTGACTTGGCTTAGGCAACACCCTGATCAGAGGGCGACCGTGAGAAGCGACTGTAAGGTCATAGTGGATATGATCAAGAAAGGAGGAAGACTTCTATCTCCTTTAGGGACAATTATCACAAATTGTATTTCCCTTTTAGCTAAACTCGAGTACGTGCAACTCGTCTTTGTAAAACGGACAACGAACAAAGCAGCTCACTGGCTTGCCAGGGCGGCTTGTTCTTCCCCTGTCTGGAATTGGTCCGGGAGTCATATCCCTGAGCTTCTTCAAAATATCCTTCTTGTCGATATTTAAATAAAATACTACATTATCTCTCACAAAAAAATATAAAAAAATTAGAGGTCATAGTTAAGAGTTGTCATAAAAAATAAAACACAATTAGGATTTGAAAACGGATCATAATATACAAAGTTCGGTTTAAGGGTTTTCCTAAAATCTAATTGAATACCCTACCTGTGAGTGTGGTTCCAAACCCAACTCCCTAACTTTGGTAAAATCATAAACTTTTTGTAAAAATGTACACTTTTCTTTGCCTAGAAAGTGGAGTGATATGTGGAGCGGTGCATAGTACTCTCCACTGCAAAAGCCAACCACTAAAATGATTCATGTTTGTTTGGTTGAGGTAAGTGGGTACACATGACATGGTATCTGATCTTTTATCATACAATTGATTTTGTACCTGTTTTGGTCTGATGTGAGACCTATCTTTCTTATTAAAATAAAAATAATATTTCAAATAGTTTATAGGATGATCATGATCATGGTGATGTGTGTATTGTACTGTGTTTCCATTTCTGTTCCATCTTTCTCCAACTTTCTGAAAGTGGCACAGTCTGAAACTGTGAATCAAGACATGGACTTGAATGTGAAGAACCAGATCTCACTTTGGAACCAAATAATGCAATATGGCATATATATATATTTGCTTATATGTATTTTAATTCAAAGTGTGGGACTTGATGTTTTGGAGAATTATATTTTGTCACAACAGTATGGAATGTTACATTCATCAAACCCTTAAATGTAGGGATTTGAACCACTAAGGATGGACATGATCTTCTTCTTTTTTGGGGCAATGAAGTCCCAAATTAGATATGATTGTAACTCCATAATGGCCTAAGAATCTCAAGATTAGACTAGGTTTTATGCAAATTGATTGAAAAGTATAGTCTTTCTACTTGTGTGCCATGTGAATGAGAGGACAAATATGGGTGCTACTTTACTATTATTTTCACCATTCATCTCAATGAGCCTAAATTAATTCAATTGAATATTATTTTTAAATCATTACACTATTTTATGATTGTTTCAGATGAACACGATAACAAATAACGATAAACTATCAACTATTTCAACTTCAATCATCACCATCTCTATGTTGAAATTTGGTGTATTTGAACATTCATACTCCAAATACATCAAATGATCATGGTGATATTTTTGTTAAAATTATAGTTGTAATTAAATGAAACATTATTTTTATTGATTGTTTTATTGTTATAAACAAAGAATAAAGAATGGGTGTACGGTTTTGAATAAAGTTTGAGATACTGTACATCTTATACTAAAAACATATATTGGATTAAAGAGTCGACATGAAACGAACAAATTAGTTGATGGTAGGTTTCCACTGCTTGGCATCATCTTAATGTCATTGGCTAATCATGAAGTAGTATAGTAGTTAGTGGGAGAGAGATCAGTACAAATCAAAAGAATACATCAACCAATTCAATGAAAAATCTTTATCAATCAAGTTGGGTGGTCTACAAGGTGCTTCTATTTTCAAGTTTTCAATAGTACCATGTCATCAACCAAAGTGGCCATACATGGCCAAATCAACAGGGCTTAGTAAACACATTGGGCCTCACAATGGGATCCACCATGATGCAAAACAAAACCAACCCAATTTTTTTTTGCATAATCAAGATTGGTTTTTAGTGTTGAAAGGAATGTGGATGTTGATGGGACATGATAGGCTTTGTCCCTTCCATGTCATCACATTGTTCATGACACACCTTAGAATAATCTCTCTTTTGTTCACTAGTGTGAAAAAAAGAACACATGAGATATTTACTTTATAATATACAAAGCAAATTTGAAGAAAAAGGTAATTTCCAAGAGGAGTGAAGAACAAGTCTTGAAGAAAATTTTCCAAGAGGTCATAAAGAAAAGTTGAAAGCATGTAAAGAGCATTACTTACTATAGACCTAACCCACCACACCACCCACCTACTTTCAACATGTTTGAGTGTAGAGAAGTGAAGACTGAAATTTTGAATGCAACTAAATAAAACACTCATTTGACTTTGCAATATCACAATCTTTAAGAAAATGGGTTCCATACTTCAGGACATATGGGTTAAAATATCAACGAGTAGACGAATTCAAATAAATAATAAAAAATACAAAACAAAATTAGAGATAACATTTATCAAACCAGCTAGTTTATTTATTAGGATTACAAAAATTAGATGCCTAAGATACTTTGAATTTTGAAAGTCCATTTTTTATCCTTCTACCGTGTTTCACAATGAAAAACATAAATTGGTTAATTAGTTAAAGATCAAACTAATCTTATCAGTAATAAATCGCTATATTCGATTCAATTTATATCACACGATTTGAATTGATTAATAAAGTTTAATCGTCCGTGTTTCATGAATTCGTTTGTGTGATCGTCTTTACATATTTTCAAAAAACAAGATTGATCACTTTTTACAAATACCGTTTCTAAATGAAATATTTTAAATTCCCTTTTGAAAATAGGAAAACATTTAGGAAATAAGTCCAATTTATTTCCTTCCTCAAATTTTAAGAAAACAGTTTATAAATTGAATTCGAAAACATATAGAAATTAAAATTCCAAAATTATTTCCCTTTGAGTTTGAATTCTGTATGAATTCAAAATTTCTTTAAGAAATTTTAATTTTCTTTTGAAAATCATTCTCTAAGGAGGGAAATAATTTAAACTTGTCCAAACGGGTCGGACCTGACCCTGAAACCGGATCCGAGACCTCTCCTGCTACCGACCCGGTCACGAGGACCCGCGTCCTCTCTTAACCCTCTCATTGGAGCTTGGGCTGATCTACCAAATGGGCTGGAGATTAAAAACTTGGGCTTTTTTTTGTCTCAGCTTATACAGCAGCAGCCCAGCCCACCAAAAAGCAAATAGAACCCACTGAGGGTTATTTTACTTCAACGCTCAGCCGAAAACGCAACCTCCTTCACCCCTTCACTTCTCGGCCGCAGAAACACCTCGCAGCAGCCGAAACAAAGCTAAATCTCCAGTTTCACTTCCTTCTCCTCTGTAAGCAATCGATGCCAATGCAAATTTCGTATCCTACATCCATTTCGATTTCAATCTTCGTATCCTATTTCAATGCAAATCTCACTTGGTTTCAGTAACTTTTTATTGGACCTTGTGCTGAACTTTATTATATTGGGCTCATATCAGGGCATGGTATTTGTTGTGACTATGCATTGGCCCATGAAAGGCCCATTTTCGGCACATTCAAACTGATTTGCCAGTCGTATTGTCCATTCTGGTTTGCCCTAGACAAGAAGAACCCTAGCATAAACCTTTCTCCATCCCCAAATCTTCAAATTTCGGTGAAAAGCCACTAAATTTACGGTCTTTGGCTTCTGGGTGTGTCTGTAGCAGCTCGAATTTTGATTGCGCGCTTTGAATGGACAAGGAAACGGAGCGAACGTTGGAGGATGAGAATGGGGAGGTGAAGCAGAGGATGAAGCACAAGGGGAAGCACGACAAGCCAAAGCCATGGGACGATGACCCGAACATCGACCGTTGGACGGTCGAAAAGTTCGACCCGTCTTGGAACGAAGGTGGGATGCTTGAAGTCAGCTCCTTCTCCACTCTCTTCCCGACATACAGAGGTATTGCTCAGTACCCTTTTGGTTTCGTATGAAAAATGTCTGGTCTTTGTACCACCTTCGTCTTTCTTCTCATTCTTATCTGTATTGTAAAACCCACTTTTGGGTCGCTTGAGGGAGGTTGTTTTGTATTGCCCATTTTGTGTTTGTGTTATTGTATCTCTGTTATGTCACTTGTGGTTATGGTTCAGTTAACTTTATTGGATTGTGCTTATTTATCCATATTACGTACAGAGAAGTACTTGCAAGAAGCTTGGCCGATGGTGAAATCTACTTTGAAGGAACATGGTATTGCAAGTGAGCTGAATCTGGTAAGCCTGTTTCTATGTCATCATGTTATGAAATATGTATGTTAACATCAGCTTGTAGTGCTTAACTTCACATTTAGTCTCATGTTAATGTCTTGATGCCATTTTATGTCCTAAGAAGTTTCTTCCAGTCAATATCAGGACATCAATTTATTTACCTTTCTCACACTCATGACTATTTCATTATGGGGTAGGATTGTGGGAGGAATATAAATGTCTATAGGATATTATATTTTTTCTTTAATTTCTTTCTGTTTGATTCTGTTTCGTATCTATTCTTAAAGGCACAAGTTCCATTTCTTTTTCTCATGTCATGACATGCTATCTTTGAAGAACATAATGTATTTGTTGGATTCGAGTTGGTGTATAAGATGCATAGTTAAGTGAAAATTACAGCACTTGAGATTTTGGGTTGTTTTGTTTTGTGTTCAATATGTGGTTGGTTACATGCATCTATGCTATATTGTTTGTGTAAATTTGCATGCTACACTCCCTAGTCATTGTGTTTTAACATCGTTGGTCAGGTTGAAGGTTCCATGACAGTTTCAACAACTAGAAAGACTAGAGACCCCTATATTGTCATGAAGGCTAGGGATCTCATCAAACTTTTGTCAAGAAGTGTTCCTGCACCTCAGGTATACTGCTGTAAACTCTTTATTCTTTTTGTGTGAGTGTCTTGTGAGTTTATCATGTGTGAAGTAGGTGATCGTTTTTGGGGCATTAATTTTTCATTACAGATACATGTTCTTATTATTGTCAATGTGGGTTTTGTATCAATTACTAATTGCAGTGCTCTTGATTCTGTAGGCAATCAAAGTACTGAACGATGAAGTGCAATGTGACATAATCAAGATTGGAGGCTTGGTCCGCAACAAGGTATGTATTTCATGTATCAGTAATTGCTTACTATATTCACTGTTTATATCGAGTTGGTGACTGAAAAAAATGAATCTCTTACAGGAACGGTTTGTCAAAAGAAGGCAGCATCTTGTGGGGCCTAATTCTTCCACTCTCAAGGTGTGTATGATGACGTATTAGACGATCTTGCAAAAAACACAACCCCTGTCCATTCTACATGATCCTTTATGTTTCAATTCTGCAGGCTCTTGAAATTTTGTCGGGTTGCTACATCCTTGTTCAGGTGATTATTCTTGCTATCCCCACATATTATAATTTGGTATTTAAACATTAATTGATTTTTCGTTTTGATCGTATGTGCTTTAGGGAAACACAGTTGCTGCTATGGGTTCATTCAAGGGTTTGAAGCAAGTTCGGAGGATAGTTGAAGACTGCATGCAGAATAAAATGCATCCCGTATACCACATAAAGGTGACCAATACAGTGACATCTTTTGCTTTGTTGTTTGTTTGCTTTTCATCGGCAAAAACATTAGCATTGTCTTTAGGGAGATATTCATTTTTTGCAAGCTGTAGCCCTCTTCTCCGCTAATTGCAAAAAAGTGTCCTTAACTTGACCCTTTGTTGCAGTATGTGTAAATATGTTTCAAAATGATGATGTTACCTTTTAAAAATAATAAGTAAAGCACACAACATCCACGTCTCTTACTTTTCTTATTCTTTGGACGTACAAAGTGAGAGAAAATTAAGAGAAATGAAAATTGCGGATTTTTTGTTTTTACTCATTATTTTTGTGTGGGTAAAATAGTCATATTGAAACATAACGGAAAGGCAAGTTCATTGCAATTATCAAAGAAGAGGGCTACAACTTGCAAAGAGTGAATACCTCAGGGTACTATTTTGCAATTATCCTTTGTCCTTATTATGTATGCATGTATTTGATAATTTCCGCTGGATTATAGATTCTCATGATGAAGAAAGAACTTGAGAAGGATCCTGCACTGGCAACTGAGAACTGGGATAGGTTTCTTCCCAAATTCAAAAAGTACGCAATCTTCAATAATAGTTGATTGAATTAACCATTCACTTCATATATCTTTCTTTTAATTACTTCAAAATGTTTGCAGGAAGAATGTTAAGCAAAAGAAGGCCAAAAGTAAGGAGAAGAAGCAATACACTCCTTTCCCTCCTCCTCAGCAACCCAGTAAGGTGAGATAATTACTCCAAATCCGATCACTCTCATTTTCTAATTCTTTTACTCTCTTGCTATCGTCATGTACCAATACTTGATGATAAGGTTTCTTGGTTCGATACCCTCCAAACAACTTCAGTGTTATATGCACAAAGATAGCTGAAACTCGTGAAGATGTATCTGATTACATGCATCCCTTAGTTTGGTGTTTTTCGGAGTTGATTGCTAGTAGCGATCTTGATCTTACATGTTGTGTGTTGCGTTTAAGGTTGATCAACAACTGGAGAGTGGCGAGTACTTCTTGAGTGATAAAAAGAAGGAAGCAAAGAAGTGGCAAGACAAGCAAGAGAAGCAGGCAGAGAAAACCGCTGAAAACAAGAGAAAAAGAGAAGCGGCCTTTGTTCCACCTAAGGTTCTCTCACAAGATTCTACTATGCCCACGTTGTTGTCTTTACTTTTGTTGCATTCGATCCTTAAAATTAACTTGATGTTATGTGTCCGGCCTTGGTTTTTAGGAACCCACACATCCTGGTTCTAGTAAATCTGAAGATGGTGACAACGATGTGGCTGCTATGGCCAAGTCTCTGAAGGTAATTTCAGGATCATAAGATATAGGGATCCCCGACGTTTTGTATTCAATTCTCTGATGTTTCGACTTTGGTATGTTTCTTTATCTTGCAGAAAAAGGCAAAGGAGTTTGGGAAGCAGAAATCTGCTGAGAAAATCGATCCTGAAGCGTACATTGCAGCGCCTGAATCTTCGCAACCTAAGAAGAAGAAGTCTAAACGAGTTTAGGTTGAGTTTCGCTTGTTGTGCTAATGTTGTCATTGTGTCTTGGGATATGATAATTTGCCTTGTATGGTTTATTTATGGGCATGAATGATGAACTATGAACTATACTACTTTTGGGTCTAGCCTTAAATTTTGAGATATTGTCATCTATGAAATGGAATTATAACCGTAAAAACCACCAATCTTTAATGATATGATAAAGTCAATTGAGGCTTATTTTTTGAAGCTCCAACAACAATCTTTCAACTTAGGTCGAATCACACAGGTTTGTTGCATGATAATGCTCTGTTCTCTACCTGGAAAAGATCTCCAAATGTCTGTTTCCATTGAAGCTAGCCGCATACTACTTTTTGTGATTTTTTTTCTTATTGTTCATGTTTTTTGGCTGATCCTCTCTTTAGAGTATAAGATCCTCCTTCATTGTACTTATTCTTTTAGTACTTTGAATATATCCCGTAATCGTTTATAAAAAAAAATATGAATCTTCAAGTTGCTTCAATATTATCTCTTATGTACTTCTTTTTCTACCAGTCTTAAGTCGTATCTTTCACCCCATCTGTTTTTTTAATCTCAAACTCGTGTCCCGAAAAATACAACCTTATTATACCCTTCAAAAACTTTACACGCGTCGCGGACCAAGGGACGATTTGTTCTTTAGAGGGAGCACAAATCATTACGTTCTAGACTTTGGGAGCTGCCGAGGCCACGACCTGTTCCTCGAACCGTCGCGATTTAGGACGCCAAAGGTTGTCTGGTCCGCCGTTGTTTGAGGCTCGAAGAGAGCCTGGGTCTACCGTGGGTTCGGTCGCGGACCGTTCCTAGGCCTGTGACGATACATGCTTAAGTCGGGCCTGCAATAGAATATAGATTTCTGTATTCCGTTCGATTTGATATCTCATATGAGAAAATCGGAGGTCGTATAAGAAAGTTATGCTCTTTGGAAGATTAATGAGACTCCAAAACTCCTTTACCCTACTTTTGGTCCATTTAGCTCAAAAACTCTGTCTTTCACTCCGAATTCCTAAATACACATGAAGAGCAACAAATTACACAAATAGAGAGAGAAATGTATTAAAACACTCTAATCCGGGACTGAAAATCTCAAGATGTTGGCTTAAAGACATTGAAAGACAGATGCATTTTACGTCCACATCAATTTCCTCCCGCATATCAACCCGACGAACTTCCCTTTTACTCAACTGCAGATGTGGACCCGATTCTTTGACCCCCCGGATGTCTCACCACCACCACATGATTCATAGTCGGGGAGTCTCTAGGCGACTTTGTGGAGGTCAAGGCTGACTAGTAGCATGGCTTGGGAAGACACCATCCAAGTAATTTCCTGAATGGGTAGGCAAAAGAGAGAGAAAGACGAGACCATCAATAACAAAGAAGATAGGCGGAAATAGAACGAAGGGAGATGGGCAGAGGAGGCTGACACTTTGTTATATTTCTACCCAATCGTGGGTGACCCTTGTGGGTAAGGGTTAATGATATTCTCTCAAATCTGGTCTATTATAAGACATGTGACATCGGTGAATAACAACATCGAGTGGAAGGTAAGAGGCATGAATTTCCCTTGTCGGGAACTATAAGTTCCCGACATAGGGTCGGGTAAAGAATAAGATGTACCTACCCGATTGTCAAAGGACATGACTTCCCTTATTTTATACTCCACGACCCATCCGATGCGGTTATAGCCACCAGTCAATATGAATCTAAGTTCAAGCATCTAGCATTCTTCACTAGTTTGATAAACAAACTGTTGTGGAAGTTCTTACCGCCACATGTAAAACACAATAGATATGTCTCTAATCATCTTTTAGATTGTTTTTGGGTGGATAGCTGGCCTTTTGGGCGCTACGTCATCATGTTCATACTTTGGGTTCAAGTCCATTAAGGGTTACCAAACTCGAGCTGTAGAGGTAACCAATGTGATGATCGACTCTGGTCACCCTCCCAACTGAATATCGTTTGTATGTTTTTCTGCGAGGCTGGATTACCGGTCTTTCTTATTTATATAAGCAATAAAAGAGTTTCCTTCCCATAAAAGAGATCCCGTAACAATGATTTGAAAATTTGATTGTTAATAAGTGGTATTATAATTTTTTTACGCCTTAAAGATGAAGAATTAACGATATCGAGTGAAGTGTAAATAAAAATTAGTTAGGATATTGCTATATTGCATTTTTAACTAAGTATAGTTATGTGAAAAATCGTTTACTTAAATATAATTATGTGCATTACACGTGATAATTTTAGTCAAAAAACGATCGGAAACGTTAACTTGAAAAAAAATCCATTTACTTTATCTTAACAGTTTTCCTAACTATTTTATTTTGAAACGGCAACGAGGTTAAATTGCACTACTGCCAAATTTGGTTACAAAAGGACCGAAGGTCCCAGGCTCCAAAATATTGTCCGAGTCCCCCGCAAGATACCCAGTGCTCATGGACCCGTAGAAAGAGTCTAATTTGCATCTTAGAGATGAACAAATTGAGACCTCGCCCTACCATCCCAATAACAACATAAAAACCAACAAATAACAAAGTCCAAGAATCTAGAACAAACAAATTATAGAAAAGACAAAAAGAGAAATAAACTTCCAATGCTTTCATGCTATTCCTGGGACGATTAAGCACCACCCGTTCCGGGCCTTGGGGAATAGGCCCACCGCGCCCCTTCCCCCTCTCCCGTGGTCCCTTTATTGGTTCTGGCGGGGCTTTTTTTGAGCCCTCGCCTATTGATCATCACTGTCATCCTCATCCACTAGTTGACAGGTAGAGATTCCGGAGAGATCCATGACCCTCTTCAGCTTGGTAGTCCGGGTATAACATTGTCCTACCTTTCCTTTTCCTTTGGCCTTCAGTGCCTTAGTCCTCATCAGGCCCAACTCATCCAGATGCGCACGAGATTCTTTGTGTTTCTCCATGCCATGCATCGTTCCGGTCACTAGTCCTGTAAAAAATTGAAGGCCCTCATCCTCGGAGACGTTAGCCAGGTCAAGGTCTTTGTGATCCCTGGGAGCCCGACTAACGATCCTGGATGTGCCCACTGGGTGTTTGGAACTGTCCCCTTAGAACATTCCTTAGCCAAGTCACAGGTATCCTAGTTGTCCTCCCTTCCCTCCTCGAGCGCTTGGAATACCGGTGGTGGAAGTAAGGGGGATCCCATTTCCACCCCGACGATATTGAATCGGGACCAAGGTGAGTGAGGTGAGGAGCTCATCAACCGGGAGCACCCGCGGTGCCCTAGGTGCTCCCTACTCCATACAAAGTAGTCGGTCAACATCGAACCCCATCTGTACCCATAACGAGTCATCAGAACGGGACTCATCTCTACCAACACCCTGAATGCGTGCCTGACATGCCCTTATCCAGTGATTGAGCCGACCACATTGAGTACAAAAACCCAAAATTCACTCATACTACAGGACCACCGTGGTGGAGTCCATGTGTCCGGGGAACCAGAGTCGTATTTTTCGGTGTAAAGGCCTATCCAAATCGAGACTTACCCTAAACTACATGAAATCATCAAAACAACGCGGGGTCGGGATAGAAGCAAATATTACCTCAGTACCCAGGGCGTTAGCTAGAATGGATCAGACTGGAGCATTCCACGCATCCCCCGGGACCATTTTTCGGTGACTGAATCTCCTTCGGCAGCTTTGTAGCGATGGCCGACGAGGACTACCCGGGGAGAGTGGGCTGGTGGGAGCCGTCTTTGTTGGATTATAATCGTCCCCTTTCGGAGGTTGCATGAGGTAGTTGCATATGAGGCCATGCCGGGTGCGAGGAGGGGGCGAAGGTCAGATCTGCAGGCGACGCCGAGATCGGATTTGCAGGTGGTCGCGACAACAGATGAAGGAAGGGATTGGGGAGTCCGCTCTGTGGAGCTTTGTTGGCCGGATGTTCTAAGAGAACTTTTGTGTCGGAGTTTGTGAGTATGGGCGATCTGCAAGCGGCGAATCCCTTTGAAAGAGAATGACTCAGATGAGCTTGTGACTAATTAATAGAGCGTTGAGAGATTTGGAAAAGACCATGACGAATAGCGAGGGAGGTTGGAGAAGGAGGAGGAAACAAAAAAGCGAAGGAAAGGATCTAAAACTCTAACTTTTTATAAATTATAAGTTTTAAACGTGTCTATCTTCAGTTCTTCTAAACATAAATAGACACCAATTTACAAAAAAAAAAAAATCGAACAAATGTCTGAACTGTAGTCACTCGCCGGACTCCGGGACTCTCCGATCAACATCATATGAACACTCCTCAAAGCCCTTCTCTGGATCAGGAACACGGTAATGATGATGAACGCGATGAAACCTCACATACCCAGAACCTTGACCAGACCCAACAACACGATCAGGAAATCCTCCTCCACAGTCTACTGAACAACCGCCCTAAGCCTAGAAGAAGACGAGGAAGCCTTCCAAAACACAGACATGCTCGACCCACTCTGCGATGCTCAGAACCAAGACGACCCGTATGGTTTTAACGCGTCGTCTCCGCCGCCGCAGTACTCTCTCGTCGTCGCCTTCACAGCTCGTCGCGGGCCAATGCGAAGAAATGGCGCGCAGAAGCGACGGGCTGCTCAGTAGAGGAAGAATCGGATGAAGCTCGAAACTTTGCTTTCGAAGATCAAGCCAATTCCTTCCATGCCCACGAAAGCCCTAGATTTTGGGAGACACGAGAAGCTCCTTCGGTGGCTGGGGCTGTGGAATTTTGTGCATTTGTAATTTGATTCTAAGATGGGTGTTGATCTGGTCGCGCAATTGATTGCCAATTTCAATTCGATTCAGAGGGTTGAGGATTTGGTGTCCAATTGGGGACATGTGGATGATGGCTGATGAGGGGATGAAAATGATGAATTTGATCAGAGAGGGGCATTTGGAGAAGGTGAAGTGGGGCTTCTTTGATATAGTTTATGGTGAAGAAAGAGTTGATGCTTGCACCTCATTCGGAGAATCATTACTATGCATCACATTTGCAGTGTTTGATTAAGTCCCAGAGGAGTTTTTTTAAGAAAGAGCCTAATTTGGAGGTTAATGTGATGGAGCAGAAGCACGAGGCTGTAGATAGTTGTGGTGATGTGAAGGTGGTTAATGATTTGCAGGTTGTGGAGTTGGAAGAACCCAAAATTGAATTGAGTCTTGGTGGGCTACTTAAGGCCGATAATGATGAGGAGAATGGGCATGGCGATGTTGAGAAAGATGATGGTGATGAACAGGATTGCGGCGAGGGTGTAATCTTGGTGAAATTAAGGATTCAGGTTTTGGGGATGGAAAACCTGAAGCAATTGAAGAAGAGCAACAATAGGTGGAGGAGGAAGAAGAAGATGATCAGCAGGATGCTGCACAAAATCCTTTCGGTTGAGGGTTGCAACTTCATCATCATTCACCTGGGAACTTTCTTTCGTCGAGGGGTGAGAGTCATATGATTTCTGATGGTCCTTCACCTTTTGGTAATGTCCACAAGAGAGAATATGAGGATGACAATTCTGTATCTCGTTCTCGTGGTGGACTCAATGATGTCGAGAAACGATTAAGAAGGGATGGGCCATTTGAATCTGATAACAAGTCTGGATGACTTTTGCTCTTGCATGGATCAAGCACAACATTTGTTAGGAAAAGCAAGGTTGATGTATGACAGCAAATAACATTCTTTTACAGAATCAAGCATGAATCAACAGCTTTTGCTTGATGAATTGCAGCAGTGAGATAATACGATTCACCGCATGCACAACCAAAAGCTTGCAGAGCAGCACAAAAGAGATGTACATACATATATACTTGAGCATCGTTATTATGGGAAATCTTTTACAGAACTACATGAAGGCTATAAAGGAAACCCAAATAGCATTTGCTGAATACAGATCACGAATTCTACAGCCAGACGAACCCATTGACAAGGATGTTCCTGGCTCTGGGGGTCTTGTTTTCAGGACCACAGAATTAGGAAAGCAGCGCTTTAAGCAGTTAGAAGAGATTAAGTTGAAGCAAATGGTGATTGAAAAGATGTTAAATGACTTCACAGCAGGATGGACTGTCACGTTCAATGGTCATCTTGATGCAGTTCATTTGCTGGAAAGCAAATTGCTTGGCGTTGATAAGGAGGTGGAATTTCTGAAGGAAATATCATTGAAAGACAAGGTCTGCACGTTGTCTGTGTCGACTGAATGTACCTCAAAAGAATATTGAACTGTTCGGTGAGTCTTTGTTATTACTGTTTTTCATTTTTAAATAGTAATGAACTCTTATTTACAAGGTGAACAATGCAAGATACTCTTTATTAAAATGCTATTGTTCTTGTTCACCGCTGAATAGACAAATGTTTGTGATAATCATGAATTTATTTTCGTACTTCTCAACACTGTTCTGAAGCCTTCCTTTGAAATCTAATGTTTCTACTTTAGTACTTCAAATGAAAGTTTGTTTATTGTATATAACACTCTAGAGAATTGCTCATATGTTCTTTTGGGTTTTAGGTGAAGCATTGACATTTGAATTTCTACAAGTCAAAGTTGGAACTACTTCCCAGTAGGAAGAAGTAGTTTCAACCTATATGCTCCAATATACTGTATCGAGCATATTGTATCATTCCACATGCATGATTTGACCAGTTTTGTACCAGTAAGGCTGGCACAATTGAGAGTATTGAATATCTACTAGCTTCGTGGAATCACTTATATTATTTTAACTAATTTCATCACCACATAAATTTGAAAGTTCATTTGTTTATTAGATATGATTCATATAGTATGGTATATGTCATTTTTCAATTGTGGTTTGATCAATGCAGTTTCTGACTTTGCATCAAAGAACTGTTTAATTTTACATATACATATCCTTAGAACCTAACTAAAATTGCTGTCTTGAACATATAAATGTATGTACATATGTTTCACATGTTCCACAAAGTAAAGAGATGAGAAACTTCACAGTTATGTCAACGAGAATGGAAACAAATATTACTATGCATGTTCATGACCGTATTTTTGAGTTTCCTGTAGCCAAATAAAGGTTACACATATGACTTCACTTGTTAGCTTGATCCTTGTAGAAACAAACAGCTCTAAGATGGATTCGAGGAAAATGTCTGTCCTTCTTGTCATTACTATGTACATATACACATGTCTGTGTTTCTGAGTTTCTCATAGCCAAATGAAAGTTACTCATATGACTTCACTTGCTAGCTTGATCCGTATAGAAAAAATGTGTTCTAGGATGGATTGGAACAAAATGTCTGTCTTGTCATTCTTGTTCATGTTTTTGCTATCTGCATCATATGGAATGTCTTCTGCACAGGAATACCATATAGGAGCTGTAGTAGATTACAGCTCCCGAGCAGGAAAAGAAGAGAGAGTAGCTCTGGATATGGCAGTCAGGGATTTTTATGCTCGAAAGAGTCATCACCCTACCCTAAAGATAGAAAATTCCCGGGGAGACCCCATCCAAGCTGCTTCTTCTGGTGAGCATAATTTTGTTTAGACATTAGATCATGTTGCAATATTGTAAAGAAACATGTCTGAATAGATATTCACAATGTTGGCTTCCTGAAATGGGTGTCTTTCTGATGCAGCTAAGATTCTCATCAAGGAGAATCACGTAAGAGCTATTGTCGGGTTGGGAACTTGGCAGGAGGCTGTTTTCGTTGCTAAGCTTGGGAACGGATCGGAAGTCCCTATTGTCTCTTTGTCAAGTGATGTCCCTTTCTGGGCCAATCGTCAATGGCCTTTTCTAGTCAACACAGCTCGCAGTCAGTTCGCGCAGATGAAAGCTGTGGCAGCCATAGTTAAGAGCTGGCAATGGAGAAAAGTCAACATCATTTACGAAGATATCAACTCAGCTATCTCCGGCATCATTCCATATTTCATTGGTGCTCTTCAAGAGGTAAACTCAGAGATAACTGACCTTCTTCCTCTCCCTCCATTGCCTAGATTTTATAACATGTCGGAAAAATTGGAAACTCTTAAGAAGAGGCAGTGTAGAGTTTTCATTGTTCATACTTCTATGGAGCTTGCCTCTATCATCTTCATGGAAGCAAAGAAAATGGGTATGATGGATAAGGAGTTTGTGTGGATCACTACCATTTCCATAACAGATGAGCTTGATTCTCTCAATGCCTCATCCATGGCCACGATGCAAGGAGTTTTGGGAGTCCAGAGCTACTTCCCGCGCCATGGGAAGCAGTTTGAAGATTTCCAATCAAGATTCCAGGTTAAATTCAGTGCAAGATATCCTGATGAACCATTCAAGGAACCCGGGATTTTCGCCTTGCAGGCCTATGATGCTGTCAGGGCCCTGACTCTCGCGATGTATGCCAAAACAATCCCAATTACCGGGAGAGAATTGTTGGAGAGGATCTTACAAACCAAGTTCAAGGGATTAACAGGTGAATTCAACATAACAAATGGGAAGATGCATCCTGCTGATGTATATAGAATTGTAAATGTTGTGGGGAAGAGTTACAATGAGCTTGGGTACTGGTCTAAGGGATTGGGGTTTTCTGAAACCATTGGTGCTGGTAGTTACTACAACAAGTCAATGTCGAGTTTAGGACAAGTGTTTTGGCCTGGTGGACCCTGGTCAGTTCCAAGGGGATGGGTTCTAGCTACTGACTCAAACCCGCTGATAATAGGCGTACCTGCAGGAGCTACATTCAAAGAGTTTGTGAACGTGACTTATAATCCTAAGGGCGATCCTGTATTCGAGGGGTTCTCAATTGAGGTTTTCAAAGCAATGGTGCACCACTTACCTTACAACTTACTTTACAAGTTTGTTCCATACAACGGAACGTATGATTCATTGGTGAAGCAAGTTGGTGAAGAGGTAACTATAATTTTTTGCTTTTCTACTCCAATCTTGTTTAAATCTCAAACTGATAAATATGTTCTGTTTATTGAATATGCAAGATTTTTGGAGCAGTTGTTGGGGACACATCTATTGTAGCCAACCGTTGTGCTTATGCCGAGTTTTCGCAACCTTATTCAGATTCTGGTCTGCAAATGTTAGTATATGACAAGTCCAAAAAATTAGACAGAGCTTGGTTGTTCACAAAACCATTCACAACTCCAATGTGGGTCTTAACAGGAGCCATCAATGTGTATAATGGTTTTGTTGTCTGGTTGATTGAACGAAAGTACAACCCAGACTTCAGAGGCTCTATACTGAACCAAATGGGAACTATGCTCTCTTTAGCCTTCACAACTCTCTTCTCCCTTCAGGGTATGTAACAGTAACATGTCTATTTCATTTTACATAGAATTTGTGTCATGTCATGTGATTATGGATCGCCTTGTCATGATTTTGCAGGAGTGAGATTGCATAGCAATTTGTCGAGGATAGCTATGATAGTATGGTTGTTTGTGGCGTTAGTCATCACACAAAGCTTTACTGCATGTCTCACGACTCTACTCACAGTCCAAAACCTTGGTTCAAACATTGATGCACTGAAGAGTGAAGGGGCTATGGTAGGATGTGATGGGAATTCATTTGTCGCAAAATATTTGGAAGATGTCATAGGGTTCAAGTCACATCAGATCAGAAAAATATACACGGAAGATGAGTATCCTCGAGCTCTCAAGAATGGAGAGATCGCAGCTGCTTTCATGGAAATGCCATACGCCAAACTCTTCCTGGCCAAAAACTGTCACGGTTTCAGCAGTTCAGGCCAACCATACAGTATTGGAGGCTTTGGATTCGTAAGTATATCTAAGTATAACATACATGCTTCTACTTGTTTTGTTCTTAGGACAACATTTGTTGAGTCTCAGGTGTTTCCTAGGAGCAGTCCATATCTACCAGATGTGTCTGAAGCTGTTCTGAAATTAGCTGAGAGTGGAAAGCTACAAGTTCTGGAGGAAAGCTTGATCTCCTCCCACAACTGTTCCGGGTCTGATGATGATGATCATGACAGCTTGGGGATAGATAGTTTCTGGGGTTTGTTCGTCGTGACTGCAGGAACTTCCAGCATTGCTCTATTCCTTTTCCTTTCTCGCCGCCTTCACCACAACACGTATCAAGATTTTAGCAGAAGGCAACAGCAGCACACACCCGAAGAAGATGAAACAACCTTGTTTGCCTGGGAAATGGAACAGCAAGGCCATTTGTCAAAACATTGTAAGTCATCACTCACCATTGATGTTTCTTTTCCTCAGTAACATTATTCACGTTTATGCATATGCCATTATGGGTCGGAACCAATGACCTGATACTTATTTACATCGAGTTATACACAAAATGACCTGATACTTATTTACATCGAGTTATACACAAACTTTACTTCCCCCTCTTCTTCTTCATCAAGCACTTTTATGGACTCTGAATAATTTTTTTCTTTCTATTTTTGATTTGCAGGTGCACGTGTTTTTCCTGCGCTTCAATCATGTAAATCTCAAGTGCTCCCTGGAGTTTTGAAGCAAGCACGTCACATGGATGCACTGAACTAAAACCCTTCCTTTGAATGGTGTTGATAAGCAGGTGGAATTCCTTAAGTAACTATCGTTGAAAAACAAGGTTTCCACAGTGACTGAGTGTACTCTAAAAGAATGTTGAACTATTTGGTGAGTCTCTGTTACCACTTATTTTAATTTTTATATAGTAGTAAACTATGCAAGTTGGCCTTTATTTTAGTGCTATGTTCTCATTTACTGCTGAATAGATAAGTGGCTGTGGTAGTCATGGAGCAATGACAGAACATTCTGTTTGCTCTTAACTTAAAGTGAAAAACTGGAAGCTTGAACTTTTGCTGACTTCTTGTCTCCCTTGATTTCAGTTTTGGTTTGAGCTTTGATTATTAGTTTTTCCTCAACCTGTCTGTATGTTCGACTCTTAATAGTTTAGTATGTGGATTCTGTTATAAGCATAACAATCAATGTGATCATATTATTTATGTTGCTGATAGAAATGGAAAAGGAACTAGTAGAAACAGAAATGCCCACTCAAAGGCAACCAAGTTTTACCAAGCCTCATCCAAATTACTTGTATGTATGAGTTCTTCTTGCTTCATATTTGTTAGGAGTTTAGCTTATTTCCTATTTCTAGTCCTATTAGGTTTTCTTATTTCTTTGTTGCTTAGAAATAGTATTTCCTATTTAGTATAGAGTTAATCCCTATTTAAAGGGATGGCCACATTGTATTGAAAAAAAAAACAAGAATTACCAATTAAACGTTGTATCCAACAATATTTACCATATCTCTTGGAAGTCATAGGAAACCACTGTGTTTCTTACAGGTCTAGGCAATATTAAAAGAGCAAAGAGAAATAGTTGTCTTTCTTCCCCCTTGTTCATTTCTAGTGATCTTTCATTTGGTGTGGGGAAACTAGTTTCAAATCAGTGATTAATAATTGAGAACTTTCTTGCACTTAGTCTCATGCACGTATAATATAAATAAGCTAGTGCACCCATACTGGAATTCCCTCTTCTCCTCTCCTCCTTTAGTTGTCTCCATGCTGGCCTCTGTCTCATCCTTCGTGCTCGGTGCTGTCCATTTCCTTCTCCACCATCCATCCCCGCTGGTATGTTGGCTTGACTCGCCATATTTGACCATGGGGTTGTTTTTGGGTTCACCTTTGGTGGTGTTGGCTACGGGTGATTCCTTCCCGTGGTTGTAAGAGGTGCTGGATTCCGAGTCTCTCCCCTGGAGCTCTTCCGCAGATGATACTGATTCGGCGAACTATGCAAGCGCCAGATCTTTGGTTTGATTCGCTAGATCTGACACGTGAGTTTTGGGTTCGCCGATGTTGTTGGTGCTGGCTGCCGATGGTTTCTCTTCCTTTTGGTGGTTGTAAGAGTCCTGGCGCTGCTGGATCCGGAGGTCTCTCCCATGTCTCTGTCGTCGGTTTTCGGTATTCAGTGCTGGCCATCGGTGGGCTGTCACTTTGGCAATTGGGGTTGGGTTCCGAGGTAGGCTCGATCCCATGTGACGCTTGTCATGGTTGCAGGGGTGCTATCACCGCGGCGTGCAAAGGTGCCTCCTTGTGATGCGGCGATGCTGGGTCTATAGGAGAGGCGTCTTCTCCATGGAGCTTGGCTTTCGCTTCCTCCGTCGAAAGTACTGATTCGGCGGTGCATGGTCCCAAGAGCTCTGAAGGCTTTCTCGGGCTACTCGACTTCTATTTATGGGTCGCATGCCCAACCCCTTGGGATTTAGGGTGGACCCTTCTTTTGTATTGCTTTACATTTCATTTTTCCTTTTCGGTTACTTTTGTTGGACTCTTCTTTGGTGGTTTTGCGTATTCTCTCTCATGATTCGCGCCATCTTTTATTTATGCATTTCCTTCTGTCTATCTGATGAAAAAAAGAAGCTAGTTTGAAATGTTGATGGTATTTGACTGGTGCCTAATAAAATTGGTATATAACTCTAACTAAGCCATTTATTTAATTTTATACCCTACTGTATCAACATTCAAGTTACATGGTATACTGTGAGTATTTGAGTACTAATTTGCCTTAGATATATGGTCCTTAGAAATCTTACTGCAACTTAATTTTAACTTGCCTGACAATCCGTTTCATGAATCATTATTTGCCTGCTATTTATTCATCCGTATTGCCGAGTCCATAATATTTGTTTTCTTCATTTTGCTTACCTTTTCTTTGCTGCACAATTTGAACTCTAGGGTTTGTAATGAATTCACTGTTTTGGATGTTATTTTTTTATCTGCAATTATTTAAATGTATCAAGACTTTGGCTTAAGACCATCCCTTATGTAGTATGAAGCTCTATTTTTGCTACTTGACCCAACAAAGAGTTGGTAGAGATCAAAGAAGGCCAACATAAGTTGGGGGAAGCCCATAGAGGCCCAATCAAAATTGGAGAGAAAAGGCTTCAACAGATACCGTACCACTGTTGGGACTTGAACCATGGTCTCATGAACCCAAGTTAAAGTGTTTGACCAATTAGTTGCTTTGGATGTTATGGCCCATAAGGATTATTTGTGGCATACTTTGTTGTAAGGTCAAATTTGCATTAGTATTGTGATCAGGCCAAAGCAAGAATATGGACTCATAACTATTTAGAGGGTGAGCCTAGGTGAACTGAAAGGGTTATATTGTACAGTCTCCTTGTAACTTTTAGGTCATGGGATCGGGTCAGGGAATATTAAAAGTCAAAGTTGCAGCTACTTCCCAATAGGAAGTAGCATTAACCTATATGCCCTGGGTCAGAACCAATGACCTGATACTTACTTAGATCAAGTTATACACAAATAAAACTTCATTACTGTTACAGATACAAAAGCCATTGATATTTACAATATTTCATGCCTGTTTTGTTTTGTTTTGTTTTGTTCGAAGGTGACAGAGAATTGACATTTCATTACAGCCAAGAAAGCAACCTGAAAAATGAAGAAAAAAAATAGGAAACTGAAGCACCAAACACTCCTCTCCCTCTTCATCATCATCAAACACTAAGGACTCTGAATAATTCGTGTTTTTGATTTGCAGATGCACGTGTCCAATGCAGGAAGAAAACAGTTTATGTAGATTCAGATGTACCATGCATTTATAGTACAGTATCATACGTCAAATGAAATGGTTTATCATACTTAACATTGATTTGAAGCCTTCCATTTAAATCCAATGTTTCTACTTTAGTACTTCAATGAGTTGTGATTATCGCATATAATGCACTAGAGAACATGTTCTTTTGGGGTTTAGGTGAAGCATTGACATTTGAGTTTCTTTTAAATATTACGAGTCAAATTTGTAGCTCCTTCCTAGTAGAGAGAATGTACTGTATCGAGCTAATCGTATCATGATTTGACCAGTTCTGTGCCAGCAAGGCTTACCAATGGTAACAGTTGACTATTTCCTGCCTTTATGAATCACTTCTATTAGTCAACTCATTTTCATTACTACATGATTTTAATACAGATTCGTTTGTTTATTAGATATGATTCATATATTATGGTATGTCATCATACAATTGTGGTTTGATTTAGCTGTTTGTTTGACTTTGCATGAAAGAACTGTTAAGGCTTAACATATACATTACTGGAACATAACTCATAACTGTAATTGCTACATCTTGTACACATTCATGTATGTATATGTTTGACATGTTCCAACAAGGAAAGAGATAAGAAACTTCACAGTTATGTCAATGAGAATGACATCATATATTACTTTATATATGTCTATGTTTCTGAGTTTCTTATAACCAAATGAAAGTTACTCATATAACTTTACTTGCTAGCTTGATCTATATAAAAACAACCTGTTGTGGGTTGGATTCGAAGAAAATATATCTTCTTGTCATTACTATGTAGATATATATATGTCTGTGTTTCTGAGTTTCTTATAGCCAAATGAAAATTACTCCTATGGCTTCACTTGCTAGCTTGATCCTTACAGAAACAATTTGTTCTAGGATGGATTGGAGCAGAATGTCTGTTTTGTCATTCTTGTTTATGTTTTTGCTGTCTGCATCATATGGAATGTCTTCTACACAGGAATACCATATAGGAGCTGTAGTAGATTACAGCTCCCGAGCAGGAAAAGAAGAGAGAGTAGCTCTGGATATGGCAGTCAATGATTTTTATGCTCGCGAAAGTCATCATCCTACCCTGAAGATAGAAAATTCTCATGGCGACCCAATCCAAGCTACCTCTTCTGGTGAGCTTAGATGTTTCACAAATATGTTTGTTTCAAATAGGTTTTGTTTGCATGATAGCTATGATAGACCTTGTTGCAACATAGTAAAGAAACATGTCTGAACAGATATTCATAATGTTTGCTTCCTGAAATGGGTGTCTTTCTGACGCAGCTAAGACTCTCATCAAGGAGAATCATGTAAGAGCTATTGTCGGGCTGGGAACATGGCAAGAGGCTGTTTTTGTTGCTGAGCTTGGGAACAGATCTGAAGTCCCTATCATCTCTTTGTCAAATGATGTCCCTTTTTGGGCCAATCGTCAATGGCCTTTTCTAGTCAACACAGCACGCAGCCAGTTCACACAGATGAAAGCCGTGGCAGCCATAGTTCAGAGCTGGCAATGGAGAAAAGTCAACATCATATATGAAGACATCAACTCAGCTATCTCCGGCATCATTCCATATCTCATTGGCGCTCTTCAAGAGGTCAACTCAGAGATATCTGACCTTCTTCCTCTCCCTCCACTGCCTAGATTCTATAACATGTCAGAAAAGCTGGAAACCCTTAAGAAGGGGCAGTGTAGAGTTTTCATTGTTCATACTTCTATGGAGCTCGCATCTATCATCTTCATGGAAGCAAAGAAAATGGGTATGATGGATAAGGAGTTTGTGTGGATCACTACCATTTCCATTACAGATGAGCTTGATTCTCTCAATGCCTCATCCGTAGCCACGATGCAAGGAGTTTTGGGAGTCCAGAGCTACTTCCCACGCCATGGGAAGCAGTTTGAAGATTTCCAATCAAGATTCCAGGTTAAGTTCAGTGCAAGATATCCTGATGAACCATGCAAGGAACCCGGGATTTTCGCCTTGCAAGCCTATGATGCTGTGAGGGCCTTGACTCTCGCGATGTATGCAAAAACAAACCCAATTACCGGGAGAGAATTGTTGGAAAGGATATTACAAACCAAGTTCAAGGGATTAACAGGTGAATTCAACATAACAAATGGGAGGATGCATCCTGCTGGTGTATATAGAATTGTTAATGTTGTGGGGAAGAGTTACAACGAGCTTGGTTACTGGTCCAAGGGATTGGGGTTTTCAGAAACCATTGGTGTTGGTAGTTACTACAACAAGTCAATGTCGAGTTTAGGACAAGTGTTTTGGCCTGGTGGACCTTGGTCAGTTCCAAGGGGATGGGCTCAAGCAACTGACTCAAACCCGCTGATAATAGGCGTACCCGCAGGAGCTACATTCAAAGAGTTTGTGAATGTGACTTATAATCCTAAGGGCGATCCTGTATTCGAGGGGTTCACAATCGAAGTCTTCAAAGCAATGGTGAAAAACTTACCTTACAGCTTACCTTACAAGTTTGTTCCATACAACGGAACCTATGATTCATTGGTGAAGCAAGTTGGAGAAGAGGTAACTATAATTTTTTGCTTTTCTAGTCCAATCTTGTTTAAATCTCAAACTGATACATATGTTCTGTTGCTTTAATACGTAAGATTTTTGGAGCAGTTGTTGGGGACACATCTATTGTAGCCAATCGCTGTGCTTATGCAGAGTTTTCGCAACCTTATTCAGATTCTGGTCTGCAAATGTTAGTGTATGACAAGTCCACAAGATTAGACAGAGCGTGGTTGTTCACGAAACCATTCACAACTCCTATGTGGTTCTTGACAGGAGCCATCAATGTGTATAATGGTTTCGTTGTCTGGTTGATAGAACGAAACTACAACCCAGACTTGAGAGGCTCTATACTGAACCAAATTGGAACTATGCTCTCTTTAGCCTTCACAACTCTCTTCTCCCTCCAAGGTACATAACATAACATAACATAAACATCCTGCTTCATTTTGCATACAATTTGTGTCATGTCATGTCATGTCATTATGCAGGAGAGAGATTGCATAGCAATTTGGCGAGGATGGCTATGATAGTATGGCTATTTGTGGCACTAGTCATCACACAAAGCTTCACTGCAAGTCTTACGACTCTACTTACTGTCCAAAACCTCAGTTCAAGAGATATTGACGTTGGTTCACTAATCAGGAGCGGGGCTATGGTAGGATGTGATGCGAACTCGTTTGTCGTGAAATATTTGGAAGATGTCATAGGGTTCAAACCATATCAGATCAGAAGAATATACACGGAAGATGAGTATCCTCGAGCTCTCAAAAATGGAGAGATCGCAGCTGCTTTTATGGAAATGCCATACGCCAAACTCTTCCTAGCCAAAAACTGCCACAGATTCAGCGGTTCAGGCCAGCCATACAGTATTGGAGGTTTTGGATTCGTAAGTATATCTATATATAATATATTTAACATATATGCTTGTGGTTATGTTCTTAGGACAACATTTTGTTGTCTCAGGTGTTTCCTAAGAGCAGTCCATATCTACCAGATGTGTCTGAAGCTGTTCTGAAATTAGTTGAGAATGGAACGTTACGAGTCCTGGAGGAAAGCTTGATCTCATCCCACGCCTGTTCCAGTTCTGATGATGATGATCATGACAGCTTGGGGATAGATAGTTTCTGGGGTTTGTTCGTCGTGACTGCAGGAACTTCCAGCATTGCTCTATTTCTATTCCTTTCTCGCCGCTTTCACTACAACACGTATCAAGATTTTAGCAGAAGGCAACAGCAGCACGAACCCGAAGAAGATGAAACAACCTTGTTTGCCGGGGAAATGGAACAGCAAGGCCATTGGTCATAACATTGTAAGTCTTCACGTTTATGCATTCGCCATTCCGGGTCAGAACCAATGACCTGATACTTATTTAGATCGATTCATACACAAACCTTACTTAGCCCTCTTCATCATCATCATCATCAAACAGTTCAAGGACTCTGAATAATTTTTTTTCTTTCTCTTTTCGATTCGCAGGTGCACGTGTTTACTCTTGCACTTCAATCATGTAAATCTCAAGTGGTCCCTTGAGTTTTGAAGCAAACACATCACATGGATGCACAGAACCAAAACCCCGCCTTTGAATGGTGTTGATATGGAAGTAGAGCTCCTTGAGTAACTACCATTGAAAGACAAGGTTTCCACAGTGACTGAGTGTACCCCAAAAGAATGTTGAACTTTTCGGTTAGTCTCTGTTACCACTTATTTTAATTTTTATACAGCAGTAAACTATGCAAGTTGGTCTTTATTTTAATGCTACGTTCTCATTTTCTGCTGAGTAGATACGTGTGTGGTAGTCATGGAGCAATGACAGAACATTCTGTTTGCTCTTGACTTCAAGTGAAAAACTGGAAACTTGAACTTTTGCAGACTTCTTGTCTCCCTTGATTTCTGTTTTGTTTTTTCCTTAACCTGTCTGTTATAAGCATAACAATCGATGTGATCGTATCCTTATGTTGCTGGTGGAAGTGGAGATTAACAGAAATGTCCCCTCGAGCAACCAAGTTTTACCAACCCTCATCCATTTACTTGTATGTATTGAGTTCTTGCTTCGTATTCACCCAGGAAGTAATATGAAATCACTGTGTTTCTTACAGATTTAGTCAATATTCAAAAGCAAAGAGAAATAGTTTTCTTTATTCCCCCTTGGTCAATTCTAGTTATCTTTCATTTGGTGAGAAGAAACTAATTTCAAATGCTGACCATTTTTTTTTCCAAATCAGTGATTAAATGCTTAACTAACTGTAAAATTGAGAACTTTCATGCATTCAGACATACCGTAGTATAAAGAAGCTAGTTTGAAATGGTGATGGTATTTGACTGGTGCCTGATAAAATTGCTATTTAACTCTTAATTTTTTTCTTCCAGTTTAGTTTAGTTTTTCTGTATGCTATTCTCTCTTTACTTGCATTTTCTCTCTTCGGATTTTGCAGGCTTTTGGGTCGAAAAGAGTGGATTTTTGGAGCTAAATAAGGCGGAGCTGAAATTCTGAAATTGTTATTCTTACGTAGTTGTGCATATATTGGTGCACGTTTGCGTACCTGTTAATTATTTGTGAAATTCCCGATTTGCCCCTTCATTTTAGAAGACTAATGAATGTAAATTTTAGGGTTCTGAAAAAAGATTTGAGTTGAATGGGTTTTAGAGAGAAGCCCCCAAAATTTACACGATTTGGGTTTAAATCTGTATTAGAGATAATTATGTTGTATAAGTGTAATAGCCATATGTTCACAATTGAACGCTGGATTAATTGCCTAAAACTACCTAAAGTTTCGTCCACAAATGAAATGATGTACAAAGTTTCGTCCACGCTGTGTGGCTGTACTATAGTTTCGTGCACATACTATTGTCAGGAAAACTAACAGAATGTTCCGTTTCCGTTATGCATATGACACATGTGTCAGTTAAGGGTATGGTAAAATGACCATTTTACCTTTCTTCAACCTGGTCATTCATTTGACCTTGTAGAATTACAAATTTACCCTTATTTAACTATAAAAGAATAAAGAAATTGATTAAATAACAAAATAATAAAATTCAATTCAAACTCACAAGGGTAAAATAGTCATTTTAATTACTGTTAAATTTTTCTGACAGATGTATGTGGACGAAACTACAGTGAAGTCACACAGCATGGACGAAACTTTGTGCATCATTTCATTTGTGGACGAAACTTTAGAGTAGTTTTGCACGATTAACACTTGAAAACTTTCTTTTTCTCTTTCTTCTCAAAAGAGGGTTTATAAAACTTTTAACATGCATTGCCGATAAAAAAAAACACTTGAAAGCTAGAGTTTATAATCTTTTTTGTAAGAAAGAAATAAATATATTAATAACAATAATTACAAAGATAACGAACCCAAAAATTCAAGAAGAGGATGGAATATAATTGGGTTAGGAACCTTGCTATTATAATGATGACTCAACACCGCTTTCAACTTACTGAAACCCTCCCTAGTCGGATCCACGTAAAAGACCCAAAGCATTAAGCAAACATGGTCACGATGTGGGTAATACTCTACTAAATAGGAAATATTAATACTAAACAACATAGGAAATACTTGTAAACTGGAAATAAACTAAACTCTAACATCCCCCTCACGTGCAAGTCGGATAACGAGTCTTGCACGTGAACTTCATGTTGTTGCATCACCACTGTGTTGTTGTTGCCGAAGACTAAGATTTTATTTCCAACACTCCCCCTCACGTGTAGGACTGAACATCTACACGCGTATCATAACAGGAATACACGCCTGCATATGGGCCAGGAATACTTGTGTAGGGCTGAGCATCGGCCGAGGCTGAAGAGAAGTAAGGTTCCTCGAAGAGGTAGTACTACAGACATCTTCCATTGATGGAAAGAAAATACGCTTTGTCGGATCAAGAACCTCAAGAGAAGGAGAAGCTCGTGCAACCTTACACATCGCCATCCTACCTGTCACATATGTTAAAACACGCAATTTAGACCCTATATACCTCTTGTCTAGTTCAACCCGGATTTTGCGGTCCCCTCATTAACAGCGTCGACGACACTACGTCGCGCGTCTTCTCCGGACGAGTGCGTGATGATGTTTTTGGCAAAGGAAGCCGTCTTGCCCTTCTCGTCTCCTCCAAATAGGGCGATGAGGCAGGATGCACTTACACGGTCTCGTCATGGCATGTTCATGTGTCGTATGACGACGACTTGTCTCCGACCTAGGACAACTTTGATAAGGCATAGATAAATGTATGTATATGTAATCTCTAAAAGTTAACGTATGCATGTGAATTTGATTAGTAATTTAAGCTACACATCCGTAATTAACTATTATATATCATGTAAAATAGTTTTCAACTGACATTTACCCTCCACATACTTACTCACAAAGTACGAGGGTAAAGAAGCATATGCACATGCCCCAATCTCAAATTAAACAACTTCCATGAACATGCTTTCATTCCAAACACAAACACATTTAATATTCTAAAATAAGGTCCAAACAATCATGATGAGTGCTCCTCCAAAAACTTAAATAAAACTAATAAACTAAAGAAAAAACACAATCCATTATCAACTCCAAAGATGCCACAACCCTAGCTATAAGGAAGAAATTGCAAAAAAAAAAAAAAATAGTGATAGAGAGATAAGAGAGGACACATGCCCCTACATGTGGGTATGTTTAGGAGACAAAGCAAAAAAAAAAAAGCTTTAGTACATTGCAAAACCTTTCACATGGCTTACCATGATCCTCACAAAGTCCCACATTATGTCATCGTTCTCTTAACAAATCTCAATCCAATTTCCAATCAGGCAATGTAATCCGTTCTGAAATATAAATCAGACTCGTGATATTATGGCATCTCCAACGCTACAATCGGTTGCTGGCGAGGGGGTGCTGGCGGGGAGAATAAAAAAAGTATTTTTTGTTAGCTTATAGTTAGCTCTCCCAGCCAATACCCTACAATGCTACGTGGTTAAAGTGCTTATGGTAATCCTTTTTGTTCACATTTTTGTTTCCAACTGACGGTAAGAAGAGACGTGAAGCTCCTAACCAGCCCTCCCCGCCAGTATTATACTTTTTTGCTTCCAGCCTCTCTATTGTGGATGCCCTTAAACTCGTGGACTCAATGCACAACATTATAACTGTTTTACTGGTAACATTGTGACTGAATTCTCGTACGTTATATCGTCGTAATGGGATCTCGATCAGACGATAGAAAAAGATGTTTGAAATTATTTTAAGAAAATGGAAAGGTCCACGTGGTGGATGTTAATAAACAAGTGCGACTTTCCAGTAATACCGTTGAGGCGCGAAACAGCTGGTTCATAGCTGTACAATCCATGTGAGCCCACTCCACATAAAACTCGACAATTAAATATCGGAATAAATTAAAAAAAGATTTGATTCGGATTTTCTCTAAGAAGAAGAAGCTCATCTTCGTGTTCCTGAATTTTGGGTCTCTTCTTCTTTCGGAGAGGAAGAACATTGCTTCCTTCATTTTCTCGCTCCTGTTTGTTTCTCGAGAAACACACATTTTCTTTTTTTTTTCTTTTCGTTGTTGTTGGGTTTGTGTCGTTGGGATTTTTTGGTTTTTTGAAAAAAAAGAGCAATTCAATGGCACAGTTGCCTCCGAAAATCCCAAACATGACACCCAACTGGCCGGAGTTCACGCGCCACCACCACCACCACCACCACCAGAGAATGCCGTCTCTGGGGAACATTCCGATGGCCGGCGGCGGCGGCGGCGGAGGCAATAACAGCCGGAGCAACAACAGCAACGCGTATTGGGTCGACGAGTTCCTCGACTTCTCGTCGGCGAAGAGGAGTGCTCACCGGAGATCGTTCAGCGACACGGCAATGCCGGACGATGGCCGGAAGACGGACGCCGGGAGCAACGGCGCGGCGGTGGCGGGGAATGCTAAGACTGAGTTCGACAGGTTTGATGACGAGCAGTTCTTGTCCATGTTCACCGACGAAATCTCGCCGTCGGCGGCGACGGCGGCGACGGCGGCGGCGGCGTTGTCATCCAATCCGTCGACTCCGTCGGATCACAACAGCTTCAACGACGAGAAGCAGACGAATTCGGATCAAAAGCAGCAGCGGCGACAGAAACAGGGGAGCGAAACAGAGGAGGTGCAGAGCCAACGTGAACTGAAACATGATGAGCAGCAGCAAGGTCAAGGTGCAACCACCACCGCCACCACCACCTCCAACGACCGGATAGTTGACCCGAAAAGGGTAAAGAGGTAATCGTCAAAACGCCATTCTCATAATCCCAAATTTGCTCCAGTCACTTGAATTCTGATCATCATATCGAAATCACATTTTTCTATTCACTTCTTAGCGGGTTTCGATTTGAATTTAGATCATCAGACCAAGAACCGGCCACATAAACTAGCCCCACAACGAAAACCGTTAAGAACCGGTTAGCCAAACCATCTAGATAGCGAAAACGGTTTTTTCCCTGTTCTTGATTTCAAAATCTTGATGACCCGGTTTATTTGAATTCTGATCATCAGACCAATAACGGTCGAACAAACCAACTAGCCAGTGAAATAGTTGTATAGTTTGTTTTCAAAATCTTGATGACCCGGTTTATCAGAATTCTGATAATCAGACCAATAACGATTTAACAAACCATTCAGACAAAAAAAAACGGGTCTTTTCCATTCGTCACATTACACATTACCATTCAAACAACGAAACCCGAGTCATCTCCACTAATTACATCAATTGTTTCGGGTTTTTCAGGATCTTGGCCAACAGGCAATCCGCGCAGAGATCAAGAGTACGGAAGCTGCAATACATATCAGAACTGGAACGTAGCGTCACATCATTACAAGTACATTGCACTTCATTACCCTAAACAATTCCTTCAACGTTACATCTTGTCCAATACATTTTCAAACTAATCTTTGTTTAACCTCAACCAAGGCTGAAGTCTCGGTGCTATCGCCTCGGGTCGCGTTCTTAGACCATCAACGCTTGCTTCTCAACGTAGACAACAGCGCTCTGAAGCAAAGGATCGCAGCCCTTCAACAAGACAAGATTTTCAAAGACGGTGAGAGTTACATTTCATTTCACTACCCTTGTAAATTCCACACTGCACAACCATGTGAAAACACATTCCTTTTGGGGTCCAGCCCTCAAGGACCACAAAGGTTCCACAAGCTAAAATCTGGGTCAGGTTTTTATCGGATTAAGTTTTTAGTTGAGTTGGTCATCTGATAATGCGTCGCACTGCAATGCAGCTCATCAGGAGGCGTTAAAGCGGGAGATAGAGAGGCTGAGGCAAGTTTATCAGCAACAGAACGTGGAGAATCCGACCGAGCCGGTTTCGGATCCCATTAAAGCTCCGATCGAAAGCACCGAGCAGCTGCTCAATGCTTGAACGAACCTCTCCGGACATTGTTGAAACATTGAGAAGGGTCGCATTCAGAGGGCTGTGGGTTTTGGTTCTGTGCGTCCATGTGATGTGTTTGGCTTCGGAACTGGAGGGGACCACTTGGGATCTGCATGATTGGAGGTGCAGGAGAAGACACGTGCACCTGCGGATTAGGAGAAAAGAAAATGAATTATTCGGAGTCGTCAAGTGTTTGATGATTGAAGAGGGAGGGGAGTGTTGTTGGGTGCTTTTAGTTTCGTAATTTGTTCGTTTATTTTTCAGGTTGCTTTCTTGGCTGTGTAATGAAAATGTCTAATTCTCTGTCACCTTCGGACAAGAAACAAAAGACAGACATGAAATGTTGTAAATATCAATGCCTTTTGTATCTGTAACTGTAATGAAGTTTTATTTGTGTATAACTCGATCAAAACGTTTACTTGACGTCTCGTATGGTAAGCGTAATGGTCGTTAAGTAGTATCTCGGTTTTAATCTCGGCTATCGTATCCAAGTGAGTATTTTGACAAACACTAATTATCTAAAATTTGTTTGAGTTACTCTTAAACCTGAGAAGCACTTTTGAATACAAGAACAAGAAGCATATAAGCTTCGACAACAATGTACGTACCGTTCATGGTTGCCGCTGCTACTAGGGGTGGGCATTGAGTGGTTAACCACCCAATAGACCCTTTTATGAACCCAACCCTATATTATTGGTTTCACATATCTTGAAACTAGCTCCAATCCAAAAACTAATTCTTTACAATGAAACCGACCAATTCACTGACCGGTTGGTTAGTGGTTTTAACCAACCAACCACTTTACTACATGTAAGTACGAATTTGGATACCAATAACGATACACAACTTTCTCGCTAGGATTGAGTGTTACTAATGATACAGAGAGTTTGGTTCAACTTTGATTAGGTTTGTAGTGTCTCTTGTGTGCATGCTCTTCTTGGTGGCCTTTTCTTGGTTGGTGGCTGCTGCCTTGCCCGGTTCTTCAGCGGCGTTTGGTCCGGCCTTCCTTTGTGGTCCGCCCTTGTTGGCAGTTCTTGTAATCTACACTTTCTTTTCTTGTACCTCTTGGTGGCTTTTCGTTTGGTCTGCCCTTGTTGGCGGTTCTTGTTTCCTGTATCTTGTCTTGGTGTTGTTGTTTTCTTTTCTGTTGTAGTTGATCTCCCTTATAGATGACATATGATCATCTTAGGGAATCGCCCTTTTGTGCCTTCGTTGGCATGTGTTCCTCTTTTACCTCAAAAGAGGTTTTATTAATAAAAAAATTGTTTATCCAAAAAAAAACAATACACATATTTCTATTTCAAGCCAAAACATATCACTACATTCTCCAAAACAAAAGAAAAAATATATGTAAGTTATCGTATTCTATGTTAACAATCCGTGTGACACAGAAGAATGCTCATGGGTTATTCATCTATATCAGATCAGCGGCTATTATGAAGCCACATGTATATGATGAACAATACCGGTTTGATTAGTTAATTAACCGATGGTTTGACATTTCAAGAACCAGAAACCATCCGCTAACCTTTCGGTTCGGTCGTCTCTCCACCAAAAATGCCGCCGGAGATTTCGGTTTTCGTGTTCTCCGATGCAGTTTCCGGTTGGTGGTCGTTGATTTTAGCGGTTTCAGATTTTTTTGCCCACCCCTAGCTGCTACTAAGGAATAATATATCTAAATTTATCTTCATTGGTTTATTTTTTAGTTGGGTTGAGCCCATTGGACCCCAAAAAAGGCCATTCATGGACTCAAACTAAAGATCTTCAACAACTCATGAGAAACCAAAACATATACAACTTCCGTTGAAGAAATAGAAAAGCAAGAAACACATGAACCACAAATACCACACTCCAAAAACACAATCCCTCCAAGCATGAAACATTTGTGATGCAAAAGAACCATACTTAACGATAAACAAATCAAACATCACTCGTATAATCCAATTATCAACCATAACTAATCATCATGAGGCGAGCAATCTTGAGCCTTGTGGCTCTCTGCATCCTCTTCACACTGTGCAGCACAACATCCGCGGAAGAAGAAAGCAAAGCTTCCTCTACCAACTCCGCCATGGCGACGAGGTACAAGAACTGGATGAAACGATTCGGGCGCAGGTACAAGACCAATGCGGAGTGGGAGCACCGGTTCGCGATCTACCAAACGAACGTGCAGTACATTGATAATATGAACTCTCAGAACCTCACCTTCAAGCTCACTGACAATCTGTTTGCAGACATGACGAACGAGGAGTTCTTGTCCCGGCACACCGGTTTCAAGATTGATTTGGACACGAACGTGACGCAGTGCTCAGGCTCAGGTGGTGGTGAAACTGGCCCGAGGGATTTCCCGCGGAATATTAATTGGGTCCATCAGGGGGCTGTGAACCCCGTCAAGCATCAAGGAGTATGCGGTATGAGTTTTCGATGATTGAACACCGGCCATGATCGGGCTTTTGGGGTTCTTAAAGTAACCTGTTGTAACTCCTCTTTTCACCTCAAGAGAGGTTTTAATTTACATTATGATTTGCTGATAAAAAAAACACTGGCCAGGATCATCAGTCCGACCAATTTGACTGGCCGCATTGATGTTGGCCAGTCAAGCTTGATGTGTATGTGTTGTTAAGCACATACACATCAATGGGACTGATGATCCTGTCCAATAAGGTTGTATAACTTTGATCTGATCAATCTTACTAGCCCTATTAATGTCTGTCTAGTCTGATGTGCCATTTATATGTTATTAGGCATATACACAGGAATGGGGTTGGTGATCTCGCTGAATAATCCTCGCAGGATCATCAGTCCAACCAACTTGACTTGGCTAGACAAATTGATATTGGTCAAGTCTGATGTGTATATGTTGTTAAGCATATACAATCAATAGGGTTGATGATCTTGTTCGAATAAACTGGACAAGATCATCGGCCCACCCAACTTGACTGACTGGATTGATGCCAATTGAGTTTAAGGATGGCATGATCAAATCTGACCGAACCAACTGACCGAATTAATGTAGTCTGGTCGGATGTGTATATGTTGTTAGGCATAGACACATCTATCAAACCCGATGATCATGTTGTAAATGTTTGATATTTGATTGTCAAATTTGATCAATCTCACTAATCGAATTGATGCCAGTCAAGTCTGATCACATCAATGAGACTGATGATCCTATCATATAAGTCTAATAGGATCATCAGTACGATCAATCTCACTAGCCGGATCGATGCCAGTCAAGTCTAATGTGTCATGTACGTTGGTTGTTAGGCATATACATAGTGGTAGAGCTAGCTTTTTCAGTGTGGCTCCGCCACTGCATATACATATCTATGAGACTAATGATTGTATAAGTTTAATAGGATCATCAATCTTATTTGAGGGGAACAGGTGCCCACCCGAGGCCCCTATGGCACCGCCACTGTATATACATACCAACGAGACTAATGGGTGTATAAATTTAATAGGATAATCAATCTCATTGGTCGGATTGATGTGCATTAAGTCTGATGTGTCATTTATATGTTCTTTATAATATTGTTGAATCAGTTTCACTGGATCATCAGTCCAACCACCTTAACTTGACGGGCCAAATCAAGTCAGTCAAGTTCGATGTGTACATGTTGTCAGACATATACCATCAATGAGACTGATGATACTGTCCGAATAAACCCGACATGATCATCAGTCCAACCAACCCGACTGACTGGCCAAATCAATGTCAGTCGAGTCTGATTACGCCATGTGATTGCAGGGGGCTGTTGGGCATTCTCCGCAACAGCAGCAATAGAAGGAATCAACCAGATCAAAACCGGAAAACTAGTATCCCTCTCCGAACAACAACTCCTGGACTGCGATAACCAAACAGGAAACCACGGGTGCAACGGCGGACTGATGACCAAAGCGTTCGACTACGCCCGAGACCACGGGCTAGTCGCCGAGAAAGACTACCCCTACCAAGAAAGAGAAGGACAATGCGAAAAAGAAAAAGCCAAAACCCCAACAGTGCGCATAAAATGCCACAAGGAGCTACCTGAGAACAACGAGTTAGAGCTGCAGGCCGCGGTGGTCAAGCAACCGGTCTCCGCGGCCATCGACAGCCACGGCCTAGCGTTCCAGTTCTACGGCGGAGGGATCTTCAGTCCTCTGTTCTGTGGGCTGGAGCTCAACCATGGAGTGACTGTTGTTGGTTATGGAGAAGACGGTCGAAATGAGTATTGGCTCGTGAGGAACTCGTGGAGCAAGTTTTGGGGCGAAAGGGGCTATATAAGGATGGCACGGCACACCCCGGTGATCTGGACGGGCACTTGTGGCCTTGCAATGAAGTGCAGCTACCCTGTGATGTGAGAAAAGTTTACCATTGATGTTACTAGCAAAATAGTTATGATGGTTAATTGTATTAGTGTTTTTGCTCTTTAGTGATTATACTTGTGATTTTTTGTTGGAAGAAAGGTATTTCATTTCTTAATATAAACTAAAACCGCTTATAAAAAGGATTATTGAGAAAGCATGAACCCATCTGGAGACAATCTTACGAGCTTCTTTTAGAATGGTAATTGAGATATAGTCGGTTTGACATATACAAAGTCCAGAAACAAGAACTTAGAGAGTTCAAAAGACAAAGATAAAATCCTGGCTCGATCTGATACAAATACGGGTACCTAACTACTGCTTGGTCCTCGGGGGGGGGGGGGGGGGGGGGGGGGGGGGGGGGGACCTTAAATTTTATGTAGAAAGTGTGTGACTTGATTGGGGATCACAGTAATTTGTGGAGGAGGACAATTAGCCGCAACCAATCATAATGGGGGCGGGATGCTTCTCCTCCCCGACATTCCGCTTCCCCGTATGTGACTCATTGGACCTACCAAGACTGGATAACATACCTCGCCTGATTGTTTGGCCAACAAAGACTCCTCTAGTTATGTCGCCGACCGTCCACTCATCCCGGCGTGGGAAGCTAGAACGCAGAAGGGGATAACCACCGTAGTAGATAGTCACAGATCATCGTTGCATACGCACCATCCTTCAGGTACAATGGATCTAAGGTGTGGAGGCACGGGAGAGAAGAACATTAGAGCTGCAAGGAATATGGAGATCACGAGCTTCCTCGTGATGATGGAGATCTTGTGCGGCAGCGACAACATCATGTGGTACCAGCTAGGATTGAGAGCCCTCAACTCTAACAGAGAAGATATATACGATTATTTAAGACGTGCACTATTTTACAATAAATTAGGAATTTTAGATAATAACTATGAAGGGAAGATGCCTCCCTCGTAACAGTCGTTTACATCCTTTCCATATACCTTTTCGCGGGAGATACGAAATTCAATCCCATACCTCCATGGCACCGCAACAGTCAAACAACATGTGATGAATGGTTTTAGCACCCCACATTGGTTGAGGGCATTCCTGAAATGCTTCTCCACGCCAAGTGTTTGACCTTTGGTGGAATCCGAATCCCCCAATGATTCTTCAAGAACTCGTCCTTATCTTCTGGCTTCGGTCTACCCTGCTAGTATTGAATCATGCAGTACACCTCCCTAACCCAGTACAATCCATCCGTATTCCCCCACCAAAACCAAGTATCCTTCTACAAGGATCCAGAAAAAGGGATTTTGAGAATGGCGTCCCTTTTCTCTTGACCAAACTCCCTTTGAATCAGCTTCACATTCCACTTTTTGCTAGGGGTGAGCATCGGTTAGTGATCGGTCTTTTCATCCTTATTCGGTAACTGGACCACGATTATTAGTTTAGTAAGATCCGTAACCATAACCGTCCCCGTAATAACCGGTTATTTGAGAATCCAATCAGTTACAGGGCTGGTCGGTTATGGTTTTTACCTAGTCTACTAGTCCCATTGGATTTTTTTTTGGTTTCTTTGTATGATAATTAAAGTTTAACTCTGACTTATTTACTGATTTACAAATTGATAAAGTCATTTAATTGATTTGTTTAATTATTTGATGTTTATCATTACCCAAATAGATCTAGATATAATAATAATAATAAAATTCTGAGATCTATGGGCCGAAAATAAGAGCGAACCAAATTATATTATTACAATATCAATATTTAGACAAAAATACAACGTAATGCATGCTAAATAAGATAAAAATATATGAGCATAATCTATGAATAATAGCATAAATGGATCACTATTAGGGTAGTACATATTTATAGAGGGGTAAAAAGGTAAATTAGGGTTACAAAAAGTATATGAGGTGGTTGCAAGTGATTGGCCTTAAGGGTTGGACTATAGAATAGTATATTAAAAGCATTAGTTTATATAAACTAATGATATAGATGTGCAACCCACTAAAAAAAATCAGAATATTATGTAAATGATCGGTCAGTTGGTTTTTTCCCGATATGGAGGATGAAAAACCATACCCAACCCAAAATGCGCCGAATTGGTACTTTTTAAATCAAAACCGTTGTCGGTGACCGATTTCGATGATTCCGGTGATATGGACAGTTGGTTTTCGGTGACAGTTAGATATTTGCACAACCCTACCTCCTACTACCTGGTTCTATGAGCTGATCCACCGTCCAATCACACATCCTCTTCGGTAATGATACCACCCGTCCCACCCGAGTAGAAAACCAAATGTGGTCTTCTACCCGAGTCCCACTTCCATTGACCACTCGTCTTATGCCCCCTACCGAACCACATCTTGACTTACCAATATGCTGCACCATATGTAACTTTCCTCTTGTTTCCGCCCAGCAGAGAGAAAATCCGTTGACGGGAAAGATTTAGCATTCATAACCTTGGCCGAAAGACTCTCCGGGTGTTGGATCCACCCTTGTTTCCCTAGCTAGTACAATACTGAAATCCTGCAAGTGTTTGAATCTGAGGCCCCTTCTAAGCTTGTGGTCACATAGTACTTTTCACCTTCTCCACCGAATGTCCTTTTTCGTCCGTGCATCGTGACACCACCAAATTTTTTTTTATCACCCTCTCGATGTTCTGAATTAGCCATTGCAAGTTAAGATAAACCACCATAGTGTAAGTAGGCAGTGCTTTGATTGTAAAACCCGCTTCAAAAAAAAAAAAAAAAAATGGGTCGGACCGGGTCGGACCAGACCCGGCCCAAGCTGCAGACCCGGCCAGACCAGGCCTGACTCGTGCTCAGGCCGGCCTGAGGCCCATGTGAGCCAAGCCCACATAGGGCTTTGGTATAAAACCGAAGCAAAGGGGTCTCAAACCCTAATCCCCCTCGTCCTCCTATCTCCCTCGCCGCTCTCCTCTCCCGATCCTCTCTCCAGATCTCCGGCGACATCTCACCAGCTCCGGCGACCTCCATCACCTCCGGCCACTCCCCTCTCGCCCTCCCCCACTCCTTCTGCTTCGTCTTCTCCTCTCCCGTTCCCGACCCTCTCCCTCCTCTGGTTCGAAACCCCCTCCCCACGACCACGCCGTCGTCCCGACCTCCCTCCACCTCCGGCCACTCCCTCACCGAGTCCCTCCACCTCCCTTGCCTCTCTCCTTCCCGTCTCAGCCGAACCCACCGAGCTCGGCCACCACCGTCCCTCTCGACTCCACGCCGTCCTCACCGCGCCACCACCGAGCCGCCGCCCTACTCCGCCCCTCACGCTCGCCTCCGTCCAGATCCGGCCACCACCCGACCTCCCTCTCCAGATCTCCGGCGAGACAAGCTCGCCTGGGACACGACCGAGCCCGAGCTCGTCCCGCCTTCGTCCCGAGCCAGTCGCCGTGCCCGCCGCCGCCCTTGCCGTCCCTTCTCTACGGTTAGGCCCCGGCCGACGCCGCCCTCGCCGGCGGCCGACCGGTTCGAAACCGAACCTCTATTATTTCCCGTCTTCGAACTACTGTAAATCGGGTTTTGTTGTAACAAACAAAGAAAATGAAATAAAACCTTTTTCGATTTAGTTTGGATCTGTTGAAACCGTTTAATATCTGTAAAACCTGTTAAAGAAATCGATTAAAATAGAATCGGATTGGAAATTAAAAAAGGAAAGCAAAACAATGCAAAACGGTTTAGAGTTGATTAAGGTTTTAAAGAAAAGGGTTTTAAAATGAAATCGTTTAAATATTTGGAACGGTTTAATATTTGGAACGGTTTAATATTGGATCGATTTTTAAATTGAAAAGGGGAAATAATTGAACAAAATCAGAGTTAATTAAAGAGGATTGTTTTTTTTTTGAAACGAAAATTATTTGTAAAAGGAAAGAGGGGAAAATCAGTTTTAAATTCTTAAGATAATTGATAAAACTAAATCTGATTAAATTAAACGGGTTTTAAAACGAAAGTCGGCTGTTAAGTTAAACTCGAGTTAAGATTAAATCGAAAAAGGGAAACGAAGTCAAATCGACTTTATAAGGGTTTTGGACCGAAGTATCGAGTTTGGAAACGAACGGAACGAAACCGTTTTGTTTTAAGATCAAAGGAGGAATTAATTAAAGCAAGGGAGTTCAGCGACGGTTTTAAGTTAAAAGGGGGTTTAAACTGGGGTTAGATCAAACCTGGGTTCGGTGCGCGGGTGCTCGAACCCGATCCGTCGTAACCCGACTTTTATCCCGCTCGAGTGTAAACTACAACTGTCAAGTTTAAAATGGACAAATCGTAGCCGTTAACTTAACGGCGGAACCGTTATTAATTTGGGCTTTGAGTTATTTAATTTCGACCTGTTCGTACTAGCTTAAAAGTGAGTTAAATCTGTGTTCTTTTAGATCGTGCTGCGGACCGAGGCAAAGGGAGGCTCGGCGAGTGGCTGCGATCATCTCGGGTTTAGCGGAGCGCTTTTGGAGTTGCTTACGAGGTAGGGAAAAGTAGCCGGATCTCGGCCCTGATTAGGGAAAGTTAATAGTAGAATTGCATGTGACACCGGGGTGTCGTGGGTTGAATAGGTTTATTTAAATATTAGAAGAGCATGCTACGGAAACTTGGTAATTATTAGAAAAGCTTGATACGGGATTGTAGCGTTTACTAGAAAAGCATGATACGGGAACGTGGTGAGTACTGGAAATGCATGTGACACTTAGTAGTGTCGTAGGAGCAGAGAACTTAGCGTTAATTGATTTACTGGAGGCATATGACCATGCCCGGAGGTTGATTGCGAACTTATCGATATTAGGAGTACTGGAGGCATATGACCATGCCCGGAGGTTGTTTGTGAAACTAGCGATCTTAGGACTGTTGGAGGCATCGTTTATGCCAGAGGTTGTTGTGCGTTATTTATTGTTGAGTTTGGGTGGCCTTGAGAGCCCGTGTTAATTATTGTTGAGTTTGGGTGGCCTTGAGAGCCCGTGTATTTAATTTGGTGTGTCTCGAGTGGCAGTGAGTGCCCGTGGGGTTGTTGAATCCGAGTCTTGACTGTTGAGGTGTCTTGAGTGGTAGTGAGTGCCCGTGGGTTTGTTGAACCCGAGTCTTGACCGTTGAGGTGTCTTAAGTGGCCTTGAGTGCCTGTGTGATAGAACTTGCTTGTGATTGTGATTGTGGTTACCTGGGGGTGGGGAGTTCTAAAGGTCGACAGCCTGATCCGACTTAGTGTCGATGAACTGCAAAGGTTGACAGCCTGATCCGACTTAGTGTCGATGAACTGCAAAGGTCGACAGCCTGATCCGACTTAGTGTCGATGAACTGCAAAGGTCGACAGCCTGATCCGACTTCGTGTCGAGGAATTGCGATAGGTCGATCCCTGACCTGTTTGAGATTGGTTACTGAGCAGCTGGTTTGCGATCCTTTGCGATCTTGTTTGGTATTGCGTGGTTGTCAGTCGTGTCTTTGGAGGAGGTCGTCGATCGTAGTGTGGGGTCTACTTAACGTATCCGTGTGTTGAGTCAGTTGAGGAAAGTGATGGTCGTATGTGTGTCTTTTGAGTCGTTGTGGTGTTACCGGCATCGTCTGCTATTTATGCCGTAGTCAGTCTGTTATCCGTGGTGGTGAGCGAACGCTCACCCCTAGCTGCTTTTCCTACAGGTACTGTTCGTGGGACGGACTAGGTGAGCTCTCGAAGCTTGTGGAGCTAGGAGCGGAGTCCGGGTTTTTTTTTTACTTTTGGTCTAGCGACGGATACCTCGCCTTTTGTCCGCTTGTGGGACGTTTTATTTTGAGTTGTAATTGTCCTTTTGTTGAACTAAACTGTTATTGTAAAGTGTTTTAATGGAAATGTTTTCGAAGTGTTTTCTTATTTTAAACGTTCGCGTCCCGAGTTCGGTTTACTGAAATTGGGGCGTGACATTGATGACCGCCTTAAGTAGCGTATTTTTCCCTGTTTTGCTCAATAGTAGCTCGTCCCAGCTTTGTAGCCCCCACATTGTCATGTCCTTCATAAACTCAAAGGCCTTGTAGTTAGTTCTAAACAGGACCGAGGGAAGTCCTAAATATAAACCCGTGTCTTCCACTTGCCTCATGCCTATTTTCCTCAAAATTTCATCCCGAGCCTGCTCCCCTATATTAGGACTACACACCATTGATGATTTCCCAAGGTTAATCCACTTCTCAAAGGCTTCCTCATATCGAGCTAGGGTATATCTCTATTCTCTCGCCTCCCCTATGCTGGTTTTGGAGCACATGAAACTGTCATCCGTAAAAAAATAGGTGTGACACTGTTAGAGCCTTCTTCCCACCTTAATGTCGTATAATCGACCATGCTACTCCACCCTTGAGGTTATCTTGGAGGAAACCTCTGCACAAATAATAGACAAGTAAGGTGATAGTAGGTCTCCTTGTCTCATTTCATTATTTTTAAAATAAATTCAGTTTTTTTATATAAATTCAGTTTTTATTTACGAAAATTATTTTTATTTTCAAAAATTCAGTTTTCATTTTAAGACGCTAACAATGGAGGGTATTATTGTCATTTCACTTATTTTTAAGTTCTGAGTTCAATTGCATGAATTCGAAAATTTGAGTAATAGTTAAGGGTATTATGGTCTTTTTAACTTTTTCCATCCAAACTAACAGCAAGTTAACGGTTGGGTACTAAAGTGAAATTAAATGTTTGGTTTAGGTATGAAAGTGCAAAACTAACAGCAAGTTAACAGTCGTCGGTGACACCGATTTCGGTGATGGGGACGGTCGGTTTTCGGTGACGACTGGATATTTGCACAACCCTACCTCCTGCTACCCGGTTTTATGAGCTGATCCGCCGTCCAATCACGCATCATCTTCGGAAAGGACACCAGTCGTCCCAACAGAGTAGACAACCAAGCGTGGTCCGCTACCCGGGTCCCCCTTCCATTGACCACTCGTCCCAACTTTGTAGCCCCCACCCTGTCATGTCCTTCATAACTCAAAGGCCTTGTAGTTAGTTCTAAACAGGACCGAGGGAAGTCCTAAATATAACCTAGTGTCTTTCACCTGCTTCATGCCCATTTTCCTCAAAATTTAACCATGAGCTTGCTCCACTATATTAGGACTGCACATCATTGATGATTTCCCAAGGTTAATCCGTTGCCCCAAGATAGGGTATATCTTTATTCCCTCGCCTCCCCTATGGTGGCTTTGGAGCATATGAAACTGTCATCCGTAAAAAAATTGGTGCGACACTACTAGAGCCTCTCTTGCAACCTTAATGTCGTATAATCGACCATGTTGCTCCTCTCTTGAGGTTAACCTGGAGGGAACCTCTGCACAAATAATAAACAAATAAGGTGACAATAGGTCTCCTTGGCTAATGCCCCGTTCAGTCATAATTAGTCCTAATCTCCTTCCTTCCGTGGCAACCCAAAGTTTCGCCATTCTCACGCACGTCATAATTAGGTTCACCCACCTTTCCAAGAATCCCATCCTCCTCATCACCCTGTCTAGATACCCTCACTGCACCTTATAGTAAGCTTTCCTCATGTAGATCTTAGTCTCTATAAGATCTCTCCTTCCATTCCAACACTCCTCTTAACTCCTTGAATCACCTCCCCTTAGAATACTACATCAGGTCTCTTTTAGGTAACTAGCTCAATAAGGAATTGTTTGGTCCAAGGGTTCTCAAGTCCCCGACAATGCTAAGCTAAGACTATCATTGACCTTGACGGGGTTGCTTAACAACCCTTGCCACCGCGCTTGATTTTTCTTCCTCTGTCGTAAGAACGTCCACCCCAAACTCCACAATCTCCTGTTACTGGATCTCATCTCCTGCTGTTCCGGCAGCCCCTTGTCATTCCCATGGACCACGATCATCCCTCCCTTCTCTCCAGCCACTCATCTATGTCCCCCAAAGATACATGTTAAGTTCCACAACCCCATTGCTCTTTTCAGCTCCTTCCACCTACTATGCTATATAGTTGATTGTGTTAAAAAACGATAGGCAATAAAACGAAATAGCGATCAAAACCAAAAACGGAGAACACAACGATATAACGTGGAAAACCCCTCCAAACAACGGAGAGGAAAAAACCACGGGCGCCAACCAGCAAAACTTCACTATAGGGAGAATGTTTACACAACGCCGGGGATTTACACTGATTCAACTTATCCCTCATGGCAGCTTACATGTGGTATTTATAGAAGTGGTGTAGAGATAGTTCATACAAAATAGGGAAATAAAAATCTCTACACAATTAAGACCCAGTTTGGGAAACAGGGCATAAGTTCCCTAAATTGATTACTTGCTAATCAAGCCAAGACAATTCCCTAAATTAGTTGCTTGGTAACCAAGCCACAAAATAGCTTGAATTTGGATCAACTTTCAACAAACTCCACCTTGAGACAAATTCCTCCTTGTAGCATGAAACGGTAGTCATCTCCCTGAACGAACAAAGAAAAAAATACTTTCGGCGCCAAACAGCCACTAGGGCTAAACAATTATACCAACTAAGCTTGAGCAAAGCTCAAACTTAGCAACAGGAACTGACTTCATCATATCACCAGGACTATCATAATCATGCTCCACCTGTTCAACACAACTCAAAGCATAATGAGCAACGTTACATTGTTCAATTAAACGAGGGCGAGGATCTTTGTTTCTCCTCGGTCTATCAGTAGCAATGGAATTATTTGTTTGCTGCAAAACAGGTGGTGTAAGCTGAACGTCAACGTCATCATTTTCATTATTTCCATCAACCTCATTTACTTTGTCGTCCAGGTGCTCCACCTGCACGCTTATCCTCTATTGCTCATCATCAGAAAATTTAGTAACATCAAGAACATCAGAGGCATCCACAGAGGCACTATCATTGAACATGACAGCCTCATTAAAAACAACATTTCTGCTCAACAAAATTCTTTTAGTTTCAGGATTCCATAACTTATACGCCTTTACTCCTGAGCCATAACCAAGAAACACACACTTGACAGCTCTAGGCTCTAGCTTTCCATTATCAACATGTGCATAAGCAGTGCAACCAAAAACTCTCAATAATGAATAATCAGCAGGTGAACCAGACCATACCTCAATAGGAGTTTTCTTATCAAGTGGAATCTTGGAGACCTGTTTATTAAGTAGCAGGCGGTGGAGGCTGCTTCAGCCCAAAAACGTCTGCTCATACGAGCATTAGAAAGCATGCACCGAGCCTTAGAGATGATGGTTCGGTTCATGCGCTCAGCCATACCATTCTGTTGAGGCGTGGACGGGATGGTGTGGTGCCTTACAATGCCTTCGTTGCTACAATAGTTGTCAAAATCATTTAAACAAAACTCCATGCCATTGTCAGTACGAAGCACTTTTACCTTCTTCTCGGTTTGCTTCTCCACCATAACTCTCCACTTCTTAAAAGTATCAAACACATCAAATTTATGTTTTAGAAAATAAGGCCACACTTTTCTAGAGTAATCATCAATAAAAGTAAGCATGTAATTTGCACCACCAAGAGAAGTTTTTCGGGAAGGACCCCAAACATCAGCATGAACATAATCTAATATCCCTTTAGTGGTATGAACGGAAGAATTGAATTTAACTCTCTTGTGCTTACCAAAAATGCAGTGCTCACAAAACTCCAACTTACTCATGTTGCAGCCATCAAGTAAATCTCTCTTGATCAACTCTGCCATGCCTTAGTCACTCATATGTCCGAGGCGCTTGTGCCACAAATTAGTTTTACTAGGTTCATCAGAAATAACAGCAGCAGTGGCAGAACCATTTAAAGTGATGCCTCTAAGAACATATAATCTTGCAGAATTCATATCACCTATCATGTGAACGAGAGAGCCTTTTGATACCTTTAGAATTTTATGTGAGCCGGAGTACTTGTACCCTTCATCGTCAAGAGTGCTGAGAGAGATGAGGTTTCTCGCCATGGTTGGTACGTGTCTCGCCATGGAGGCATATGACCATGCCCGGAGGTTGTTTGTGAAACTAGCGATCTTAGGACTGTTGGAGGCATCGTTTATGCCAGAGGTTGTTGTGCGTTATTTATTGTTGAGTTTGGGTGGCCTTGAGAGCCCGTGTTAATTATTGTTGAGTTTGGGTGGCCTTGAGAGCCCGTGTATTTAATTTGGTGTGTCTCGAGTGGCAGTGAGTGCCCGTGGGGTTGTTGAATCCGAGTCTTGACTGTTGAGGTGTCTTGAGTGGTAGTGAGTGCCCGTGGGTTTGTTGAACCCGAGTCTTGACCGTTGAGGTGTCTTAAGTGGCCTTGAGTGCCTGTGTGATAGAACTTGCTTGTGATTGTGATTGTGGTTACCTGGGGGTGGGGAGTTCTAAAGGTCGACAGCCTGATCCGACTTAGTGTCGATGAACTGCAAAGGTTGACAGCCTGATCCGACTTAGTGTCGATGAACTGCAAAGGTCGACAACCTGATCCGACTTAGTGTCGATGAACTGCAAAGGTCGACAGCCTGATCCGACTTCGTGTCGAGGAATTGCGATAGGTCGATCCCTGACCTGTTTGAGATTGGTTACTGAGCAGCTGGTTTGCGATCCTTTGCGATCTTGTTTGGTATTGCGTGGTTGTCAGTCGTGTCTTTGGAGGAGGTCGTCGATCGTAGTGTGGGGTCTACTTAACGTATCCGTGTGTTGAGTCAGTTGAGGAAAGTGATGGTCGTATGTGTGTCTTTTGAGTCGTTGTGGTGTTACCGGCATCGTCTGCTATTTATGCCGTAGTCAGTCTGTTATCCGTGGTGGTGAGCGAACGCTCACCCCTAGCTGCTTTTCCTACAGGTACTGTTCGTGGGACGGACTAGGTGAGCTCTCGAAGCTTGTGGAGCTAGGAGCGGAGTCCGGGTTTTTTTTTTACTTTTGGTCTAGCGACGGATACCTCGCCTTTTGTCCGCTTGTGGGACGTTTTATTTTGAGTTGTAATTGTCCTTTTGTTGAACTAAACTGTTATTGTAAAGTGTTTTAATGGAAATGTTTTCGAAGTGTTTTCTTATTTTAAACGTTCGCGTCCCGAGTTCGGTTTACTGAAATTGGGGCGTGACATTGATGACCGCCTTAAGTAGCGTATTTTTCCCTGTTTTGCTCAATAGTAGCTCGTCCCAGCTTTGTAGCCCCCACATTGTCATGTCCTTCATAAACTCAAAGGCCTTGTAGTTAGTTCTAAACAGGACCGAGGGAAGTCCTAAATATAAACCCGTGTCTTCCACTTGCCTCATGCCTATTTTCCTCAAAATTTCATCCCGAGCCTGCTCCCCTATATTAGGACTACACACCATTGATGATTTCCCAAGGTTAATCCACTTCTCAAAGGCTTCCTCATATCGAGCTAGGGTATATCTCTATTCTCTCGCCTCCCCTATGCTGGTTTTGGAGCACATGAAACTGTCATCCGTAAAAAAATAGGTGTGACACTGTTAGAGCCTTCTTCCCACCTTAATGTCGTATAATCGACCATGCTACTCCACCCTTGAGGTTATCTTGGAGGAAACCTCTGCACAAATAATAGACAAGTAAGGTGATAGTAGGTCTCCTTGTCTCATTTCATTATTTTTAAAATAAATTCAGTTTTTTTATATAAATTCAGTTTTTATTTACGAAAATTATTTTTATTTTCAAAAATTCAGTTTTCATTTTAAGACGCTAACAATGGAGGGTATTATTGTCATTTCACTTATTTTTAAGTTCTGAGTTCAATTGCATGAATTCGAAAATTTGAGTAATAGTTAAGGGTATTATGGTCTTTTTAACTTTTTCCATCCAAACTAACAGCAAGTTAACGGTTGGGTACTAAAGTGAAATTAAATGTTTGGTTTAGGTATGAAAGTGCAAAACTAACAGCAAGTTAACAGTCGTCGGTGACACCGATTTCGGTGATGGGGACGGTCGGTTTTCGGTGACGACTGGATATTTGCACAACCCTACCTCCTGCTACCCGGTTTTATGAGCTGATCCGCCGTCCAATCACGCATCATCTTCGGAAAGGACACCAGTCGTCCCAACAGAGTAGACAACCAAGCGTGGTCCGCTACCCGGGTCCCCCTTCCATTGACCACTCGTCCCAACTTTGTAGCCCCCACCCTGTCATGTCCTTCATAACTCAAAGGCCTTGTAGTTAGTTCTAAACAGGACCGAGGGAAGTCCTAAATATAACCTAGTGTCTTTCACCTGCTTCATGCCCATTTTCCTCAAAATTTAACCATGAGCTTGCTCCACTATATTAGGACTGCACATCATTGATGATTTCCCAAGGTTAATCCGTTGCCCCAAGATAGGGTATATCTTTATTCCCTCGCCTCCCCTATGGTGGCTTTGGAGCATATGAAACTGTCATCCGTAAAAAAATTGGTGCGACACTACTAGAGCCTCTCTTGCAACCTTAATGTCGTATAATCGACCATGTTGCTCCTCTCTTGAGGTTAACCTGGAGGGAACCTCTGCACAAATAATAAACAAATAAGGTGACAATAGGTCTCCTTGGCTAATGCCCCGTTCAGTCATAATTAGTCCTAATCTCCTTCCTTCCGTGGCAACCCAAAGTTTCGCCATTCTCACGCACGTCATAATTAGGTTCACCCACCTTTCCAAGAATCCCATCCTCCTCATCACCCTGTCTAGATACCCTCACTGCACCTTATAGTAAGCTTTCCTCATGTAGATCTTAGTCTCTATAAGATCTCTCCTTCCATTCCAACACTCCTCTTAACTCCTTGAATCACCTCCCCTTAGAATACTACATCAGGTCTCTTTTAGGTAACTAGCTCAATAAGGAATTGTTTGGTCCAAGGGTTCTCAAGTCCCCGACAATGCTAAGCTAAGACTATCATTGACCTTGACGGGGTTGCTTAACAACCCTTGCCACCGCGCTTGATTTTTCTTCCTCTGTCGTAAGAACGTCCACCCCAAACTCCACAATCTCCTGTTACTGGATCTCATCTCCTGCTGTTCCGGCAGCCCCTTGTCATTCCCATGGACCACGATCATCCCTCCCTTCTCTCCAGCCACTCATCTATGTCCCCCAAAGATACATGTTAAGTTCCACAACCCCATTGCTCTTTTCAGCTCCTTCCACCTACTATGCTATATAGTTGATTGTGTTAAAAAACGATAGGCAATAAAACGAAATAGCGATCAAAACCAAAAACGGAGAACACAACGATATAACGTGGAAAACCCCTCCAAACAACGGAGAGGAAAAAACCACGGGCGCCAACCAGCAAAACTTCACTATAGGGAGAATGTTTACACAACGCCGGGGATTTACACTGATTCAACTTATCCCTCATGGCAGCTTACATGTGGTATTTATAGAAGTGGTGTAGAGATAGTTCATACAAAATAGGGAAATAAAAATCTCTACACAATTAAGACCCAGTTTGGGAAACAGGGCATAAATTCCCTAAATTGATTACTTGCTAATCAAGCCAAGACAATTCCCTAAATTAGTTGCTTGGTAACCAAGCCACAAAATAGCTTGAATTTGGATCAACTTTCAACAAACTCCACCTTGAGACAAATTCCTCCTTGTAGCATGAAACGGTAGTCATCTCCCTGAACGAACAAAGAAAAAAATACTTTCGGCGCCAAACAGCCACTAGGGCTAAACAATTATACCAACTAAGCTTGAGCAAAGCTCAAACTTAGCAACAGGAACTGACTTCATCATATCACCAGGACTATCATAATCATGCTCCACCTGTTCAACACAACTCAAAGCATAATGAGCAACGTTACATTGTTCAATTAAACGAGGGCGAGGATCTTTGTTTCTCCTCGGTCTATCAGTAGCAATGGAATTATTTGTTTGCTGCAAAACAGGTGGTGTAAGCTGAACGTCAACGTCATCATTTTCATTATTTCCATCAACCTCATTTACTTTGTCGTCCAGGTGCTCCACCTGCACGCTTATCCTCTATTGCTCATCATCAGAAAATTTAGTAACATCAAGAACATCAGAGGCATCCACAGAGGCACTATCATTGAACATGACAGCCTCATTAAAAACAACATTTCTGCTCAGCAAAATTCTTTTAGTTTCAGGATTCCATAACTTATACGCCTTTACTCCTGAGCCATAACCAAGAAACACACACTTGACAGCTCTAGGCTCTAGCTTTCCATTATCAACATGTGCATAAGCAGTGCAACCAAAAACTCTCAATAATGAATAATCAGCAGGTGAACCAGACCATACCTCAATAGGAGTTTTCTTATCAAGTGGAATCTTGGAGACCTGTTTATTAAGTAGCAGGCGGTGGAGGCTGCTTCAGCCCAAAAACGTCTGCTCATACGAGCATTAAAAAGCATGCACCGAGCCTTAGAGATGATGGTTCGGTTCATGCGCTCAGCCATACCATTCTGTTGAGGCGTGGACGGGATGGTGTGGTGCCTTACAATGCCTTCGTTGCTACAATAGTTGTCAAAATCATTTAAACAAAACTCCATGCCATTGTCAGTACGAAGCACTTTTACCTTCTTCTCGGTTTGCTTCTCCACCATAACTCTCCACTTCTTAAAAGTATCAAACACATCAAATTTATGTTTTAGAAAATAAGGCCACACTTTTCTAGAGTAATCATCAATAAAAGTAAGCATGTAATTTGCACCACCAAGAGAAGTTTTTCGGGAAGGACCCCAAACATCAGCATGAACATAATCTAATATCCCTTTAGTGGTATGAACGGAAGAATTGAATTTAACTCTCTTGTGCTTACCAAAAATGCAGTGCTCACAAAACTCCAACTTACTCATGTTGCAGCCATCAAGTAAATCTCTCTTGATCAACTCTGCCATGCCTTAGTCACTCATATGTCCGAGGCGCTTGTGCCACAAATTAGTTTTACTAGGTTCATCAGAAATAACAGCAGCAGTGGCAGAACCATTTAAAGTGATGCCTCTAAGAACATATAATCTTGCAGAATTCATATCACCTATCATGTGAACGAGAGAGCCTTTTGATACCTTTAGAATTTTATGTGAGCCGGAGTACTTGTACCCTTCATCGTCAAGAGTGCTGAGAGAGATGAGGTTTCTCGCCATGGTTGGTACGTGTCTCGCATCTGTCAATGTGCGTATCATGCCGTCATGCATCTTGAACTTAACGGAGCCTATGCCCACAATCTCACGTGGGTTGTCATCTCCCATACGCACCACATCTCCACTCTGCAAAGACTTATAAGAACTGAACCAGTCTTTGTTACAACAGATATGAAATGAACAGGCAGTATCAAGAATCCATTCATCATAAGCAGAAACACAACCAGCAAACACAACTAGGCAATCACTATCAGAATTATCGTTGGAAACAACGGAGGCCTTACCATCACCATCAGAATTGTTTTTCGGTTTGCACGTAACGTTCCTTTTCTCCTTATTCTGAAGCTTATAACAATCTTCAATGGTGTGATTTGTTTTCTTACAATACTTGCAGAACTTGTCGCCTCCTTTGGACTTAGAACGGTCTCTCCCGTTATTGCTCTTATTTTTGTTTCCATAGTTGTTGTTCCTCTGCTCGGTCCTCCCACGTACCTGCAGAGCTTCTCCCTTGGAGGATGATGTTCCTTCTCCCTGTACCATAAGTTTCATCTTTTCCCTCTGTTGAAGGGTCTCATAAACTTCCGCAAGAGTTAGTTCATCGCGGCTCAATAATATGGTATCTCGGAAATTTGCAAAAGAACTAGGCAATGAACATAAGAGTAGTAGACCTAGATCTTCATCATCATACTTTACCTCCATGGACTGCAAATCAGAAACGATCTCCTTAAAGACCGCTAGGTGATCGAGTAGAGAACCACCATCTTGCAGCTTGTGCGTGAACAACTTCATCTTCACGTGCAACTTACTGGTCAGATCCTTGGACATGCAGATCGATTCCAGTTTGAGCCAAAGCGCTGCTGCAGTTTTCTCCAGCAGTACTTCCTGCAAAATATTATTTGATAGATGAAGATGAATCAGAGATAGAGCTTTACGATCATTACGCTTCTCCTCATCGGTCCACGTCTTCGGATCCTTCTTGTTGAATCCATCTAGCGCGTCATCAAGGTCAGGATGAGCTAGAACGGCCCGCATCTTTACTTGCCACAGAGAAAATCGTGTGGTGTAGTCCAACAACGGTAGATCGAATTTCAATGATGCCATATCGTCAGAAAACCTAGATTGAACAACCAGGCTCTGATACCACTTGTTATAAAACGATAGGCAATAAAACGAAATAGCGATCAAAACCAAAAACGGAGAACACAACGATATAACGTGGAAAACCCCTCCAAACAACGGAGAGGAAAAAACCACGGGCGCCAACCAGCAAAACTTCACTATAGGGAGAATATTTACACAACGCCGGGGATTTACACTGATTCAACTTATCCCTCATGGCAGCTTACAGGTGGTATTTATAGGAGTGGTGTAGAGATAGTTCATACAAAATAGGGAAATAAAAATCTCTACACAATTAAGACCCAGTTTGGGAAACAGGGCATAAATTCCCTAAATTGATTACTTGCTAATCAAGCCAAGACAATTCCCTAAATTAGTTGCTTGGTAACCAAGCCACAAAATAGCTTGAATTTGGATCAACTTTCAACAGATTGATTATGGATTGACTTGCCTTGCCTCTCATACCCGAACTTTGGTCTTGATTGGACTACTTTTGGATTTGGGTTGAGCCCATTAGGCCCACAGCCCATGACTAGAGATCTTCAATCACACATCAGAAACCAAACATATACAACTTTCGTTGAAGAAATCGAAAAGCAAGAAACGCATGAACCACAAATACCACACTCCAAAAACTCAATCCATCCATGCATAAAACATTTGTGATGTAAAACAAGTATAAACTTAACGATAAACAAATCATATATTAAGCGCATTATCCAATAATCAAGCGCTAACTAATCATCATGAGGCGAACAAGCTTTCGCCTCCTGGCTCTCTGCATCATCTTCGCATTCTGCAGCACAATATCTGCAGAAGAAAGCAATGCTTCTTCTTCCAACTCAGACATGACGACGAGGTACAAGAATTGGATGCAACGATTCGGGCGCAGCTACAAGACCAGTGCAGAGTGGGCTCGCCGGTTCACAATTTACCAGACGAACGTGCAGTACATTGACTATATAAACTCTCAGAACCTGACCTTTAAGCTCGCTGACAACCAGTTCGCTGACATGACGAACGAGGAGTTCATATCTCAGCATGCCGGTTTCAAGATGGATTGGGACATGAACATGACGCAGAGCTCAGGCTCTGGACGTGAAGCTGGCGAGAAGATGGATCTCCCTCGCAATGTTAATTGGGTCCAGAAGGGGGCTGTGAACAATATCAAGTATCAAGGAACATGCGGTATGAGTTTTCGATGATTAAACAGTGATCATGATGATCATCTGTCCGACCAATCTGACTGGCTGGATTGATGATCATGTCGAATAAACAAATTTGATGTGTATATGTTGTTAGGCATATACACATCAACTAGACTGATGATCCTGTTGAGTATGCCTGAGAGGATCATCAGTCTGACCAACCTGGACTGACCGGATTGATGCCATTCTGCAACCGTGTGATTGCAGGGAGTTGTTGGGCATTCTCCGCTGCAGCAGCAATAGAAGGGATCAACCAGATCAAAAGGGGGGAGCTGGTGTCCGTGTCAGAGCAACAGCTTATGGACTGTGACAACTACGACGGGAACAAAGGTTGCAACGACGGATTGATGACCAAAGCATTTGGTTACGTGAAAGACCATGGAATCGTAGCTGAGACGGACTATCCCTACCAAGGAAGAGGAGGATTGTGTGACAATGGAAAAGCCGGAAACCCAATAGTGCACATAGCGGGCCACAAGGAGGTACCTTCAAACAACGAGAATGAACTGCAGGCTAGAGTGGTCAAGCAACCCGTCTCCGCAGCAATCGACAGCAATGGCCTGGCGTTCCAGTTCTACATGGGAGGTATCTTCCCCCCTTTGTTCTGCGGCTTGGAGCTCAATCATGGAATAACTATTGTTGGTTATGGAGAAGACGGTGGTCAGGAATACTGGCTGGTCAGGAACTCCTGGGGGAAATTCTGGGGCGAAAGTGGCTATATGAAGATGGCACGCAACACCCCACTAATCATGACAGGAACCTGTGGCGTTGCCATGAAGTGCAGTTACCCTGTCATGTGAGTTCAAAAAAACCCAATATCATTATGTATAACATAAGTTTTCAATTCGCAATCTATCACCTGAGCATTACGATATGCAATAGTTATCGGTAATCGTTATTCATAAGGGAAGCAGTGTATACATACCTGAGCCGGAAAGGCATATTACAAGCAAATCATTCTTTCAATTTGATCATCAACATCACTCAATGCAATATAACCTCCAAGGATACAAAATGCATCAAAAGGCTCTTTGTTTATATACAAGTCTCTCAAATGAGTCGAATTGAATCAAAATTGTCATCATATTGAAGATATATGAGATATACGACTTTCTTCTAAGAAATTCAGAAGCAAGAAATACAGGGTTATTTCAACGGTAACGCCTTCTCTTAGATCTGATTCGGCGATGAAATATCCGAACAAGCACTAGAAAAATAACCAAGGCCACCTGCAGAATTATCACTACCTTCAACCCTGAAAAAGCACATCCAAAATAACTTTCTGAAAATCATCTTCTTGCTGTTGAAAACCAATCATAAAAAGAAAAGAAAAAGAGAGACTACCTTTAAGCTTCTCCATTAAGTCCTCAAAGTTAACTTTTTTGCTTTCTTTTACATCAACTGAGCCCAGATTACTCATAGTTGAGATAAAGTTATCAGTTTTGTACTCAACATTCCCACCCATCACACAAGTGTTGGGACACCTTATATGACCATCATACTCATCACTTCCATCGCAACAATCTACAAAATATTGAATTGATGATTGAATGAGCTAGAAAGAAAAGCTAAATTGTTGTAAGGGATAATTGCAAAAAAGCACCCTCACGTATTCACTTTTTGCAACTTGTAGCCCTCTTCTTTGATAATTGTAAAAAAGTGCCTTGAACTTGTCTTTTTATTGCCCTTACATACAAATTTGTTTCAAAATGACAGATTTTACCCTTGGAAATTTAAATTGTACCAAATAACAATTAAACAACATAAAATCCAAATTTCCAGGCCCCTTAGATTTCTCACTCTTTGTAAAGCACAAAGAGGAGGAAAATTTGGATTTTTACTTATTATTTTGAAGCCTAAATTGTAAGGGCAAAATCATCATTTTATACAAATTGCAACAGAAAGACAAGTTAGGTACTTTCTTTTGCAATTATCAAAGAAGAGGGCTACAAGTTGCAAAACCGAATACATCAGAGCACTTTTTTGCAATCATCCTTTGTTTTTAGTTTTACCCTACCAAAACAGTGCAAAATACACATTATTTATGTTAAACAATTTGCATGATATAGAAATATAGTAGTTGCCATTTCCAGAATATCAAAATCAGCCATCAATATTCTGATTTCCAAGCAATTGCTCCTAACTATCTGCTGGAAATAAAAACAACGAGTAACAAGAAACACTTACCACAAATACGATCATTAACACGGGAAGAGAAAATAAACCGCGGCCTGTTTCCTACATTTTTGCAGTAGAATTTTCCAGCTTGACAGGCTGAAGTTCCTGCATAGACCAGAAACCTAACTAAGTACCAGAAACCTAACTAAGTAACATATAAGAACCATGAAAATGCACGACAACAAGACAACAGTTAGAATACAATTAGTGGCTTTTGTCACATGAACCATAAGAAGAAGAAAATGACCGCACATCTACAATTACATACAATTGAAACTATAAGAAATCAATACAAGTTTATGAAAGTTTTCCCACAAATAGGGTACTTGATCTAATTTATTCCTCTAATGTTTTCAAATTCACAATAATCCACTTTTATGTCAATGTATACATCCTACCAAAATTCACAACAGCGAACCATCATCAACTGTCAACATATAAGGTACCTGTAATGTAGGGCGAATTCAACGGGCGAATCAGCCAAAATATGTTTTTTTTGGTAAATCACCCATCTCGGGGCGAAGAATTCATCGTCCCACTCAATTGGCCCACCTTCCCACGAATATTAACATAAATCGAGTGCATTGTGGTTATTCGGCCGGATTCGCCTGGCTGGCTAATCACCTCCGGCGTTGTGGGAGGCTGGGCGAATCAGTCAGATTTTGTCTGGGCTAATTGCCTCTAGCATTGTGGGAGGCTGAGCGAATCGATAGGCCTGAGCTAATTGCCTCCAGTATTGTGGGAGGTTGAACTACTCACCTCCAGTGAGCTAATCCCATTAGAGATGGTCTAAGTGTTAAAGACTATCTAACACTCTTATCAACTAAATGTAGCCAGTGAACAATCAATAAACTCGGCAATTGTTCACTACTAAGCTGTATATCAGACCCACATACATGTATTGAAAGAACTGAACTTCTAACATTTCTAACATTTCTGCAATGCTAATTCTTGACAGAGTCAGGGCAATACCGGGCTCATCAGTTCCGTCGAAGCAGTCACAGAAATTGTCATTGAGACGGTCTCTGGAGAAGGATTTAGATCCGTCCTTGCACTTGATCACCTCCGGAGCATAGTACTTCTCATCTGCATAAACAGAAACCATTAAAAGGCTGATCTGAGAACTGGGTCTGCTTCGAAAGCTCAATTGACGAACTGGGTATGCCCAGAGATCTCTGAAACCCAACTCGCCAGGATCGAGGACACAAATTCGAGCTTACGCACGGCCAAATACGAAATAGAGAGAGCGGAAGAGAGGTACCTAGAGGGTGAACTCCGACGAGCTGCGAAACGGAGAGAGGCGAAGCAGCGTATGAGGAGGCGACGAGGAAGCAAACAGCAGAGAAGAGACGAACCAAGCTCGGTTCCATTGCTGCTCAGGATCGAGTCGAGTGGACTGACCCAGACAGTCAATCATCCCCAAAAATATACAATTTTTAATTTCTATATCTTTTGTATTTCTGTAAATGGTTAATTTAATGACTTGTCATCTTCCAATTGGATGAATTTCATACCCTTCTTGGTATAACAATGTTACAAGTTCAACTACTCTATAATAGTTTGCTTTTAAATTGGTTGACATTTGATTTCACAAACACTAATGCCTCAAGTCTCCCTGAGTTTGAAATTAAATATAAACTAGTTTTATACATATCTTATTTGATCAACTTTATATAAAATACCGTTTTATATAATTTCTTCGATCTAAATATAAAATTAGTTGTTGCTATGCGAGAAAAAGCTCTCGGTGGCCCTAACAACGATGACTAAAACTGGATTGCCCCACATGATTTTTATAGCAACAATGAAAATCGAGGATATGGGTCTCAGTGTATCTAATGCTGCGAGAGATAACTCTGTCGACGTTGTTTCCAACGTTTCGTGAGACGACATGGGTAAGGGATCAGGCAATTGCGTGCAGGAGGGGTAGACTCAGGTCACGGAGAGAGTAGGCACTGGTTACCCAATGGGGTGGTTGCTGATAGTGGCCCTAGAGGAACGGTCCATGGAAGCGCCACAAGCACCTTTAAATCGATGCCTATTAGGGTGACGATTTTGCGCCTAATTCACCATTAGGGTGGGATTGCATCTGGCAACACACAGAAGGAAGGGATATGACACCTTCGAGGATGGCGCCAACATCAGATCGAACGCTCCAAAAAAGGAATCCATTCCCCTAAACGGCTAGACCCAAGCCTATAAGGTCCACCAAGGATCTCAGGAGAAATGGTAACGGTCGTGTGAAGCCAACAGACGAGGGTGAGAAAGCACCCCTACCCATAGTCTCATGAACGGAACAATGACGGGTGGTTGAATTGATACTTCCCAACCACAACAAAAAAGGTGGAACCGACCCCACTTAGTAACGTTTTGGCTCCCTTCAATCATATCAAATTTTAGCAAAACAGGTTCTTTCGAGGTCCTCGTCTATATCCGAGCGAGAACAATAGACGTTAATCTCTAAGAAGGAAGTACAACATAGAATCCAAATGCTACAAATCAATTACATTTAAAACAGACAAGTTAAACCATCTTTTCGATTGACCAACAAATACCCTAAATAATCATCACTCAACCAATAACATTCGAATATTGGAAGATCTTAGTATTTCAACTGACACGCATTCAATTTATATCGGTATGATTCAGTTTCTATAACCTCCACCATACTCACAATCATTGTATATCCTCCCGGCAGTTATTTTCATATGAGTACAATGACCCTACAGTCTTAACCTACACACCATAATCCTACAAAATTGTTGATACAAAATTAGGACCTTTAACAAAAAAAACTAAGTTGCACAACTATTAGGTTCTCATCAAACTAACCCCATAATATCAACTCTAAGACAACCAACGCCCACTTGCTTTCAATTTCTCCACCAATCATGGCCTCACCAACATCCATTCCCCAACCATCTAGCTCCACTCACTCAATTTACAAAGTCACCAATTCCAATACTCATTATTTATTTATCCTCAATAAAATAAAAAATTATAATCTTACATTATATTTAAAATCAAGCAGATGACAATACTCTTTTGGTTTTTGGCTGGGTATGTTTTTGTTGATTATTTCTTTTGGTTGATCGGTTTGATCGTAGTGATATTTATCTTTGTCTAGGATGTCAACTAGACTGTTTCTACAGATTCATGGCGCTGAGTGTCCTATGAGACATCCGGACTTATCCTGTTATCAGGAATTTTAGTCCGCCACTTGTATCGATTCTCACGCATTAATTTAATATAATCCCTCGTTTTATCTTCCCAAAAAAACAAAAACAGATGACCTAGTATTATTCAAATACATGAAAAAACTCACTTGACTAATTATTTTGTTCTAAAATAAGATTTTTTTTACTTTACCTTAAAAACACATTATCATCAAGATGATTTAGGTGATGCATGGCTTAATATTTTTCTAAGAACACACTCATGACTCAACCTCTCTCCCTTGTTGAGCACTTAACCAACTAACTCCAACACCAAACCAACCTGCATAGTTGGAGTCTCTTTCCCTCTCCTCCTTCCCCTTAAAGAAACAGATAATAAAAAAGCCATATTTGCAATCATTGTTAAAGGTAATTAGGTAAAACCAAAAGAGACCACAACTTGTGGCCATGAGTGCTTTTGGTCACACCATATTAAAATGCCTCCCTTACCCTCCATTTGTTTTCAAAATTCAAACCCATCTCACTCACAAACAAAAACTCATTTCCCATACATGAAAACAGACCAGAGCTGAGCCTCTTGGAAGAAGAAGAAGAAGATGACCACTGCTAGGTTCATCAAGTGTGTGACTGTCGGGGACGGCGCGGTGGGGAAGACATGTATGCTCATCTCCTACACCAGCAACACCTTCCCTACTGTAAGTTGTACCATGAATTTCATTAACATCTTCGAGTTCAGACATCTTGTGCAGTTGTGTTTGATGTTGTTTTGTTTTTGGTTTCCTAGGACTATGTGCCCACTGTTTTTGACAACTTCAGTGCTAACGTTGTGGTTGATGGGAGCACTGTGAGCCTCGGACTTTGGGACACTGCTGGTATTTTTCATCGTTTCTTTGACAGGTTGATCTTTTAGTTGTGGAGTTCGATCTGATATATTTGAACTACGATTCTCAGGACAAGAGGACTACAACAGGCTGAGGCCGCTGAGTTACAGAGGAGCAGATGTGTTCTTGCTTGCATTCTCTCTCATCAGCAGAGCCAGCTATGAGAACATCTCCAAGAAGGTCTTTTTTTTTTCTTTTCAGACAAAACAACCTTATTTTCCTCAAACTATGGTGTCTTTACCATGAAACTAACCTGATCTGTCACATTACATGACAATGAAAACAGTGGATTCCTGAGCTGAGGCACTATGCCCCATCTGTGCCCATTGTGCTTGTCGGAACCAAACTTGGTAACACCCTCTACCTTGTTCATTTCACCTTATCTCTCGATCGAATTTTTATAATTTTGTTACTCTTACACCCAGATTTGCGCGATGATAGGCAGTATCTGATCGATCATCCTGGTTCCACCATCATCACAACCGCTCAAGTAAGTCACTCTTACATCCTCCTACTTAGTTGAGTTGATTCTCCGGTATGGTATCAGAGTCTGATTTCTCAGAAAAACTAGTCTAATCAACTTTTATGTTAGAAAATATGAAATTGTCATCGTGACTATGTACCCCAACTCACCGTCTTTTTTGACTTTGCTCACCACACCACCACCAACAACAATCATCAATACAAAGTTTCTCATAATATAACCCACATATCCTTCCGTCTTCCTTGACATAATAGTTACATCTTAGTATATAATTACTCATGTATTGTAAGCATATGAAGAAACACAACAATCATCAATACAAAGTTTAGCTCGTTTCCACTTCTCAAATTAACATGGTATGGAATATGAAAAAGAACTTGAATTGATCAATGTTGTGCTTTATGATATTCAACTTACAATAGATGATATATATACACATAAAAGGGTATTACAAAGTCAAGGAAGGCTGAAGGTTTGTGGGCTATATTATGAGCTATTGTAAGGATTGGTGGTGTTGAGGTGAGCAAAGTCATAGAAGTCGGAGTTGTGGTGCAAAGTCAAGATGACCAATTCATGTTTTCTAACACACCCCCTCAAACTCAATATGGTGATAAACCAAAACTGAGTTTGAATCGATATGAACTGGATCTGATTTCTAAAAGCATGCTTGACTTTGAACTTCACTTAAGTCTTGATAAACGGATATAGAGCTCGCCCGAGTATTGTGGTTGACGAAAGTAAAAAATGGATGAGTAATATGATGCTTTATGAGAGTTGAGGTATTCTTGCTAAACATTAAAAATGCCTCGATGCCCTTAGTGACGGATAGAAACTCTCACGTACGAAGCATATGGAACTGCTCGAAGGACGAAACATGGGTCACAATGTAGCTCATAATGTAGTCCACAAACCCTGGGTCTTCCTTGACTTTGTAGTACCCTTTTATGTGTATATATATCATCTATTGTAAACTGAATATCAAGCACAACAACAATCAATACAAGTTCTTCATCATATTCCATACCATGTTAATATGGGAAGTGGAAAGGAGAAAAACTTTGTATTGATGATTGTTGTGCTTCTTCGTATGCTTACAATACATGAGTATTTATACACTAAGATGTAACTAATATATCAAAGAAGACGGAAGATTTTTCTTGCTTCCAGTTTTCAAATTAACATTTAAGTTGAGTTGGTTATCTAATAATAGCGCCCGAGTTCTTAGTATACACAACTACTTGTCAGGGAGAGGAGCTGAAGAAGCTGATTGGTGCTGCTGTTTACCTAGAGTGCAGCTCCAAGACTCAACAGGTTCTCACGGGTCGTTCTTGCAATTAGCTGAACATTTCTCCTTAAAAAAACAACCTTAAAAATCAACTTTATTATTGCTGGTTCATGATAGAGTTCATGCTATTTTTGTCTGCAGAACGTGAAGGTTGTGTTTGATGCTGCGATCAAGGTTGTGTTGCAGCCTCCGAAAACAAAGAAGAAGCGAAGGAAGCAAAGAACTTGCGCGTTTCTTTAAACGATTTTTTCGATTTCCTAACGTCTTTGGCAATGTAATGTGATCATACTTTGAAGGTGTTTCAAGGAAAATATATATATGTGACTATATATACTTTTGTTTGGTACTATAGAATGAACCCAATACTAAGTTTAGTGTTCTTGTTAACACTAAGGTTTGGAACAACAAAAAATAATAGAGTGGTAAGTTCTTACTCGGTTTAGGAAACGAACTTGATCTACACATTGCTTCAGGTTTCGTTGATAAGCTTGTTCATCAAGCAATAGGGTGTGGCTTGAATTAGTAAATTAATGAAGTAACTAGTAGAATAACGGTTTATTTAGCAAGTAACAGACCGGTCTTGACTCTTGATAGTCGATTTGGCTCGACATGGGTAATTTCCTAAGCTAAAGATTGTCCAAAGCATCATGCTCTCTGTATACTCACTTGTGATAAATCTTAGATACGAAATAATAATGGTTTTTGAAATTTGAAGGCTTACATTTGGTGAAATTTAGGGGTGTTTATAGTCAGTTAATCGGACCGAGATACTTTTTCAGATATCGGATTGATGAAGCCGATTTTCCTTTTGTTGGAACCGATATCAACACCGGAACATATAAATGATTTTTTTTGCTTTTAGTTGTGGAACCCCGACCCGATATAAATGGTTTGTTTTACACAAAAAATACATGGTATCAGAGCTGGTTCATCCCACGGCCCGTTTGTCACCTCCACCTTGTGGTCTGCAGTTCATATGCAGATCCCCAGTCTTGTTATAGCCCACATGTAGATATTTAATCTTACACGTGAGAGGGAGTGTTGGAGTATAAACTCACATCAACGAGTGTTGAAGTATAAACCCACATCAACTAAATAAAGAACAAAAAGCTACTAATAAAGGCTAAGACGACACCCAACTAACAAAATTGACCTTTTAGTTGTGAAACTCCAACCCGATAGAAGTGATCCGTTTACACAAAAATTTACACCGATTTTCGATCAATTTCTAGTTTCAATCGGAATTGACGAGATCCAAATCCTAAAAGGCACCGGAACTGATGATATGCTCGACGGAAGACATTGCTGAACGGAAAGAACCATAAAAGGCAATCAAGACACATATAGAAAGATACTACAAGCAAAAATAAAAGAGAAAGGAAAGTCAAACAAAGACACAACAAAAAAGTAGAAAATATATTAGAAAGGGAATGTAGTGTTGGGAAAGGTAGAAATGGATGGGTATTTGGAGTGGGCTTGATCGGAAAGGAATGAAGATGGGTTTAGAGATTTTTAGGTAAGCAGGAAAGGATTTTTGAGGAGTGGAAAGGGTCACCTGAATTGTATTCTTGTCTAGAAGTTTTCTCTTTTACATATCTTAGAGCATGGACAATATTTAAGCCATCCATCACAATCTCTTGATCGTTTTCAATGATTTAGCGCTCGGCGAGTATTGGCTTTGGTTTTCGGGGTCTGTTCGCGCCCTCTCTAAAGCGGAGGACGTCCAATGGTTTTCAGGGTCTTTTCTCCTTCCTTGACTAATTCTCTTCTCCCTTTTCCTTGCAACTCTATGCTTGTTGGCTTCACTTCTTCTTGACCTGGTATGGTTCAAGTTTGTCGGTTAAAGGTGTTTACCGTCGACGAGGTTCTTGGGCGTTGTTGCTCTCTTTAGAAGCCATTTGCTGAGGTTTGTTTGGTCATTTGGGTCTGGGAGTCCTTTTCTTCCAAAATTAAGGTCTAGTTTTCCTGGGTCTTGGCTTGGACAGTATGAAACTCTCTCCTCAAAGTGCTTCATGGTGGTAAGATATGGGTATTCTAGACCCGTTTTTAGAAACATTAAGGTCAATAGTGGACATATCTGGATTTTAGACTTGTTGTGATTTTTAGCTTTTTCAAAGTGCTTTTGCTGTGCTTTCTGGTTGTTATGATATGGGTATTCTAGACCCGTTTTTAGAAACATTAAGGTCAATAGTGGACATATCTGGATTTTAGACTTGTTGTGATTTTTAGCTTTTTCGAAGTGCTTTTGCTGTGCTTTCTGGTTGTTATTGTTCGTCTGGGTTAATTTACCTCTTGTTGTTGTACTTCTTACAGGGTGTAGTTTGTGTTATTTTGGGTCTGCATACCTTATCTTGGTTGTTGTTTTGTTTCTTTCATCACTTATATTTCCTTAAAAGTCGACATATGATCGTCTTGAGGTTTTGTTCTTGTGGATCTGTAGTTGGATCTTGTAACTCATTATTTACCTCATAAGAGGTTTTTTTTTTGATAAAACCTCATAAGAGGTTTCAATTAAATATACTTTGTCTACAATTCTACAATTGTTATCATGGTATCAGAGCCCTTATCGCTCTAATATTGCTTCCGCTTCAGTCACCGCCGCCGTTCACCTTCGCTGAACATTGCCGGCATTCCCTCTCTGATCAGCCGCTGCTCCTGCTCCAGTCGCCAACGCCGACGAGCCCCGCAGCCACCAGCGAGGAGATTCCGATCACCACAGCCGCCGGCGAGACGATCTCGGTCGACCACGATCCACCACGCCTCCGCCGTTCCTTGCTCCTGCACGCTGCCGCCGTCCCGCTCTGCTGCTCCGACGAAGACACACAGACGGAGCAACTCAGACGAAGCAACGCCGTCGTCGTTTGCTCCGCCGTCTCCGAGCCTCCCGCCGTCTCCAAGCTCGCGTGCTTGACAGCTCCCGTCGTCTCCCAGCTCGCGTCGCCCGTGCATCTACTCTCACCGTGAAACACGCCGTGAAACAGCCACAGCGCCGCCACCTGCAAATCGCGCGAGGAAGACGAGGCGCGTGCACAACACGCGCCCGTATCATCCGATCCAGACCACGCGCTCCACGCGCCCCACGTGTCCCACGCGCCCCATGCGCCCCATGCGCCCCACGCGCTCCACGCGCCGTTGACTTCTACAAAAAAAAAACTAATCCTTTATTTCAGTGTTTCTTTTCAGGTATTGCTAATGGAAAATTTTGTTATCAAGCCCCACTGTACGTTCTGCAACAGATCTGGACATGTCTTAACAGAATGCAGAACTCATGCTCGTCACGTTCTTGCCTCAAACAACCCTCGATGGGGTAACTCCAGGCCCTCTCAACACTCTAGGGGGCGTGGCTCCCGTGGGGATCATCGGCCTTCCAACAGGCCCCATGTCACTGTTGCTGCTACACCTGCTGTGTCTGCCAAATCTCCTGACATAACTGCTCTCTTGGGTGACATATGAGCGCTCCTATCAGCTCACACTGCCTCGTCAGGTAGCTCATCAACTGTTGCTGCTACACCTGTTGTGTCGTCTAAATCTCCTGACATGACGGCTCTCTTGGGTGACATACGAGCATTCTTCTCAGCTCACACTGCCTCGTCAGGTAGCTCATCCACTACTACACCAGGTAGCACATCCACGTGGTATCTCGATTCTGCTTGTTTCAATCATATGAGCCCGCAGTCAGATTTGCTCACATGTGTAACTCCGGTCATCAAGTCTTCGTCTATTCGTACGGCTGATAATTCCACTTTGCTTGCCACACACTGTGGTACCGCAACCACAGACCAGCTATCACTGCTGAACACCTTGCTTGTCCCAGATTTGTCACTGAACCTTGTATCGGTTGGTCAATTGTGTGATTTGGGTTTTGACGTTAACTTTTCTGGTCGTACTTCTTCTGTTCTTGTGCAGGATCCACTGACGGGACAAATCCATGGGACAGGACGTAAAGTTGGTCGCCTGTTCGAACTCACCTCACTGGTAGTTCCCTCACCATCATCATCATCCTCGTCTACTTGTGGCGCTGTCGTCTCCGCCGATCTCTGGCACTCTCGCCTAGGTCATCCCTCTTCCTCTCGTTTGCGTAGTCTTATTTCTAGTTGGTTGTTGGGGTCAGTTTCGCATAACTTTGGTGATTGTGTGTCTTGTCAGCTTGCTAAACATCATAAATTGCCTTTTTCCCTTAATAATACTACTTCCTCTGCACCTTTTGATCTTGTTCATTCTGACTTGTGGGGAGCGGCACCTGTTCCGACCATGGGGGGGTCTCGGTGGTTTGTCATATTTGTTGATGATCATACTCGTTTTACTTGGATTTATCTCATGCATAATAAATCTGACTTCAACAAATTTTATTCTGAGTTTTCTGCCATGGTTCGCACACAATTCTCTAAAGTTATCAAAACACTGCGTATGGATAACGGCATGGAACTTAAAGAGTCATCCTTCCTTGCCCAACTTGCTTCCACTGGTACTATCGTTCAGCGCTCATGTCCTGGTACATCGCAACAAAATGGTCGAGCAGAACGCAAACATCGCCATATTCTTAATACGGTCCGTGCTCTCACCATTGCAGTTGCCTGTCCTGAACGTTTTTGGGGGGAGGCTGCCCTCACAACCGTCTACACCATCAACATGGTTCCATCCCCAGTCATAGGTAACAAAACTCCTTACGAGTGTTTGTATGGTCGTCCTCCAGTTTATGATCTTCTCCGTGTCTTTGGGTGTGTCTGTTTTGTTCATCTACAACCTCATGAACGTACTAAACTTGAACCTCGTTCTCGTCTTTGTTGCTTTATTGGGTATGGGATCGAACACAAAGGGTACAGATGTTGGGACCCGGTTTCCAAACGTCTCCGCATCTCTCGCCATGTCACATTCTGGGAACATAAGATGTTTTCTTCCATGTCTTCTTTTCACATTCCCGAGTCTACTCCTTTCTTTTCTAATCCTGATATTGATCTGTTTTCTGATGATGATGAGGGTTCTCCCATTGAGCTAACTCCTGCAGGTGCTCCGACATCTCTGCTTCCTACCGTGGACCATGTTCCGCCAGAGGATCCTGTGCTAGAGGATCCTGAGCTACCGACTCGACCACAACGTCATCGGCAACTCCCATCTCACCTCCAGGACTTTGAGGTAACCCTACCTTCTCATGTCGCTTCCATAGTGTCCTCTATATATGAGCCTGACACCTATCGGGAGGCTTGCACTAACCCCATGTGGCAGCAAGCAATGACTGAGGAACTACAGGCCATGGTGAAGACTCATACATGGGATCTGGTCCCTTTACCTCAGGACAAACATGTGGTCGGTTCTAGATGGGTATACAAGGTGAAGAACAAGACAGATGGTTCTATCGAGCGCTACAAGGCACGTATTGTGGCTCGTGGATTTACCCAGGAACATGGGGTTGATTATGAGGAAACATTTTCTCCTGTTGCGAGACTCACTTCTGTTCGCACCATTCTTGCTGTTGCTGCTGGTCGACAGTGGGACGTTTTTCAAATGGACGTGAAGAATGCTTTTCTCAATGGCGATCTTACAGAGGAGGTTTATATGAAGCCCCCGCCCGGCTATGAGCATCCCCCACACATGGTTTGCCGTTTGCGCAAATCCATTTATGGACTCAAGCAGGCTCCGCGGGCGTGGTACTCCAAGTTCAGTAGTGCGATGGCAGTCTTTGGTTTCGTCTCTAGTCCGCACGACCACTCCCTTTTTGTTCGTCGGACCTCTCGGGGCCATACTCTCTTACTTCTGTATGTGGATGATATGATCATTACTGGTGATGATGCTATCGGCATTGTGGATCTTAAGCGTCATCTAAGCGACCAGTTCGAGATGAAGGATTTGGGTCATCTCTCATACTTTCTTGGTTTGGAGATTTCCTCTCCGTCCTCTGGTTATCATTTGTCCCAAGCCAAGTATGCAGCCGAGCTCATCTCCAAGGGGGGACTAACCGATAGCAAGATCGCTTCCACTCCTATTGAAGCGAATGTCAAGTATCTTCCATCAGATGGTCAAGCTCTCGAGGATCCCACTTTATATCGCCGATTAGTTGGAGGGCTGGTATACCTCACTGTTACTAGGCCTGACATTGCATATGCTGTCCACATCGTCAGTCAGTTCATGTGCGCACCTCGCACTACTCACTATGAGGCCGTTCTTCGGATCTTGCGCTATGTTCGAGGCACCTTAACACAAGGACTACATTTCTCTTATGGCTCACCTTTAGTCCTACAGGCCTATTTAGATGCAGATTGGGCAGGCGATCCCACAGACCGACGATCTACCACAGGTTACTGTTTCTTTCTTGGTAACTCTCTGATTTTCTGGAGAAGTAAGAAACAAACAACCATTGCCCGCTCCAGCACGGAAGCTGAGTATCGAGCCCTTGCTGATACTACTTCCGAACTCATATGGCTTCGTTGGTTACTACATGACATGGGTGTTGTTCACAAGTCAGCCACTACCATTCATTGTGACAGTCAGAGTGCTATTCAGATTGCTCATAATGATGTCTTCCATGAACGCACCAAGCATATTGAGATCGATTGTCACTTTGTCAGACAACATCTTAGTCAGGGCACCCTCGCTCTCCGATCTGTCTCCTCTAGCGATCAGATTGCAGATATCTTCACCAAGGCTTTAATCCCAGGAAAGTTCAAACCTTTAGTTGACAAACTCAACTTGGGTTCATTACCACCATCTTGAGTTTGAGGGGGGGGGGGGGGGGGGGTGTTAGAATATGTTGTATAGGCCCAGCCCATGTGGCTCGTTAGGGTTAGCATCGGGTTTAGGAAACCCTACCACTATATAGACACATGTACATAGTATGTATTATTCATCAATTTCAATACAATTCTACAATTGTTATCAGTGGCCATGACCGTATCGATATTGAGGTAACTCCGTTTTCAGATTTGAATCCTGATGTAAGTGATGAGGAAGAGGAGGAAGACTATGAATGATTATTATTATTATGTATATGATGTGTTTAACATATGTTATCTATTGTATTTTATATCAAAATAAATAATGTATCAAATGTGAGCAACGAAATGAGTGAGGTATGTGAGGATAGCGTGGTGGAAACAAGGGTTGGCGGATGATGAAGAAGAAGATGATGACAGCGGACATCTTGATGAATTGTTGGAGGCATTGGTTGTTGCTGAGAAGAAAGAACGAAAGGAGAGGAGAGTAGGAAGAAGAGGATAAGGAAAAAGAGGAAGATGGTAGAAGAATCAAATGATGAAGAAGACGATGACACTGATGATGACGCTAATGATGATACTGTCGATAAAGCGGAGAACGAACATCTAATTGAGCGTTTGGAGCGACATATTGACGCTGAGAACAATGCCACAAAGGTGAGAAAGATGGAAGAAGATGTTGAGAATGGTTTATAGTCTGTTGTTAGCTCGTTTTTACAGACTTCATAGTCTGATCTATGTTTTTTTACTGCATTTGTTTTCACAGAACGGACCACATCGGCCATGTTTCTGCTTTTCATTGTACCGTTCTTCAGTATAATGAAATTTTCAACTCGCTTATCAAAAAAAAAATGATGTTGATGAAGATAATGTACATGAGAATTAGATGAAGAAGAACATGCATTTTGTTATTTTTGTACTTTTTGGATTACGGTCCAAACTTTTGTATTTTTGTACAATGAAAGTTTTTTTTAGCCTGCAATAATTTTTTGTTAGAGACTATCAGTCAAATGTGACAAATATGGTTGAGACACCGGAGATAGTTTAGGATATTCACATTGACGGTGACCTAGTGCATGTTTTGATAGCGGAGTCTAGTGACCATTTGTATGATGGTTGGTTATTGGATACAGGGGTTTCATATCACTTGTGTCTGATTTGGGATTGGCTCACTTTATCACAAAGTGGAGGGTCGCTCAGTTATGATGGGTGATTCTCAACCCTGTAGGATGATAGGGGTTGGTACAGTCAGATTCCAGCTAGCAGACGGGTCATATAGACAGTTTACGGAGGTACGTCATATTCCGGATCTTGCAAGAGGGTTGATTTCTCTCGGGATAGTTGAAGCTCAGGGTTACAGGTATGTTGGTGAAAATGACTATTTTAACGTTTATCGTCGTGACAGGTTGCTATTATCGACAATTAAGCATGTCAATCTCTATTTTCTTCACGAAAATGTTGTTGAGGGTGCAGCTATGGTCTCCATGGTTATTGATGAGAAGAGTTTGGTCCGCACACAATTATGACACATGTGCATAAGGCATGTAAGTGAGAGTGGACTTAAAACTTTGAGTAGACGTAGACTGCTTGGCGGTGACAAGGCGAGGAAAATTGATTTATGTGAGCATTATGTGTTTGAGAAAGAATGTAGGTACACTTTTGGTGATTGTATGCACAACATCGCAGAGATTGTGGACTATATCCAAAGTGATGTTTGGGAATCCTTTAAAGTTGCATAAAAAGGTGGTTCTCGATATTTCGTGTCTTCTGTCGACGACTTCAATTAGAGAGTATAGATCTATACTATTAAGCATAAAAATGAAGTGGAGGTCTACTGACAGGGGGGGGCTATATCTTGAAGGTCCATATTACGGTCAGTGGTTGTATTATTTACGACAGAGGCAAAATACATGACAACAAAAGAGGTAGTGAGAGAGGTTATATGACTTTGGGGGTTGATTGGACATTTAGGTGTTGTTCAGAGGGATGTCACAATTTTTTGTGTTGCTCATTCAGTTCCAGATTCAGTCGTACCCATCGACAGTTCAGTTCTACCAACGATTGGAGATGTTCTAAAAGGATTATTCTCAGCCGGATTGACCTGGAGCGGATTAACTGAATGAGCAAGCTCGGTTGGGACATCATGATCCAAATCCTTGCCAAGTGTCTCATCTGAAACCACTGCAATTTTTTAAATTTGAAGTGCAGGACAACCGAGATCTGTGAGTTAGGATAAAATCTACTCCTTGCGATATGTGTTAGTTTCCCTTTACTGAATAGGCACAAATACATTTATTTATTTCTATCAGAAAAGAAAGTATAATACATAACACATCCTAAACACGGCATATAGGTAATAATCATTCATAGTCCTCCTCATCACTTACAATCCATTGACGATATTGAGCTTCATGTGTTTCTGCATAGACGCGGGCTCGGGCAGGCACTGAATAAAAGAATCTAGTAAAAGTGACGGTAAGGGAGGCCCGATCTCCGGTCAAAAACGTGATTATAGGTTCGATTTCCACTACTGCAGAAATCGACTTAGGAGACGGATAAAATGGATCCGTGACCTAAGTTTTGACCCTTAGGTCACGGATACAGCAATCCGTCAGCCAAGTGGTGAAACTTGGGTCACGGATCCTGCATTCGAGCACTGCATTCTGGCTGCTCTTACAGCATCCTCTGTATTCAATCTTTGGATCAGATGGATTATAAAAACCTCGTTGATAAAAAAACGGTACTCTGCACTAACAAAGCAAATATTGTCCTTGAGGAGGGGAGTATGTGACCCTTTCTCGTACAATCTTACGTATATGTAATGAGTGTCTATGCCATAGAGGGCGTATTTGGGACCGCAAAGAGTGAGATTGTGAGACTCGCCCTCCGCTACGGTTCTAGGTTGGTCTTCTCTGCGGTGGTAGACGGCATAAACTTTTTCCCCTCTCCCCAATGACCATGATTTTGTCGTAGACCTGATGGGTCGATGTGTCTCCTGATCTCGTATTGTTTGCTAAAGTTCAAGAAGACGCTCGGAAAGATATTGAACGGGCTTTTGGAGTCCTCCAAGGCCAGTGGCACATAGTTTCAAGGCCCGCTAGTATTTGGAAGAGAGATATTTTGGTTGATATAGTGCATGCTTGTATTATTCTACACAATATGATTGTGTAGAATGAACGCGACCAATACGAAATAGCGGATGACGAATTGTATTTCGATCCCCCTCCAAAAATACCACGTTGGACACCACCTCAACGATGGCTAATTACCAGAATTGATTTGCTCAAATCTCGAGTCTTTGACAGCTCTTTTTTGTTGGGGTGGTGATGATTAACAACACAAGACGTGTTTAGAGACGTGGTCGTAGGTTGATAACCATAAGTTGTATCTAAGGTTCCACATTCAAAGTCATTTTGGTCTTCTTTGATTCCTGGTGCTCTAAAGCCAAATGTTGATACAAGTGTAAGCAAGTTCTTGAACAAGGACAGACCAGGGCACAAGTAGGGTATGGAGGATCTTGCTCTAGTTCACTCGATGGCAAGCAATGTATGGCCTGTTGATCCGGGTCAATGGGTCGGACGCTCGGGAATGATGTCGATGGTTCATGCACAGGCTTGGACGGGTGCCTTGGCACATCGTGAGGTAATTTCGTACACTGTTTGTGGGAAGGCGCCTTTAGGGACAAGGGGTCTCCATCTCAAGAAAGAACACACAACGTCAAGGACACTAGTCCCCAAATTTCTCCACGACCACAAAAGAAGACACACAACGTCTCTCAGGACGGTTTCTCAGCTGATACGAGTGGGGGTTTCATCAGGGGAGGGGGAGAGCCTTCCTATACATTCACATCTTCATAGGTTCGCGCCTCTTTTGAACCACTATAATGGGTGAAGAAGTGAAAAGTCTGCACACGGGAGGCGACAACAGAAAGGACTCGAAGCCTCGAGAAAAGGTCATGGGATGACCTACAAGGCATTGACCCATTTGGGGAAGCAAGCTCTAAGGAAGTGGCAACCCAGCTAGCGAGGGGTGGTAAACATCTCGCCTTTCCTTGTGTGTTGCTTCGTGGGGAGTTCCTCGGATACTTCCTCGTATTGAACCAAAGGTGGCGCAGGTCCAACTAAGTATCAACATGACAACCTCTTACCAGGTTTAGGCACAACAAACGTGTTTTATTAAGGCTCTCAACCATATCTAATGGGCTACGATTGATCACTACTATAGAAACATTCGTTACCGACTGACTCATTCAGTTAGTTACGAAAACCATTATGTCGTCCATGTGGAAAACCAAGTCTTTTGGGAGGTTGCATAACCCATTTGCACAAATCCAAGCCTTTTGGGAAAAGTCGGCCAAGGCTTTATTTTCCTCCTAATGTTGTTGTTTTTGGGGTCGTCTCGATCGTTACGATAGTCACACTTGGAAGAACCTACTAGAATGCATTGACATTTTCTTAATGTTTGCATTTTCATTTTTTTGTATCTTTGCTTTTTCTTTAGGCTCAACTTATTTGCTTTAACCATTTATTTCTGTCTAACAAAAAAGAAAACACATACATAACACATCCTAAACACAGCTTGTATGATAACAATCATTCATAGTCCTCTTCGTCCTCTTCATCACTGATATCAGGGTGCAAGTCTGAAAACGGAGTTACCACAATATCAAGGCGATAAGGGCCACCATTAACATCCAAGGACTGGAGATCGATGGTCTGACGAATTGGATGCTTCATGCAATGATACGCTGTCCAGACAAATGTTTGACAACGCCATTGTCAGGGCGAACAAAACACAAATCAACTTCAATTGCCAGTGAAGGGCCAACAACATCAAACTGAACTGGAGCCACGACCACAGAGCGGTCCAGAGGAATTGGTTCTCCAGAGGAAACCTCAATCCCCAAGGACTGAAAGAGAGTAACGACCCTCTCAAACGGAGTCTCCACCGGAGGTTTCCCGATTAGCACGGGCCTACTCTGTATGGCCTTGACAGTTCCGGACACAATCCATTGACAATGTTGAGCTTCATGTGCTTCTGCATAGATGCAGACTTGGGCGCACACTGAATAAAAGAATCTGGTAAAAGTGACGGTAAGGGACGCCCGATCTCCGGTCGAAAACATCCTTATAGGTTCGTTTTCTTTGCCGTAACGGTACTCTACACTCACAAAGCAAATATTATCCTTGAGGAGGGGCTTATCCGACCCTTTCTCAAACAGTCTAACGTATATATAATGAGTTTTCATGCTACCTAGGGTGTATTTGGGACCGCAAAGAGTGAGATTGTAAGGCTCGCCGGAAGCTATGGTTTCGGGTTGGTCTTCGTCGCGGTGGTAGACGGCATAAACTTTGCACCTCCGACCGGTGACCATGATTTTGCCATAGACCTGATGGGTCGATGTGTCTCCGGATCCAGTATTGATCTTCAATTCCACGGACTATATGCTCACATTGGAGCCCAGATAAAGAGGCACCATTATCCCGTATTTATTGTAGAGAACTCCACCGGACCACCAGGTTCTGCCGGGGACGTAGGACAGGCCGGTTTCCCGAGGAACATACTCGACAGGGTCGCTGCTAAGAGCTGCTCCATCTATGTCTTCCTCTGGGTTTCTGATGTTGCTAAGATTTGGATCTATAGGGTTGGAACCATCGGGAAGCATTTTGTAAACTGGTAAGGAGTTGGCTCCATGTACATGATGTATATATTGCTAGGGTAAGGTGAACCTCTATCTGGTCTTGCTTTGGGCCTATTCAAAGATTTCGAAGGCCCACATCGGACTCAACTTTCAAGGGCCCAATATTATGTTTGATAACGATTTTTTTTTAATGAAAAACGGGAGGCTTCAATTTTATATATCAGTCAAAGTGACATACGTACGATCTGATGAAAGCGCACAAGCGAACGATAAATATTACAGACTCCAGACTAACTAGCCTATAATATTACCAACTCCCTACCGAACCCAGAACGCAAAACAAGGCGCCCTAGAACGTGCAAAAAACGTGCAAACAACGTGCACGTCAAAAGTGCAACAACGTGCACACCAAACCGTGCCACATAACGGTCACACCAAATCGTGCAAAAACTGCACGCCAAGCGTGCAATTAGTGCACACAAACCGTGCAACTAGTGCACACCCAATCTGCACCAAGTGTAGTTATTGAAAAACGGTAACACAAAAGAAAAAATAAACCTTAGCCGATTCAGAGTCTCCACCGTCCAACAAGGGACCTTGACCCGAGGAATCCAGAAAGCACGCACTCTAGATCCTCGTTAAAGGTAACCGATAAGGCCGAATCTGTAGCGTGACGAGCCGCCGGAACTGCCCACCACCGCCCAAACCCACCTTGCTCGACCGTAGGCACAAAAAAAGCTTCGGAGAAAGGGGTTAGGGAGAAGGAGACGGAGGCTCTACCGGTAATAACCAAGGCCGAAGCCCCAGCCATCACCGGCGGAGAAGGAAGTTTGAGAGGGGCGGCTGCTTCTTCTTAGTTTGGGGTTGAGGGGGGCGACTGCTCTTTTTTGTGAATGTTGTATTAAATGTCTTCGAACGATCTTTGTTAACATAAATGTGGTGTGATAATCTTTTTTTTCTTCTGAAAATCATGCTTATATCTTTTGTTTATTATCAAAAGTAGCGACTTACGTTTTTTTTTCGTTACTTTTTTTATCAACAAAACATATTTAAATTAAACCTCTTTTGAGGTGAAAGAAGAGTTACAAAAAGTTTAACTTAACATCCAAATTAAAACCTCAAGAAATCTACCCAAAGATGAACATAAACAAAAGGATTCTACCCTATGTTGAACACTAAACCAACTTTGCTTGCGCTCCAAACAAAGGGAATCAAAACCAACTATACCCCAAAACAATACCAATCCTCACACAAAACTCAAATTACAACCCTAAGTCAAAATCATTTGAAGTTAAGAAAGCAAATAACCATCATCAGACCAAACTAAGAATGCAGCAACCTTGTTTCTATTACTCAGCACCAATGCCTCTCCACCAAGCATTTAGAGTTTAAACGTTAAGCATATGGATTTGAGAGTTACAAAGATGAAAGTCTACAATATAACACCTCAAACATAGTATCAAGATCTGTGATCATCTTTTGAGAATTATCAGAAGCAGAGAAACTTGCCTCTGTTTGGCCATCAATTGGTATCAGAACCGGTTCTAAAATCTTGGAGTAATGACATGGCTAACGGTATCCCGAAGAAGACAGGTGCGATCATCGCTGGTGGGTTAGGATCTGGATCAAACAATGAGAGGGGAGGCTTGTCCCTCAACTATCCAATCCTGACAGAAACAAATTATGGAATTTGGGTGTTCAAGATGACTGCTATGATGAAAGCTCTATAAGTATGGGCTGTGGGCAAGGAGCGTGACCAAGGAGCCTTAGTAGTGCTTACCCAAGCTATGCCAGAGACTACTCTGATGGCAATCTCCCACGCAAAGACCGCGAAGCAGGCTTGGAAGACATTAGAAGTAGTGCACGTTGGCCAGAAAAAGATAAAATCAGCTAATATTTTCAATTTGAAACGTGAGTTTAATAAGTTTCAGATGGAGGAGAAAGAGACCATCCATAGCTTTTACTTGAAAGTGGAAAGCATCACAAATGAAATCAAGTTGTTAGGAGGTGACATGCCAGAAGAGCATGTGGTTGAAAAATTGTTCAACTCAGAACCAGACAAATACATGCCCATAGTTGGGATGATCACCCAATGGGCTGATCTTGAAGAGAAGACAACTGATAAAGCTGCTGGGAGGCTAAAAGCGTTTGAACACATCCTTAAAGGAAGGAAGGGAGAGCAGGATGATCATCTCTTACTGACAAAGGCACAGTAGGTATCACTGTCAAGGAAGGGAAACAAATTCGAGGGGAGCTCGAATAGACCTGAGAGTCCAATGAAGGGGCGTGGTCCAGGCCAGAATTGGGAAACTTCTTCTCCAAGTAAGAGGTATGATCGTAGTCGATTGAAATGTTATAATTGCAACACTTTTGGATATTTTTCTTATGAGTGTAAAAAAAGAAAGGGAGAAGAAGCCAATTTTGCAGAAAGAGAAATAGAGGAAGATGACCAAATTGACCAAGCTTTATGACAATAAAGTAGTAAGTGATGCATGTCTTTTAAATCATTTTTGCAGAAAGAAAAACTAATTGATCCAAAGTAAAATCAAAACCTCTATTCTCAAGGAAACATTTGGTTGAAATTGCTTGGTGACAATTCAACCAGACAAAAGCTGAGATTGTAGGAGTGATGACTGGTGTTCACATAATTTTTTGGCCAAGACAAGATCAAATTTCAAGTGTACAAGTATGTCAACGTTAAGGTATTTATGAGTAATATTTATGAAAAATGGGAAGCGAGCCCAATCGGGCATGAAGGAGCAATCCGAGGATTCCATCTACACTTGGCCGTTCTCCCAACACACCGTCCATGCCCCGCCTCGAGTGGATATCCATCTATGGAAACTGATCCACCGAGATGAGATGGTGGAGGAAGAATCTGCCATTCGTCAGCCATCGTGGATTAGTACGAAGGCACCCAAATCCTGCCTCATTCTATTTTGTATCCGTACATTTGTTGAAGTGTGTCCTCGTATATATCCCCCACACGTACACCGTGAGAAAAGATGACCCTTTTAGGTTCGTCGAGGAGATGTGGGGACTCGAGGATCGCGCAGTGAACGCCAAGGAATGCATCACCCATAGCCCACCGCCCAGTCAGCTTATGCAAGATATGGTGGTAACATATCCAGTCAGTTTGTCCCTGATGAAGCAACAACAAAGTCATCTAAGCATCCTCCATGCTTCAAATGAAAGCCCTTGGGCATTACGGGGTGTCCCAAAGGAGCTACACCCTAGCCCTCAAGGGACGACTTACAACCGTGTCTCAGCTTCTTCCTCTTTTTCGTAAACTCCTTGAACGGCTGCCCAGACAAGATAGATCTACTCGAATCGAGACAAGGAGAGATTTGGGGATCCACTGTGCTACTTACCGAATGAATAGGGAACCACCCATACTATTTCCCCTTATACAACCGTGTAATTTTATATAGGATTAGTGTTTCGTCCGTCACAAAAACTTCAACTCGTCCTTCCCAGTTATTTCCATGATTATATACTCGTTTTGTTGTTTCATTTATGAATATAGTAAAAATGTCATATTTATGCTAAAAAAATATGTAACTTTTAGTGTAATTTTTGGAATGCTGGATGAAGTTGGCCGCCGTTTTACACTACGAATTAAATTATTTTAGAGTAATGGTCGCTCAAACGTAAACCATTAGATATGCATGAGACGACCTAAATGGGTTGTAGATACGTGAAATATCTATATAAATTGACATTTTAGTGCGAATTATTTCAATATAACAACTTCACAAAAGAAGTGTACTGAAAATTTCATTTCCCACACAATGTCAAATGACATATTTTTCAATTCTTAGTTTTTTTTGGGATAACACCGGATCCTAACTGTGTAGGAAAAATGTTTTTCACATCCTAACTGTGGGTCACCTTTTGTTACATGTCCTATACCAAAGGTCACATTTTGTCACATGTCCTATACAAATGGTGTTTTTTTTTTTGACAAAACACGAAAAATGACACCGAAAAAAGTGTTTTTTTTTTTGGTAAATTTACACCACCTACCTCTTGCAGTGCACTGATAAACGCAAATTATACAAAAATTAAGAGGAAAAACCATCGAATGCGAACGTTATATCCCTTTTTTGGTGTCATTTGTCATGTTTTGTAAAAAAGGACCACCTTTGGTATAGGACATGTAACAAAAGGTGACCCACAATTAGGACGTGAAATACACCTTTCCAACACAGTTAGGATTCGGGGTTATCCTTTTGTATAAAACATATGTTATCCATAATTATCATACTTGAAATTCAAGTTGACTTGTAAAAAGGGTTAATTACGACTGATTACCCTAATCTATTCACGTATTTCAGTTTACTATCCAAAAATATAAATATTACTCAAAAATACCCTAATGTTGACATACTACTCATAAATGACGGCGGCGGCGGCTTCAGAGGCGGCGGCGGATGCGGCTGTGGAGACGAAGGCAGAGGCTTCAAATAATTGCTGCCGAGATCACTCGGGGAAGAGGCAGTAGCAGGCGAGAACCCCTAAAAACAATTGGGAAAGGAACAGGCGATGTCGACGACAGCATAATCCCGGTGATGCGAGTTGAGGGTGAGATTAGCGAAATCGGAGAAGATGGGGAGGGTGGGGATTGCGTAGTGATGACTCTCGTGGGCAGAGAACGCACATGAGAGGATGAAGGGAATGGACGCCATATCGACATAGAAACAGTACCGGACTAAAGCCGAAAGGAACGATAACGATCTTGAGAAGAAGCCGCCGTCTGAGCTAAGGGTTCTGAAACCCTAACCGAATACATAGTTTTTTTTTTATCTTAATCATTTATTTTGGGGTTAATATCATAAAGCACCACACAAGTATACACGTTTTTCAAATAACACACTAAGTTATGATTTTTTCATGTGGCACACCTATGTACCAATAAATTATCAAAGTTTGTTGATACATAGGTGTGGCACATGAAAAAATCGTTGATACATAGGTGTGCCAAATGAAAAAATCATAACTTAATGTGTTATTTGAAAAACGTGTATACTTGTTTGGTGCTTTATGATATTAACCCCAAAATAAATGATTAAGATAAAAAAAAAAAACTATGTATTCGGTTAGGGTTTCAGAACCCTTAGCTCAGACGGCGGCTTCTTCTCAAGAACCCTCTACACATGTCCAAGATTTGAGTGGACGTGTGGTCAAAATTTGCATTATAATTCTTGTTAACTTTGGTACAAAGCTCAGTGTTTCTATTGGTGCTTGATCATGAAAGTTCATCATAGTGCAGTGAACATTAAAATTTTGTCAACATTCTTCATCATGGTGTTTTTACAACATCCAAGAACTTGTCAGAGATTAATTATGAATAACCTTGCAAGAGCCCAGAAACCCACATGGTATTAATTATTACACATTTTACTTTGAGACAATCTTGAGAGTTACAACTTTCTAATCTAAATTAATGACTAATTATCAAGTAACGTTTAATTTGGTCCAAGATAGGTAAATGGGTAACATTCTAGGCAAAAGATTATTGAAACTTGAAAGCATCATGCTCTCCACTCACATGTGACAAGTCTTAATTATAATATTATGAACATGGTTTTTGAAATTTGAAGTCCCATGTTGGTTAGATCCACCTACCTAAAAGTGCATAAAATAAGCATGTTGTTGGGATTTTATGAACCCTTAAGTTAAAAAAATCGGATAAAGTCTCTTTTGAAATTTGAAAACTTCGTATGAGTTCGTGTCAAAAATGGTAAAAAGAAACAACAATCCCAAGTGACAAATATATTTAAAATGGGTCCATCAAAATGGAAACATAATGAATTGTTTAGTGTAAAATTACAAAAATTATGTGCTTGCTCCTCTAAGATTAGTAGCTATGGCTTTTTTCTAGGAAACAAGCAGCGACAATAAAATGACGACGATAGAAGCAGTTGATGGCTCTTCCCACTCGTTCTCTCTTCCAACCTCACAAGAAATGGCTTCTCTCCCTCGGTCACTCACTATCTTCATCTTGGATCGGAAATACAACGACAACGGGATTGGGCCTAGTGTTCTCCGCCCAGACTACAATGGGACAAATAACACCTCTGGTACCATAGCGGGAGGCGGTCGACTGTGTCAGGGATCTCTTTCGAACAGATTGAGGGCCATCGTCCGTCGAACCCCGCGATAGGTCCTCGACCTCGACAACCTTGATATTCGTGACCTTCTTCTTCTCCTTTGGGTTCATCTCTCTTCTCCACCAGCTCTAGGTTATCAGATGGGTGGCCACGGAGGGCATCGAAGGGACGACCATTATTGGGGCTTGATGGGGGAGGACAAGTACGAGGATGGGGGCACGACCTTGATGGAAGGCGGAGGGGCTAGCCTTCCAAATAGCAGTTAGGACGGGACGAGAGCAACGAGGAGCTATCTCCGGTGGAAATGCAATACCTCAAGGAGGTTGTAACGGAGACGACATCTAGTTGGCAGTGATGTTACTCGCTTCCTCTTTGTAGGATTTCTGTGTCACCGAGGAAGACCGAGGGAAGACTTGGGCCAGGCGTGTTGGAGCCACTTGGAAGAGGAAAAAGAAAAGTCTCGATGGACCTAACTAATGAAGGGCCGGGTAGTGACTGGTTTGGAAAAGGTGGGTAGGGCCGTAAGGGTCCCTCATGTGAAGGACCCGAATCATGCGGTACCTAGTCCGGACAATACGGGTCTAGGGACTTCCCAGAACTTAGCCACAACCTCTCTTCCAACAGGACGGAAGTGAGGGAGGACTAGGACTTGGATTTAAAGGGATCTACATGCTCCAAGGAGGCGTCTCGATCAACAGGGGGCTACAAGAACCTCGACTTGATCAATGATGAGTTCGTGGTCTAGTGGGGGGGGGGGGGGGGGGCAGCAACACCGCCCCACTGGATGTAAGGTGGTGGTGGTTCCACCAGGTTCTAGCACAATACTCTTCGATCACCTCGGAGGCCAGTACTCTCGCGTTCATGAAGCCCTACATTATCATTTTATGGATGACGACGCACATTGATAACCCCGGGAGAGTATACAGTCTGCCTAGGCGCCAATCCGGAAATGGGTCGGCTCTGTCCTAACTCCCCGTTTGGATTCCCTGTATTGGTTTCTTCGGAAGCTACCATAGTATCCCCTTTGAACATTTTAGTGAAGCGCTTCGGTACTTGAGCATTTTTATTCAGTTGTCAGTTTATTTCCCTACTGGGTCCCATGATGTTTGGACCTTTATCCTAGTATTTTTAGGTTTGAATTGTTTTGTGTGTAGGAAAGCGTTTAAGGGTCAAAAGACGAGAACATGATTACGAAAGAACTCCCAACAATAGAACTGAAGGCATAGCCTAGAAAGAAAGGGACGAAAAATTAACTGTTATACTCCTTGACAGTCGAAAGAGCAGTCGGGGCCTTAGGTTCCAGAGCCACCCGATTCAACATATCCACAACCGAAGGGGCTGCTTGGATAGCCGTTCTCGACTCATGGAGCGAGTTGTAGGCTTGGAGTAGACCACATTGCCAGAAGAAGTATATTTCTTAGTAACCCGCCCCCTAAAAGCCGTAAGCAAAACATCCTTCCATGGACTGCCCTGATCCCCAGCATGGGAAGACAAGTCCTTCGAACCAACGATCTCACCGGACCCAACATCTCGAAGCCCAACTATAGTAGGCTCCACTTGTTCCTCGATCAGGCCTAAAACAATAGAGCCTTGATCATGTGCCATCTCCTAATCTAAGTGCTCACAAGAATTAGCACCAGACGACACCAAAACCAGCACGTCCTGTCCGATTGGACCTGTGTCAAGGGCCTTGATCTTGGGACTTATTTTGTATTTTAATACATGGTTAATATTTTCACTAAAAATGAATTATTTAGTTTTTAGACCATCCAAGTGGGAAATAGATTCTACAACATCTTGTGGTAAAAAAAGAGTCGATTCTCTAAATTTTCATCATGAAAGTCGATTCTACAGGGTAACATGCGGAGATGAATCTCCAGAGAAGAGAGAAGAATCGTCAGATGTCTTAGGAAAGGAGGTTGAAGAGAGTGAATTGTTCCAATTTTGATGTCGACGATTTTACCAGCACAACCAAGAAGACAAAAAAAAAACACTTTTTCTTCCAAATTTCCTTCTTTTCGCCAATTCGTCCTCCAAACTTTACTTCTATATAAATGCTCTTATCGGAAATATCTCTAAACTCGAGGCCTATTCAACCATCTCTTTCTTCTCAAAAAAAAAACATCTCTTTGAAATGGTAATATTTATCACATATGTATTATTATATTTTATTAAATACATTAATATACATATAACCATTTTTTTTAGAATAACCATTGCAATTGTATTAGACCATAATAAGATAGTTTGGTGGGTACTCAACCGTACTCCACCTACATAAGCAAAACCAACTAATAAACAGAATTGAAACGAAAAGCAATAAATTCGGCTCTGGTGATTGGTTGCGGACGAAGGGGATATCTGCGGTAGCGTTTGGTGACACCGGTACATCAAGCTTCTTTCAATTGGGACGAGGCGAGCCAGCCACGTTTAAGGGAACACTGGTGGACCTACATCTCCCCCGGTGTGTCAGCGTGCGTCGTCCTCCCTTGATTGATAATGGTAGGGCTCCTGAACGCGGGATTGCTGACTCCGGACTGGCAGGGGGGACAGAACTCAACTGAAGATGGTGCCGTCTCCATCCATCCGCCGGGAAGGGGCCAAAGTTGACCCACCCCTCCCCGGGCCACCTCGGACTCATTCCTTCAGGCGGGGGTGCTTGGCGCCCCCCGCCGCTGCTGCCTGTGACTCCCCATCAGACGTTGTCGAGTCCTCTGACTCGATCTGATCTTCCTCACTCGCTAGGCGTTTCTTCCCAGAAAGTGTCGGACTCAGCTCCTTCTGTACCCCGTCGGACGGTACCGCATCGGACTCCGTCTCGTAGGACTCCTCCCGCTCCCTCCCGGGCCTATATCGCGGAGATGGCGTCCGGGGACCCCCCCGACCGCCCTTATTCCTTGCCTCCCCATAATTCCAGTTCGTACCCGGGATCGCCTTCCCATGCTTGTGTTAGTCTTAGTGCCCGTAGTTCAATCCTAAATGTCCAAATGTATATATCATCGTTAGCAATAAAATTAAAGCGGCTTTATATTACTTATGTGTTGGAGTAATATATCGATGTGTGCTCTGATCTATGCCCACCATGCGAATAGAACCATAGATCGAGATAGATCACACTCGATGGGTCCCTAGTCAACAAAGCTTCACTAGAAGCGACTAGTATGAAAGATGGCTCTTTATGGCTTACGTTCTGTTAGTCATTGGAATGGGATTCCGGAGTCTGATCATAGATATCATGTGGGACATGATATTGGACGACCCGCCCTGAATATGTGCCATAGATTAAGTCATGAACATATTCAGTGTTGTAGCTTGTCATGTATCCTTAGACCAAGGAGTCTTTGTGATCGCTATGTAGTCAACAACTGAGTTTGACCTGAGCCTAACGTTGTCCGTAACAGGGCTTCCATAACGGCCAGGATTGGCTTGGGGATGGGCTACATGAGTGACACGAAAGACGGCTAAGGGATTTATCCCTCATACTAAGGTATGGGAAAGATATCGGTTCTCGGCCGCTTGATCGAGAGTGACTGGAAGAATAGCATGGCCATGCACATGATACTGGGTATCATATCTTCAGTCATCTCACATATCAAGGAACGGTGATTGAGAATAATAAGGATGACGGCTCTATGCCTTATCTCAATCAGGATATCGGAGATAAAAGGATAATGACAGGGACGACGGAAAGGTTAGAATCGACAGGGTCGATTCGTTATGTAGTGTCAGGCAATACTAAAGTCTCGTTAGTTGCCACTTAAATAGGATCAAGTAAAATGGGATTTTACGTTGATCTATTGACATGCATAAACCTAAGGGTCACACCGGAGGATGAAACTCATTGACACATTTATGGAGAATGGCCAAAAGGGAGTTGTCTCGGGACATGACCAAAACTGGGTTTTGGGTCATGTGCCCGTAAGTGAATAGGACTTTACGGATCGAGACAAGGCTTGGAGTCTTGGGATTGATCGCGTCGGATAATGTTGGACATTTCCGGTATGGAAGGCATGGAGGCGATGAGCGAATCACGGGACCTCGTTGGAAATGGTCACGGGCCATGTTCCAAGAGGCCCATGAAAGGCCCATGCAACCAAGGCCCATGGAACTAATTAATCAAGTCTTGATTAATTAGTACTAAGTAAGCAAGACAAGGATTAAGGTGTTGGTGATTCACCACCTAACCCAATCTTGTCTTGCCATACTTTGTCCTATTCACACCTTACTTGACACCATACTTGTCCCATGCCTTTAGTTGGACAAGTATGGGTTTTGTTATGTTTAAGTCATCTTTTTTCAACATAACAAACACAAGACAAGAATAGGAAACACATTTTCTCTCCCTCTTCCATGGCCATTTCGGGTTTGGCTAGTTTCCACCTCCATGTTTGTGTTCTTGAGTCCTCAAAGAGAAGAACTACGTGGCTTTGATTCCCATGTGGATACGTAGGCGTCTTGGAGACTCAAGCCAATCATTCGTTAACCGGTGTTCTTGTTTTGGTAAGAACTAGTGCTGAATTTTTCTCTTGTGAATCCATTCTTTGTTAGTTGTTTCATGGTTTTAATCGTCTCTTGGTTTTCATTGATTTTCCGCTGCGAGTTGGTTCATCTCCAACCCTACCTCGAGACCCAACAGCTTGGTCTTCTCCAGGGCCGACCTTGGGTCCCCCGGGGCACGCAACGAGTGACCTCTGGTCCCCCCCGTTACCGGCCACGACGGAAACAGGTGTCCCGCACAGCTACATCCATAACAATGATCCGGTAAGTACTCATAGGAAACATGGAGTAGTGTCCGTACCTGCGATTCCGATAGCCAGAACCAAAGCTGACTCTGCAGAGGATGGCGGATATCTGCCCGGATTCTGATCCGCATGAAGTCTCCCCAGCATCTCCCTGACCCGTCCACATCCACAGCCTGACATGTGCCCAGAGCACTGCCGATCCGAAATCCCACCTCTCTGTTCCAGGCTCCCACTGGTAAGTTGGAGACCCTGGCCCAAACCGAGAACTGATGGAAGCTCAGTTCGCTCACCTGCATATGAGCTCGCAGGTCCGTAAACATGACCAAGGACTCCCAGAACGCCCATGGTTCCCCAGCCAAGACTCGCGCACGCTCCCGCGCCGTGCGGAAGAAAAAGCCAACCAGACCCCCCTCCAGAGGGCGAGCCTCCACCTTCAGTCCCCAAAGATCTTCCATTCGTTCCACCAGAGATTTCCAGAAGAACCGCGCTTCGATGTCAGAACCTTAGCGGAGAAGGCAAACTGCAATTGCCCTCCTTCCTTAGCAATATCCCCTATCGGGACGACTACCTCCCTAAAGCAGAGGGAGGAGAGACGTGCATCCAAATCCGGCACCCCCCTCCTTTCCAGTCTCCTCCCCGAGGCAGTCCACACGGTCACCCATGGCCGACCTGGTCTCCGGTCGGCGAGCCTGGCCTCTCGGTGCCAACCCCGTCCCTCTTGTACCGGCCCGGCCCGCTCCATATCGGGTCGCCCACCTGGCCACATCACCCGGTCCAGCCGACCCGTTCCTACCGCCCCGGCCCACTCTAGGGACCCAGTTGTCCTGGCCCAGGCCTGCACGACGCGCATCCCCCATGAACGTCCCCCCGCGGCCCAGCCCAGTCCGCTGTCCCTCACCCGGCCCAGTCTCGCTAGGGTTAGCCCCTGCCTCGACCATCGCTTTTCCCTTCCGCCGCCGTCGCTCCAGCGCTTCCGGTGACTCCCTGTGCGTCTCCTCCGAGTCCACCAGATCCCGATCCGACGTCCTGCACCCGATTCCCTCAGCATGCAGAACTCCCGCCGGCCGGAAGTGCGAACCACGGCGAGCCCTAACCTGCAGCCCCCGTGCTGGACTCCTGGTCAACCCCAACGCCGCTCCGTTCCGACTCTCCCCACCACGGGCCGCCTCACCCGAACCCCGGGTCGCCGAGAAGACCAAATCCTGCATCAGGGCCACCCGCGTCCACGACTCCACCGGCGAGGAGTCAGCCCCCACAGTCCCGGTCTCATCCCCATCGTCCGATGACAGCGGTATCACATGCACCGCTGCCGGGCCGGATCCCATCGTCTCCACTGCACGAGTAGGGGCACCGGATCCTGCAACCCCTCCCGCTTCCACAGTCACGGCCCCTCCTGCCGCCGCCGCCGCTGCACCTGCACCTTCCATCATCGGCAGCGTCTCCACCGACAGCGTCTCCTCCGGCTCGTCCCACACCTCTGAATCCATAGAGAGAGAAGACAGATGGCCGTTCTCCATGCTCTCCAACCAAGCCAAGTCTAGGATTTGAGAAAGAAACTCAGAGACGGCTACCGATCAATCACTAATTAAATCAATATACATATAACCATAATATAATATGAATCATATTATAAAAAAATAGAAAATGGTGAATGTTTAATAAATAAAAAATAACTATTTTTTTAGTTGGTTCAGTACTCTGATAATCGCCGTTCACACATCCCACTCGATTGTTATAAATCCACGTGCATGTGAGAAATGGACACCACATATGAGACACATGACAGTAGGCAATTCTTTAGTTATTGACTAAGCAATATACAAAGTAGTATATATACCTGTACATGTAATGAATTAGAGAATATATATAGAAACAGACACAAGTTCAGTAAATTGTTCAGTAAAGAAAGTTCGTTCATTCGGTTTCGGTTCTGATCGTTTGAGAAATAATCACAACACGTTATCAGCACGACTCTGTTCCGTTGTAATCGCTAATTTTTCTCAAATCGTTATTCAGTACGAACGCTCTGTTCTATTGCTCAGGTATCGGATTTTCAAATTATCATTAATTTATGTATATCTGATTCATGCTCGTTTATATAAATTTATTTACGGTTTTTTCGATAAGTATGCTCTGTGACCGCAATGTAAATTGGATCTTTCACATCAGAAATTTGATGTTTACTGCATACTCGTATTTTAATGTTAATACCTGAATTTAAAAAAAAATAAAAAATAAAAATTCATTTAAAACCGAAACGTTTGGACCGGAAGTTCCAAATATATAATACTAGCGACCCAATATGTATTGGACCAGAAGTTCCAAAATAAAATATCAACGACCTGAAGTCGAGTATTATCCTGACATGCAATTATTTTGATCAATGTTCAGGATGGATAACTTCACAAAGCTTAATTATGCTCCACTTAGACTAGACGGGAAAAACTATTATGAATGGGCGCTAGACACGACTCTACACTTGAGATCTCAGAATCTTGGAGACGTCATAAAAGAGGGCAATAACGAGTCAGTCAAAAACAAAGCCACAGCCACAATATTAATCCGTCATCACATGCATAGAGACCTACGACTTGAGTATATAATTGACGAAGACCCCCTTACTTTATGGGTTCAACTCAAGGAGAGGTTTGCGCATATGAAAGCAATAGCTCTCCCTCGTGCCCAATATGATTGGTCTAACCTCCGGTTTCAGGATTTTAAATCCGTAAATGAGTACAATTCGGCAATGTTTCAAATTGTTTCCAAGCTTCGCAGTTGTGGTGAAAAAATAACTGACGAATCTATGCTTGAGAAAACATTCTCCACGTTCCATCCCTCGAATATGCTCCTGCAGCAGCAATATCGACAAAAAGAGTTTAAGAAATTTACAGATCTTATTGCTTGTTTGCTCCTTGCAGAGCAAAACAATGAATTATTAATGAAAAACCATCAAACTCGACCTGTAGGCAGTGCTCTATTCCCTGAAGCGAATGTGACAGGATATGATGGTAACTCTGGACCCAGACGAGTCCGAGGACCCTTTAGAGGTCGAGGTCGAGGTCGTGGACGTGATCGTAGTCAGGGATATGGGCATAATAATTTTCAACCTTATAAAAGAGATGATAGGGTGTACCACCAGAAGTGGACCCGACATGAGAAAAGAAAAGGCCCACAGAACCTGACTCCCGTAAATGCCGAAAGCATATGTTGCCGTTGTGGAGGGACCGATCATTGGTCACGAGTATGTCGTGTGCCAAACCACTTGGTAAAGTTATACCAAGAGTCGATAAAGGGAAAGCAGAAGGTCGCTGAGACAAATTTCATTGATCATGTGAGCCCTGAAGATGCTCCGATCAAGCTTACAGTCTCCGACTTCTATAAAGATGATGACGGAAATTTGGCCCATGATAAAAATGTAGATTGAACTTGTGTCTTTATGTACCCCCTACTTTAAGTCAATGTAAAATATATATAATGTTTTTGTAATCCTTTCCTAAGTTTATAAACTAATATAATACTTTTTATGAAAGGATATGGACCCCAACTATGGGTCACGTATTTGCAGAAATGATGGCTACTTATGTATTGTTGATTGCGCGTCGACGCACACAATCTTAAGAGATAAAAAATATTTCTCTTTTTTAACCTTGGTTGAAGCAAATGTTAGCACAATTACGGGTACTGAAAATTTGATAGAAGGCTCCGGAAGAGCTACCTTGATATTAGAAAATGGAACAAGGTTAAGTACCCATAATGCTTTATATGCAAGTAGATCCAGAAGAAATCTACTTTGCTTCAAGGATATTCGTAGCAACGGATATCATGTCGAGACCAGAAGTGAAAATGAGACTGATTTTCTCTATATCACTTTTAATAAATGTGGTGAAAAGCTTGTACTTGAAAAATTACAGGTTCTATCATCAGGTTTGTATTATACAACCATAAGAACCGTTGAAACCTACGCAACAATGAACCAAAAGTTCATTAACTCAAATGCTTTTATGCTTTGGCACAATCGTCTTGGTCATCCGGGATCGACCATGATGCATAGGATTGATGAAAACTCATGTGGACATTCATTAAAGGACCAGAAGATCCTAATGTCCAATGAGATATCATGTACAACTTGTTCACAAGGAAAATTAGTGGTCCGACCATCGCAAACCAAGATTAATATTGAAATGCCATCTTTCCTGCAAAGAATTCAGGCAGATATATGTGGCCCTATACATCCAGCCAGTGGACCATTTAATTATTTCATGGTCCTGATAGACGCATCCAGCAGATGGTCTCATATTTGCTTATTGTCAACGCGAAATGTTGCGTTTGCTAAATTGTTGGCCCAAATCATTAAGCTGAGGGCACATTTCCCTGATTATCCCATTAAGACGATTCGTCTTGATAATGCTGGTGAGTTCACATCAAGAGCATTTGATGATTATTGCATGTCTTTAGGGATTGATATTGAACATCCCGTTGCACATGTCCATACCCAAAATGGGTTAGCAGAATCGTTTATTAAACGTATACAGGTAATTGCACGTACATTATTAATGCAATCACAATTACCTATTTCTGCTTGGGGACATGCTGTATTACATGCTGCATCTTTAATTCGTATAAGACCAAGTGTTTATCATCAATATTCTCCTGTACAACTTGTGTGTGGGAACCAACCTAATATATCCCATTTGCGAACCTTTGGTTGCGCAGTGCAAGTGCCGATCGCACCTACTCAACGCACAAAAATGGGACCCCAACGTCGGTTGGGGATATATGTTGGTTTTGACTCACCGTCCATTATAAGGTATCTTGAACCTCGGACGGGTGATTTGTTTACTGCAAGATTTGCAGATTGTCATTTTGATGAGACAACATTTCCACCTCTAGGTGAGAAAGATAAGCCTCCTGAAGTAAGGCTTGAACTCTCTTATAAGCCTCCTGAAGTTGGACATGAACTTTCATGGAAAGTGAGTTCGTTGTCTCATTTAGACCCACGCACGTCACAATGTGAAATAGAAGTACAAAGAATAATTCATTTGCAAAATGTTGCAAATCAAATGCCTGATGCATTTGCAGACACGTCAAAGATGACAAGGTCTTATATAGATGCAATCAATGTACCAGCTAGAATTAAGGTCACTGGTGATACTGCAAAAGCAGCTATCGATTCCTCTAGTGCACGCCTGAAGCGTGGGAGACCAGTTGGATCAAAAGACATTGTTCCCCGGAAGCGAAAATGTCAGACGAATATAGGGGATAAGAAAGCGGTGGTTCCAGAAGAACCAGCCGATGAAAAAGCCTCATTACCCGAAGTAGTTCCAGAAGAACTACCAGAGTCGGTTCCAGAAGAACCAATCGGTCCAGAAGTACCAGAAGACTCTAATACTCCTGAAGAGTTAAGAAATGAGAAAATTATTGTTGATGAAGTCTTTGCGTTTGCGGTGGCCAACGAGATCATAAATGAGTTTGATTTCGAGCCCCGAAGCATCGACGAATGCCGTCACAGGGATGACTGGCCTATGTGGGAAGAAGCAATTCAGGCAGAATTGGCTTCATTGGCGAAACGCCAACTTTTTGGGCCCGTTTCCAAGACACCAGAAGATGTCAACCCTGTTGGTTACAGGTGGGTATTTATAAGGAAACGAAATGAGAAAAATGAAGTCGCCCGATATAAGGCTAGACTTGTGGCCCAAGGATTCTCTCAACGACCAGGAGTCGATTTTGATGAGACATATTCCCCAGTAATGGATATGATCACTTTCAGATATTTGATCAACCTATCAGTCTCTGAAGGACTTGATATGTGCATGATGGACGTTGTGACTGCTTACCTATATGGTAATTTGGACACTGATATCTATATGAGACTCCCCGATGGGTTGAGATTGCCTGAAGCAATGATAGATATCCCCAGAGATATGTGTTCAATAAAATTACAGAAATCTCTGTATGGACTAAAGCAATCTGGTAGGATGTGGTATCATCGCCTTAGCGAATACCTTACCAGAGAAGGCTATAAAAATGATGTTATTTGTCCATGTGTGTTCATTAAGAAAACAACCTCCGAGTTTGTTATTATAGCAGTATACGTTGATGACATAAATCTGATTGGGACTCCAGAAGAGATCCTCAAAGCTTCAGATTATCTGAAACGAGAATTCGAAATGAAAGATTTGGGGAGGACTAGACACTGTCTCAGCCTGCAGCTCGAGCATCTGTCTGATGGTATTTTGATCCATCAATCAGCATATGTTGAAAAGCTTTTGAAGCATTTTAGTATGGATAATGCTCACCCTCTCAGTACTCCAATGGTCGTCCGCTCTTTGGATCCCAGAAGAGATCCATTCCGTCCCAAAGAGGCAGATGAAGAGATACTTGGTCCTGAAGTACCATATCTCAATGCTATTGGGAGTTTGTTATATTTGGCACAATGTACGCGACCTGACATAGCGTTCGCAGTAAATGTACTTGCCAGGTTCAGTTCAGAACCCACTCAACGACATTGGAACGGTATAAAGCATGTACTTCGTTATCTGAGCGGGACTAGAGATTTGGGACTTATGTATTCTAAGTCCAGGGGGAGCGTCGGCCTGGTCGGATATGCAGATGCAGGCTATTTATCAGATCCTCACAAAGCTCGCTCCCAGACAGGCTATGTTTTCACCTGCAGTGAAACAGCCATCTCCTGGCGCTCTACGAAGCAGACTTTGGTTGCGACTTCCTCAAACCACTCGGAGATTGTGGCGCTACATGAAGCTAGCCGAGAATGTGTTTTCCTGCGATCCGTTTTGAAGCATGTGTTATGCTCAATCGGAATTCCTCCGAAAAGCTCTCCTTCCATCATATATGAAGACAATGCAGCTTGTATAGCTCAAGTCAGAGGAGGCTATATCAAAGGAGACAGAATCAAGCACATCTCTCCGAAGTTCTTTTATACTCATGAGCTCCAGAAGAGTAATGAGATAGATGTCAAGCAGATTCGGTCCTGCGAGAATCTTGCCGATTTATTTACTAAAGCCTTGCCGACTTCTACCTTTGAGAAGCTAATTCACAAGATCGGCATGTGTCGTTTGAGCAAGCAACCAAAGTAGCCTGCCTGAAGTCAGGGGGAGATAAATTTCGTGCGCTGCACTCTTTTTCCCTTATCCAAGTTTTGTCCCACAGGGTTTTCTTGGAAAGGTTTTTAACGAGGCAGCATCAAGCACAACATGAAACACATTTTGCGCGTTGCACTCTTTTCCTTACAGGTTTTGTCCCACCGAGTTTTTCTGAGGAGGTTTTTAACGAGGCAACTGTAAGCAAATTGTAATGGTGGTGTCCAACGGGGAGTGTTATAAATCCACTTGCATGTGAGAAATGGACACCACATATGAGACACATGGCAGTAGGCAATTCTTTAGTTAGTGACTAAGCAATATACACAATAGTATATATACCTGTACATGTAATGAATTAGAGAATATATATAGAAACAAACACAAGTTCAGTAAATTGTTCAGTAAAGAAAGTTCGCTCATTCGGTTTCGGTTCTGATCGTTTGAAAAATAATCACAACAGATCAATTTTTAACGTGTTTACTTTTTAAGTAGCTAAGAAATCATCCATCAAATTGAAAAACCTCAATAAATTGAACTAATGTTACATCAATCAGACGCCGCTCAAACTAATTTGTATAATTAACCTAAACTTTTCATATTTCTCTCTAATTAAAAAAAACCTGAACTTTTTCTTGACTAAAAAATGTGCAATTTTATTAATAGGAAATTATAACACAAGTGTGCGTCAAGGAACAAGCTCCCTGACCACTAGAGAAGAACAAACAAAGAACACATTGTTCACAATTCTTTTTAGAAATATAACCGTCATTGACGGTTTTAAAAAAACTAAGAAGACCATCATTAGCAGTCTCCGAGATGCCAATAGGTCGCCATAAAGACATGTAGGAATAGTGGGGGATGAGAAGATGGTCCTGAAAGTCCCGCTCCAAAGCTCATACTCCATCAGTTGTATTGGGAGGATATACGTGAATCAGGGTTCCCTGCTAGGAAAAATCTCGGACTCTCTGCGTGCTAGTCATTGACCTTGGAAAAACGAAACTAGTGAAAATTAAAAAGACCCACTCGATTAGCCTGATCTAGAATCGAGAAAGGGGTCGAGGAGGGTGCGGTGGTAGAGGCCGGAGAGATGGACGCGCTGGTGGCGGCTTCATAGATGGTGAGGGTTGCTAAGGAGAGATGATTCGATATAGTGTGATCCAGTGCCAGATCAATCTGTAGTAGGTACAGAAAACGGGGGTTCATCGAATCTGTACGTTTTTCGCGCATCGGTGGAGGCCAAGGAGGTAGGGACAACGATGGCTCCACCGATTGGGCGGAGGACAACGAGGAACCTGCTAGGGAAAGATCCGTGTGGGAGGACCACTCCGACGGGGACCGAGGAATTGTCGATGACAAAGGACGAGGGATGTAACCTCGTAGAGAGAGAAACTCCTCTAATCCAGGCCGAGCAGCATCAAAAGAGACAGAGAAATGAGGAGACCGCCATGACAACGAAGGAAAGAGACTGAAACTACACCATAAGGGGTGAAGACTAGACCGGGGTGAGGCGGTGCCAAAACCCTAGCAGATAAAAAAAAACCTTAACTCTAATACATTTTTTTAGAGAAACAATGATATTATTAATATAAAAGCATTCTGGTGCCTTCGAGAGCCAAAGACACCATACAAAGGAACCAAACTAACAACAAATGAAAGACATAAGCAGAGAAATAAATTTTGCTCTTTGACATAGGGCGGTCAGGGGGGGGGGGGGGAGACTACGGTAGCGTCCAAGGACACCGATACAGTACACTACAACCATAAGATACTGATCGAGCAGACCAGAGGATAAACAATCAGTGGTGGACCAGTTACTCCCCCGGTAAGTCAGCGTGCGTCGTCCTCCCTTGATTGATAGTGGTAGGGCTCCTGAACGCGGGATTGCTGACTCCGAAGTGGTAGAGAAGTAATTCATCAAATGTTGGTGGTACCCTTGCCACCTATACACCAGGGAGAAGGTACAGTCGACCAAACCTTCCCTGGCCTTCTCAGCACTCATTCCTGGAGGCGAGGGTGCTTGAAGCCCCCCGCCGCTGCTGAAGACGCCTCATTCGACGCCGCTGATTCTTCATCCCCCGTTGATTCCTCTTCTCTCTCAGCCCTCTTGTTTCCCGACAAAGAGGGCGTCGGGTTACGTGGAAACCATCCTGCTGGTGTATCCACCTCCTCTGCATCCCGCTGACCCCAGCGCCCCATGTCCTCCCTCCTCGGGGGTGTTCTTGGTGGCCCCTTGGACTGAACACCCTTCCTTGATCCACTCAAATATGTCCAATTCGTCCCTGGGACGGTCTTCCCATGCCTTTTCAAGCGCCGATCTCGGGTCCCTTGGGGCCTTCAGCGAGGACCCCCGAACACCCCCCTCGATCGGGCAAACCGGGAAGAGGTTCCCCGCACAACAGCATCCGAAGCAATGCTCAGGTAAGTATTCATACGAGATGTACAGACGAGTGCGTACCTGAGAGACCGACAACCGGAACCAGAGTTGGCTCTGCAGCGAAATCCGAATATCTGCCCTGATTCTGATCTTCATAAAAGTCTCCCCAGCAGAGACCCTCCTTGTCTACATCTACCCCTTGGAAAACCCCCAACATATTGCCAATTCTGAAGCCCACATCCCTCGTCCAAGCTCCTACCGGCAGATTCGAGACCCGCGCCCAGACCGAGAAATGATGGAATTGGAGATTCGAAACATGCATGTGAGCCCGAAGGTCCGTGAACAAGACCAGAGAGTCCCAAAAGGACCATGGTTCCCCCATTAAGACCCGTTCCCTCTCCTTTGCAGTCCTGAAGAAAAAAGCTACCAGCCCCCCTCCAACGGTTTGGCCTCGACTTTCATTCCCCAAACGTCCTCCATTCTTGCAACAACAGACTGCCAATAAATGGTCTTAGAAGTCAAGACCTTTGCCGCCAAGGCAAACCGATACAGATTCTCCCGTCCAGTGATCTCTTGCACATGCATTACGACCTCCTTGATCCTCATAGCGCCCATCTGGTAGTCCAATCTCCCCATCTGTTCCCCCGAGGGTCGACCTTGTCCTAGGTAAGGATCTCCCACCTGAACCCTAGAAGGCGGGTAAGTCTTACCCGCCTGGGTCGGATTTAATACATTAATTAATTAATATATAAATAAATAAACTTTTCGTATTTTCTGTAAAGTGATTTTGTTATAAAATAAACGCAGAAAGAAAGGTTTCAAAATGCTTTGATTACCTCTCCCTCTGTCCTTGCTCTTTGTCAAACATTTTCAACTGACGTGGTCTCTCTCTCCAGGGAATGTTCAGATTTGTAGATACAAAACGTCAATTCCTGATCGACCCATTTCCCCAAATCTCACCAGAAACCAAACCCATTTCAGTACTTTGATTCCGTTTCACAGAGCTCTCTTTCTATCTCTCGGAGCGACTTCAAGCAGCCGGAGAGAGACGCCGGCGAAAAATGGGCTACAGGGCTGAGGACGACTACGATTACCTCTTCAAGGTGGTGCTGATCGGCGACTCCGGCGTCGGCAAGTCGAACCTTCTCGCCAGGTTCACGCGCAATGAGTTCAGTCTCGAATCCAAGTCCACCATCGGCGTTGAGTTCGCCACCCGGAGCGTCCATGTCGAGGATAAAGTCGTCAAGGCCCAGATTTGGGACACCGCCGGCCAAGAAAGGTTCGATTTTTATGTGTTTTTTTGTACCCATTAATCATGAGTTGTGCCTCGTTCCCCATTTTAGATCGAAATCTCTGATGGGTTCGTCTTTAAATTTGTTATGATTGATTGTTATGGTGACTTCTCGGTATAGATCCTGAATTGTGTAGTTGCTATAGTTGATGATAGTGATAGGTACTGAATTGTGTGTACATGTTTCATACTTTGTTGCTTGATTTGGAAGGTCTGCATATTTAAGGGTCCAAATTGGTCTTTGGATCTAGGGATAACTCCAATAATACCCTTTCTTTTAAAGGTCCTTCTATCATTTCTCAAAATACAACAACAAGAACATCCAGGGATAAAACCTAAAACAAGTCAAGTGTTTGTTCGGGTTCTCCCGTTTGACAAAACAAGTGATCCGATAGATTAAGGTGAACATAAAAACTTTTATAACAACATAATAAAAGAGTGTCGACATCAAGAGCTAAGCACATTACGCTAGACCAAGATACTAAATACCCGTCCGGGTGGTTGTTTTGCCTTGCGAGGCAGTGATCATGCCCAGGCTGGGAGGCCGGGGAGATTCGTCTGCTTTTGGGCCCAATGAGTTTTCTACCCCCATTGGACCCCGACCTCCGAGTATCAAGGTCGAGGTCCTCTTCGATGTTGTAAGGCAAACAATGACGAGCAGTGGTCTCATGAGCCTACCGATGCAGACAGATATGGGGCAACACCCTTGAGGAGCAAAACACCGTGATGGAAGCAGACTGACAGTCCGAGAGAACTTCGAGCACAACCGGGGCAGGGGGAAATGGATCGTCCGGTATTTGAAGGTCTGACTACAGGGGGCGGGAGCCAGAAAGGGTCTTGCAAGGACGGGCATGATCATGAGATCCTGGAGCAAAAGAGGAAATATCACGATTCCCACAGGAACGACCACATCTCTGGTCTACTTGGAGGCGACCAAAACAAAGGCCCACATGGGGGTGGCCACAATGACGACCCACATGGAGGCGACCATAGCATTGACCCGCGTAAAGGTGGCCACAAACGATGGGCGAGAGAGACTCTTGGGACATGTAAAACAAACGCTTCACACCAACCGACCGTGAGGGGAAGAGGGGGGAAGAACCACATGCCAGTTCGTTTAAGGAGCCCAACTCCGACGAGTACAGTACCGAACATAGATCATCACTGGTTGGCGAAATCCGGTTAGTGGAGGCTCCGGCACTCGTAAAATGCTTGAAAGCCATGGATAAAAAACGACCCGAGGCATCATTGGTCAAGCCAGTCAGCAACAGAGGCGCCGGTAAGCACTGTTGCGGCTGGATCGAGGTCCGCTCCTGCGACTCACGCCTCATGGAAATTAAGGACGGATCTGGGCGAGTAGATCTGAGGCAACCTGAGGGAGAAATACCTAGCCCGAGAGGAGGGGTACGATTCCGACAACACACAGACCTCCATTGAGGATGGGATGTCGATGGCCGGTGCGGGGGATAGGCCAACACGACCCGACAACATGGGTCCGAGTAAGGGCCGTCTTGTGGTCGAGGTTGAACGTGGGATGAGAAGAGGGTTGTTGGTCGGCGATGACGAGCGAGAGGAGGTGGAGGTTGAGAGATGGCGAGGACCACGATATGCCTCGAGGAAGCTCGGAATAGACTCAGAGGGTGACGACAGGAGATAGATCTCTAGTGGACTAGAAGAGCAAGCCCCACCGACATCCCGAGTGGCCACCGATGATGGCGGCGACTGTGAACAAGAAGAGGTCCCGTTAGGGTTTCCTTTCTAGAGAGTGTTTTTCCCTCTTCGATTGACTTTTGAGTTGGATTCTCTAATTTCAGATACCAAGTTTTCCAATAATACCCTCTTGAACACCTTTTGATTCAAGGATTCATACCCCTTATATTTTTGTTTTAGGAATAATTCCATCTCACTCTCTTAAAGTTAAATTACCTGATTTCATATTTACTATTTTAGCTTATGTTTTTTCGTTATTCTGGAGTATTGTTTGTCTCAATTTAGTATTGGCGTTAACTTTTATGTCAAAAACACATTAAAAAAAGTCCATAATACCACTTACTAACAGTCAAATTTTCAAAATCATATCATCAAAGAAGAAGCCATTAATCCGACCCAGGCCCAATTTCAGGTGGGGCTTGTTGAGCTGGTGGATGGTCCAGTTGGAGCGTCTTAGTCGTTAGATCAACATCAGCTAAGTCCCTAGAAGGAAGCTCTTCTTAAACCTTGTCATAAGGGCCGTCCTCCGAAGAAGCACTCGACTTCTTTGCATAGTCCTACTCATTTTCTCTTTACCAGATCTAAGGTTCAGACTAGTGTTGCAACTTCGTCTCTCAGACTCGATGCGTGGACTAAAATTCATGTGTTGGCAGCCAAGAAGAAGGCTGGCTAGTTTTCTTTTAAATTTGTCATTTTCTGAAAAAGCTTGGTACTTTTAGCTCCCCGTTATGGAGCTCCTCTGTAATCATTGAACTGGTCTATGACCTATTAGGCCCTTTCCTGATTTGAAAGTGTGTCTTTCTAATAATACTTTTTGAGTTTATAAAAAAATGCCATTGAAAAAGAAGATGAAAAAGAAGATTCGTTGAAGAAAAAAAATATCATTAAAGGAACTTTTGACATTTTGGAAAAATAAAATTAGGGTCATGTCAAGAGCACATGACAATTTTCCGTCCAAAAATAGACGAAATGTATTAACTTAATTTCCAAGGTAGCGAGAAGAAGAAAAAAAATGTAAAAGTGGTAAAAACTGGAATCTGATAATTTTATAGTACTGAGATGGAATTGCCCATTTGTTTTATTTTCTTACAAAAATGCACCTAGTGTTTATTAATTAGTAGGATTTTCCCTTAAATTTATCTATGTTGAAATTGCTTGCTTGGTTCCCAATCCTAAGACCAACTTTCGGTTTCAGGTATCGTGCCATAACAAGCGCATACTACAGAGGAGCCGTGGGGGCCTTAATCGTGTACGACGTGACAAGACACGTAACGTACGAGAACGTCGAGAGATGGCTGAAGGAGCTCCGGGACCACACCGACAACAACATCGTGATCATGCTCGTCGGGAACAAGGCCGACTTGCGCCACCTGAGGGCCGTGTCCACCGACGACGCCAAGGCCTTCGCCGAGAGAGAGAACACGTTCTTCATGGAGACCTCGGCCTTGGAGGCGCTGAACGTCGAGAGTGCCTTCACGGAGGTGCTCACTCGGATCCACGATGTGGTGAGTAAGAAGGCTCTTGACGCCGCCGCCGACGACGCGGTGGCGATGCCGAAGGGGCAGAGTATTGATCTCGGTGGCAAAGATGATGTGTCGGCTCTGAAAAAGAGTGGGTGTTGCTCTGCTTAGGACAAGGATATAACCTCGTATCAAGCTCTTTGTTGAAGACTCTTTTTGGTTTAGTGATTACTATGTTTGAAGTTCTTCCTTGTTTCTCAGAGTTATTATTACTAGAATTTGATGCTTTTCAGGAGGTAAGATTGTTGTTTGAGGAATATTTATTACAGATTCTTAATGACAATTATATATTTTTCTAGGTCATGAAAGTCAAGTAAATCCAATGATGTATTTTCTTTTGGAGATTTTAATAACAAAAATACAAACAAAATTCTACATATCTTCAATTTATGTCATTAATTTTTTTTCATTTGAACAATTTATTTTGCTTCATCTGATGATCCTTAAGAGTTTGTAGCATGATACTTATAATAGTTTTGTTTTGAACAAATTGAGGAGACTTTTATTGATACTGAAAATATACAATTACAGAGAGTCTTGTAATGCCAATATGAAAACATTGATCTAGAATGAAGGAAGGGGGAGAAAGTGTTCTAGCCCATGGGCATGGACCTCGTGACTCTATAGCAACAGACCTGGTATTATCAGGAAAATAAAAAGTGTGGCATCTTTGTAGATAAGGGATGATGGGTGGACATGTATCACCTTTCTTGACTTGACCTAACATCTTTAGGCTTTGATTTGAAGAGGTTGTAGTTTGCTTAGGTTGTCGAGGAGAACACCAGAAAAGAGGGGTATCAATATCTCAGGATTACACCGAGTAGAGTAGGGTGGAGTATGTATCCCCATGCACACTCCGATGCAGAGGGGTCGTTCATTGACCTTGGTGAGGCTGCTTGGCAGACCCCGTCTCATCCTTCTTTGGGCATATTGCATCTTGTCTGGTGTTGGGTCATCGTGTTTCTTTTCTCCGGGGCCTTTCTTACGGCAAGCATCCTTTCATCTTTGAGACTAAATTTGGTAGTCTAGTTCCTCGTTTGACGGGTAATCGGGGCCTCATATGGAGTGAGATGGGTGGTCGTGTCTCTTGTCCACCTGGGTCTTCTTCGTCTTTGGGATGATCGGGGTTGTCCTTCCCACCAAAATTCGGTCCATGGCCAGAGAGGTTGGCATGGCTGAATTAGGGGAGCAAGGTCTAATCATTCTACTCCATGTGTGAGCCACTTGTTTAGGCGGGAATTCATGCATCGGTATCGGGGTCGGTAAGGCCAGAGGGAAGAAACTTGGGGGACAATGGGTCGTGGTGCGCTGAAGGTCTTCGGGATGTGTACAGTCCGCATACTCCAGCCCTTAAGGGGTTTATGTTTGATCGGGGTTGGTTTCGACCAATTCCTTCGAATACCTGCCTTAATGTGTGAGATCTCTAGAGCCATAAGAGAGAGGTCACAATTGGGTTGTAAAGACCAGAAAAAAATTAATATTTGAAGTATTAAATATTGACGTCGAAGGGTGGGAACCTCGAGGGATTAAGAACGGGTTTATTTGTTGGATCGAGGTCAAAAAGGGGGAGAAAAGAAAAAAAAAAGATTGGTAAATAAATAAATTATAGGAAGAGGAGATTGGACCAGTCTGACTCAACCATTTGGGCCAAGTCAGAACCGGTCCGATCAATCAGATCAGGCCCAAGCGTCAGGCCCAATTTGTTTTCCTCACGCGTTAACCCTAGCTACAGACGCGCAGCCTCTTCTCCTTCACGCCTCCCGAGGCACGCTCACACTCTCTCTCGAACTCGTCTCTTTCTCTCAAAAACCGAACCCTCCCTCGACAAACCCTCGCCGGCGACGCCTTCTCTGGCCTCAACTCGAGCCACCGCGACGACACGACGAGGCTGGAGCACCAGAACCTCGCCCCGTACCAGGAACCACCACGACCCCTTCCCTCTCTTCGTCTTCGTCCTCGAATCGAAACCACCGTCGGCAGAATCGAACTTCACCGAGCCAAATCAGGGACAAGAAGCAACGGTGAGGTTGATTCCTCACCAGCTCCGTCTTCCCCGTCCCTTCTCGCCGTAGAGACTCAAGTTTTACGCTAGTTTTGGGGTCAGAAGCGACCGGAGAGCGTCGCCGGAGCTTTGAGCTCCAGATATGGAATTCTAACTCCGGCGAGCGTCTCTGGTTGCCAGATTTGGACGGGAAGCTCGTCCTTTGTCCTGACGACGTCTTCCCCTTCTCCCTGACACCCTGCCATCGTCTCTCCACCCTCTCTGCTTCCTGTGCAAACTCGCCGGAATAACCTTGAAGAAGCCGGAGTCGGCCTCGCCGTCGTGCTCGAGGAGGAAGCTCAGGTGGGCTTTTTGGGCCTGAACCAGAACTATGTGGGCCGGATGTGGCCTCGGGCCGGGCAGACAGGATCCGGGCCTTGGGCCCAGAGCACTGGACTTGGGTTCGGGCCTGAACCGGGTCTGGACCGGGCTCGGGTCCGGATTTGGGTCGGGCCAAGTTGGATCCGGGTCAACCCGGTTATCAATTAAAATTGTTTTAAAAACAGATTTAATTACCAGGTTTAATTAATTCAAGGTGAGATTTTTTAAAGGACAATTTTGGTTAAATTAGTGGACCTTTGGACGTTTTCTGGTATTGATTTTGGACGTTTTATTTGTCAAATCTAGACGGGACTTCGCCCGAGAGCAAGGGCTTGGAACCGAGCTAGAAGGACGAAGACCACTCCAGGACCCGTGTGAAGAACGGAGGAAAGGCCACTCAAGCTTTTCATCAGAGTTTTATTAGGGGAAGACCATAAGGTAGGGAAAGTCTTAATTTCGTAATTAACGCTTAGTATGCATGATTAGGATAATAAAATCGGAAAGGTCCTAGAATTGCCTATAGGATGCGAATAACTAGAATAATCGTATTTCAATTACTAATAAATGGATGAGTCTAGTATGCACGCTTAGAATGATGACAATTAGTGAAGTGTGCTTTCAATACTTGGGAAATTGATTTACTGGTAGAGAGGCTGTGAAGAGCTCTCGGATTAGTTGTGTGCTAGGTTCACATGCTTGGTTGCTAGTTATTAGGTTAACTTAAGAGTCTAGTGAAACTAAATTAACGTCTATTATTGAATGACTATTTGTTCGTTCACATGATGATTGATTGGTTGAATGCATACTTGGTTGATTGAGTGTTTATGTTGATATAATTGTTGGTTGAACGGATGATCGAGTATGACTGGTTGTGCCAAAGGGGTACAACCATGTGATCGATGTACCGATGGTTGGTGACAGGTAAGTGTACGGTAAATATGAAATGGTGTTGGTTGTCTGGGTTGTGATGAAAGTGTGTTCCGACGTGTGTTGCTTGATGGATGAATGAAATGCTTGTTCATTTATTCTTATTCTTGAATGTATGCTCGTTTATTGGTTCGTCTGTTTGTTTGCTTGGTTTGGTACTACACCGGGGGGGGGGGGGGGGGGAATCCGGTGCCGTTGTGGTGGTTGGAGTTGGACAGATACAGTGAGATATGGACTGAGTATTGGAGCCTGAGGGCATTGGTTATTGGATATTACGGGAGTTAATTATTGGCAGATCCTGCGGGATATTTATTGATTATGAGCAGATCCTGCGGGATATTATTGATTATTGGCAGATCCTGCGGGATATATAGATTGATTATGAGCAGATCCTGCGGGATATTATTTGGATTACTTCTTGAGAGATGGTTACTAAGGTTTCACCCAAGGATGTGCGTCCCAATGGAGCATTACCTTGGTTCCCTATGACATATGGTCCTTTGGAGGCATTTATGGGAATCCTGACGATAAGCGCCCATTTGGGATTGTTTCCGGTGCCCCGACGCATGTGCTTCCTCTGGACCGAGGGAAAATCTGATATGATATGGATACTCTGGTGGATCGGAATGTGGGAACCGAGGTGATCCCAGAATCTATCAATGGATCAGAGGCTTGAGAAAGCGAGTGGTTGGCAAGATATTGATTATTCCCATTTTTACTATCATTGATCCATTAAAGTATTTAGTTTGAACTTCTTTTAAGTTACTGTCAGCTTTGAAGAAGCGATGTTATTTCATCACAACGGATTCCATAACATTTCTTTGCTTAATAGTATTTACTTGTTCCCAGTGTGATGGGTTTCTATTTTATTAATGTTCTCCATTTATTCTCTGGGAAGTTATCGTTATCCTTGAGAATGCACTATTGATATTGTTACTTCTTATTTGTTTATTACATCCTTTGGTCTAAGGGTTTTAAATACTTTTGTGACATCGAATTAAAACAGTCTTAATATTAAACTTGGAGACTAAGGTCATTTACGATTTTCCCTACTGAGCGTAAGCTCACCCCTATTTGTTTATTTATTTTGTGTACATGTATGCTTGAGATTTGGGGGAATTCGAGGCTCGGGAGCTTCCGGATGTCTTGAGGATTATATTAGAGATGTGTTGGTCCACATTGTTGAACTTTATTTACCTTATGTTACTTATCAAGTTTTGACCTCTTTTTTTGGATTATTGAGAAATACTTTGGACTCGGTTTCAGTTGTAAAAGAATTTATTACAGTTTTATTACTTTTACCTCGTTTGTTTTAGGTCTCGTCTCGAGTCCGGCCAAAACCGGATTTGGGGCGTGACAGGGTGGTCTTATCGACCAAAGTGGGTCCCTCCGTCTGCATTCACTTTCCTGGTGTCCGATGAATCCATAGTGAAAGCAGAAAACTAGCAGTCGAACGTATTGGATGCGGGCCATGATTGGTGTTTCTTGCTCATATATAGTGACCCTAGCCTTGTGACTAAGATGTGTGGCCAGATCCTTCCAGAAGCGGATTCGTTGTCCGTCTCCACTTCCCACACCTGAAGTGTCCGCTCAGACATACACGCAACCCCCCAGCAAGTCTCCGATCCTCCATCATGTTGCCCTCGTTAGACTGTCCCATGGAAGGTCCGAGATCACATCCCATAGTTGAATTTTTTAGAACGGGAGGGTCGCCGGGTTTACTCCTGGTATAAGGTCCTAAAGAATGATTTGTATATTATTGAAGGACTAGGGTTCTGACTATGGGATACGATCCTTCTCCGCTTGTGATGCTTAGTAGAATCATGAGATTCCCCATCCCAGGTCTCTAATAACCACTCCCGCATGGTTCCAAGATCTATTCATTACTCCTTCTACGACCTTCTAATCGTGGTCCTGTAATGTAAACAATCGTCCGACCATCCCAAACTTGGTTTGTGCCCAGATACGAGCATTATTAGGGTTTTCAAGAATAACGATATTCACATTCTCTTCCTCCTCTATCTAGGGGACTGCCAAAGCTATCTTGAAGCACCATAATAGTTTGCATAAGGAATCGGCCCAGGTCCTGATAGTTCAGGGTAATTCCGGGTGTATGCCTGTCGGGTTATCCTGTACTGTTAAGCTAGACAACTGTGGTATGTCCTTTTGCGCGAGGCCTTAAACCGCTACACTGTGGCCAAGGGCTGACCTTGGTTGGATCCAAGGATATCCCCTCCAAGAGGTCCATCGGGGTAGGGAATATGGATGCGTTTGGGGACAACATCCCGTCTTGTGGATGAGAGGGAGTCTGGGGGAGTATTGCTGGCGCCAAAGGTCCCAATCGAGTAGTGGACATGGGGACCGATGGGGTCGAGGAAGAAGGTCGTGGTACTCTATCTTTGATCACAATTAGTATAGCATCAGAGGCCGTCCTTGATTGGTGATCACTCGTTGGGTTCTATACCAAGAAGGGCAATGGGTTCGAAACCAAGAATGGCAAAGGTCGGAGGGGCAGTGGCTATGAAGTTGCTTTAGTTGTGGTTGAATTCGTAGTGGAAGCTGTACATGTTGGAGATGTGTTAATATTCTAGTTAGAGGGACATTTTAGAATGAGATATATTATGCTCATCTTTAATTACAAGTCATACTATGCTCCTTTCTTTTGTTGCCAGCGATGCGCGGGATATACACAGAGGATTATCAAAGAAGGAGCCAGTTATGTTTATGATTTTGCATGCCTTTTTGGAAAAAGGGTCAGAACCTTAGAATTCTATTTTTGGTAATCAACTTCAACAAACAAGCTTGAGGACAAGCTTGTTCTATGGGGAATGGAGTCCATGACGTTAATTAGTCATGGTTTAGAGAGAAAGAATGGTAATGATGTACTGATGGTGGTAGATTATCTCATTAACAAGTTTGTCCAAGTCTTAACTACTATGATTTATTTGGAATGATTTGTTAGTTGGTTCTCAATGTTGGCTGAAATGGTATTTTTCTGGAGACAAAAGATATTGGTGATTCATATTAGTGCAAGGTATGAAATAGATATAATGAAGAACACATTTAATTTTCTTATGAAAAAATCTCTCCTGGCTTCATAATAGACAAAAGTTAGGTTATCATTTGGAGGATATTCTTTCTATAGCTGAGAATGATATGCTGGGAAATATGGGTGGTGTTTCTCCAAAAACATTGGTTAGGTGCGGGCATTAGATAATGGTTGTTGCACCACATCTTGGTGATCCCGGTGAAGCACAAAATACAAGAGTTACGAAATGTTTGAGAATCAAGGGAAATTATATGGAGATAACTAATTACTATCTTGGTGGAAGATTTTTCATGCTTTTGGACAGACAACACACAAAGGTCCTCAAAGAAGATGTTGGGAGAATTAAATCTGTAGTGCTTATTGTTGAGCTGTGGAAAAAAGTAATTGAAGTGTGGGAATGGTTAGAAATGGAGGCTTCCAGGTATTCGTGGGGTAGGTTTCTTTAGAAGAACCTGTTTTGGTTTTTCAGTTTTCTAATAGTGTGTATGATGACGTCGAATTCTACAATCAATCTTGTTTTACGGGGGATGATCTGTCATGATCAATTTATGACATTAATGACAAGAGCGATACGATATCGTTTCGAAAGAAATAGAGAAGATGGCGAGACGGGGTCGTTTCATTTATTGATTCGTCTGAGGCTTGAAACGGCAACGTTTCCTTTTGAATTGTGCTTCTTCCCCAAATCGGTTAGGTCAAGCATATAAACAGAAGGGTTCGACAATAAAGACAAGGATTGATGAACAATGGTATTTCATAGTATATCTTATCAATAGCTGTAGCATGTAGTTGTAGTCTTTAATTATATTGTAGCTAAGACAGAAGAAAAGGGTCCATTCTGGATTGTCTTGCTGTAGTTCCTGATTTCAGAGAATAATTATATTTTGAGATTACTCCAGAACATACAAGTTTTGTGACTTTTTTTCCACAAGTTACACAGGTTGTGACTTTTTTTCCACATAAAATACAACGGTATAATGACGTTAATTTATCGTTGTTTTTTTGAAAAGCTTACCGTTGTTTTTTGCAAATTGTGGCGATTATACGGGTACAAAAAGTTATTTTAGAAAGGCACTCTTTCGGGCAAAGGAACAAGACCGGCAACAGATTATAATCCGATGCGATGCTCAGTATATTGTGTTCCTGATTCAGGAGTCTAGTCCTTTATATTCTCCCATAGGTCGGTCCATTATGGAATATAGGTCTATTTTATGTACTCTCGAGAATGCTAAACTCAAGTGTATTCTTAGAACAGCGAATAGGGCGGCCATTAGCTAGCCAAGGCAACCCGTTCCATGCTTGTTATTTCGTTGTCTGGTTTCACTGTACTAGGTGCACACTTAGTTCAAATAAGATACAGTATCGCACCGTTTTAAAAAAAATAGTTATGATGTGAAAAAAAAGGTGAAATAACAAATGTATAACGAGCTTCTTGAAACACAATGCTGACCTGTAACTCGAAAAATTATGACGCAATAATAAATCAGTTCTGGTTCTAAATCCTAACACGCATCCCTATAGTAGAGAATGGACAAGTCCACGATCCCAAGGTCCAGCACTTCAGTAATACGGCACCGTTTAATCATTTCACGTGGGCCCCACTCACCGCTCCTTACCCATTCCCCTTTCCTACTTAATTTAGCGCCCATTCCTAATCTCCCCGCGTGTTTCAATTCTCCACGTAATCCGATTTCCCCGGAACTTCAATTCCATACCCGAACCCGATTTCTCGACCATGGATCCGGCTTCTCGCCGCGCTCGGGTCCTCGCCAACCACCTCCGGGGGGCTCCTCCGCCGCCGTCGCCGTCCCTCGAGGGGAACGCGTGCCTCCAGTACTCTCCGCCGGAGCTGGCGGAGACCGTTGACTTCGATGTCATCGAGATGCGGAAGATGCTGGACGGCCACAACCTCGCCGACCGCGACTGGCTGTTCGGGCTGATGCGGCAGAGCAAGCTCTTCAACCCGCGGATATCCGCCGGGAGGGTGTTCGTGTCGCCGGACTACAACCAGTCCATGGAGCAGCAGCGGGAGATGACGATGCGCCGGATTTGGTACCTCAAGGAGAAGGGGGTTTTCGACGGGTGGCTCACCGGAGAGGGTGTGGAGGCGGAGATGAGGAAATTCGCGCTCCTCGAGGTCACCTCCATTTATGATCACTCGCTCTCTATCAAAATTGGGGTTCACTTCTTCTTGTGGTATGTGATTCCTCCCATGACCTTGAATTGGTTTGTCTCACTGTTTGGCTGCTGGGAAAATTGTGGGCAATCGAAAAGATTGATCATTTTTTGCTAATTTGGGTCATAGTATGCTTCCAAGTTTAATTTCAAGCTCGTTCCTCTGTATTTGTGATATGTTTTTCTTCGGCTTAATTACTTTTAGTACCTCTTATGTATTAGTAACGCACCCCATTTTGATGATCTGTGACCAATTTATAAGGCATGTAGTTGTTCCCTTACCAATACATAAGGGGTATGAAATGATCTGTTACTCATTCATAAGGGGTAGTAAATGTGTGTTACCAAAACGTGAAGGCTCTTATTGAATGTTATAAAACTTTGGGATACTATAGGTGTGTTACCAATTCAGAAGGGGCACAAAAGGCGATGAACCCTTTTTCTTCTATGAGTGGTTTTAGTTGTGGATGTTGAAGTGTTAAGTACATGAGATCTAAATTTAGTTATAACTTGAAATGGGTTCTTACTTCTTAGATAATTGGAAGATGTAATTGACTGTTGATCATTTGTTCTTTGTTTTTAAGGGGTGGTGCTATCCAGTTCTTTGGGACAAAGCGGCATCACGATAAATGGTTGAAGGACACTGAGAATTATGTGGTCAAAGGGTGCTTTGCAATGACTGAGCTGGGACATGGAAGTAATGTATGTAATGGTAGTTCAGTCATTTGTTGTGAGACACTCTTCGGCTATTTATGCTTTCTTATTTGTTGGTTATGTCTTTTGATCTTGCTTTCAGGTTAGAGGGATCGAAACAGTCACAACCTATGATCCTAGCACCCAAGAGTTTATCGTTAACACTCCCTGTGAATCAGCTCAGAAGTATTGGATTGGAGGGGCAGCTCAGGTAAGGATGTTACTTGAGTTCTTGTGACTTAAAGAATGTAATGCATCAGTTTTGTAGTCATTGTTTCAGCTCTACTTATATACTAACTTGTTATTGTCGCTTGTGTTCAGCATGCAACACACACTGTAGTCTTTTCACAGCTCAATGTAAATGGGAATAATGAGGGTGTCCATGCATTTATAACTCAGATCAGAGATTCAGAGGGCAACGTTTGTCCCAACATCCGGATAACCGATTGTGGTCACAAAATTGGTTTAAACGGTGTTGACAATGGACGAATCTGGTAGGAGCAATACTTTTTTGATGTAGAACATCATTTATCATTTTATAATTTTAACTTTCATAACCGTGTAGTGTAGGAAACATGTGTCTGAAGGTCTTGCAATTTGTGTTTCAGGTTTGATAATGTTAGGATCCCCAGAGAGAATTTGTTGAACTCTGTAGCTGATGTTTCACCAGATGGGCAATATCTGAGTGCAATAAAGGACCCAGATCAGGTTATTATCTCCCAAATCTATATTTTTCCTATCATGTCTTATCCATCTTGTTTCTTTTGCTATACTTCACTGTTCACAGTTTTTTTGGTTATATTTTTTGCTATACTCTGTAACTTTTTTTTTGCAGAGATTTGCCGCTTTCCTTGCCCCTCTGACATCTGGTCGTGTAACCATTGCTGTTAGTTCTGTGTACATATCTAAGGTACTGATTATCTTGTGTAGTGTTTGATTTTCAGTGTATGCTGCATATTCCCATAAGTATTGTAATACAGAGAGCAAGTCAATCATAAGTTTTGTATTGTGTCCTCAGATTAGTTTAGCAATTGCAATAAGATACGCATTGTCAAGGCGGGCCTTTTCTATTGCACCGAATGAACCTGAAGTCCTGTTGCTTGATTACCCAAGCCATCAAAGGCGGCTCTTACCTCTCCTTGCAAAGACGTATGTCTCTAATGACCCACTGGCAACTCAATTTGTTGAAATGATTATGTTAAATGTTAACATAGACTTGGTCACAAGGCCTAAGTTAAGGTTACTAATGTGATACTTAGTGTGATGAATGTGATGACTTAGTTGGGTTCTTTTCTTCATCCTACAGATATGCGATGAGTTTTGCTGCAAACCACTTGAAGATAATATATTGGAACCGGACACCTCAGTCTAATAAACTTATCCATGTTATTTCAAGTTCGTTCAAGGCCATTTTAACGTGGCATAATATGCGCACTCTTCAGGTCAGAATCCAAGCAATAGTTGGGTTAAGTATCATCTTGGAGAGACTGTTTGAAATTGACTTGAGCTATGATTGCATCAGGAATGCCGTGAAGCGCTTGGAGGACAAGGCCTGAAGACTGAAAATCGTGTTGGTCATCTAAAAGCTGAATATGATGTGCAGTTGACTTTTGAAGGGGACAACAATGTTCTCATGCAACAGGTAAATTTATCTAATGATGTTTTCCTGACGAAACAGTGGAACTCATCTGTCCACATGAACAGGTTAGCAAAGCACTTCTTGGGGAATATGTAGCAGCCAAGAAGAGAAACAAACCATTCAAAGGGTTAGGATTAGAGCATATGAACAAACCATGCCCTGTGATCCCATCTCAACTCACAAGCTCTACCCTCAGGAGCAGTCAATTCCAGGTAGGTAATACAAGTTCGGGAAAATGTTACTTACACCCCCTTGACGACCTTTGAGTTTTAGGAACCCCCTATAGGTGAAGGGTTATCAGTAATACACTCTGTCACCTTTCATTATGCATCAAAATCCCACGAATTCTCATTGAATAGGTGATGATATTATCAGGAACACACTGTCACATTTTTCAGTGTGTTAAGTGGGTTTTTGATGAATAACTAAAGTTGACAATGTGTTTCTGATAACCTCTTACCTATACGGTGGGTTTTTGAGGATCAAAGTTACCCCTACAAGTTTAAGCTTCCTTACCAGCTGTCTTCATATTAATCTTGTTGACATATTCAAACTTCTTGATCATATTAGGTTGATGTGTTCTGCTTAAGAGAGCGAGATCTACTTACCCGTTTTGCCACCGAAGTTTCACAGCTTCAAGCACAGGGCCAAAGCAAAGAGTATGCATTCACTCTGGTGAGGAAGAAGATTCTCTGTTGTGTGTGTGTGTTCATCCTTTCTATCTCCCACTCTCTAAACCTGTTCTCTCTTTCTTTACACCAGAGCTATCAGCTTGCTGAAGACTTGGGTATAGCATACTCAGAACGAGCCATATTGCAGACCTTCATGGAGGCCGAGGCATCTGTTCCCAATGGCTCACTCAAGGTATTGACTTTTTGCAATTTGCAGCCCTCTTTTTTGATAATTACAAAAAAAAACCATGTACTTGTATTTTTGTTGCACTATGTACAAATTTGTTTTAAAATAACGATTTTACCCTTAGAGTTTAAATTTTAAAATAATAATTAAAGAACAAACAATCCAAATTTGGAGGTTTTGTTTTTTACTTCTTATTTTTTGAATCTAAATTGCAAGAGTAGGATCATCATTTTACACAAATTGCAACAAGAAGACAAGTTCAGGGTACTTTTTTGCAATCATCAAAGAAGAGGGTTACGAGTTGCAAAAAATGAATACCTCAGGATCTTTTCTTTTTGTTGCAATAATCCCTATTATCAACACTACCATTTCATCCTAAATCTACCATTATATGAAACCTGTTGTTGAACATGTTTTGTTTCTGTTGCAGAATGTTTTGGGCTTGTTGAGGTCCATGTATGCATTGATCAATGTAGAAGAAGACTCTGCATTCCTCAGATACGGGTACTTATCAACAGACAATGCAGCTTCCGTCAGGAAAGAGGTCACGAGACTCTGCAGCGAGCTGAGGCCTCACGCCCTTGGCTTGGTTAGCTCCTTCGGCATCCCTGATGCCTTGTTGAGTCCTCTGGCTTTTGACTGGGTTGATTCAAATTCTTGGTCTTCAGGTCAGCAATAACCAGGCCACAAAGTATGAGCTGTAGCTCTAAAAAGTGCTCATGTCTCGAACTGTATTGTTCAATAATAATGTCGCTACCTCAGTAAGTTGTGAACTCTTACGTAGAGTTCGTTCCTAATAAGTTTGATATCAGTTTTCTAACTGGTTTGGTTCTAGGATCAACGTCAACCCACAAACTTTTGATGATTGTTCTGAAACGTAACACAGTTAGAAATGGGTTTCAAAGGACTCACGATGGTTAGAAATGGTTTTCAAGAGTTTTCTTAAAAAATAGTGATGATCGTATAAGAATATTTTGAAAATAATGATTTTTGCATCGAAATTTAAAATTTAAAAATAATAACTAAAAAACAAAAAAGGAGAATTTTAACCTCAATTTTTCTTCTCTCGTTGGGTATAAAGAAGAACATTAAGGAGGATGAAAGTTTTTTTTTCTTTCTTATCATTGATAAAATTGTTTTTTATAAACTTATACAAAGTACAACAAAAAGATGAGTTCATCTTCCAAAGGTCTTCCGCTATTTCTAGAATTATTTTATTTCTATCCAAATTTGTCGGATCACCTTCCTGCTTGTCAGGAGGGTAATATCAACCATAATCTTGGATTGTATCGGGTTATATCCTCAGACTTTTATTCTCTTGCTTTGATGTATGTTTTGATATTCCGTGATTAATCAAATACGTACCCTCTACTAAAAAAAAGATGAGTTCATAAATAACATGTATTTAGGGTTAAATATTGAAACTTACTCTATGTATTGATCATGAACACTACACTACCTAACGTTTTAAAATTACAAATGCATTGTCTTAAGTATTGGTCACACGATTTTGTTAATCAAAATGGACGAAATATTTCATTCCGTCAGTCATATGATCTCACGTGTCATTTTATGATGGTAAAATGACGATTTTTCCCTTACTTATTTAACCTTTGTACATTTTAGAAGGAACATTACCATTCTACCCTCGTTATTGTTTCTTATAAAATGTATAGAGGTCAAATAGTTAAGGACAAATTCGTCATTTTGTCATCCATTAAATGACACATGAGGTCATATGACTAACGTAATGGAATATTCCGTCCATTTTTACTAACATAATCGTGTGACCAATACTTAAGGTAGTGCATTTGTGATTTTGAAACGTTAGATAATGTAGTGTTCGTGACCAATACTTAAGAATAAGTTTCAATATTCAACCCTAAATATTCCATTCCTGTTGGACCTCTTCCCGCGTTGCTTCCGGGTGGGGCTCAAGAAGGACCGCTTCTTTACCGTTACCTTCCTCTTTCCTTTTGCCCTAGATTCCACGACTCTGACCCAAAGCTTCCATTTCGTTGTCCTAGTTGTATCCATGTTGTCCCTTGAGGCCCCAAATGAGAACATATAAACTTCCACCCTATTTGAAACCTTCAAAAACTGATACGCCAAGTCTGGAAGCCTGAGATGCATTGCCGAACCATGTATATTTTCCCTCTTCCAAAGGTAAATCCAAGCCTCCCACAATCCTCACAAAATTATTGAAAGCCCTTGAACTGGCCATGATAAGATGATTGGAGGCTCTTTCTGAACTACAAAGTATTTCATTGATATCTCCACCACATATGAAAGACCGATTCCGTGTAAGCAGACGAGTTTTCGAGAAATCCCATAATTATACTTTTTTCACTGGACAACAAGAAACATATACATTAGTTATACAAATAAGAAGATTTAAAGGGAAACATATAGTATGAAGATTTAAAGGGAAAATAAGTTATGGTCTCAAAAAAATATATTTGAGACCATCCAAATATATAATTACGTAATAATACGTAAATTCAGATTAGTTCGACCATGATTTACTGTTCATCATTTACGTGAAATTTGATAGATACATCGTGCATATGACTTCAAATGTATATGTTCTGATTTCCTTGTACTTAAAACAAAAGTAGGGACCTGTGTGTAGTAAGATTACAAGGGCTCACCTCGATGGAAATGAACCAGAAGAGTCAATGATGTTGTTATGTCACCTACGAAACCATATGTTTCACCACAAGGAAAAATATCAAATTGGTACCCTTAACTATACGTTTTTAACACATTGGTACCCTTAACTAATTTAATCATTAAAATGACACCTTAAGTTTCCAATATGTAACAAGTTAATGTTTTCCGTCCATTTTTGGACGGAAAATGGTCATGTGCAATGCACATGACCTTAAACTTTCAAAAAATGACAAAAATACCCCTCTAAGTTCAAACCCTAATTATTCTTTTATCTTATTTCTCCTACGCAACCTTCATCTCCCCCATTTTATTTCATACATACGCCTCCTTCACCTCCCTCGCCGTGAAAGTTAAGGGTCATTTTTTGAGTTTAAGGTCATGTGCATTGCACACGGCCATTTTCTGTCCGAAAATGGACGGAAAACACTAACGTGTTACTGATTGGAAACTTAAAGTACCTTTTTAGTGATTAAATTAGTTAAGGGTACCAATATGTTAAAAACGTATAGTTAAAAGTACCAATCTAATATTTTCTCTTCACCATAATAATACTTATTTCACGGTATGACCTAAAGATGATTGAACAGATCGGATCAAGAATAAACAATACATCCTCGCCTTCCATGAGGCTAATACTTTATTTCATGCCATGGCCACAAGTGGATGTTGATCAATAATCAAAACATACTCGCATTGTTGGTCGGGAAAATATAGATTAATAAGTACGCAACTGACAATGCACGTATATACAAAATGATCTCTTATAAAAAAACACGTACCTATTTCACGTGAAACTGACATAATTTCAGATTTATTCGAATATTTCGAAACGAGGAGGGATCACAATTCACCAACTATCGTTTTAACATAAAAGAGTAATGCAACAACTTGAGTTGTTTTTGTTTAGATCTATACGCTTTCAACACCATCTGACTATATATTATTTTTTTGAGCGGCAATTCGTTAATTTAAATTCAAATACATCTGAGTGTATTAAAAATAAATCCTTGACCACGATGAACAGATAAAAGACACAATAGTGTCGCAGTTCTTTTCATACTATAACCGTCTCTAACGGTATTGGATGTGCCAGCATACACTGAACTGGGATGCCGTATAGGCAAGGAAGGAAGACGGAGGTTGAGAAGGTGATACTGTAATTCCTGCTTCAAAAATTGGCCAAGGAACTGAACAGTAATAGTGTGAGGCAATACATGAATCGGGGTTCCCTCCTTGAAAAAATCTCCGATTCTCTGTTCACTAGGCATTGAACCTGCAAAAAAAAGCTCAAATAAAGTAAAAAGAACCCGCTCAATCAGCCAGATCCATAACCGTGAAAGGGGTCGAGGTGGTTACGGCGGTGGAGGCCAGGGAGAAGGGCGCGCCGACTATGGTTGCGGCTTCAGGGAAAACTCCAGAGACGACGACATCATCATAGATAGCGGCGGCATCAGAGGCGGCGACGAACCCAGGGACGACGACGACTTCACAAACGGCGATGACAGCATCAGGGACGGCGACCTCAGAGGCGGAAACGCCCGGAGTTGCAGAGGAGGGACCGAAACAGGTCGGGAGACGCTGCGTTGGTGGCGGAAGAAGATCAACGTCGCGGTGGCTAGAGGCGGCTCAAACAAAACCCTAGCAGAAAAAAACGTTCGCATGATCCTAAGAGAGGGTGCAAGGGAGAGGATGAGTAGAAGAGAGAAGCATAACCATGACATAGGCTATGGTAAAAACCATAACCATAGCCATGACTTTTAGGTGTTGCGGAAAAAAAGCTCCTTCTAGGGATTACACCGTCCGACTATATGCTACGTCAAAAGTTACAAAGTATAATTAATAAAAGTGATGGAGCTAAAAATCCAAAGACGATCTACGTGGGATCCAGGGGCACGAGCCCCCTTCAATTTTTTATAATTCATTTACTGTTAATGTTTTAATTTTTTTTAACTATTTGTCTGTTTGTGCCCCCTGAATTTTCTTATCGTTTTATTTTTTTAAAATTAGAAGTAGAAGTGATAAATAACTGTTTTAAAAAAAGTGCTACATGTGAAATCTCCCTCATTTTGAGTGCCTCTATCCGAGATACCCTAGCCCTATGGCCTCCTTCGCTCCATCCATCGCCGCCACCGACATGTCAGTCTGTGATGGACCTGTCTCGTCGCCGCTTGCCCAGGTGCAGCCCTCGTTACTTGTACCGCCTCCTCGTCCTTCCTCGGATATGGTGTCCCCCGCCCGATAAGGAGATGTCGTAAGCCACTCCAACTGGCCAAGATGTCTTCTGCTCTCCCTCTCATCCCTCTTCTCTCTTCTCAGGCCACGGCGGAGGGCTCCTTCTCCTTTGGCCAAGCAACCCCGGTGATCAAACCCCATCGGGGTCGGTCGAATAAAACCCTAGGGCTTGCGTATCCTGCAAGCAGGACTAAGACTCCGCTTCTCCACCCTCTAACTGATCTAGTGGCCGCATCGGCTTCGGTTAATTCCCCTCCCCCAGTAGTAGGATCGGCTAGGGTTCTGATCCCTGAGGCCCTGACTGAAGTCGCTCTTGCATCTTCTGCAAGTAAGCCTAAGGCGCCGCTCCTTCATACTACTGTTGTTATGGTGGTCGTCGTGGAGAGTGGAGCAGCCTCAGATAAGGCTCTGGCCCCTGAGGTTCCACTAGCTTTGCTCCCCTGGCTGTATCTTCTCCTGCTGCGGCGGCCTCAAAGAACATAGAACCGGTCCAGGTTCCCTCCCCTCAACGTTATCGAGATACTAGCCAAGGGAAGGCTCCGGTCGAGGAACTGGGACGGTCGGTATTTCGAGAACTTTGCGGGAACTATACTAAGCTATTAAGTAGTCATGCACTTGTATATATATTGAATCCTTTTGTTAACATGGCTGTTGTTGGTAACACATACACTTGCTTGACTTATACGAGTTATTAGGATCGAGCCTATGGAAAAATGAAATACTAAGGGTTTAATCGTGTGATCACTCTCTCAATATAACCATACATTGCAAATATCGTCAGGATAACTTGCCACCTATATATAAAACAATGATGGAAGGAGAGACGACCACTTCTTAGTCAAGATGGTGGTCTGTTAAGGGTTAATATCTAAGTTAACCGAAGATATTTGTTAGTCCTTCTGGTAAAGTGAATAAAGCATGATCTCACATGATAATTTAAATGGTGCCGTTGTTGGGTCCTACTCACTTTATTAGTCTCGATAATTGGTATGTCCACTAGCTAGTGCGGGATTACAAGCCTCCTCGTAAGAACAATGACCTATCACTCCCCCCACTGAACTGGCTTGCTAGGAACAAGGTCTCGGATGCCCCATAATGCCGCCATGACCAGTCATCCTCATCTTCATCACTTACGAGTGAATCCTGCTTTGGAATTAAAGGAGGCCGGCATGCATCATCTCCGAAATGATGGGGTCGCATCGTAGGGCCGGCCCTAATAATGGAGACGGTGGTTGAAGGAGAGAATGGGAGGGTAGTTGTCGACGGGAAGGGAGGTGGGGAAGTGGCATTTTCTCGAGAGTGAGAGGGCAGCGGCAGCACAACGGTCCCTTTTCGGACGCCTAATCACAACTCCATTACGTAAGGAAAAGATGTGTGATCCGATCGTTGACTACTTGTCGAGATAGACAATTGGAGGGGCAGAGCCGAAGTAGCAGAGGAGTAGAATGGAGAACGAGGGAAAGAAGATCGGCCAAGAAGAAAGTGGCCACTGACAATCATAGACGGTGCGGCGTGGGTGACGGCGATAGGGCACTTGCCTCCTTTCATATTTCTTGTTCTGAATATAAACTAAGGTATTGATTTGGAAAAAATAAAGTTATAGTAGCGAGCTAAAATTTTCTCTAAACTTTTTAACGAAAAATTTATGATATGGACTAAATAGAAAAAAAATTCGTAAAGGTAATATGAAAATAATAGAATTTTAAGCTATATAAGTTTGCTTCTCTAAATCTTAGGAGAAGCTCTCTATCGCAACACGTAGAAGCCATGACTATGGCTATGGTTTTCACCATAGCCTATGCCATGGTTATGAATCTCTCCTCTGCACATCCTCTCCCTTGCACCAGCCTAAGGATCCTGCGGAGGTTTTCTCTGTTAGGGTTTTTCGAGCCGCCTCTAGCCACCGTGGCGTTGACCTTCCTCCGCCACCAACGCAGCGTCTCCCGACCTGTTTCGGTACCTCCCCTGCACCTCCGGGGGTTTCCGGCTCTGAGACCAGCGTCCCTGATGCTGCCGCTGCCGCTGTCTCTAATGTCATCGGCGTCTCTGATGCCGCCGCCATCCCCAAAGACGTCCCTGAAGCCGCAGCCGCAGCCAGTGCGTCCTTCTCCTTGGCCTCCACCGCCGCAACCGCCTCGATCCCCTTCACGATTATGGAGATGGCTGATCGAGAGGGTCCTAATTACTTTATTTGAGTTTTTCTTTGCAGGATCAATGCCTAAGGAACAAAGAATCAGAGATTTTTTCAGGGAGGGAACCCCGATTCATGTATTGCCTCCCACCACTACTATTGAAGTCCTTCGCCAGTTTTCAAAGCAGGAATTCCAGTACCATCTTCTCATCCCCGTATTCTATCATTGCCTATATGACATTCACATACCGTCTGTGACGGTTCTAGTGAAAAAAAGGATCAGTGAACCATTTTTTCTTCCTATTTAATCTTAGTAGCCCGGGAGCATGTTTCGTAACGTACATCCGATGTAAACATTTATAAAATTGCACCTTTCGCTAAAAAAAATCAGAATTTTAAGCTAGCTAGCTGAAATTTTCCTTTATAAATATCATAGGGGTTGTTCTTGTATATTTTATTATCTTTTAATAAGTATATTGCTAAAATTAGCTCCTCCACTGATTGTGATTCGTGAGTAGCAAAATGTGTACATATACACCGCAGTCCCGGTGATGTCCTATACAACAAAGTTCGAAATCAAGCTTAATTAGTATAAGGATGGATTCAGCAGGAAATGGATCTGACCTTGTTGGTGATCATCAACAAGCTCAAGCTCACGTATGGAATCACATACTCAACTTCATCAACTCCATGTCCCTCAAATCTGCCGTCCAACTAGGCATACCAGACATCATCCACAACCACGCATCACCCATGACGCTTCCTGAGCTCCTCGCCGAGCTACCGATCCACCCGACCAAGGCTCCCCATGTCCCTCGCCTTATGCGGATCCTCTCCCACTCCGGCTTTTTCGCGCTACAAAAAGTCGGTCACGGCCGAGAGGGGTATGTCCTCACGGACGCCTCTCGTCTTCTCCTAAGGGAAAACCCCTTCAGCGCTTCCCCTTTCGTTCTCGCCATGCTCGATCCTTCCCTTACAACACCTTGGCAACACGTGACTACTTGGCTCCAAAACGATGTTCCCACGCCCTTTGAGATGGAACATGGATGCTCAATTGTGGACTTTGCGGGTCGTGAGGGGAAGTTTGGTAGTCTCTTTAACGATGCCATGGGTAGAGATGCGGGATTGGTCGCGAGTGTTGTGACTGATAAGTGTAAGGAAGTGTTCGAGGGGGTGAAGACGATGGTCGATGTTGGGGGAGGGAATGGAACTATGGCTAAGGGAATAGCCGATGCATTTCCGAACATGGAGTGTTTGGTTTTCGATCTTCCTCATGTAATTGCGGGCTTGGAGGACTGCAAGAACTTGAAGTTCTTTGGAGGAAGCATGTTTGAGACAATACCTCCAGCAAATGCAGTCTTACTTAAGGTATATTTCATCTTCTCATTGTTCCACTAACATGGGGAAATTTGCAGAATAGTCTTTGTCCTATGAAATATTTTTGCAGTTAAGCTCTTATAGCTAGTTTTGCTCTCAAATCTGTACGAAGTAGGTTTTATTTTGGAAAAAACTCCAAGTACTAACTATTCTAGACTTTGCATCTCATGAATTTGCTGCTGACTTATTAAATATTATCATTAATTGAACGCCATATCACCAACAATATACATATTATTTCATGAAAGAAGCATTACATAAGTAAACAGAAAGGATGAAGAGCACTACTAGGGTTTCTGCGTCGTCCTGTCGCGCCTCACCCCAGCCCAGCCTCCCCTCTCGGCGTAGTTTCAGCCCTTCGTCTCTGCTGTCATGTCGTTCTCCCCGTTCCTCTGCCTCTCATGTGGCTGCTAGGTCAGAATTAGAGGATCTCCCCTCTATGCGAGGCAACCTACCCTGGCGTTCTCCTCCCGCATCTGCCCCCTCATCCTTATAAAAGGAACTTCCAGGCTCGACCTTTTTCTCCGACGTTCCCGACAATCTTTTCTCTCCCCGTGTGAAACCCAATGACGGACCCCCACCGACCTACTCCCTCGCCGCCGCCCTCCGGGGATACTCGAATCCATCGGGCCCTCACACCAATCCCCTTGATTCAGGCTCCTCCAAATCCTACCATCCAGGACTGGTCGCGCATGTCGAATCCAGGGCTCCTTCCGCCACCACATCGATCACTGCAACCACCGTCGCCACAGATGTCTAAGCATCGCGCGGTGGTCTCCCTGGTGACGTGTGTTCCAAGGAAACCCAATCTAGGGTTTTCTTTTGGGTCTCTAAAGCCCAAGACTGATGGGCATCTACAACCCATTAGTGGTGGGCCCTCCCGACCCACTAATGGGGGGTCTCGTTAGCCCACTACTGGTGGGCCCTCGTTACCCCCTGCAGTGAATGGAGAGAGAACTGGAGCAATCAAGAGGTCAACTATTTTTTTTCTGCTGAGAAGTGAAGGTCGAACGAGAGTGTTCTTGGGAAGAGCATATTGAGACATCTAGTTGTTCGAGATATGATGTTAGCGTCCTATATCTCAATACAGTAGAAACTCTATAAAATAATAGTCATGAGATCATCAAAATTTATTAATTAAAAAAATATTAATCAATATTATTAATTTAACACCATATCACCGAGTCGGGACTAGACAAAAATATTATTTTAGAGAATTTATTAAATAGTAAAAGTATTAATTATTCGAGTTTCTACTATATATAATTCAATATCTGCTGATGGATGAGCATATTGAGACACCAACGACCGAGTTTTAACACAAACCGAGTTTCAACACAAATCATTATTCTGTTAAAAGTATGTTAACAACTAAATATTTCTCGATATAGTACCAACCACTAACCGGTGAAAGATTTTTCTTTTTGGGTGAAACAAACAGTGGATATTACATGACTGGAGCGATGAAGAATGTGTGAAGATACTTAAGAAGTGCAAGGAAGCCATCACTAGCAATGGTTCCGAGGGAGGGAAGGTGATAATCATAGATATGGTCGTGGGAAGCGGCGACGAAGATGAGAAGGCCTTGGAGACGCAACTCTTGTTCGACATGCTGATGATGGGACTAACTCCCGGAAAAGAAAGAAACGAGAAAGAATGGACTCAACTCTTCTTGTATGCTGGTTTTAGTGACTACAAAATAACCCCCATTTCAGGAATAAGATCGCTCATTGAGGTTTATCCTTAATAGGTATTACTGTGCAAATTACAAACCGGTTTTATTGTTGGAACCCGTCAAGCAAACGGTTGGAATTATGCAATAAAGTGTTGAAATCTGATTATAACGCACAATAGTTCCAACGGTTTTCATTCCATATTCCAAAAATTGTTTTTACAAGCTTTCAGGTTCTAATATTTTGTTAAAAGTTCAAACGATGTGCATGGTAGGTTCCAGCATTAATATTGGTTCTTAATTTGTACAATAAAGATGGTTTGTATTAAATACTATCTCTTTATACAATTATCATAAAGTGGGAAGAGAAGCCCTAAAAAGCTCTCTCGAGCTCTCTGCAGCCACGACGGTGTAACCATGGCTTTCATGACCATCCTCCTAACAAGTATTAACTTGATGCATACCACAAGACCCTGATTAATATGATTTAATAAGACCCATGACAACTCTACCAATACAGAGGAGAGTATCACGGGAGTATCGGTTGTGGGGTTAGGCAACATACAAAACAAAGAAGTTGACTTTGTGCCTTTCTTGGCAGGCAAACTTGGTTTTCAAGTGAGTATAATGTAGTCTGATATGCCAACAACTTTTAAAGATATTGGCATTTGATAGGTTAGAAACACAATGATACCGCTATTTAACTTAAACAAATGGTTGACAGGTAGGGTTTTTTTTCCTACGCAAACAAACATTGGTTACATTATCATATGCAGTTATGCACTGTGAGATCATTTATTCTTAACAAAAAGTATAAAATAATAAATACTAGTGTGTATGCATGTGAGGTGCGAATATGTTCGACTCAACTTTTGGTTGGATATGTATTATATGGTTTAACTGTTGATAGACTAAATCAAATGTATCATTCAAGAGCTTGTAGCTTGGTACCTTTGGAAGCTTTTGGAGGGTTTTTTTCGGCCAAGTGTTGGTGGGATCAGGGTGGCAAGAGGAAGACGTGTTGCGGCTTGTAATACGGTATTAAAGCCCTCCGATTGTGAGGGGTCAGAGGCATGCCCAAGGAGAACGAGAGGTACTTCTTTGGCCATTTGTAGCGTGGAACACGATGAAAAGGGGTGAGACGAGATCTCGTGGTTGAGAATTGCTTCTCCTCTGTTCCAGATGAGGAGCATGGTCGATCGGACGATCAAGGTGTAGTATTACAGTGGGAAAGAGCAAGGAGAGGCGGCGGGTTTGGCCGGCATTTCTTATCTGTGGTCGGCGTGAAGTGAGCCACAAGGGCTTGTGCAGTGTGTTCGTCGTCGTTCTATTTGTTGTTCTCGGTACTACGGATAAGGAAATAGTCAGAGGAACGGTGGCAAAGACAGGGGCGGCGAGATTCAGACGACGTCCCTGAGGTCACGGGGGTGGCAGGTCTATCATCTCCGGTGTTTTTCCGACACAGTTTTTCTCGCGGTCCGACGATCGGGGGGGTTTCTGGTGATCGGTACTCGGACTGAAGGAAGCGCCAGGGGTTCATCGTCCGAGGAGCTTTTGAAGTTCGTGAATAGTGGTGTCACTTATGGCGGGCACGAGGGTTTGAGCCTCACGGTGCCCATAGCACTAGAGATTGTGGTTGATAGCCTTGCACAAGGCACGCAACCGATTGATGTCCAGGACAGGGAGGGTGAAGGAGTACGTGAGGCTGGGGGAAGCGAGGTAAGAGTGCGGTCGACCGTGGCTCAGGCAGTGGTGGCCGAAGGTTGGTGTGGTGATGGCCCACCCACATATGAAGAGAGTTATACAAAGTCTGAGGAGGCATCGGACTTACCGGCGAGGGGCGACAAGCACCCTTGCCTCGATCAATGAGGACGTCGTGGTCCAGTGGGGGGTCGACCGACAACACCGTCTGGACGTAGGTGGCATCGATTCCACCAAGAACCGGCATGACATTCTTCAATCAGATCGGGAACCAACAATTTTACATTTTTAAGGGCCCTCATTATCATAAGAGAGGGGACGACGTCTGCTGGTTCCTCGGGAGGATGCAAAGTCCAACTAAGTCACTTTAGTTCCTAGTTACAAGGCTGCCTGGGGTGTCACTCTAGGGTTTCAGTATTCTACTGGAGCACAACTCAGAGTCAATTTTTGCCCAGTCGGAAATCTCAACAATGGGCCTGTTCGGCCCGTGCCCATCAGTTTGGAGCCGTTGTATCGGTGATCCAAAGACGCTGTCACAGTACTACCCTCCAGACAAGTTCTGACTCTTTTAGAACGACTTTACTTTATATTCTATTGTTAGTTTCAATTTCTTTGTTTCTGTGTTTGTCGTTTTGTCACGCCCCAAATCCGGTTTTGACCAGAATCGAGACGTGACTTGAGTGAAAACGATTTTAAACTTAAACAACCGATAAACATTTCATAATAATCTCCAAAAATAAACCTCCGATCAAAATATCTCAATTTAAAACATAAGTAAAAACCCTCCAGGGGTGTAATAATAGTTCTCCAACAAAGTTTGTCCAAAATCAAAATAAAGCATAACCGAAGTCTCTAGAACAACACCCAAACCAAGAAGCTCCCGAGCCTCTACTCCTCAATCAAGCATGTAATCACAACAGTAAACTCATAGGGGTGATCTTGCGCTCAGTAGGGAAAAATACATAACAAAGGTGAACTTTAAGCTCAACAATTTAGTATCAAGTCAACGAGATGAATCTTAGCAATTAATATGCAATAGGCAATCCAATCAATGCCGTGGCACGTAAAGTCACCACCCTCCGATCCACATATGATGTGTCCTCTCGGATTTTCCCTCAGTCCAGAGGAAACGCATATCATCGAGGCTACCGGAAACAACCCCCCTGAGGGCGCTTATCATCGGGATTCTCGGAAACGTCTCCAACAGGCTATATGTCCTCGGGAACCAAGGTATTACTCCCGAAGGAAGCAAAGACTTGGGTAAATCAATAATAATCAAATATAAATGAGTAACACACTCAAGCAAGCACGAAGCAATCCATTCACAACGAGTCACAATTTCACCACAACACACAATGCACGAATCACCGTTTCACCACAGCGCACAACACACAAAGCACATAACCACAACTTACCATTTACTTACCAGTCCTGACCCATAGGTCCATCGATCACCTGATTGCACCGCTTGGCACAACCAGTCATACTCGATTCTCCAATCAACCATTCAAGGAATCAAGCAATCATTCAAACACATTCCACAGTCAAGTACATATTCAATCAACCAATCAAGTAAACCTTCAATCGAGCATTCAAGCATGCAATTCAACTAGTTTCATTAGACTCTTTAGCCTATCCACTAAGCAACACCCAACCAAGCATGTGATCCTAACACACAACTAATCCGAGGGCTTTTCCATGGCCTCTCTACCAGTAAAGCAATTCCCAAGTATTGAAAGCGAGTTACACTAGTGATTGGCATCCTACGCATGCTCACTAGACACTTCCGGTTATTAGTAATTGAAAGACAATTATTCTAGTTATTCGCATCATATAGACATTTCTAGGACCTTTCCAATTTTATTAACCTAATAGGCATACTAAGCATAATAAACGAGGAGTTAAGACTTTCCCTACCTCGAGGTCTTCCTCTAACACTCTGATGATACGCTCGGTGGTCACCACTCCGCTCTTCACACGGGTTCCGGCGTGATCTTCGCTCCTCTAGCTCGGTCCCAAAGTCTTTGAACACAAAGAAACTCTAATCAAAAGGCAAGCAAAGGTCCCAACAACTTCTCAAAATCCCAGCTCAAAACAAGGATCGAAAAAGGTGAAAAACCCCCCAAAGAATCACCAGAACTGCTCGGCCACGGACCTGGTCACGGAACCGTGACGCAGTCCCTCACGAATGCCGTCACGGAGCCGTGACGTGTGCCGTCACGGACTCCCTCACGGAGCCGTGACGTCGCCCGTCACGGAATCCGTCATGGACCTGTGGCGCTCCAGGGCAGATTCGCCCTTCTTCAACCTCCAGCTCCTTTTCTCTGAAAATCCACCACCAAACTTTATTTTCAACCATTTCCAACCCTCAAAATAGTCAAATACCTCCAATACTCCTTTACCCATGGTAGGAATCAACAATTAAACAAGTTTCCAATGATTCTCCAAATCATAAACAAATCAAAAACTCCGACAACTCAAGGATTTCCAACTAAAACCCAACAAAACTTCTTATCAACATCATCTAACACCATCCCCACTCAAACCCAACAACTTCTAGCAATTTCAAGCCAAACCCATGAAATGAGATGAAGGGAAAAGAGATTTAGAGAGTTCCATTACCTCTAGGAGAGTGAGATGAATAAGATGGTGATGATTTGGAGAAGGAATAGGTAGAGAATGGCCCCAAGTTGCCCCCTTTTCCTTTGCTTCTTCTTCAAGACTCCATGGGAGCTCCTCTCTCTCTCTCTTCTCCTCCAATTTTCGGCTACAACACAAGAATGACCAATTTGTGATGCTCCAATTCCTTTAATAGACCTAGTTGTACAAAGACCAAAAGCCCTTCTTGCTAGTTTTCCCTTTAAAGGTCCTTGGGAGGGTATAAGGGTCCAAGGGTCCAAGGGTCCAAGACCACTCATTATCTCTCCTCTAATGCTTTGTGGCCAAGTGTCTACGTAGGGACCACACATATCCAAATTAAAATCCAGCACAATAATTAACTAGGTCTTAGCCGATAAAAACTTCCAACTTTGACTAAATTTGACCTCCTTCAATATTATACTCAAACGAAAGAAAATGGTCCAATTAAGCCAACCGTGATGACGGCTAAGCCTTTTGGGCCCCGGAAAAGCCCCGAGTGACTTCCTGAGTCATCGGTTGACTTTTCCGATAGAAAGTCAAACTTGCCTTAAAAGTCACCGGTTCGACCGGGAGCGGGTCTTACACGTTTTGTAAACACGTTTAATTTATAATATTACCTCGTTTTACTCAAAATAAAATGTAACATTTAAGAAATCATTTAACTTGTCATTCCCTCTGTAGAGGTTGTTGAAATAGGTATTATTAAAAGTAATCATATAAGAATATATCTAATTAATTTATTTTAACTTGATTTGATTACGATAATTAAATTAAACAATTATGTATTATTTGTTTATTCTTATTAATTTTGTAATCTCCTATATAAAAGAGTTTAGACTCTTCAATAATATGATCCAAAATCATTTTATTTTATATTTTATATGATATCAGAACTGATTCGACTCATGGCCCGTTTATTATTTCCACCTTTTGGTCTTCGGTCTATATGCAGATGTCTAGTCCTACTATGATTCACGAATAGATGTCCAACCCTACACGTGAGGGGAGTGTTGAAGTATGTATCACACATCTAAAATGTGTGGATACTTTGACCATTTGATATATATTTTGATGCCTCCACACTTTAGTTTGAGCTTTTAGGTTGAATTGGCTTTAACAGAGATTCAAACTCTGGATCATGTGAGTACAGAGAAAACTGAAAAATTTAGGTTTCACTTATATACAGATCCCATGAGTTTCTCGGCCTACGAACAGAAGACAAGATTACACATTTTGAGGCATTATATAGGAAGTTCTTTTCTTGGATCATTAGTAAAGATCAAACGCAGGAATATATGTTATTCATATATCTTTTGAATTAGTTGTTTATTTGTACAAATCAGGTGTTAAACATCAAAATATATAATATTGCTTTTGGTTTCATTTTCAAAACTCCCCAGTTTAGTATAATAATCCAACCGCCTCTCTTTTCCAGAGAGCTCAACCCCAAAGGGGTTTCTACTTTGAACCCTAGTGTTTTTTTTTTCTCGCTTTTCTTCTTTCCGAACTGGCAATTCAACATGCTTCATACACTATGGAATGGTCTCACTTTAGCAATTACTATGCATTCTCTTTCAACCAGTGAGTATTAGTGCCCTTAAAGAGCTTAAGAATCAAAAGAGCTCAACTATACTTACATTAGTTTGAGGTCTGTCCTGTGGGTTGTTCAATATATTTGTTGTACTGGGAGGGTTTTTGGGGAGGGTGAGGGTGGGTTTTGGAGGTTTTTATGTGAGGAGTGAGGTGTGAGGTTATTTGGGGTTTTCTTGTTTAAGAGTACACTACTCTTGTAGGTTTGTTGTTGGGTGTGTGGGTAGTTTAGGGACTCATCTGTTTCTACTTCTGGCTGAGTGTGGGTAGACAAGTTTTTTTGGAGGGTTTTAGACAGGGTCCTGCTATGACAGTGGAAAATACTTCACATCTGGGTTCTGAAGAACTAAATTTCAGCCATCAGAGACACTTCTTTGTCTTTTAGGGTGGTTTTGAGCTTTCTCAAGCGGGCTTCACTATCAATTTGGGTATGTTTTGAATAGCTGGGTGGTGGTGCTACTTTGTATTAATGGGGCTTTACTTTCGATCGAGACTGTTCTTTGGTTACAGGTGGTTTGTTCTTTTACTTGGGTTACAAACAATTCCGTTGGGGGTTAATTTTGCTACTTTTGTGGGATGCCTTAGGCTACAAGCTACTAAACACTAGGGGGTTTAACTGTTAGTGAGGGTTGTGTAATTGGGCTGGTCATTAATGTTTGGATCATACTTATTGTATCTGTTCTCACTTGGGAGGGACCTCCCTCCTCTCTCTAGTTTCTTTCTCGGAATCTAGAGAGCTCAATAAATGATAATTGCTTCTTCAAAGAAAAAAAAAACTAGAAATCATGGTAGTCATGGCCGTTCTCACCGGTTCATTTCCGTTCTCTCTGCTTCACGACGCCTGGCCCTTCCCTGCCGCCTTCCTTCGGCCCGATCATCGTCGCCATCAAGAAATCCCTCGGTCCGATGTATCGAACCCTTGGGATTTGGAAAACTGCCGCCCCGTCTCTATCGAGACCAAAGACCTGCTCGTCGACGAGGTGTTGCTGCCCGTTTGTCAACTCCGAAGATCCATGGATGAGTTCAGATCTAGTATGTGTCGACGATGGTGCGAAGCTCGCCGCCATCACCCTCGGAGACGAGATCGTCCTCAGGGCACTGGGGTACTGCAACACAAGGGCCACGACGTACTTCAAGCCGTCGCTCTGGTCAATTCCGACCATCTCCCTGATGCTCGTCGGGATGGACGTCGACTCCTCCAACACCGGAGTAACGCTGACCGTTCTTAGCCGCTACTGCTCCGGATCTGAAGCAACCCTCACCAGTTACGGCCATGCGCGGGAAGAAGGAGCAGCACAGAGTGGGTTCGGGGCGAACCACGGCGAGCCCGCGAGGGACGTCGCTGAGGGACAATGAGGAAATTCAAGATTCACAGACGGAGGCGATTCAGCCTCATTCGGAAAAATGAGAAGACCCGGCGGGGGTGGGAGGGTCCATCTACAGACTATACCCACAGACCCGGGACTGCCGGTGCTGGGAGGTCTCGGGAAAACCGCACTCAGAGCACTCTATTTCCGCCTGCTTTTTGAATTAGGTCGTTTTTATTTAGGTTGTATTAGCTTGGTTTATGTTTGGTGTTGGACACTTTTAATTATGTCTCGTTGTTTTGAGACGTTGGTAAGGGGATGTCGTGAGGTATTGTCTACGATAAAAAGTAGGCTATTTTTACGGGTCCATGAGCGTTGGGCTTGCTACGGTCGGCCTAGACACATATCTGGAACCTATAGTGGTTACGCTCTACTTTGTATGGTTTTTTGTTTGCATTAATGCACTTCTCCGGTTAACCGTTTCAAAAAAAAACTCTCCTGTTGATAGGTTGAGGTTTCTTGTTTTACAATTTGATGAATGTGAACTAGTTTTGGAAAATTTGAGTAAAAGGGTATGTATCAGATTAATCACGAAAAAAAAGCATACATCATAGTACAGAAATCCAAGTTTATGGATAAACCCCGATATAATCCAAGATACTAGATGATATCCCCCTCTTGAAACTCAAAAAAAGTGATCTAATTCACATGGATAAGAGAAAAACAATTCTATAGACAGACATAGAATAGAATCCGAAGATAATCACAATATGTTAGGCCAAGAGGCTAAGTACACATCCGGATAGTTGTCTAGACTTGCGAGGCGGTGAACATAATCAACTAGTGAGGACCATGCCTAGGCTGGGAGGCCGGGAAGATTTGTCCATTTCTGTGCCTAATGAGTTTCCATCCCCCATTGGGCCCCAGCCCCCGAGGGTCCGGGTCACGGTCCTCGTTGGCAATGTATCATAGATAATGACGAGAGATAGTCTTATGAGCCTGATGGTACATACATATAAGGGGCAATACCTTTAAGGAACAAGACATCAAGGTGGAAGAAAACTGGAATTCAGAGAGCACTTCGAAAGCGGACAGGGCGGGGGACAGTGGATCGTCCGATGTTGGGAGTTCTGATTGCTGGGGGCGAGAGCCAGAGAGAGACGTAGCGACGAACATGCTCGTGAGATCCTGAAAACAGAAGAAAACACATTCCCACGGAAAATGGCCCACATGGAGGCGGTCACGACAACGGCCCACATGGAGGTGGCCATAGACGACGAACAAGGAAGATTCCCGATGCCAGATAGAGAGACGCGTCACACCTACTGACCTTGAGGAAAGACAAGGAGGGGAAGATACATGAGCCAACTCATGTGAGTCCTTCTCCAACCGGGGGATGTCGTAGGGCAGCAAGACACGATCCATGCTAGCTCCGGCCCGTCTCTGGCAGGCTGCGCTGGTAAATTCCAAGAAGGCTAGGAAACGGTTCTACCCGGTGACCCTCGATCCAGATCAGCCACACAATTTGCATAAAAGGCAAGTTTAGAGAAGCATCCTTCCTTCTCGGTGGAGTCTAGCCAAGAAAAACCCATACAATATCTACCAGAGCAGATCTGGTTTCTTCACATAGGGTCACGGTTGCCCCAAATGTAGGTGGACAAGGACAGCTACAATCGGACCTCCAAGGGGATGGACTAGCATCTGGTCAGAGACGAGTTGTATAGGAATCAGGCCGGCGAGGGGGAGAGGATGCAAAGATCAAAGGAGGACAACAAGGCTTGGGGAAGCTTGCGGCGACGCTACAATGAGACGATGGGGGAGAGACCTCCGATATTTACAGAGAGCCAGCCCCCATCGGCAGTTCGAGACGCCACCAGTGGTTGTGGCTCCTGGTAGTTGAGGGGCGGCGGGGGGATGCGGTGAAGTTGGGATAGCGAGGACTAGATGAAGCCAACTGATACGGATCTGAGAAGCAGCCAAACCCCCGACCCATGGCCACAACCGGAGAGCAAGGAAGAAGGTAGTCGAAGAAAAGGAGAGAGCGCCGGTACAGACAGAGGCCGGTGGAGTAAACAAGGAAGACTGACATCGAGAGGGGTGACACGGAGTCGCGACTAAATACCATTGAGGGAAAGACAAGTACCTATGCGCCGCCAACCATGAGATGAGATGGTGTTTATATCGTCGTCCACGAGACGAGATGATGTTTGCACCGTCGACCACGAGACAATATGGGGTGTTCCCCGTCGGCCACGAGACGAGATGTCGTTTGCACCGTCGGTCACGAGACAAGTAGCCGTTTGCACCATCAACCACAAGACGAATGTGTTTGCACTGTTGGCCACGAGACGAATAACCGCTTTGAACCTTGCACCAAAAACATTAGACGTGATCGTTCTATAATCTCATTTTTAAATTGGACATTACGAATCTCCATGCTTTTATTTAAGGAGAAGTATTAAAGATATACAAATAAGAATAACTTAATTGATTTGTTTTGATTTGATTCGATTTGATTTGATTACTATAATAATTAAGATACATCTTATAAGTTATTCATTTTTATTTAAATATGTTGTAATATCTCATATATATAAAAATATAGACTTTAATAATATCAATCCAAAAGCATTTCGATTTTATTTTTACATAAATGAAACTTTTTTTAATCTTGTTCATCTTTGATCTCCTCCGTTCTTATTCAGCCATGTGATGTAACAGGATGCAACTGTGACTAACACCCACAATAATAAATTATTTATTTCATGATGTGATCTCGTAGAACGCCATGTGCGACCCATACTATACTGTTTCACATAAAGCCACGAGCAAAATCTCAATAAAAATAAACCTATAACAATATTTATTTCATCATCATACACAACGTCCACATGGTGGAATTTGTGTATATTTAGACCTCAAGTTTTTTGTGATCTCCAACACCACAAACAACTTCCAAATCAAAGCAGCTAATTATTACGATGGTTTCCGGAAACGATCAACAAATACTCCAAGCACAAGCCCACATATGGAATCACATGTTCAACTTCATGAACTCAATGTCCCTCAAATGTGCCATTCAACTAGGCATATTTGAAGTCATCCACAAGCACGCATCACCCATGACGCTCCCCGAACTCATCGCCGAGTTACCGATCCACCCGACCAAGGCTCCCCATGTCCCTCGCCTTATGCGGATCCTATCCCTCTCTGGCTTCTTTGCGTTACAAAAACTCGGTCACGATGAAGAGGGGTACGTCCTCACGCATGCCTCTCGCCTCCTCCTTAAGGACAACCCCTTCGGGGTGTCCCCTTTCGTTCTAGCTATGCTCGATCCTTGCGTGACAACTCCTTGGCAATCCATCGATACTTGGTACAAAAACGATGTTCCTACCCCCTTTGAGAATGCGAACGGGATGCCCCCGTGGGAGTACCCCGCTCGTGAACCGGAGTATGGTAGTTTGTTTAACGAAGCCATGGCGAGTGATTCGAGATTGGTGGTAAGTGTTGTGACTGATAAGTGTAAGGACGTTTTCGAGGGAGTGAGGACATTGGTTGATGTTGGGGGAGGCACCGGAACCATGGCTAAGGGCATAGCCGATGCATTTCCGAATTTGGAGTGTACCGTTTTCGATCTTCCTCATGTTGTTGCCGGCTCGAAGGGCCGCAAGAACTTGAAGTTTGTTGGCGGAGACATGTTTGAGGCAATTCCTCCATCGAATGCAATCTTACTTAAGGTATAATTCTTCAGAAACCAAATTTAATCGGAATAAAATTTGTGCAATATATACATGAAGATGAGTTGCTTTATTCGGAATAAAATGTGTGAAATATATAACTTGAGTGGCAGCTTTTCATTAAAAAGGTATATTGTTCCACAACACCTCACATGCCAAAATATCGTTCTCTTGATTATCGATACTTATACCAGACCCAATAATAAATTCAGTGATGGCTCTAACTTATACTCTAATTATTTTTAAGCGAAATGTGTAATTCATTAATATAAAGTCAAATACATCTAAGTGCATCAGGAATAAATCTCTGACTACGAAGAAAAGACAGGAAACACAATAGTGTCGCAGGTCTTTTCACATTATAACCGTCACTGACGGTATTGAATAATAGTCGAAGTGGACTACGACTGCTCAATGTCCTATCTAAACGCGATTCTTACTCTATTTAACTAGAGCTGAAATGCATAACTATATAATATTTTGTCTGTAGTTCATCTACGTGGAATAAATTGCACTATACAAATTATATGTTCCAACACATACATGTGAAGGGAGATGTTAATGTTTGGTATCTAAAAACATTTAGTTACACCTCATTATGTGAGGATTTCACATATCAACCCTAACTATGAAATTTATGAGACCGTATTTTAAATTTTCAAAATTTGTCAGGTCAATATCCGATTTTACTTCACTTCCCTGAAAATTTTGGAAACTTACCTAACAAAGTTTTCAATAGGCCACTTGATTAGGGTACCGCCCAGGCACATTTTTTTTGTATGATAATTATATGAAAATTGAACATAATTAAATATAATCAAGTGATATTATTTCTATCTGATACTAAGAACCTTAGTCATTACTTGATAAACATATTAAAGTTGTACGTGCATGGTTGATAAAAAAACACAAATCATCAAGCTATCAACATCTGTTAGCACATAATTTCTTTTATGTTACCCATGACCATTTTCAATTTTTTGCTGGATATATCAATATACAGTGGATATTGCATGATTGGAGTGACAAGGAATGTGTAAAGATACTTAAAAAGTGCAAGGAGACCATCACGAGCAATGGTGCCGTGGGAGGGAAGGTAATAATCATAGAAATGGTCGTGGGAAGCCAGAACGAAGACGAGAAGGTGTTGGAGACGCAGCTCTTGTTCGACATGCTGATGATGGGTTTAGTCACCGGAAAAGAGAGATCGGAGAAAGAATTCAGTCAACTCTTCTCATATGCTGGTTTTAGTGACTACAAAATAACCCCCATTTTGGGATTAAGATCTCTCATTGAGGTTTACCCCTAATATGAATAAGGATAGACACTTAATTTGTATTTTGAGCTAAAGTATCATTGGCAATGTCATCTTCAAAACATTGTTGAGATGTTTTGAATATGAGTAACACATATATTGAAGTAATGAATTACAAAGTGATAAATAAAATATGTCATGTTGAAAACAATAATTTCCAACGTAACGTATAGTAGGTTTTAACGATTTCATACGTGTTTGAAAACTATTGTGTTACATTGAAACATTAATGTGGACATTGTTCTTAATGAAACATACTAACAAGCCCAGTTTCGACAGTGGTTTACTACTTGGGCAGCCGCCCAGTAAAAAGTCGTCCTGACACCAGCCAACCCGTCTACAACCAATATGTCACCAGCAAAGCCGTCATTTTCCAATCCGTCATCTGTCCCTAGTTCTAGTAATGTCATCTCACAATTTTCAACTAAACAATATTTATTTGGTTATATTTGGATTGCTGTGACATTGTATTTATTCGTGCTGGACATATGTGTTGAAATTGTGCGTTGCGATGAAAATATTTATGTGTATGCAGTTTTGTGGGATTTGTAACACAGGTACAGGCAGGTACATGTACATTTTAATGCACGATTGGGTGCAAGATTTTCAAAACAACTTTTTTTTGTTTTGCCATAATCTTGGTTGACGGATAGGATCCATTGGCCAAAAAACAACATAAAAACCTTACCCATGGATTGGATCTGTGGTTAAGATTTCAACCTTGTTGACGGATTCGAACATCCGTTTCTCAAAATCTTCAACGACGAGACCTAGTCGACGGATATGCCGACCTAGGCAATAGATCCAATCTGTATGGAAACTACTTATCAGCAGTAGTGGTTTATGGCTCCCTTGGATAGCTTGTAACATCAAGATTTTACAGGGAGCTCCAGTCCCTGATCTGACTATTATCCTTTAGAGAACCCAGTTTAGGGCTCTTAAGTTGACTCATGCTGAAGGACAAGTTCCGTTTCCTAGTTTTTGCGTGTTGTCGCCGACCGATACTCTTTCTTAGTCTATTTTAACTCTTCTTTTTTTCTTCCTTTTTGTTTCCCCCTCCTCTCTAATCGGAGTGTTTCTACCCATTTGCGTTGCGGTTGTTTCTATCTCCTTGTTTTTACGGCCGTTTCGAATCTTTTAAACTTTTATCGGATTTGATGTCGTGGTTTACTTTCCAGAACCCACCCCATTGTTTTATTGCATTTAAGTTTCTCAAAAATATAGTAAAATTATTCTTTAAATCTTGTTCATCTTTAACCTCTTCCGATACTTATTTTAGTCAAGTGGAAAAGTAGACAATGTCCTTACGTAAGGAATAGTCACGAACCTCTTTCCTAACTAACATATTAAAAAGATGACCAAGGGGCAAATAAAAAAAAAACTCAATCATGTTTATGTATCACCAACCGAAACGTCAAACGCACGCCACAATATAAATTAACTATTTCGTGATGTGATGTGCCAACAGCCTATAGTTATAGTTAATTCATCATCATACACAACGTCCATAAGGTGGAATTTGTATATATAGACCTCAAGTCTATGTGATCTCCAACACCACAAAGAAATTCCAAATCAAAGCAATTTATTATAACGATGGCTTCCGGAAGTGAAGGTCAGGTAGCTGGTGATCAACAACTACTCCAAGCTCAAGCCCACGTATGGAATCACATGTTCAACTTCATGAACTGAATGTCCCTCAAATGTGCCATTCAACTAGGCATACCTGAGGTCATCCACAACCACACATCACTTATAACGCTTCCCGAGCTCATCGCCGAGCTACCAATCCACCCGACCAAGGCTCCCCATGTCCCTCGCCTTATGCGGATCCTCTCCCACTCTGGCTTCTTCGCGCTACAAAAACTCGGTCACGACCGAGAGGGGTACGTCCTCACGAATGCCTCTCGTCTCCTCCTTAAGGACAACCCATTTAGTGTGTTGCCTTTTGTTCTAGCTACGCTCGATCCTTGCCTGACAACTACTTGGCAATCCATCGATACTTGGTACAAAAACGATGTTCCTACGCCCTTTGAGAACGCGAACGGGATGTCCCGTGGGAGTACTCCGCTCGTGAACCGGAGCATGGTAGTTTTTTTAACGAAGCCCTGGCAAGTGATTCGAGGTTGGTGGTAAGGGTTGTGACCGATAAGTGTAAGGACGTTTTCGAGGGGGTGAGGACATTGGTTGATGTTGGGGGAGGCATCGGAACCATGGCTAAGGGCATAGCCGATGCATTTCCGAATTTGGAGTGTACGGTCTTCGATCTTCCTCGTGTAGTTGCTGGCTCGGAGGGATGTAAGAATTTGAAGTTTATTGGGGGCGACATGTTTGATGCAATTCCTCCATCAAATGCAATTTTGCTCAAGGTATAATTTATATGCTCCTTGTAGCACTAGTTATACAAGTTTGGTTTGTTACATGATATACATTTTTAGACCTTCGTCCTTTAATTTGTTCTCTGAGATGAATCAGACTTTAACATGATATTAGAATATAACAGAGGCCGTGCAAGCCTCGAGCCCAAATATGTGGTTTATTTGCGAAACAGTTTTTCAACTCTAAATTTTTGGTGAAGTTACGATAGTACCCTTAACGAACTCCCCGTCATGTAAACGGAAATACCCAGATTGATCAAAAATATCTCTGGTCAATAGTGGATTTTATCTTTCGGGTGAAAATCTAGATAGCTTTGCAAATTCAGGTTTCCACTAGAAATAGAGGCTAGTTTGCAAGGACCTAATAGTCAAAAGTGGTCATCTGACCTCTATACCCCGAATTTCAAAACAAGACTATTTTACAAATTTACCCATCTTTTCAATCCATCTACGCACGTGATAGGTGGAAGTCTCGTACTTCATATGTGTAGGTACGATCACCCATCGATGATAAACAGCTTGAGGATCTTCAACTATAGTTGAAGGTCCAATTATAATTTTATTCGAACACTTCCTATCCCCTCTAATTTAAGACGTGTTGAGATTTAACATATTGTCAGAGTCCGGTCTTCCAATAGTACGTTGCATGTAGAGTTTCACATAATATGAACATCTCAATGGAACTTGCTAATACATGCTTGATATTTTAGCCGATCATGGTTCAACCCTAATCATTAATCTATCAAACATGGGTTGGCACATAATTCCCCTTATATTACACATGACCATTTTCGTTTTTTTTTTGGATAAATGAATATACAGTGGATATTGCATGATTGGAGTGATGAGGAATGTTTGAAAATACTTAAGAAGTGCAAGGAAGCCATCACCAGCAATGGTTCTGAGGGAGGGAAGGTGATAATCATAGATATGGTGGTAGGAAGCCAGAACGAAGATGAGAACTGTTTGACATGCTGATGATGGGAGTAGTCACGGGCAAAGAAAGAAATAAGAAAGAAATAAGAAAGAATGGACTCAACTCTTCTCATGTGCTGGTTTTAGTGACTACAAAATAACCCCCATTTTGGGATTAAGATCTCTCATTGAAGTTTATCCTTAGTATAAATGAGGACGAACACTTGATTTTGTATCTTGAAATAAAGTATCATTTCCAATGTCAATGATAATGCTTCCTCACTCGATTTATGTATCGGTGAAGGTGGACTTGTGTTGGAAGGATTTTAAGAGCATGTGTATCGTGAGATCAGAGGTTCAAAATCATGTGCTGATTAGGATGAATTATGATGCAAACCTCTGATTTTAAAAGAGCACCACATTGTAGGAATCATGTATAGGGTCAGGGGTTTATATAAATGCTGACTGGATATTTAATTATGTTTTTTGTTGAATTTATTTAATTCATATTTAAAACAATAAATAATAAATTAAATTGAAATTTTTTGATAAAATGAATTAATTAATAAATAAATTAACTAAAATGAAAATTAAACTTAAACTTATAATTATTCAATTTTTTTTTAATAAAAACCAAATAATACATTCACGATTCAAAGTGTAAATCAATTTTGATACAGTCTCGATTTGAATTGTAAGTCAATGTTTTTTTGTGATCAAAGACATTAAATAAATTATTTATAACAATGCGAACCTAATGACTATAAATTTATAAATTTTGAACACCGTTTACACAAAATCGGATTTAAAGTCATTGTATTATTTTGATTTTTTTTTGTATTAAATTTAATTAAAAAAGAAAAAAAGCGTGGGGGACAAGTGTCACGTGGCCATTGGCCGGGCGCGACTAGTGCGGACCACGCACCGCGACGCAAGAAAGTGCGTCGTGCGCCGCGCCGCGCACCGCGACTCGCGTTGGTGTGTGTCACGCCCCAAATCCGGTTTTGGCCGGACTCGAGACGTGACTTGAGTTGAGAATAAAATAATAACATAAGACGCAACCTTTCAACAATAGTAAGCCTCAAAGTTTAATTCCAATCAAATAACTCGATAAAAAGGTTTCCGAAACTGTAATAAGAGTCAAGCTCTAAATAAACAAATAAAATATGAGGTTCAATACAATGACCAAGACGTCTCTAAACAAGCCCAGACTCTCCGGAAGCTCCCGAGCTTCGAGCCCACTACTCAACAATCACGCTTGTATAAACAACAGATAAAACAAATAGGGGTGAGCTTACGCTCAGTAGGGAAAATCATAAACAGGTTAGCCTCATTTTAGTAAAAAAAAAAGGGTTTTAGCACGGTCGCACAATATGCAGTTAATACCATTAACCAATAACATACTATGAAAAGACTAAAGAGGAAATAATATCCAATTCTTAAGAGTAACGGTATTATGAGAAATCAAAAGGGAAGTACTGCAAGTATTTGATAACCATTAAAATGAGAGTAAGTGAATATCACGCTAACAACTCAATCTTAATACTCTGGAACACTAGGTTCTTGTGTCATGTCGGATCCCATACTCCGATCCACAATATTCCTTGTGTTATGTCGGATTGTCCCTCGGTCCAAAGGACCATAGATCATCGGGAATCGAGGTAATGCTCCCGCAGGACGCACACACTCGGGTGAATCTCAAGTAACCATTCTATCATCCTACACCAGACTCCTCAACGGTGTAGGTACCATACCGTATCAACAATAATCATTATCTCATCCTACACCGGACTCCTCAACGGTGTAGGTACCATACCGTATCAACAATAATCATTATCTCGCAGGATCATACTATCAATGCCCCGCAGGATCTATAACCAATATCCAGCAGAATCACTAACCAATGCCCCGCAGGGTCCCCTAATCAATATCCCGCACCGGAATCCTCCACGGTGTATATCCAATAACCAACGCCCCGCAGGGTCCATAACCATTATATTACCCTACACCGGAATCCTCAACGGTGTAGGTACCATGTCATATCAACAATAACCGTTATACCACCCTACACCGGAATCCTCAACGGTGTGGTTACCCTAACCAGTATCCCGCAGACTCTATCAAACGATGCCCCACAGGGTCCACAATCAATATCCCGCAGGATCACTCAAACAATATCATAGAAATACACACGTCCATCAATACACACCACACTGGATTCATACCCATAATTACACTTACCATCACTTACAACTTGCTCTCCACCGGCCAATCGATCACCTGATCGCGCCTCCTTGGCACAACCAGTCATACTCGATCAACCATTCAGTCATTTAAGCATTCAATCAATCAACCAACGATTCAAGCATTCAAGTTCAACATTCAAACATTCGAGCATGCATTCGATCTAGTTTCATTAGACTCTTGATTATCCTAATGACTAGCAAGCAAGCATGTGAAGCTAACACACAACTAATTCGATGGCTCATCACGGCCTCTCTACCAGCAAGTCAATTCCCAAGTATTGAAAGCGAATTATGCTAGTGATTTCACATCCTAAGCATACTTACTAGACACATCTGTTAATTAGTAATTGAAAGGCGTTTAATCTAGTTATTCGTATCCTATATGCAATTCTAGGACCTTCCCAATTTTATTAACCTAATAGGCATTCTAGTATTGAAATACTCGAGTAGTTAGGACTTTCCCTACCTTGTGGTCTTCCTCTAAATACTCTGCTGAAAGTCGATTAGCCTCTCCTCCGTTCTTCACACGGGTCCCGGATTGGTCTCCGTCTTCTTGGGCGAAGTCCAAGCTCTCGGGCAAAGTCCAGTCTTGAGGTCTAACAGATAAAAGGTCTAGTCAATACCAGTAAATGTCCAAAGGTCTTTTGATGTCTAATTAATCCTTTCACTGTCCAACTTTCATTAAATAAATCATTTAATTAATCTGATTTTAAAAACAGATTTTCTTTGAAACTGGGTGACGCGGATCCGACCCGGATCCGTGAACCAGACCCGGATCCGACCCGGTCCAGATACTAGACCCGGTCAGACGCAAGCCCGACCCGAACCGGCTCCAGACCCGGTCCAGACCCGGACTCAAGCCCGAGTCCAGGGCCCGACTAGCACTGGGCCTGGCCCAAGATCCGATTGATTCCGGGCTGTGTCTAGGTCGTTGGCCCAGTTCCTCCAGGCCCACACCCTAGCCCAAGGCCCGTCTGGCCCAACTCCGTCAGGTCTGGTTCGCACTGACGACGAAGACGGCGATACCAGTGTGAGCTCCGGTCGCCGTCGACGGCAATGGCAGACGCACGGAGGGGAAGGAATGGAGGCGTGGAGGGCGTTAGGGTTAAAGTACGGCGGTGGTAGGAGCTGGTGGTGACAGAAACCCTACCTAACGACCCATCTGTCTCAGATCTGACGCGACGGGGGTTCGCCGGCGTCGTTCCGATGGCTCCCGTCTAGATCGAGCCTGGCCGAAGCGATATCCGGTAAATGTAGGTCGGGGAAGACGAGGGGTGGCGAGAGAAGGACGCGAACGGAGTCGCTCCTTCGTCTTCGGCGATGTTTCGGGTTTAGGACGATGCTCGGCGGAGGGGTTTCGGGTTGAGGCGTCGAGACTCGTGGTGGGGGGTCGGATTTGTGGACTGTGGCGAGGGTACGGCGGGTGATGGTGTTGGTGCGAGCAGAAGAGAACGAGAGGTGAACGGCGAGGGGCGGTGGGTCTGAATCGCGCGAGAGAGAAGAGACGAGGGAGGAGGGTTTTCAGATCTGGTTCGCGTGCGTGCGGCGCTTGTGAGGACGACGAGTGAACAGTGATGGTAAGTAGGGTTTGAGCTCAGTCGCTCGTTGGATCTGCGCCGTGCGCACGGGCCTGGCTCCCTCAGCGCATGGGCCTAACCGGCCCAAGTTCAAAAAACCAGTCCAACAGCCCCCAACCCAGTCCACAGCCCTCTTTTCCTTTCTCTTTTTTTTTTGAATTTTCTTCTTTAAAAAAGGGAAAACAATAGCTTGTTTTCAAAAAGCTTACCCCGATGTTTCTGTTTGTCAACAACATACCCTTTTGATTTAGCCGGTCTTTACAGTGTGGTGCGTGGTTCACGAACCATGCACGCCACATCGTGCATGGTGCAAACCAAGAACCACGTCCGCTCGAGTCGCGGTGCGGAAGCGTGGTTCGCACGATGTGCATGCTCTAAGATGTTTATTTCTATGATACATGCAAGTCAAGAAGCAGTGACATCCGGTGGGATATATATATAGACATCGACAGTACGTTAGGACATATATATGTCTAAAAATATTCGGAGACATACATAAGACACCGACAGTACGTTAGGACTATAACATGCTATATACAAGAAAATATACGTTAACGCTTACGATTGCTTCTTCGGTACAATCAAGGGAAAAAGTACTTAAAATCCTTTCTGTTTCGTGAATTTACACCGTCGTTCTCGGCTGTGACCTCGTGGCTTCGGCCAGCGAGGTCACTGCCGAACCTCCCTCTCTTCTTCTTTTATTCCCCTCGTCTCCTTCCGTCCCTTAACTTGCAGACCCTCTCTATCCCTTCGACGTTGTTTCGAGACGAACTTCGGGCTACCATGACGATCCGCTACCAGATCTGGTCGTGGGACTTCTTTCCCCACCCCTCAGGATGAATAACCACATCTATAATCTGGAATTCAGCAAAATCAATAGTAGATGTCTAGAATAGAGATCCTGGAAGTATATAATATTAATCCTGGATGTACACTGTACATTTTAGACAGAGTATCACGTATATACATCCATATCCCAGGATAAATTTATACTCGATATATGCATCACATATCCTGGATACTATGAAAGTATATATTGGTTGTGTAAAAGTTTTCAAAATTTAAAATCACTAGTCACTAAGATTTAAACTCACTATTAACATAATCAATCACTCTATGCTCAGAATTTAAAAGCCCAATGACCATATTTCAAAAAACTCATGTTCCAGAACTAAAAGCTTTTCTGTAGTTTATAAACCTGAACATTTTTGACAGTGTGTAACTTATATACATCCACATCCCATGATAATATATACTAGATACAAGCATCAACTATCCTGGATAATGTGAAACTGCATACTGGTTGTCTAAAAAGTGGTCAGGATTCAGAATCACAGTTCGCCAGAATATAAACTCACTGTTACAAGAATTCAAGTACTTTATGCCCAGGGTTTAAAAGCACAGTGACCTGATTTCAAAATCTCGTGTACCAAAACTAAAAGCTTCTTTGCAGCATATGAACCCGAGACATTCTGGATAGTGTGTAACGAATATACATCCAGATCCCATGATAATATATACTGGATACAAGCATCAGCTATCCTGGATAATCTGAAACTACATACTGGTACATGTTTACCTATCTCAGTAGTCGTCCTCTCACATCTAACCCTACGACATCCATCCGACATTGAAATAGTACTCTTCTCCATCTTACTATAGAAACACAACCAAAAGATCAAAACAGTCATATAAACACTAAGCACGTACATATGACGGTGAATTATCACACAAACATATTCCAAATCACATAATATCCATGCGTAATTACGAGTAACTACAAATAATCAACGCATATCAAAACCCCCAAATCCAAACATTTGATAAATCAAACACCCTAATGTTAATGTCATTAGGCAAATACGTCGAATCGAAAGTAAATAATCAATCTGTTAACACAACTGCTTCAATCTCAAAAAATATTTAGTATCAACTAAACCCAACAATGAACAAGAAGATTTGAAAAATCTTAGAAGAGAAGAAGACTGAGAAGGAAGATGTCGAGTTTGGTGCGATGATATGTTTAACGAAATACCAGATTTATTCTCGCAAAGCCCGACCTTCAAAACTAATCACAGCCACGTACGATATTTATGATCCATTCCATCGAGTCTCAACGTTTAATCTAAGCCTCCTTCCGAGGGGGTGTCGGCGACCAAAGCTTCCCACCATACCCCACTGCTATGTGGCAATGACCGTGGAGATGGCCGAAGAGAACAGCACGACGACCTCGACCTCCTCCTCATCCTCAATCGAACAAGTAGACTACCCATCCTGGAGATCCGCCAGAGAAGCATGGAGGTTCGGACCCAAAGAAGGGGTCGAGTAAGGCTCATCCAGACCTAGGCTCGGTGACCGCCCTCAACATATCCCCGCCGGGATCGTAAGGAAAGCTGGGATGAGGGGGATCCGATCTCGATTGGGTAGACAACGGCCCAACCCCAGTGCTTCGACCGCCGTGTGAGGAAGGTCATTCATTGGCGCCTTTCGTTTCACCGGGTCCCGTTGCAGGGGGCAGCCACAGAGGCGCAGAGAGGATATGAAGGTGGTGAGTCCAGTTGGAGAACATGGACTACAACCCTAGGAGTTGCGCCGCCAGGAACGGATGGACATAGAACGATGGCCTGGTGTGGCGGAGGGCCCCGTCAAGCTAGGGTTGAGTGGAGGCAAGTCCCGACAGATGAGGAGGCGGTCGTTGATTTCTTGGAGACGAATCAACGTTGGTCCGCCTCGCTTTTCATCCCCGTCTCGGCTTCGAAGCAAGTGAAGGAGAGAGTACCCCCATGGAGAAGGGCACTAAATCGAACGAGAGGACCGGGAGCATCGACTGTACGGGGGGAGAGGTAGCAAGAAGGAAGAACTCAGAGCGAGTTGATTCAGTTTTCTCCTTCGGTGGGTCTTATCCCCAACACCGGGCACGGTGTGCGAGGGATTAGACTGCACCGAGATTGTGACCACAAGGGGGACATGGGCCTCAGGCGCAGCAGCAACGTCAGCAACATGTATAGCCACGGCAGTCGACAAGGCGACAACGGCTCCATAGTTGCGCACAGACGCAGCTAAGACCAGGAATAAGTCTCAAAATTTTAATTTATACTGCGCTCCGCTACCTCTGGTACAGAGGTTCTCTCCATACCCTAGCTAGGGTCTTATCGCCGCCGTCTTCCCACGTCTCTATGTCGTCGTCCGAGTCCCCGGTTCCTCTGATCGGTGTCGACCCTCCCTGTACCTCCCTCTGCCCTCTCTCCCGGCTCCCGAGGGGTGGTCCACGAGTCTCAACATCCATACGATGTGGGTCCGGAGACCCCAACGAGCTCCTTTCGTCGTCCCTGTCCTCGTCTGCAACGGGTCCGGTCGAATCTCGACTGGTCTACCCGAAAATGGAAGCTACCGATCAGATCCAGCCCGCCGCCGAGTCTCAGCAGCCACAGTCTCCTGCTCTGGCGAGGTTTTTGCCTGATGTCACATTCGCTCCGTCTCCCACTGTTTCCCTCCTGCATCCTCCGCCTGACCATTGGCGGCCGACTGGCCCTCTCACCCTAAAGGATAAGCCAGGAACGGAGCTAGACGGAACCTTATCCTTAGTGGATCCGCTGCCCATCTCGTGCCAGGGACGGAGTCCGTTTGGGATGGGGAGTGGTCAGTTGGAACCGCCTTCTCTTCCTCGTCCATAGTCGCCGACGACCATACCCAGATACCGTCCTCCGATAGACCGTGCAGCGGGATCGAGTAATCAATCGTCAAATGGATCTGGGCCTCATGAACGTCAGGGGGAGGAGAGCTCGGTCCGGATGTCCTCGATTCTGGACTGGGAGGATGACGACAACGAGGTGGTGGTCCGAGTTGTAGGGGATCAGATTCACAACCAAAATGTTGTCTGCGCAATGATGCTGCAGAAATGAAAGGTGGATGGCATTCAGGTTGAGTACATGTCCTCGGAGGTCACGGGATGTCACTTCCCGTCCGCTGAGACGATGGAGAGTATCCGTCATAGGGGTCCTTGGATCTTCAAGGGTTTCCCTGTACTACTGGAACCCCTCAGACCTTATGTCCTGGAAAATGAGATTGTATTCAATCACATCGAGCTTGGCGTCCGGGCACTGAACGTTCCGATGGGGGCCAGGAATCCGCACATCCGCGGTCTTATTGCAGATAGCATTGGTACTCAAGTGGTGTCGACCCCAATTCCCTATATCCGGCGGGATGACTTGTTCTTATGGTTGCAGGTGTGGATGGAGTTGAACCGGCCTCTCCGGAGACGACTCCTTCTCAAGTTCCCAGGCACTGCTTCCTCTTCGCTGATTGAGCTGCAATACGAGATGCTCACGGATCTCTGTCGCAGGTGTGGGATGATGACACACCGGATTATGGGGTGTACGACTCACTTGTCGGGTATAGGCCGGGAGGAGGTCCGATACGACACGACTATCCTAGTATCGAGGCAGCTGGATGTGGATCGATTGCTGAAGACGGTCTGGAATACACCTCCTTCATTGGGATATTCAACTGTTGATAATATCCTAAATGGGCTATCCCTGAACCCTGTGATTCGTTCCAGGGAGGGTGTCATGGGAGATGGTTACTCTGCTGCAGACGTTCCTTCGAAGTTTGACAATATGGCTAGGATTACCTCAGGAGGGTAATCAATGTGATGCAGGGTGGAGTGGGCCGAGCTAGTAGAGGGCCACCGGGATTCACAAAGCTTGTCAATCTGGCTAACATCCACCCTGCGAGAAATCCTTATGCTTTTGTCGAGTCCGTAGACTATGTAGGGACTCGGGTGGGGAAGAAGAAAGATCCCCAGGAAGCTTTGGGGAAAGGGGGGCCCACCCGGGAGAAGACCAAGAAGTCAACCATGAAGACTAGGAGCGGGTCGTTCTATGCTCGACCACCGGGATCAAAGAAGTCGCTGGATCATTCGGCCGTCCCACCAGACATCAACCAGTCGGCTAACACTGAGGGGGACAGGGAGGAGCAGGCGGAGGCATAGCTGTCACGCCCCAAATCCGGTATTGACCGGACTCGAGACGTGACTAGAATTAATAGTGGAAAGCAATAATTAAATACTAAAACTTTTATAATAACCAGATAAATTCTCTCAAACTAGCAGTTATAAATAGTATAAAAAAAACAATGAGTCACAGCTCATCACAAAGAGTCAAATAAGTAATGTTTAAAATACAAGACCAACATAACTCTAAGATCAACCCCAAGATGTCCAAAAGCCCCGAGCCTCGAACTCACTAGACATCAGCTACGCCTGTAAAACAGTAAGAAGACAAAGGGGGATGAGCTTACGCTCAGTAGGAAAAACCTTAACAACTCAACTCTTAGGTCAATACTGTACTGGATAAGCAGATAACTCAAATAACAGTAAAAAAATACGATTAACAATGGAATAATGAGTAACAAAAAAATAGAATAAGATAAGTACGAAGAAATAATAAATAAACAAGATAACGTTAACTGGAAAGGTTCCATAAAATAATCAATATAAAGTGTCGTAACGCTTAAAAAGGATCAATTGATATCACGCCAACCACTTGCTTTCTCAAGCCTCCGATCTATGAATAAATTCTAGTGTCACCTCGGTTCCCATATCCCGATCCACTAGAGTATTCATATCATATCAGATTTTCCCTCGGTCCGGAGGAGACACATACATCGGAGTATCGGAAACCATCCCATGGGGATGCTCATCTTAGGTATTCTCGAAAATGTCTCCAAAGGGCCATAGTCATAGGGAACCAAGATAGTGTTCCCGTAGGACACAAATACTCTTGGGTGAAACCTCAGAAACCATCTCTCATGAAGTAATCCCACTCAATATCCCGTAGGATCTGCCGAGCCCTTAGGCCCCTCACATCACTCAATATCCCGTAGGATCTGCCGAGCCCTTAGGCCCTTCACATCACTCAATATCCCGTAGGATCTGCCGAGCCATAGGCTCCTCACATCACTCAATATATCCCGCAGGATCTGCCGAGCCATAGGCTCCTCACATCACTCAATATATCCCGCAGGATCTGCCGAGCCATAGGCTCCTCACATCACTCATTGTATCTTTCCAACTCCAACCACCACAACGGCACCGGATTACCCCCCCCCCCCCCCCCCGGTGTAGTATCGAACCAAGCAAGCAAACAGACAAACAAACGAACAAGCATACATTTCAAGAATAAGAACAAAGGAAACAAGCATTATCATTCATCCATCAATCAACACACATCGGAACACACTTTCATCACAACGAAGACATCCAACACCATTCCATACTTACCTGTCACGGACCAGCGGTACATCGATCACCTGATTGTACTCCGTGGCACAACCAGTCATACTCGATCATCCGTTCAATCAACAATTATATCAACACAAACACTCAATCAATCGAATAAGAATTTAACCAATCCACAATCATGTGAACGATCAATTAGGCATTCAATCATACAAACTAACTAGCTTCATTAGACTCTTAAATTATCCTAATATCTAGCAACCAAGCATGTGAACCTAGCACACAACTAATCCGAGAGCTCTTCACAGCCTCTCTACCAGTAAATCAATCCCAAGTATTGAAAGTAAGCTTCACTAATCGTCATCATCCTAAGAATGCACACTAGACTCATCCATTTATTAGTAATTGAAGTACGATTATTCTAGTTATTCGCATCCTATAGGCAATTCTAGGACCTTTCCGATTTTATTATCCTAACATGCATACTAAGCGTTTAATTAAGAAGTTAAGACTTTCCCTACCTCGGGGTCTTCCTCTAAATTTCTGTTGTCAACCTCGGTGGTCACAACTCCGTTCTTCACACGGGTTCCGACATGGTCTTCGTTCTTCAAGCTCGGGTCCAAGCCCTTGTTCTCGGGCGAAGTCTCGTCTAAGTTTGACAAATCAAATGTCCAAATCAATACTGATGAAAGCCCAAAGGTCCTCTGAAGTTTAAATAAGTCCTTTAACTTCTCACCTTTAATTTATCAAAACTGTCAAATAATCTGATTTTTAAAAATTCTTTTCTTTGAGAGTGGGTTGACCCGGATCCGACCCGGTCCGAACCCGAATCATGGTCTGAACCCGAGTTCAGACCCGGCCATTAATTGAACCCAAAACAAGGTTTGGGCCCAAGGCCCGACTTCTTCCTGGTTCAGCCCGAAGTCTTCACGGCCCAAATCCTTCTAATCCAGGGCCTGATGTTGGCCCAATCCTTCTCCCCAGGCCCAAGACTCGCCCGAGTTTGGGATTGAACTCGTCCCTGCTCCAGCGAGCTTGAAATGCTCCGGCCGCCCCCGACGGCGTCAAGGGAAGCTCGGGAGAGGGGGAAAACGAGGGTTGTGACGGCGTTGGGTCGCTGGCGGTGTGGTGGCTGCGCCGGGAGTGCCAGAAGACGTTACCCAGAGCTGCCCGTCTCAGATCTGGCGGAGGTGGAGCTCACCGGCGACGGCTCGTCTCGAGCTCGCTTGGTTCCATTTCCAGTCACGGCGAGGTCGGTGAAGGGGGTTGCGACGGGAAAACAGCTCGGCCTTGCGTTGTTCCCTGTCGCCGGCGATGCTCGGGTTCGAGAAACAGACGGCGAGGGTTTCACAAATCGAGAAGGAGGAGCAAGACGAAGAAGGCGGTGGGGTTTTGCGGTGGGTGTCGCTGGTGGGGTTTGAATATCCGGCGAGGTGCGAGAGAAACCGGAGAAGGGAGGAGAGACGACGATGTCGGTGTAGAGGGAGAGAGACGCGGGTGCGAGAGGAAGGGGATCTGAATTCCTCGGGAGTCGTGCGGCTGCGCTGAAGTAGACGAGGGCTAGGGTTTCAAGTGGTTTGGGCTTGCCCTTTGATGGCCCAAATGTGATCCAAAATGCCCAGCCCAACTTCTTCTCCCTTCTTTTTTTTTCTTTTTTTTTTGCCAAACTTGATGCCAAAAACCACTCCTCAGGTTTCAGTTCGCACTTTAATACTCTTTTAAACGAAGTGGGTTTTACAATAACAACCTCCTATGCAAGAATGAACCGACCCGGCAGGGGTGGGTGGAGTCGATGTCGGACTATACCTACAGACCCGGGACAGCCAGTGTTGGGAGGTCCCGGGCAGCCTGCAACAACAGCTTAGTTTTATTATCTGCTTTCTCGTTATTTGCATTATCTCTGGAGCAATTTATTTCTTGCGTTGATTCGGACTTTTCACTTTATGTCTCGCTGTTTTGAGACGATGGTAAGAAGTTATCTTGAGTTTTTGCCTACGATTTCAAGTAGGCTATTATTATGGGTCCATGAGCGCTGAGTCTACTACGGTCGGCTCGGACATACATCTGGAACCCGGGACGGTCACGCCCTGTCTTGTTTGATTACCTTTGGGTATTAATGAAAGTCTCCAGTTACCCGTTTCAAAAAAAAGTCCCAAATTAAAAGAGAACAGTCCCGTTTGTTTGTTTGCCTGTCGATAAAGTCATTACTTTGGTTTTAACTTGTTTTCATAATCAACAATTTTATAATAAAATCAGATGGTTTTGGTATACATATTACGGGTCATACGAATTAATCTACCTATTTGTGCCGACGAAATCCACCTAAACATGCATCTGTTGTCATAGACAGGCTGTGCATCCAACAATTTCGAATGGAGACCCACTCGCATGGACAGAACACCCACTACCTCGAAACGAAAAGTAAGAATATTCGGTTACCCTTGTTTTGCCATTTAGACTTTGGCCCTAGTGATCGTCAGTCCTCCTTCCCCAATATATAAATATATTGTCTTTGCCAGTGTTACGAAAATGCCTTAAGGTATTTGAATTAGGCGTCGTCGAGAAGTGAAAGTCTGACAGTGCACTATGGATTGATCAAGTTGCACGAAACAAGATTATCAACCAGTTCTGACGTTGCCATATTGATTGATCAACTTGAACAAAACAAGATTATCGTCCGATTCTGACATACTTCTTAATATATTTTTTTTTATCAAAACGAGGTAATATTACAAATTAAAGGTGTTTACAAGACAAGCAAACACTCTGAAACAATGAAATTCAAATGACATGAAACATGAGTGTAAAAGTAAAAGCGCTCTAGGTATTCCGTTGTTGTCTGGAGGAAAATACTGCGGTATCGTCTGATGACACTGATACAACGAATCTAAACGAAAGGGGCGAGGGTTGAGCAGACCATTGTCAAAGATTTGTTGTGGTGGACTGTATACTCCCCCGGGGTGTCAGCGTGCGTCGTCCTCCCTTGACTGATAGTGGTAGGGCTCCAAAACGCGGGATTGCTGACCTCCGAGCTGGTAGGGAAGCACCATGTCGACTTTTTGTGGAACCGCTGCCACCTTACGTCCAGAGGGGTGGTACAGCCGACCGACCCCCCCACTGGACTTCTTCGGACTCATTCCGCGAGGCGAGGGTGCTTGGAGCCCCCCGCCGCTATAAATGATGCACCATCTAAGCATTGATCCGGCCCGACCCAGCCCCAGAAGCAATTGCCCACTCTAGTAACTACTCGGGCTGCAAGTCCCAGCTCCGGTCCAAACCACGACCCAGCCAGAAAACGTGACCCGTCCCGATTGTAGCCTCCGACCCGCCCCCATCTGGATCCGCCCCGGTACGGGCTCCGGCTCGTCTCCCATTTGGGCCCTAATCCGGACCACCCGAGTCTGCCTCATTTTCAGTCCAACCCGAGGCCCATGGCCCGGCCTTCTCCCTTGACCCAATCCAGGCCCGTTTCGCCTCAACTACCAGGCCCGGCCCAACTGGCCTGGGACCCACCTGGACTTGCGAAACCCTACCCGACCTTCTTCTCCACGTAGTCGCCATCTCCGGCGGTGCCGTCACCGATTGTCCCATCTCTACGCCTGACAGGGTGTTCACCGAGGTGATTGGACCTGACGGAACTCAGTCCCCCCCCCCCATTATGGGTTGGTCCTTATTCCGGTCCTCCCTCCCCATCACCAGCGGCATGTCAATACCCCACCCAAACTTGCTCGAGCGGTGGATCGAGTCATGCCTTCCGTCGGCACCACCCATGGCGATACAGAACGGGGGAGAACACGCTCTGAAGATGGAGAAAACGCTGGCCGGCCAGCGCCTATTGACCCACCGCTACGCTCTTCCTTGTTTCCGTATTGTTGATGGTCGGAATCAGCCATGAAAATCATCGCTGGCGTTCACCTGATTCGCAAAACCTTACTTTTCAAGAGAGAAAAGAGGCTGCGTCTTTAATGATAAGTTTAATGTTAAAAGAAATATTCGTTTCTACTGCACATGATATGCCACCTACTTTTTAATACATTTATAAGGTTGCCCAGAAACAGAAACAAATCTTCAAGTTGGTGTTGCACAACGTAAATTATTTATTTTGGTGATCTGGTCTCATCCAGAACGTCATGTGCAACCCACAGTATAATCTCTCATACATAGCCAAAAGCAAAATCGTAATGAGAACAACTATAACTAATTTATCTTTAAATCTAGGTATTTAGACATGTGTTATACCCGATGTTTGTGTTTGGTGTACTGGTTTGAGGTGCCTATATGGCATGTTCTTTGGTGTAAGTGAGGGTTCGCCCTTGACCCTGTTTCCATTTTGAAAACTTGGTTCTTCTATAAAAATAATTTGCTGATAAAAAGAAGTATATGAACAACGTCCACAAGGTTGTATTTGTATACATATAGACGTCGAAGTTTGGTGATCTCCAACAGAGAAGTTCGAAATAAAAACAACTTATTTTTATTATGATGGATTCAGGAAACGAAGAACACATGTAGTCCGCATTCTTTGATATGATATAGAAGATCTGCAGTCTTTTTTTTATTCGCAGTTTTTTTTATCAGTAAAGTAAATTTAAATTAGAACGGTCTTCAACCGATCCTTTAAGCTGAAAGATTTAGATTAAAAGACAAAAATCCGTTTTTCTCATCTTTTAGTCTAACTAATAGAATTTTATTTGCAGTCCAAGAGGCTAAAAGATGTTTTAATCTTATTTTTCTGATATTTACCTATCGGCCGACTGCATTGACGGTGAGGTTATAACCTTCATTGATTTTTCTCTCTTCAAAAGCTATATTTTATTATTTCTCTTTTATTCAAATTCCAAAATACGTATGTATCACCCGATAAAAAGCGTTAAACAATAGATGCTCTTACCAAGATGGGCGACAAGTGTCCAAATGCCATTGTCTTGATTAATAATAACTAGAGGAGACCTAATAAGAAATCTACGTATGACACTACACTTAGTATAACACTCTAATTAATTAGAGTAGAAACATATTTTCATATATACACACTATTTGGTCTATAGTTTATCTATGTGAGACAAACCACATTATACAAATTATATGTTCCAACGCGGATCCTACCCCACTCAGGTTTCTTCGCGCTACAAAAACTCAATCACAGCCAAGAAGGGTATGTCTCCACGCATGCCTCTCGTCTCCTCCTCAAGGACAATCCCTTAGACGCCGCGCCTTCTGCCTTTTCGATGCTCGATCCTCGCTTGATGACGCCATGGCAACATATGAGTGATTGGTTTCAAAACGATGATTTCACGACCTTTGAGACCGTGCATGGGATGTCCCTTCAGGAGTATGGTGCTCGTACACCATGGTTCCGGAGTTTCTTTGACGAGGTCGTGACTAGTGATGCGAGCTTGGTTGTGAGCATCGTGGATGATAAGTGTAATGAAGTGTTCGAGAGGGTGAACACATTGGTTGATGTTGGAGGTGGTGTTGGAACTTTGGCTAAGGGCATAGCCAAGGAGTTCCCGGACTTGGAGCGCACGGTTTTGGATCATCCTCATGTAGTTCGCTAAAATTAGGGAACGTGGGCTATTGTCACGCCCCAAATCCGGTTTTGGCCGGACTTGAGACGTGACTTGAGTTGACAATAAAGTAATAACAAAAGGATAATAAAATTGATTAAATACTCAAGAGGTTCCGATAAAAAATACTCGAATAACATGTTCCAAATCATAATTAAGAGTCAAGGCTCCATAAAGAGTACGAAAAAAAACAAAGGGTTCAATACAGTGACCAAAAGGACGTCTCTAAGATCATAATGCCCAGACTCTCCAGAAGCTCCCGAACCTCGAGTCCATTACTCATCAAACACGCCTGTATAAACAGTAAATAAAACAGATAGGGGTGAGCTTACGCTCAGTAGGGAAAATCATAAAAAGTTTAACCTCTGATTTGGTAAGAAAACTGCTTTAGCACGACGACGCATTTTGCTATTAATACTTTAAATCAATATGATGCTGTAAAATGAGCAAGATACGAATAATATCACTTTCTAAAAGATAACGGTAACTTATAGGAAAATAAGTGAAAAGTACTCTAAAGATTTAATAACTGCTAAAATGGGATCAAGTGAATATCACACCAACAGCTCAAATCCTCAATACTCTGATCTGCGAATAGGTTCTTGTGTCATATCGGATACCATACTCCGATCCACATGAATACTCGTGTCATATCAGATTTTCCCTCGGTCCAGAGGAAGCACATACATCGGGGCACCGAAAATGTCCCTGAAAGGACACCTATCGTCGGAATCCTCGGAAATGCCCCCAAAGGACCATAGATCATCGGGATGCAACAGGATAACACTCCCTCGGCTATGATAATACCCTACACCGGAATCCTCAACGGTGTAGGTACCATACCGTATCAACAATCACCATTATACCACCCCACACCGGAATCCTCAACGGTGTGGGTACCATCCATCGGCCATGATATTACCCCACACCGGAATCCTCTACAGTGTGGGTACCATACCGGATCACCAATAATCAATATCCTGCAGGATCAACCTATCAATGCCCCGCAGGGTCCACCAAACAATATCCCGCAGGATCAACCAATCAATGCCCCGCAGGGTCCACAACCAATATCCCGTAGGATCACTAACCAATGCAAACACGTCATAAAACCAAAGCTTAGCAAATCACAATACCATCACAACACACCAAAGATATCCATATACCTTTACACTTACCGTTATACTTACCAACCACGATCCATCTGTCCATCGATCACCCGATCGTACCATTTGGCACAATCAATTACACTCAATCATCCATTCAATCATTCAAGCATCAATTCAATCACTCAATCATTCAAGCATTCATTCAATCAATCAAGCATGCCATTTATTTAGTTTCATTAGACCATTAATTTATCCTGAAGACTAAGCAAACAAAGCATGTGAGGGAACCACAACCAATCCTATGGCTCATTGCGGTCTTTCTACCAGCACGGCAATTTCCCAAGTATTGAAAGCGTGTTAAACTAGTTATTCACATCCTACGCATGCATACTACACACGTCCGGTTATTAGTAATTGAAAGACGATTATTCTAGTTATTCGCATCCTATATGCAATCTAGGACCTTTCCGATATTATTAACCTAATAAGCATACTAAGTATTAAATTGCACGAGGAGTTTAGTACTTTCCCTACCTTGCGGTCTTCCTCTAATAATACTCCTAGCTGCTGATGACCGGGCCAACTCCGTCTTCTGGGGCGAAGTCCAAGTTCTCGAGCAAAGTCCAAGTCGGTGTCTGGGTTTACAGACAAAAGGTCCAATCAGTCCTGGTAGTCCAAGGTCCTTTGAAATGTCCAAAACAAATTTTAAGTCAAAATAACTTAGTTTAATTAATTAATTAATCTGATTTTAAAAATATTTTAATTTTAAAACTGGTTCGACCCGGATCCGACCCGAGTCCGACCCGAAACCTGGCCCGAATCCGGAGTCCGACCCGGGTCCAGGTCCAGACCCGAACCGGCTTCGAACCTGACCCAAACCAACTGGGCCTGGGCCTGGCTCTGGCCCAATGGTTCGACCCTGGCCCAAAGGTCGAGCTAGCAAGGTTCAGTGGCCCAAGGCCCAACTCCGACCGGTTCTGGTTTGGGTGCTCGAACACGACGGCGAGGGTTTGTCCCGGTGACGACCACGGCGGCAGGACGGCTCGGAGGATGCACGGCGACAGCTGGGAGAAGAGTCAAAACTCCGGCGAGGTGGAGGCTGACGCGCTGTCCCATGCCTCTTTCCTCTCAGATCTGGCGAGAGGAAGAACTTCGTCGGCGTCGTTCTGGCTGAGTCCGTCCGGACCAGTATCGTCGCGGTTCTCCGGTGGTGTTGACTGCGGCGGGGCTGAACAGGTCAATGGAGAAAGAGGGAGGGAACACGACCCGTGTTACCTTTGCTGTTGCCGGTGCGCTCGAGAGACGAGGCCGGAAGGGAGAACTCACGGTAAGGCGACGGTGGCGTCTCGATTCTGCATCGGTATGGCTCGGATGGGGACGTAGATGAGGGATCTTGTGAGGCCGTGTCTGGTTCGAGAGGGAGCAAGGACGAGAGGAAGAGAGAGGAAAGGGCGAGTTGAGAGAGAGGCGGTTGTGCCTCGTGTTGTGTGCGCGATTCTGAGGTAGCAGACACATTTCCTCAACTTCAGGGTTGGGTGGTAAATGGGCTTGGGCCCGTGTGGAGCAGTGTGGGTTGGCTTGGCCTGGTCTCTGACCGGGCCTGGTCAGCCCAACTCTCCTCTTCTCCCTTTTTTTTTCTTCTCAAACTCACTTGTTGCAAAAACCTACCTTGACGTTTCGATTTTCAAATAATACCCTTTAGAAATAAGTGGGGTTTTACAGCTATCACTTCCACATCCTCGAAAGGGGAAATAAAGGGAGAAAAATAAATGTTTAATTTTGAATGTAGACAAAAATGAAAATATGTACACGCTACCACCTAAGATATATAGCTATTGATTTACATAAAGAGTCGGTCACGATTACAAGTAAACACGAATTCCAATTAACGCATGGCGTGGTTAACGATGTGAAAATAAAATAATGCTTTCCTTATGGTCTTAGAACACTTAAGTTCCTATGTATACGGTATTCTGAAATCAACCACATACTAGTCACGAGGAGAGTTCACAAGACCATCGCCCGGACCGATATGCGCACCACCAATCATCGAAAAAGGAAATAATAATAGGGTGTAAATCTATGCTCTTGAGCAAGCTCGATCAATCATCGAACAAGAAATAACTACAAAAAGTGCACATCACTCTCGCTACCAACTACCAGAGATAGCTACACCACTAGACAAATCTACTTAGCTACGCCTAGTTCAACATCCTAACGACTGAATGTCGTCGATCATCAAGCATAACTAAATAGAGTAACGAATCATGAGGCTCTGGTAATACACAAGCTTAAGTAAACTCTAAATAAAATCAACGAATCTACTTAGCTGTGACTATCCTAATTACCGAATGCCATCGATACATATGGTCACCGATTAGTGACGAGAACTACGTAGAACGTTGAATCACGATATTTTGATAATACACAAGTGTAAATTCTAAGGAAGTGAATCTCAACTCAACACTAGATCAAATCATTGATCGCTCCAAACATCGATCTACATAGCGCACACAACCATTATGAAAAAAATCATAAAGAGTTCGATTGGATTGAAACACACAAGAGAATTGAGAAACACAACCTATCATTTTTTTTATATAAAAAAAAAACTAATTTTATAGATCCAGAACTGTGAAATATAACTCTCAACAGAACCAACAACAAGACTTGAAGGCCAAACAATCACACATACAACCCAAAGTCTGCCAAACGTGCCACCTCGAACCAGAAAACCAAACCCAATGAAAGGATATAAAACAAGTCTATAATCTAAATATTACAACCATGAGGCAGACAGAGATCCAAACCCAATAAGGGTTGGATACAAAGATACCTAAAAACAGTCTAAAACACTCGATTTTCCAATCGTGAAGCTCGAAGGTAACAAGAAAATAAAAGAACCTAACAAGGGGTAAAAAAACACAACCATTAATCTCAAAGTAAAAATCCTCAATAGAGCATCAACTCCTAAACCTAGCCAAAACCTACACCAAAAGCTGACCAACACTCGGAACACCCTAAGACCAAACGAGAGATTCTAATGTACACCCCTTTTCATCGAGATCATCAAATCAAATAGTTGAATGAGCACTGATACACTAATGGCCAACATCGTTAATTGACAAATAAAAGGCCTTTCGCCAAAAGACCACTGATACTTCATAATCCCTAAAAACGAATCTGAAAGTCTTCAATCAAAGGCACTAAGTCTAATACTCACTCGTTGGAGGTGAAAACCTATTAACCAACGAGACCTAAACCAAAAAAAGTTAGGAACAATGAAGGCCTAATGGAATCCAGATCTACGGGACAAAGTAGTGCAACCACAAAAAGTAATCAGGAAAAGGGGCAAAACGAGACAACTTACCAAAGGTCATGCCGACAAAGACACCACGAGAATAGATGACCTAAAAACAAACGGATCAACAATGGCAGCGAGCTCTCAAGGAAGACCAGGTCAGAGTTAGGACAGTGGACAGCAACAACTTGATGAGTACGTCGGACCGACGGTCCATCGGAGCAACACCAGGAAGTGACCGGAGCAACCGCCATAGAAGTCTCCTACTAAAACCTCAGAAGAATTGAGAAGAGGTACAAATAGCAACTCCAAACCTTTCCCACTCACCAGGTCTCCTAGCAGCTGATCCTTGAGTCTCGGAGAGGGTACCCACCACTGAGAAGGCATAACCAGTCAAACCCGACCGGAATCGAATGCTAGTCGGGGAGACCAATGCACGGGAAGCTGGAGAGGAAACCAAAGTAGTTCGACAACTCATATCTACCTTGTGTGGCGTAGTAAGCTTCTGGTTGGAGGACATTCGAGTTTGATACCAATCCACCGAGAAACCTCGACCAATTAAGCAAGCCAGATGGGGAGACTAGTGCACATCAGATACACCACGAATAGTGACATGGTCGACAACGTGGGAACACCGTTTTCCAACACCTTATATTCTGGTGAATAGACCTACCACGAGACCTAGATCCGCATAGACGACCAGATGTTGAGGGTCGGAGACTGAAGGAGGCATGATAGAGGAGAATAAGGTCAGAAGATGGCCGGAGGAGAAGTAGATGGCACTGGTGGAAAACGCGAACTCGGCCAAAGCTTGCTGGCAACAAGCACCCTTCTAGATCCGAAAAAAACGAAACCGACAAAAACAAAGGAGATGAAGGGAAAAAGAAGGAAGAAGAAGCACGGTCCACTAGCGACCACTTGGCCAGGGGAGGCCAGGCCAGCCGCCGACAAAGAGAGGTCTTAGATCTAGTGTTTGAAGGAAAAAAGGTTTGAGAAGAGAGGTGTTAGGGTTTTTTACCCTAAAACAAACCCACATTGACTGGTTACAAACGTTCTTATAAATTAATATATAAGTTGACAAACATTTTATTTCATTCAGTTGTAATATTTAAAAATCCGTGAACATATTACTTTTTTCTGAACTTTTTCTTGGATAAGATTGGAAGAAGTAAAGCTTATTGATATGATTTTCATCCTATGGAGATGACCCTCTGAATAAGTGTAGGATGAGTATTTGAATGGACCATTGAAACAACTTTAGCAATTTGTATTTTTGTTTTAATTCGAGCTGAGGTTCATGTTAATAGATAAAAAGTGTTTTTGTAAAAGAAAAATTATTATTGAGGATCCAATCCTATAAGACATAAGGGAGGTAAAAGATGAAAACCCTAGGAAACATAATAGAGCACTGGCAATCAGGCATAGCCTCAAGCCAATGAAACCCCAAAAACCGGGGCTCAACAATACAAAACCCTTCAAAGGGTAATAACAAGACTCTCAACAGATAACCACTCATAAAACAGTGTTAACCCAACAAGGGCAATACACAATAATGGTCTAAATACCCAGATTCACCTACCATGAAGCTCCAAAGAATAAGAATAGAGGTAGGCAACACAATCTGAACCTCCCTAACCTAGAGAAACAAAAGTTCACAATAGTTCTAACAAAAATAACAACCAATAAGATCGGAAAAAGTAATTGGAAAAAAGAAACCCCAAGCACATAGCAAGCAACAAAGCACTGAAACGACACCACCTTACACACAACACGAAACTCGGAGAAAATGCCACTAATTCCCCCAAAATCCACCAACCCAATCCCTCAACACTCATTAACCAACACCGAAAAATCTTCCCTGATCAAGACCGAAAGCGAACCGGGAGGGTGAGACCGAGTACACTAACAACCAACCATCCAAAATCACGTACCACTTCCTAAAATTCTACACAATGCCCTTCAGGAAACCGTTAGGCAATACCCTCACGGTGGCCATCACTGACCGTGAGGCCCCAACCTAGTACAAGGTTGAGGAAATGAAGATAAAATGTACAGTTCGGAAAGTAGAAATCCAGATATAGAAGGGTAGGAGGTTAGAAAAAGACATGAACTGTAACTCTCAAATCTCGAAATCAAAATCTCGCCGGAGGTCAACACCGATCCGACGACCATAAGGGGAAAGACCTAGTCTCAAGGCCTAAATCAGGTAGGTACAATGCAACTAGGCAATAGTTCAGTCGAGGGTTGAGGAGCTGAGAGTAAAAATCGACTTCACCAAGCTTGGTGAGACGAGCACTCCTATAACCGAGCCGAAACAAACCGGATCTGAGAAGAAGAAGTCCAAATCTAAGAACAGGGCTGGAACCCATTGGATCTGAGCAAGCCACTGGTACCGAACCCACCAAACAAATCCACCGGAACCACAAGTTGTCTAGAAATTCTGCCTTGAACACGAGCAACGAGGGAGGTAGTGTGTGCTCCAACGGACATGGGAACACATCTGTAAACTCGTAAGCACCGCCGTTGACCAACAACACGGCCACAAACACGTGCTTCCAAGATCAGAACGCGTAGTAGTTAAACCGTAAATCAGGATCCGACCACCAAATCAAGATCAGAGGAAAACTGAAGAGAAAAAAGAGAAGAAAGTAGCATGTAAGTGTAAAGGAAGGGAAAGAATGAGACAGAGAAGTAGAAAAAGAGAACGAGGAAAGAAGAGTAGCCACCAGCGACCTCCTGACGGTGTCAAGTAAGCCTTCGACAATGGGGGCAGGCTAGGGTTGAAGGCACTTTGAAGAAAGAGGAGAGATTAGAGATGAGAGGTTAATAAATCACAAGATTGTCTGCCCTATAGAACTATGGATAAAAAGTGTTAGTGTTGGAGTGTTAGAAAATATGAAGTTATTATCCTTGACTTTGCACCCCGACTCTCCGTATTCCTTGACTTTACAAACTTAGCTCACCACAACACTACGGGCCCTTAGCATAGCTCACAACTGTAGCCTACAAACCTTCCGTCTTCTTTGACATTGCATTATTATCTCATGTGTATATATATCCTGCAAGTATAAGCTCATATCAAGCACAACAACGATCAATATATGTTTCTTTTCATATTCCACTTCCCAAATTAACATGGAGAGATTGATAAGGTTCAATCTAGGCTCCCATGGGAGACACCATACACTTCTCTTAAATGAAATTATGTCGACAAGAAAAAGTGAAAAAGCCAACAAGAAACATGTGTTACACGACAAATAGAGTCTCTCTCTCTTAATGATACTAAGAAGATTCAGCAAATATCGTACACCATGCCTTATTGGACTATTAATGTTTTTTTAATCAAACCAATAACCATAATGATCACAACTATCTTATTGCTACATATTAATATACTATACAATCGCATGTGGATAAACATTATACAACTAATATGCATAAAAAAGAAGAAGAAAAGTGTATATATATAAAGATCCTGGTGTTCGTGACTTTCTACAACAAAACCTTCACCTACTCAAATCAAGAGCAACTTCATGGAAAACCCAACTAGCTTTGAGCACACCATGAGTGCCGATCAACGTCTACTCCAAGCTCAAGCCCACGTTTGGAACCACATTTTCAACTTCATCAACTCCATGTCCTTAAAGTGTGCCATTGAGCTTGGCATACCGGACATCGTCCACAAGCATGCCCGACCCATTACGCTCCCGGAGCTCCTCGTCGAGCTACCGATCAACCCGAAAAAGGCTTGCCATGTCCCTCGCCTTATGCGGATCCTCTCCCACTCTGGCTTCTTCGCGCTACAAAAACTCGGTCATGCTCAAGAAGGGTATGTCCTCACGGACGCCTCTCGTCTCCTCCTCAAGGACAATCCCTTAGGCACATCGCCTTTCGCTCTTTCCATGCTCGATCCTTGCTTGACCACGCCGTGGCAATATATGAGTGCTTGGTTCCAAAACGAGGACATCACGGCCTTTGAGACCGCGCATGGGATGTCGCTTTGGGAGTATGGGGCTCGTACGCCACGGTTTGGGAGTTTCTTTGATGAGGGCATGACTAGTGATGCGAGCTTGATTGTGAGCATCGTGACGGATAAGTGTAAGGGAGTGTTCGAGGGGGTGAACACATTGGTTGATGTGGGGGGTGGTGCCGGAACTATGGCTAAGGGCATAGCCGAAGCGTTCCCGGACTTGGAGTGCACGGTTTTGGATCGTCCTCATGTTGTTGCTGGCTTGGAAGGAACCAAGAACTTGAAGTTTGTTGGAGGAGACATGTTCGAGGCAGTTCCTCCCGCAAATGCTATTCTACTTAAGGTAAAATCACTTTATAGGGTCATACTACTTGAGCCAATGACATCAATAAGTAAGTAAGGATGAGAACTAGGTTAGTTTAGAGAGATTCTGATTGTTCGTCTCTCCCTGATTTGGTCATATCCGTCCTCACGAGGAAGTCTGTTTACAAGTTTGGATGTAGAGTATTTAGAAGAAGAGATGAACTCATTCAAAAAATCGATAAAAACTGACTTGTTAGAGACAAATTAGATAAAGGGATAACGTCGATTCCTACCCTAGTCGGAAGTATCATTTACAACTTCTAACCGTCCTAGATCCTAACATATAAGGTGTTTTTTTTAATACAAAATTTGTATAAATAATTATGAAAAGTTACGATCTGTGACAAAAAAAAACCTTTAGGTTAGGATTTGTGACAAAAAATCGAGGACGGTTAGAAGATGCTAATAAAAGGTCATAGAGGGCTAGGAAACAACGTTTTCTTTTAGATAAATAAAGAAGTATTCCGTATTTTAGTTGACATTGGGATTTGAAACCGTGTGTGCCTATGAGGAACCTGACTCAGGTTGACCTGATAGTTGAAGACCGAACTATATTAGTTTTTGATATTGTAGCAATGATTTAAATCCAAGTACTTGATGCTAATGATATTGGATCGTTATATCGATCAATTTAAACAGTGGATAATGCACGATTGGAGCGACGAGGAGTGTTTGAAGATACTGAAAAAGTGCAAGGAGGCAATAGTCAACAGTGGAGCCAAAGAGGGGAAGGTGATCATCATAGACATGGTAGTGGAGAAGCAGAACAAAGACAAGGATTCGTTCGAAACACAACTTTTCTTTGATATGTTGATGATGACTGTGGTCTCCGGTAAGGAAAGAACTGAGAAGGAATGGGCTAAGCTCTTTTCATATGCCGGCTATAGTGACTACAAAATAACCCCTATATTGGGACTAAGGTCTCTTATTGAGATTTACCCCTAATTATTCTGAATATGAGAGTTTAATGAGTGATACATGTTTGAGTGTGGATTGGTGTATTTTGTTTAGGTAAGCTATTGTAGTAATCAAAAAAACCCAAATAAATGAAAGATAGCTTGTATTACTTAAGAAATTTGAATTCTAAGTTTGACGTATCGAGCTATGACCTCATACTTTTATATATCGATTTTTAACGTTCGGATCACTTCAATCAGTAACCTATGTTAACTCTCATTTAGTACTCTTAAAACTGTATGAAATTGACCCGACAATGATGAGTGAGATGTCATCTTCAGAACATTGTTGAGATTACTAGTATGTCAAGCTAGATTGGCAAAATATTACTAATATGTCAAGTTAGATTAACATATGCATAATATATATACATGGGGAACAATGAGGTGGGAACCTGTTTTACGGTGTGAATCTGCGAACCTCAAATTTGGTTTGAGAAAATCGTGAATGTGGTTTGAGAAAAACAGCATTCCAGTTTGTGAAAAAAAAACGAAAAAAACAGCTAATTAGTTTGAGAATGTTTTTGTCTTCACCTCAAACTAGGAATGCTATTTCCTCAAAACGCATCCATTACATTAGCGAGTTCGCAGGTTCACACCGTATCGAGGGGTTCACACTTGATTCACTCGCTATATATATAACATGTATCAAATACAAACCGCCCCTTAGTGTGCAAACTACGGATTAATCTGAACCACGGGATGCGCGCACTGACGTCATCAGGACGTGTAAGATGCTGACACGTGGGCGCTCCGCTCGCTGATGCGTGCACCAAGTGCTGGTACCTTACCTAACACGATGCTGATACCTACATACAGAGTGCTGATACCTACATACAAAGTGTTGATACAATGAAAAGTGTTGGTACCGTACCCAAAACGGTACTCGTACCTTACATAACACAGTGCTAGTACCTTGCATACACGATGCTGGTACCTTATAAATACATAATGCTTGTACTATGGCGCTCCCTTTATTGTAGTCGTGCCTCCCTATGGTTTCTCGAACCTTAGAGTCGCGATATAACTCAATCTCCATGTTTCTATAACCTAGAACAATTCCTAAAGCAAACAGATCTTTAAAATAAAAGTATCTTTAAGCTAGGAAACAATTTCTAAAATGAATCTGATGCTTGGAATAAAAGTATCTTCAAAATAGAAACATAAGATAATTATCTTTAAATTAGGAAACGCGCGATACTTATCTTCAATTAATGAAACTTGCGCGCACACAGTGTTTATCGACATTTGGTTAGACGAGTGATTGAGCGGAGCTCTGAATATCTTCACCAGTTATATAGCTCCTACAGCTTGTAAAAGTGCCTCATGAGGTTTCCTTAATCCTTAGAGCCATGATCAGGCTAAATCTCTTTGTTTTATTGCGCTAGTATCTTTCTTAAATCGAATAAATCACTATTGCATAATATCTTTGAGTTTCATAAACAAATGTTACGTCCTAAAACGAATAGAACTCTACACTTGAGTATCTTCACGTTTAGGAAACAAATCTTACTTCCTAAAATGGATAGAACTTTATCGCATGAGTATCTTCACGTTTAGAAAACAAATCCCCAATCTAGAAAACAAATTTGCAGCACCAGATACGTAGAAGATGGTGTTGACATCTAGGTTGACATATTTTCCATCTTTGTTGTCGGGCACGCACATGATGTTTGATGACATCCTAGATACCATCTTGCTAGACACAAACATTACCAACCTAGATGTAACAACACTATCCTCTTCTGGTAAGGGAGTTCATTGTGAATCTTACTCCAGGCTTTGGTAATCTAGAGGATTTTGAATATCACAAGGTGGTTGTCCGAGGAAAGGAGATCATCGTTACTAAAGAGGCCATCAATACTTACCTAGGAAGGCCTAAACCAAATATTTAGCAACGGTTAATATTTCTTCATTGTTCGCCCGGTGCAACGGGAACCGTGTGTTCGCCAATCGGACATCGCCCTCCTCCCAAGCCGGATCTGTCGCCACCCCTTATCCTACAAGTCTATCATGGCAATAGAGGTTCTCCTGCCTCCAACCCCGATGATTGCCCCCATGCAACGAGACCGACCCACTAGTATCGTAGCTCCGTGGAAGCCTAGTCGGTCCTCCACTGGGTGCTCACTCCTTCTCCTTTGAACTGGAAAGGAGGACCCTGTAATGCTTTTCCCTGGAGGGGAGAGGTTTCCGATGGGGTGGATGCGAGACTCGCAAAGCGGCCTCGCTGGTCTCCATAAGACTGCTAGGGCACAACGGGGTGTCCCAGAGGAGCCACACTCCGGATTCTACGGGACAACCACTATCCGTTCCAACCTCCTCTTTTCGCAGCTATACTCCTTGGATGACTATCAAGACAACACATGCATGTTCAAGTCAATATGAGAAAAGTCTTCTGGATTTACAGTGCCAATCACCGAGAGAATAAAGACTAACCCCCTATATTATTTTCTGGTAGTATCAGGTATCTTTTTATAGAATTAGTGTTCCGACTGTCACTAAAATTTTATTCGTCCTTTTACAGTTCCGCTATGATTTTTTTGATGTTTTCTTTTTGCTCCTGAACCAATAAAATTTCATACGCTCAAAAAAAAGAAATTACAAAAACACAATATATTTCTTAAAAATACATTAATAATTACGTAATGGATGATGACACATAAAATAATCTATATTTAAAGAAAGTGCTATTTCAGGTGAAATTTAAAGTACTCATAGTTCAAAAGTTACTTCTTTTTAATGAACAAGGTGGAAGCAGGTCACCAACTTTCCTTTCAAAACTAAAAGAACAATCTCTCTTTAGCTTTTTTTTTATTACTAAGTATAGCACAATGTGATTCTCCAACGATGTGATTCTCTTACTAAGTATAGCATTGTCATTTACTTTGGATTTTAGCTTGCTTTTGTATTCAACACTTTTATAATAAAACCCATTTGCATATATGAATAATTCTTATCTTAAATTTTGATATGCGGGCATACGGATCAAACTCCATATTTGCACGAATAAAATCCACCAAAGATTTTTTTTGACCGACAAAGTAAATTGAAATTAAAACCTCTCCTAAAGTGAAAGAAGAGTGCGAGAAGGTCTAGCTACAGACCACAAAATCCCAAAAAAAAGGATACATCCAGCTATAAAAGAAATGTAACACCCCGTCGTGCCAGACCCGGGCCCCACGCGCGGCGATGTTAGGTCTGCAACCCAATACACCCCAACCCCTCTGGTGTATTGTCCATAGACAAATACCAACCTAGGTTGTTGGTGAGACTTGAACCCAAGACCTCACCCTTTATAGCATTTCCTTGAGTGATCCTATCACCAATTGAGCTGTTTTATAACACCCCGTCGTCCCACACAGGGCCCCACGCGCGGCGATGTTAGGTCTGCAGCCCAATACACCCCAACCCCTCAGGTGTATTGTCCACAGACAAATACCAACCTAGGTTGGTATTTGTCTATGGACAATACACCTGAGGGGTTGGGGTGTATTGGGCTGCAGACCTAACATCGCCGCGTGTGGGGCCCTGTGTGGGACGGTGGGGTGTTATAAAAGTGGCACGGAACGTGACACGTTCAGGCCCTTTGAGTGGAATGGAATGGGTCACATTCCGTATCAGACCTCCAAATCCAAAAACCCTTTCTTTTAGCCCATTTCGATTCCTAAATCAATTCTTTAAACCTTGTTTCCATCACTTGAGTGTTATCTGTATTTTGGGGAGAAGAACACATCGTTGGGTTACTAATTTTGGTCTTATTGTGGTCTAAGACCGTGGTACCGAGCAAGGAAGGGAGGGAGAACTTGGACCCGAGCTAGAAGAACGAAGATCACGCCGGAACCCGTGTGAAGAACGGAGTAGAGACTAACCGGCTTTACAACAGAGTTTTAGAGGAAGACCACGAGGTAGGGAAAGTCTTAATTCCTCGTTTATTATGCTTAGTATGCCTATTAGGTTAATAAAATCGGAAAGGTCCTAGAAATGCCTATAGGATGCGAGTAACTAGAATAATTGTCTTTCAATTACTAATAACCGGATGTGTCTAGTAATGCATGCGTAGGATGCCAATCACTAGTGTAACTCTCTTTCAATACTTGGGAATTGATTTACTGGTAGATAGGCCATGGCAAAGCCCTCGGATTAGTTGTGTGTTGGGATCACATGCTTGGTTGTTGATTGCTTAGTGGATAGGCTAAGGAGTCTAATGAAACTAGTTGAATTGCATGATTGAATGCTCGATGGAAGGTTTACATGATTGGTTGATTGAACGTTTACTTGACTGTGGACTGTATTTGAATGATTGCTTGATTCTTTGAATGGTTGATTGGAGAATCGAGTATGACTGGTTGTGTCGAACGGCACAATCAGGTGATCGATGGATCGTTGGGTCATGAATGGTAAGTTGGTTAGTAAATGGTAAGTTGTGGTTATGTGATTCATGTGTTGTGTGTTGTGGTGAAACTGTGATTCGTGTGCTGTGTGTTGTGGTTGAAGTATGACTCGCTGTGACTGGATTGCTTCGTGTTTACTTGAGTGCATTAATCCGTTATAACTGATTATTGTTGATTTACCCAAGTGTATGCTTCCTTCGGGAGTAATACCTTGGTTCCCGAGGACATATAGCCCTTTGGAGACGTTTCCGAGAATCCCGATGATAAGCGCCCTCAGGGGGTTGTTTCCGGTAGCCTCGATGATATGCGTCTCCTCTGGACTGAGGGAAAATCTGACATGACACATCAAGTGTGGATCGGAGGGTGGTGACTTCATGTGCCACGGCATTGGTTGGATGGTTCTTTCCTATTTATTGCTAAGAAATATTTGTTGTCCTTATTTGCAACTTTTGAGATTAAAAAGGGTCGCCTTGTTATGTATTTTCCCTACTGAGCGCAAGCTCACCCCTATGTGTATACTTGTTGTTATTACAGGCTTGATTGAGGAATAGAGGCTCGGGAGCTTCTTGGTACGGGGGTCATCCTAGAGACGTTGTCGTTATCTTTATGTTATGACCTTTTGAGGATTTACTTATGTTTGTAAACTAATATATTTTGATTTGAGAACCTCAGTGGAGGATTTTTATGGAAATTGTTCATAGTTTACTCGTTTAAAATTGTTTTTACTTAAGTCACGTCTCGAGTCCGGTCAAAACCGGATTATAACACCCCACCGTCCCACACAGGGCCCCACGCGTGGCGATGTTAGGTCTGCAGCCCAATACACCCCAACCCCTCAGGTGTATTGTCCATAGACAAATACCAACCTAGGTTGTTGGTGAGACTTGAAACCAAGACCTCACCCTTTATAGCATTTCCTTGAGTGATGTTATCACCAATTGAGCTGGTGATAACATCACTCAAGGAAATGCTATAAAGGGTGAGGTCTTGGGTTCAAGTCTCACCAACAACCTAGGTTGGTATTTGTCTATGGACAATACACCTGAGGGGTTGGGGTGTATTGGGCTGCAGACCTAACATCGCCGCGCGTGGGGCCCTGTGTGGGACGGCGGGGTGTTATAAAAAAGTGCATTTTTTTGTAACACCCCGTCGTCCCACACAGGGCCCCACGCGCGGCGATGTTAGGTCTACAGCCCAATACACCCCAACCCCTCTGGTGTATTGTCCACAGACAAATACCAACCTAGGTTGTTGGTGAGACTTGAACCCAAGACCTCACCCTTTATAGTATTTCCTTGAGTGATGTTATCACCAATTGAGCTTTGTAACATCCCGCCATGCCAGACCCGGGCCCCACGCACGGCGATGTTATGTCTGCAGCCCAATACACCCCAACCCCTCAGGTGTATTGTCCACAGACAAATACCAACCTAGGTTGTTGGTGAGACTTGAACCCAAGACCTCACCCTTTATAGCATTTCCTTGAGTGATGCTATCACCAATTGAGCTGGGGCCCGGGTCTGGCGTGGCGGGATGTTACAAAAAAGTGCACTTTTTTGTAACACCCCGCCGTCCCACACAGGGTCCCACGCGCGGCGGTGTTAGGTCTGCAGCCCAATACACCCCAACCCCTCTGGTGTATTGTCCACAGACAAATACCAACCTAGGTTGTTGGTGAGACTTGAACCCAAGACCTCACCCTTTATAACATTTCCTTGAGTGATGATATCACCAATTGAGCTGAGACCGAAGACCTTGCCGGTACCCGTGTGAAGAACGGTGTGGTGACTATCGATTGTGACATCAGAGTGTTGAGAGGAAGACCGCGAGGTAGGGAAAGTCTTAACTCCTCGTTTTTATGCTTAGTATGCCTATTAGGTCAATAAAAGTGAAAAGGTCCCAGAATTGCCTATAGGATGCGAATAACTAGAATAATTGTCTTTCAATTACTAATAACCGGAAGTGTCTAGTAATGCATGAGTAGGATGCCAATCACTAGTGTAACTCGCTTTCAATACTTGGGAATTGATTTACTGGTAGAGAGGCCTTGGCAAAGCCCTCGGATTAGTTGTGTGTTAGGATCACATGCTTGGTTGTTTGGTTGCTTAGTGGATAGGCTAAAGAGTATAATGAAACTAGTTGAATTGCATGCTTGATTGCTCGATTGAAGGTTTACGTGATTGGTTGATTGAACTCGTGCTTGACTGTTGAATGTATTTGAATGATTGCTTGATTTCTTAAATGGTTGATTGGAGAATCGAGTATGACTGGTTGTACCAAGCGGTGCAATCAGGTGATCGATGGACCGATGGGTCATGACTGGTAAGTAAATAGTAAGTTGTGGTTATGTGATTCGTGTGCTGTGTGTTGTGGTGAAACGGTGATTCGTGAGCTATGTGTGATAGTGGAATGGTGTTCGTTGGGAATGGATTGCTTCGTGTTTCGCTTGAGTGTGTTACTCATTTATATCTGATTATTATTGAATTGCCCAAGTGTATACTTCCTATGGGAGTAATACCTTGGTTCCCGAGGACATATAGCCCTTTGGAGACGTTTCTGAGAATCCCGATGATAAGCGCCCTCAGGGGGTTGTTTCCGGTAGCCTCAATGATATGCGTCTCCTCTAGACTTGAGGGAAAATCCGAGAGGACACATCATATGTGGATCGGAGGGTGGTGACTTTACGAGCCACGACATTGATTGGATTACCTATTGCCCGTAATTGTTAAGAGTTATCTTGTTGACTTTGACGATGAAATTGTTGAGTTTAAAGTTCATCTTTGTTATGTATTTTCCCTACTGAGCGTAAGCTCACCCTTATGAGTTTATTGTTGTGATTACAGGCATGATTGAGGAGTAGAGGCTCAAGAGCTTCTTGGTGTGGGTGTCTTATTAGAGACTTCGTTTATGTTTTTACTTCAGTTTTTGAACAAACCATGTTGGAGGATTATTATTACACCCCTGGAGGGTTTTACTTATGTTTTAAACTGAGTTATTCTGATTTGAGACTTATTTTGAAGGATTTATGAAATTGTTATTGGTTAAAGCGTGTTTAAAACTGTTTTCACTCAAGTCACGTCTCGAGTCAAGAACCGGATTTGGGGCGTGACAAGAAAGGCATATGAAAAGAAACCAATAACTAATACCGGAAACAAACGCGAACGCTGGCATGTAAGCTCAGCCTGATAACAATCCAAACAATGGGAGAATACACTGAAAGACTAAAAAATGTCTTAATAACCAAATTTAACAAACATTAAGCACAAAACAGTATACTAAGTCCAAAACCACTGATTTTCCTACCATGAAGCACATAAAAATAAAGTAGGTTCAAACCCGGATTTTCCAACCATTAAACTCAAACAATATTGACATAAACCCAACCGATTGCCATGGAAACTAGAACACCCCGTCTCACTCAGAACCTCGACCAGTCACCAAGACCGGAAGGCGGACACTAACAAGTCGGTGGCCAACACCATACACTATAGAGACAGATCGAAGGGTAAAACCCACCCGAACACACTAAATTTAGAAATCGAATATGCAGAATAATAGTTATAAGGAACAATGGCCAAACCACTCGTTGTCGGTTAACACCTAAAACCAATGAGCCTTAACAACAAATGTGGAAGGAAGCAACTGAAAATCAAGCGGATAATGATATAGGGACAATGAGGAGATATTAATCATAAGTAGAAGAGAGGGAGTTTCACGTACAGCACCACGGAAAACCGTCATATCCACGACGATCAACACCCGGGTGGGTAAAGAAATTCGTCACACGGCCAGAACTGAACCTATCCACCTCCGATGAGACGAGAAAGGCTCTGCCTACACCACCGATGGGAACAGATTTCAGTAGAGTCGGGTACTCCGGTGGCTAACACAAAAACCGGACCGAACTCCCTGAGTCTATTGTCACCACATCCACCACTCCTTACGAAAGCAGTAATGATCAAAAACCCGCCACAAAGGTCGGATTTGAAGGTGCCACGACAGTATACCAAAAGTAGGGGCAATAACTTTTCAAGATTCTCTGAAAATCCTCACTGATTACACATCAAGCAAAAGGTCACCACAACACACGTCGGGGGAAATACCACCACGTCGAGCAAAAGGCCACTAGAGCATCCGGCCAGCACTACAACGTTTCCTACAACAAGTCAATCGAAGCTGCGACCCAAGCTGTCGGAGTAGGGAAGGATTCCAGATTTGACGACGGAAGAAGTAGCGAAGAGGTCGGAGGCATCTGGAACGACCGGGAAAGTTGAACCACGGTCACAAATGATCCGGAAACCGACTGGACTAGCGAGTCTGCAGAGCTCCGGCGAGGAAGGCAACGAGTTTCAACAAGGCGCGAACTCCAACAGAACCCGCACAATACACAGTCACGAAGACCGACCTCCGGGACGGAGCAGGCCGCAGGACAAGCAGAGCTACCAAATCTGAGTTCGGGTAGTCTGAGCAACAACAAGCGAGCAGCAACGACCGCTCAACCACAACACGACGAAGCACCGACAAAGCTATCGAAAACTCCAACAAACACAGAGAAGCTATCGAAAGCCGAATGCTTTGAAATCCACCAGACATTTATTTGTCATGTACATATCCTAGAATCCCAAATCGAGATCCACACTTCGGATCACCTACCCATAAACACCCACTACCCCCTAAATGAAAAATAAGAATATTCGGTTACCCTTGGTTTGCCATTTAGACTTTGGCCCTTGTGATTGTCAGTCACAATATTAATATATTGTCTTTGCCAGTGTTACGAAATTGTCTTGAGGCATTTGAATTAGGCGAGATGTCAGAGTCTGACACTTCAATATGGATTGATCAAGTTGCCCGAAATAAGATAATCAACCGATTCTGACGGTTCGATAGTGATTGATCAACTTGGACAGAATAAGATTATCATCCGATTCAGACCTAGTTGTTAATACATTTAAAAGGTGGTCAAGAAACAAAAACAAATGTTCAAGTTGGTGAATCAAACACTGAAATCTTCAAATTCCACCATGTAAATTACTTATTTCGTGATCTGATCTCATCCAGAACGTCATGTGCAACCCACAATATATTGTTTCATATATAGCCAAACGCAATTTCGTAATGAGAGTGTTAGTGATATGATACTGTATATCAAACTCTAAAGCATAGATTTTATGTATAGTTTGAAATTGATGATTATATGTATATTGTACCTATATGGGGAAGGTTTACAATTGAATAATACACAACAGTTTAAATTCTGATATTGTATCAGAGCGATAACCAATATACCCTATTTTTCACGTTTCCGCCGTTCCCACCCCCCCCCCCCCCACCCCTTCTATTTTTTGCGTTTCTGCGTTTTTTCAGTCCACGAACGCAGACTCTGCAACATATTCTCTCCTCTGTGCAAGCAGCTACCATGGCTGATCCGAGACTCTACCCCGCACTCACGGTCTCCAACATTCATAACTCGATTCCGATTACACTCGAGATGGACAAAGGGCAACACTCCTCCTGGGCGGAGCTCTTTTAAAATCCATTGCAGGGTGCATCACATCTTGCCGACCACGGCTGTTTCGGATCCCTCTCCAATCACACCAGTTCCTACTGCAGCTTCTGCGCCTGCTGCTCCAGCTGCATCCACGGGCTCCGATGGAACTCCCGATGAAGTGGCTGAGTCTGTGCCCGATACTCCGGCACCCTCAGCACCGGCCACCTCAACCCAAACCACAGCCGGTCTCGGCTCCTCTACTCCTACGGACGTCCTAGCAGACATTTGGGATTGTCTCGATGCTACCGTTCTCCAGTGGATTTACGGTACGATTTCTTCTGATTTGCTTCAGACGATTATAGTTCCTGATAGCACTGTTGCACAAGCATGGGAGGTTGTTTGCCTCATTTTTCAGGATAATCGGCACTCTCGTGTCGTTTATCTCGAACATCAGTTCTCGACTACCAAACTAGATGATTTCTCTAATGTTTCTAGTTTCTGTCAAGAACTCAAGAATGTTGCATATCAATTATCGGATTTGGGTGCTCCAATTTTGAACAATCGATTGGTACTCCAATAGTTTCCGGGTTGTTTGAGGCGTAAGACAATGTTGCGACATTAATACAAAGAGCGATCCTCTCCCTCAATTTTATGAGGCTTGCTCGAAGCTGATTTTGGAGGAGACTCACAAGTCGAAACAGGTTTCTTCGGGCGCTGCATCAGTTGGCTCTGCTTTAGAATCTAATTCCAATTCGAAATAGGTTTCTTCTGATTCTGGTGACAAGCTTAATCCTCGTGGTTCGGCTTGTGGCTCTTCTGCGCGCGGTCGAACGCAGTCTCAACGCAGTGCTCGTGGAGGACGCAGTTCATCCCGTACTGGGCCTGCCACTACTGGGCTGAATCCTCCTTGGGGCCAGCATCAGCAGCCCATGTCGTGGGCTGGGTATCCCGTGTGGGCGGGCCAGTCACCCACGGGTTGGCCTGTCAATCATGGGCCTTGGGCCGGTTATCCGCCTCCACCCCCACCTTGCCCATACCCGATAGCACTAGGGAAATGGGTTCGGGCCTCTCCTTCTCAGCAGCCTGCTGGTTTTTTGGGCCCCCGTCCAGCCAGCTCCTCTCATTCTCAGGCCCATATTGTTGTACCTACAGATGTTGCCTTAGCTATGGACAACTTATCTATGCAGCAACCACCCGATTCCACATGGTATATGGACAGTGGAGCCTCATCTCACATGACAGCGAACTCAGGTATCCTTGATTATGTTGTTAATTCTAGCATTAATAAGTCTATTATTGTTGGTGATGGAAATCGTATTCCAATTACCGGTTATGGAAGGGCATCTATCTTTCCTACCCACCCCCATTATACCTTCCATGATGTTTTACATGCACCTAGAATTGTTAAGAATTTGGTTTCAGTACGCCGTTTTGTCAAAAATAATAATGCCTCAATCGAATTTGACCCCTTTGGTTTTTGTGTGAAGGATTTTCGGGCGGGACATCCAGTTTTGAGATGCAATAGCTCAGGAGATTTATATCCTATCACTTCCACAGTTTCCTCGAGTTCGTCTTTTCAGTCTTCAGCTTTAGTTGCTTTGTCTCCAGGAATTTGGCATTCTCGATTAGGTCATCTGGGTTCCCCGGTTTTTGATTTACTTCATCGTTCTAATTTTATTTCCTGTAATAAATTGAACTCTATTTGTCATTCTTGTGTGTTTGGAAAACATATTCGATTACCATTTCAAACTTCGTTGTCTACTACTTATGTTCCATTTGATACTATGCATGCTGATTTGTGGACGTCTCCAATTTTGAGTTCTTCGGGTCATAAGTATTATTTGGTGTTGCTTGATGATTATACAATTTTTTTCTGTACATTTCCTGTGGCACATAAATCTCAAGTTTTTCAACTTTTCACCTCATTTAGTACTTTTGGATCTACTCAATTTGGTTACAAAATTAAAACTTTTCAGTGTGACAATGGCATGGAGTTCGACAACACCCCATTCCGCACCTTCAATACATCCTCGGGATTGGTCTTTCACTTCTCGTGTCCTCACACCTCCTCTCAAAACGGGCATGCTGAACGAAAAATTCGAAGTTTGAATAATATGGTTCGTACATTGCTTCTTCATGCTTGTGTTCCGCCCTCTTTTTGGCATCATGCCCTATCTATGTCAACGTACTTATCAAATATTCTTCCCTCCAAATTACTAAAATTTTCAACTCCCACGTTATCTTTGTATCAACGTGCTCCTTCTTATTCTCACCTTCGTATTTTTGGATATTTATATTTCCCTCTTGTGCCTTCTACATCGATTAATAAATTGTAGGCTCGATCTATGCCGTGTGTCTTTGTCGGTTATCCTCCAAATCATCGGGGGTCCAAATGTTATGATTTGAAAACCAAGAAATTCATTATTTCGAGGCATGTTATAATTGATGAAACGGTTTTTCCATTCTCATCCGCATTACCCTCCTCGCTCAACTCATATGATTTCTTAACTGACCATATATCACCTGCAGTGAAAACCCATGTTTTTTTTCAGCAGCTTCTTCCTCCCCCACTCGGCTTGGGTCTGGCCCACTCTCGGTCGCCGACCCAGCCGAGCTCAACCCACAGCATCAGGCCCAGCCTGGCTCGCCTGTTCCACAGCACCAGGCCCGGCTCCCATCTCATGCTTCCTCAACCCATATCCCCTCTTCAGCTTCTCCGGCCCGGTCTACCTCTCCTACTCGCCCAGACCCAGCATCACCAAGCCCACCCGGCCCCTTGCGATCTCAACCATCTCATCCAATGATCACTCGCAACCGGTTTGGTATGACTAAACCCAAAATTCCATTTAATCTCTCCTCCACTACCACCATTTCACCTATACCTCGAAACCTTAAAGATGCTCTCCTTGACCTGAATTGGAAATCAGCAATGGCAGATGAATTTAATGCTTTACTTAACAATAAAACTTGGGTTCCAGTTCCTCGTCCTGCAGGTGAAAATATTATCAGGTCCATGTGGATTTTTCGCCATAAGACTCGTTCTGACGGATCCTTTGAGCGGTATAAGGCTCGACTTGTTGGTGATGGAAAGTCTCAGCAGATTGGAGTTGACTGCAAGGAAACATTCAGCGCGGTGGTCAAACCCTCGACCATTCGCACCGTCCTCATCCTAGCTGTTTCTCAGTCTTGGTCTATTCATCAGCTTGACGTGAAGAACGCTTTCCTGCACGGCAATCTCAGCGAGACGGTCTACATGCATCAACCTCTCGGTTTTCGGAGCACTATATATCCTGATCATGTTTTCCTTTTGCATCGATCTCTCTATGGACTGAAACAGGCTCCTCGGGCGTGGTATTAGCGTTTCGCTGACTTTGTTTCCTCTATTGGTTTCTCATATAGCAGGTCTGATCACTCTCTGTTTATATATCGACATGGCAAGGACACAACATACATCCTTCTTTATGTGGACGACATCATCCTTGCCTCCTCTAGTGATGCTATCAGGCTCTTCATTATGTCTCGACTCAGCTCGGAATTTGCTATGTAGGACTTAGGCCCTCTATCCTATTTCTTGGGTATATCCGTGACCCGACACCCTAGCGGTATGTTTTTGTGACAACGGAAATATACGGATGACATTATTACTCTAGCTAGGATGATGTCATGTTCTCCTTCGGCCACTCCAGTAGACACTCAGGGCAAGCTGAGCGCTTCGGATAGTTCTCCATTTGAGAACCCCACTCTCTATCGTAGTCTTGCAGGGGCGCTCCAGTATCTTACATTCACCCGACCAGATATTTCTTATGTAGTGCAACGGATCTGTCTTCACATGCATGACCCTCGACTTAGTCACATGGATGCGCTGAAGCGGATTATTCGCTACCTTCAGGCGACGAGCCACCTCGGTCTTCATCTCTACTCGTTCCCCTCTACCGGTCTGGTTGCTTACACTGATGCAGATTGGGTCGGTTGTCCCGATACACGACGCTCCACGTCTGGTTATTTTGTGTTTCTTGGAGATAATCTGATCTCTTGGTCCTCCAAATGCCAGCAGACGTTGTCTCGTTCTAGCACTGAGGGCGAGTATTGTGGTGTTGCCAATGTTGTTTTCGAGGCCTGCTGGATTAGTAATCTGCTTCTTGAGTTGCATCGTCCAGTATCTCGAGCTACTCTGGTGTATTGTGAAAATATTAGTGTCATCTACCTCACCGGTAATCATGTCCAACACCAGCGTACGAAGCACATAGAGTTGGACATTCATTTTGCCTGGGAAAAGGTTGCAAAGGGACACGTACGAGTCTTGCATGTTCTTTAGCGATCCCATATTGTTGATGTGTTCACTAAAGGCCTACCTCGTGTCCTATTTATTGATTTCAGATCCAGACTCAACGTTTAGGAACCTCCCGTTCAGACTGCAGGGGCGTGTTAGTGATATTATCCTGTATAGAGAGTTTGAATAATATCAAACTCTAAAGGCTAGATTTTATGTATAGTTTGAAACTGAGGATTATTTGTATATTGTACCTATATAGGGAAGGTTTACGATTGAATAATACACAACATTTTAAATTCTCACAGAGAGCAACCTATAGCTATAATTAACTCACCATCATATTTGACGTTAAGAAATTATGGTAAACTACAAATGCATATCCTGAAGTTGGTACGTTTAATCAATGATTACCCTAAAGTTCAAAAACTACTGATGCATACTCTGAAGTTACAACTTATAACTAGAAACCCTTTCCGTCAGCTAAAATGACAAAAATACCCTCAGTGATTTTTTAAATAATTTTTTTAAAATAAAATTGAATTGATTTTTTAAATAAAAATGAAGTCATTTAATAAGTAAATATAAATATATATATATATATATAAAGTGATTTTTAAATAATTTTTGTAAAATAATTGTTGAAGTGTAGTTGAGGGTATTTTCGTTATTTTAGCTGACAGAGGGGTTTATAGTTACAAGTTATAACTTCAGGATATGCATCAGTAGTTTTTGAACTTCAGAGTAATCATCGATTAAACGTACCAACTTCAGGGTATGCATTTGTAATTTATGTAAGAAATTATAAGTACATAACCAAAATCCATAAAACAATTGGTGAAATATTATATATATATATATAGGGGAACAATCAAGTACAAACCTTATTTCGGTCAGAACGTAGAACTAATCTGAGCCATTGATTACTCAGATCGAATGGCCACCGAAATTCAGGGGGTGGTGATTGATTACGAAATCAATTACAAGATATGCATTAATTAAAAAGATATTAAAATATATGCATCAAATCTGGGCCATTAATTCTACGATCCAAGGGCCCAGATTGATAGTTCTACGTTCGGACGAAAGATACAAGTTTGTACCTGATTGTTATCCTATATGGGGAAACAATCAAGTACAAACCTTATTTCGGGTCAGAACGTAGAACTAATCTGGGCCATTGATTACTCAGATCGAATGGCCACCGAAATTCAGGGGGGTGGTGATTGATTACGAAATCAATTACAAGATATGCATTAATTAAAAAGATATTAAAAGATATGCATTAAATCTGGGCCATTAATTCTACGATCCAAGGGCCCAGATTGATAGTTCTACGTTCTGACGAAAGATACAAGTTTGTACCTAATTGTTATCCTATATCTTTATATATATATATATATATATCTTTCAAAAGATTTAATGGCCCAGATTTAATGCATATCTTTTAATATCTTTTTAATTAATGCATATCTTGTAATTGATTTCGTAATCAATCACCACCCCCCCCCCCCTGAATTTCGGTGGTCATTCGATCTGAGTAATCAATGGCCCAGATTAGTTCTACGTTCTGACCCGAAATAAGATTTGTACTTAATTGTTCCCTAAAAGATATATATATATATATATATATATAAGGGTATAGTTAGGTGTGGACTTTTTTAATGTATAAATGTAGTTTGAAAATATCATGCATAGGCTTGAGAGAAACATCATCTCAGTTTGAAAAAATATAGATTGAGAATATAACATATTAGTTTGAGAAAAAATAATTTAAAAACAACAAAAGGATTCCTTATATATACATGGATTCGTAACCTCCAACAAAGAAGATTAAATCAAAGCAACTTAATATTACGATGGATTTACGAAACAAAGAACAACTAGTTGGTGATGAACAAATACTCCAAGCTCAAGCCCACATATGGAATCACATTTTCAACTTCATCAACTCCATGTCCTTAAAATGTGCCATTGAGCTAGGCATACGGGACATCGTCCACAACCACGCATCACCCATGACGCTCCCGGAGCTCCTCGCCGAGCTACCGATCCACCCGACCAAGGCTTCCCATGTCCCTCGCCTTATGCGGATCCTCTCCCACTCCGGCTTCTTCGCGCTACAAAAACTCGGTCACGGCCGAGAAGGGTATGTCCTCACGGACGCCTCTCGTCTCCTCCTCAAGGACAACCCCTTAGGCGTATCGCCTTTCGTTCTTGGCATGCTCGATCCTTGCTTGACGACGCCGTGGCAACATATGAGTGCTTGGTTCCAAAACGACGACCCCACGGCCTTTGAGACCGCGCACGGGATGTCGTTTTGGGACTACGGGGCTCGTACGGCACGGTTCCGGGGTTTCTTTAACGAGGCCATGACTAGTGATGCGAGCTTGGTTGTGAGCATCGTGACGGGTAAGTGGAAGGGAGTGTTCGAGGGGGTGGACACGTTGGTTGATGTTGGGGGTGGTGCCGGGACTTTGGCTAAGGGCATAGCCGAGGCGTTCCCGGACTTGGAGTGCACGGTTTTGGATCGGCCTCAAGTAGTCGCTGGCTTGGAAGGAAGCAAGAACTTGAAGTTTGTTGGAGGAGACATGTTCGAGGCTGTTCCTCCCGGAAATGTTATTCTACTTAAGGTAAAATTATGTTATGCTGCCATACTACTTGAGCCATATGGACATCAAAAACTGTTGTCGACAACTAGGTTAGTTTTGTAAATCTTCGTTTGGAACAGTCATTTATATCGGACCAGACTTCTAAAATTAAAAAGTCGAGTTAGTTAGTTGAGTATGACCTTAGGGCATCCACAGTCGTGGGCGGGGAGGAGCTGGCGGGGAGCAATCGCCGGTGAGGAGCTGGCGGGGAGGTCGTTGGCAGGGAGGGCTGGCTGGGAGCTCAAGGCTGGCACTCAACGCTGGCTGGGAACAAAAAGGTGAACAAAAAAGGGTATATAGCGGACTATAAGTCACCTAGCATTGTAAGGTACTGACTGGGAGAGGTGACTAGAAGCCAACAAAAACAATTTTTTATTCTTCCCACCAGCCCCTCTTCGCCAGCAACCAACTATATGGCTGTAAATGCCCTTAGCCTATAAAGGATCATAACAAGATTGATCTTTTGTATGTGAACCATGACAAACGGACCGTGGGTTTAACTAGTCTCTTGTACCATATAAGCTTTTTGTAAAGCAGCCACTTAGTTATATCGGATAGGGTTTTCACAATCAAAATGTCAATAGTTAGTTAGATGTGACCCTCACTTCTTTAGGTAATTTTTTATTTTAATAATTTTCTAATGTGGGTTTAATATAACCGATCAGATATACTACGACTCTTTCATGTTCTAGATAATATTTATCATCTATTATGTCAAAAATCCAAGTACTTGACGCTAACAAAGTAAGTTTTGTGTATTCAATGAAATCTAACCGTTATGGGCCGTTTTTTGGTCAAATTTAAACAGTGGATATTGCACGGTTGGAGCGACGAGCAGTGTGTGACGATACTCAAAAATTGCAAGGAGGCAATCGTGAACACCGGAGCCAAGAGAGGGAAGGTCATCATCATAGAAATGGTAGTTGAAAAGTTGAACAAAGACAAGGAGTCGTTCGAAACGCAACTGTTCTTCGACATGTTGATGATGACTGTTACCATCGGTCAAGAAAGAACTGAGAAGGAATGGGCTAAGATCTTTTCATGTGCCGGTTATAGAGACTACACAATAACCCCTATATTAGGATTAAGGTCTCTCATTGAGCTTTACCCTTAATTATTCTTGAAATGAGATTCTGATAGGGTTGAGTGATGTATATATGTATGATATATGTTTAATAGTGGACTGTCGATTTATGCATTTTTGTTTTGTTTGAGTAAGCTATGCTTAATCATATTTGCACAAGTAGATGGAGTGTAGTTTTTTTTTTGGGAAACATGATGATCTCTTTATTAAAAATCAAATTGTTTCTCTATGATCCTTGCATGGACTAAGGGACAGAAAACTTAGGTTTCAGATTATAGTTCGAGACCCTCACAACAATGTAAGTGTACCGACGCTCTGATTCTGTAAAATTAATTCACTTTTTATAATAGAAAATAAAAAATAAAACAAATAAACACAAGAAACTAGAGAGTTGCGATGCCAGTTCGTGTGAAACCCGTAATTGGCATAGTGAGATGTTTTGGTATTGCCGGCATGTCGTGTTGAGTCGACAGGATCATTTTACATGTCCATCCCTATGATGGAATTTGGTTTACATGTGGTAAGAGAACGGAGCATGCTCCGTGAGATCAGGCTTTCACCGATGCTTCTAGCCGAACCAGATTGCTCTAACCTTCAGAGATCAACGGCAGAATAGTCCCCAACAACACAACCCAAAATAGCCGCCAAATTGCGACACATAGAGATCGTCAAAACTCGACTTTGGTGGCCCTAACTCATGAGGAAAAGTCTGTAAACTCCATAAGAGCAACGGAGAAGGAATGGAGAGACAAAGACAGAAAGGTCGCAAAAGTAGAGTGGCTGCCACCAGTTTGTGGATTTCTCTCTAGAACTTTGAGACGGGTTTTTAAGATGTAAAGTATTTTGTAATACTATATCAAATTGAAATTTAAGTTTTATAAATTTACATGTCATCGTATTTTTTTTCATCGGTGTTGATCATTTTAACTAAGACTGCATGTTCCACATATGGAATCAAATCTAACCGGTCAATCATGTTCATCCGGAAGTAATGGGGGTGATATCATTGCGAGATAGAGAGAAAATATATTGGCTTATGTTGAAATCAGTATTGTTAAATTCTTTTACATCCGTGAATATGACTTTCTATGTTTCCCCTCTCGCATCAAGAAGTACTTCAAACAGGAGGAACAAAAACCCTATGTTTGTTGAAAAGGAAGATAGGGTTAAGCAGACCCTATGTCATAAAAAACTTAATCTGTTAACATCGCCTTCAAAACAGATTATAGATCGCACACAATTTTTTTTATAATAAACGAGTGGATATTATAAATAATAAGTGCTTACAACCAAAGAAAGCAATAAAACACTTAAATGACAGAAATGCAAAACAAATCCCAACATGCAGGATCTCGACAGAAAAATAAAGAGCTCAAGACACCGATCGCCTCACTGAAATGTCTGGAAGGGGATACTGCGGTAGCGTCTGACGAAACCGATACAGCGAATCTTAACTGGAAGCTAGGGTAGAGCAGACCCATTGTCGGAGAAAAACTACAGTGGCTTGAATACTCCCCCAAGTTGTCAGCGTACGTCGTCCTCCCTGGACTGATAATGGTAATGCTCCAAAACGCGGGACTGCTGACCTCCGAGAAGGTAGGGAAGTACCATACCAGATCTTGGTGGAACCTCTAACACCTTACGTCCAGAAGGGCGGTGATATTGGCCGATCCCTCACTGGACCCCCGCACACTCATTTTGCGAGGCAAGGGCTCTTAAAGCCCCCCGCTGTTGTAATTGAATCGTCTTTGAAGCGTCTAGAACCTTCCACTCCGGATCCCTCCTCCATCTTGAGTCTTCGTGATGTCGCTCTTGGGTCCGGGCCATAAAACCTTTTTGGTCGGAGACTAGCCCACGAACCAAACCAGACCCATGGGATTGTATATCCCCATCCGAAGCAGGCTCAAAGAGTCCAAAGCCCCATCCTGGACGGGTTGGATCGCTTGGCTCCGTGGGTCTCCCATTCAGGTCGGAAACCCTACCCAGCTCGTTCCCCTCGTGCCGCCTCCTCTTCGACAGTACCACCATTGTTGTGTCATCTTCACCTACCTGAATCAGCCCCACCCTTGGACGAGAGGTTGGTCGTATCACCCAGTCTCGATTCACCATCCCTCGGGATAGTCGAGGACAAGGTCCTCGCGTCGGAGTCCAACGATCGAGGCTTCATGGATGTCTCGTTGGACCCCAAAAACAGTCCCTCTTCCACATCCCCCCCCCCCCCCCTCCCATTAATGTCACCGGAGGAATACCTGCTATCGCCTGTGCAGAGAGGACTTGCCCCACCTCTGTCGCCACCAAGATCTCGAACGGACCCAACGTCGATCAAAAAGGAGGGGACTTACCCAACAAGCCGAAAAAGTGAACTCCGGCCTTGTGACGGTTGGAGAGAGGACGTGTCACCGTATCAAGTTGTTGTGGAGATCTTTGTCACCATCTCTTCCCATTTCTAACTTTGTTCTAGGGTTCACAGAAAGAGCTTTTTTTGACGTGAATTATAAGTATGGTTGCACACATTTAACAATTGGATGTCACATGCTCAGTTCGTAAACCGAACACTGTGCATCGCGCGATACTCTCGCCTAGTTATCTTATAATGTGGATAAAAATTGTTTCTTATTATCTGGTTTTTTGTACACTATTCTTCCATTTTGTTTCCAACATTATGGGCTTATGTTTTCGTAAAATAAGGCCCATAACGTATGTTCTTGAATTATGGCTCATGGCTTATCTAGTTACAAAAATCCATTTTTAAGAGTTTTGCTCTTTAGAGCATCTCCAATGGTACTGACACTAGTAGTGTTACTAGTAGTGTCAATGAGCAGTGTCAGGAGGTCAGTGTCAAAGAGTCATGGGTAGAAGTATTTTTGGAACAAAATGGGCTTGGCGTCGTTGCTGGAACCTGACACGCCCCCCTGGCACGACCGCGTGACACGACGAGCCATGCCAACGAGTCGTGTCTGCGCCAGCTACGACCGCCTGCCACGACGCGTTGGAGCTGCTCTTAGTGAGCATAGGCTCAAGAAGGCATCTAGTTTCGACTAATTGTGCTTCATTATTTATCATTATTCGTACATCTACCATCGTCAATTAGGTATCGGAATTGAGGATATCGGTGTTCACATTGATTAGAGGATAGTTTGTTTATCAGAAGTATCCCATATAATGTTGCTCTAAGGTTATAAAAAAACATGTAAAGGAAGGACCAGAATTGAATAACTGGAGGATGTTTCAAATTTGAACTACAAATAAGGTAAAAAGTGATCAAAATTACAGCATTAGACAACGATACTATGATTCGAATCAGTTACATACTTGAATTGGAGAAATTAACAGAAGCAAATTCTACATACTATGGTCACCTTGATCATCAAGCCTCTCTCTTTCCAAATTTGGATGCCTATCCTGTCATCTGGAGTGAGACCGAGAAGGAACCACCAGGTTGTGTTTCTATCTTGTGCGATGAAGTTAATGCTAGTTCCCGAGGAAGAGAAGATAAAAAGAAACCCACCTGTGCATCGGGAAAGTTCCTACTTCATCCTTCGGAAAAGTGTTAATCTTCGAACAAAAATCTGTACCAACACATCACAAACAATAATCGATACATTATGGTAATGATCACACTAAACGAAAAGGACAACAACAATTCATGTTTCTAAAAGGGATAATTGCAACAAAAAAAAAAGTGCCCTGAACTTGCCTTTTTGTTGCATTTTGGGTCAAAATGGTGATTTTACCCTTTCAAAAATAATGAGAAAATAAAAACTCTAGAATTTTTATCTCCCGGGATTATCATCCTATTTGTAGGTCCAAATAAGAGAAATAAAGGAGGTATATCATCATTTTGAAACAAAATCACACAAAGTTCAACCAAAAGGTAAGTTCAGGGCACTTATTTGTAATTGGTAAAGAAAAGGGCTACAGTTTGTAAACAATGAATACCTCAGGATCTGTTTTTGCAATTATTCCAATATATAATATAGATCCTCAGCAATTTCAAGTTTAGTAATGATCCAACATAACTTTGCACCATTCATCTTATTCCTAGCATTTCATTTTCCGCAAATTATTAAGAATAATAAATCAAATCGGTTCAGGACTATCCAACACGCCAGCAAGCCTGGACCAAAAAGAAATTAGATCGAGTCTTTTATGTTACTTTATATAACAATTGATCCTTATTCCCAGAGATACACAAAAATAGCATTGAGCACATTGAGGAATCCAAATTAGATACCTTAACTTTTCACACCATAACTCTACCCAATGATTCTAGATTATGCACAACATTTATCACAAATAGTTATTAAAATTATGTTCTCCTAGAGAAACTAGATTACACACAACCTGGGTCAAGAAAAAACTACGCATGGAGAGTGACTTATTTTGAAAAATATCTACACCAAAATATATCGCACATCCTAAGGCCTTCTTTGATGAAGTTTGCAAGGTAAAGAGAACAATGAAACAAAGCCAACATTGAAAAGCATTACAATACTGCACATTGGTGTCCATCTATAAGTTAGGGTTATGTATTGTCCACTTGCGAAAAAACTATGGTATGTACTGTCCACGCTTTAAACTACATTATGTATTGTCCACATGCGAAAAAAACTACATTATGTATCGTCCACGTGCGAAAAACTACATTGTGTATTGTCCATGTCCCTAATTTTAACGGAATATTCACATTTTGTAAGTAAACGACCGTGGTCAAAAGATAGTGTAGTTTAAATGTGTGGACAATACATAATGTAGTTTTTAGCAATAAACCCTATAAGTTAAGCTTAAAACTGAATGAAACCTAAAAGTTACAGTTGTTTTGTTATCCACATACACTTCATTTCCCAGCAAAGCACTAAACAATATTCAGCTCTATGTTTGTAGTGAATTGAGAGTTGTGTAAACATAAATTTGCAGCTTTTACCAAATGGGAATCATGAGAAACAAAGTTGAATTTCAAGAACAAAATCAAAACACTTGAGGATTCAATATAAGGATCAAAGACTGATAAGAAACATACCATCCACTCGACAATGGCCGGTTCCCACTCGACCTGGGTCGACTCACCACCCCCAGATCTGACTCGCCGCCCCTCCTCATCCTCTCATACCCACCACCAGACTTGGGCCGCCCACCGTCGTCCCCATACTGACCCGGAGACCCGAAATGTTTCTGACCCGGCTGCTCTCTTCCCCGAAACACCTCCGGCCCGGGCCTCTCCTCCTTCCCGGAAAACCCAGGCCTCAGATGCGGCGGCACGAACTTGTTCGGCTTCGGAGACGTCCCGGTAACCACCTCCTTGTCCAGCCCAGGAACCGACGGCCCGAGGGTCGACGCGGATCCGGTCCGTCCCAGCGGGCGAAGAGAGATCGAATCGGGGCGCGGCTCCGATTGGACCTGCTCCGGGACCTGTTGGGGTTGGGGCTGCGAGACGGAGATGGCGATCGGGGCGGTCACGGGCTTGGGGGAGGGGCGGGTGAGGACCAACATGCGGCCATGGGAGCGAGAGACGGCGGAGTAGGAGGAGGCGAGCGACGGTTGTGGGTGCTTGGCAGGGCTTTTGGCGGCGGTTGTGGGGTTAACGGGTTTGTCGTAGATGTGATTGAAATTGATGGAGGTGTACTTGTTCGTCCTTGCCATCCACCGCTTCTCCGCCTTCTCTGCAGAAGAAGTGTGAGGAATTGAGATCTGAAGGTGAAGGTGAAGCGAAGATCGAGAAGATGAAGAAGGAAGGCGGTGATGATGGCTTTTTCTCTGTTTCTGGTTTTCCTTTTCTCTGTTTTGTCTGTGGGCTCTGTTTCTGTTTTAGCGAGCGGGTTTACCTGTGGGAGAACGAAACGCACCGCTTTGATGTCAAAAGGTCTGTGTGTGGGTGATAAGTGGGACCGGTTTGGAGATGACGTGGCGAGAAATTATTGGTTGGAATTAAAACTTAACATAGCTTCTAACCATAAGATTAAGGGTAAATCCGTTAAGTATATAGGGGTGGGCATCGGTTGGTACCCGTCCAAAAACTCATACCCATTATCCAAACTGTGATTCTCGGTTACCTAAATCTCGTACCCGTCCCCATCACCGGTCACTGGTAGGGAAGTTGATAACCGGCCAGGCTACCTACCGGCCGATGACGGTTATAACCGGCCTATAAGGCCCAATGGTCTTTATGTTGGACCTTCACAATATAACCCTAAATACAACATTTTTCAAACACATTTTTACAAACCTACAACTAAATTTCACAAACCTGTCTATTTTCAACAATTCAAACACAAAATTCATGTAACTAATACCTCACATATTCATCGTCTTACAATAGACGGCTTCATATACCATTTTTCAAGTTTATAACACAAACAATTCAAGAACAATAAATTGAGTTTGACTAAACTGCTATCAACTTATTACAACAAAAAATTCATTAAAGGTCTTCAAAAGAGTCTTCGAATTGGTGTTGTGTGGTATGTGTTACTAAGTTAGATGATAAGTTAGTATTTAGAGGGCACGTGGGATATGTTAGGTTAAATAAGGAATGAGTCAGCTAAAATTATTTGGGCTTTTAGACATGGGCTACTAAACAAATGGGCTCAATAAAACTAATAAAACAAGGGGACAACCCGTGGGAATTAAAAAAAACAGGCCTTATGAAATAAACAACCGGTCGGTCGGTTTTTTCTCGGTTTTGAAGATAAAAAACCGTACCCAACCCAAAAGCCACTGGTTTGGTAGTTTTGTAACCGTGACCATTGTCGGTGACACCGGTCACGGTGATTCTGGTGATGGGGACGGCCGGATACGGTCAGTTTACGGTGACGGACGGATATTTGCCCAGCCCTATAAATATCTACTAACCAGTGACAAAGCTTTATAATCTTCTCTTGCCCTTATTGTTGTCGAACATGTTCTTGTTATAAATCTATCGTTTTTTATTGTCTCTCCATCAATGGCTCTTTCGGAGGTGTTCTTGATCATACCGGCAGGGTCCTCCCGAGAGGTTGTACGTCGTGAACGTGCACCTCTGGCTACAAAAACCAAGTTATCTTCTTCTTCTCGGCACCTTGTTCTCCCGAGTCCTTTTCCCACTCTACCAATTATCGTGATGTCTTCTCCCAACCTATTTGTGTTTATAGTTGTGACATCTTCGACGCCTTCAACACGATTTATCGACCGGGTTGATCACGTCGCAAACCTATTAAGCGACAAGCTCCCGTTTCCTCTTCATTCGTTCTCTCCCCCACACCCTTGCATGGGTTAGCTGTCTTTGGGAACGCCACCACTCATGTCATGTTTGGTCACGACAACGCCCCCACCATCATCCTCATTATCTCTCGAGACTTTCTGGACAAGTATATGTGTGCTCCCTGATCCCGGATATAGAAGCTAATATTGAGGCCTCATATATGTTGGCAGACTAATCTTCACTAATATGTCGTCTCTACGGGATGGTTGGTCGTCTTCTCTCCAACAGGCTCTATAATTGGCAGATTATGTTGCCGGTCATCACAAAGGGGTGGGTCCCTCCGCCAAGTGTTTGGTGGTCAAAGATCTGTCTTCGGATGTGTACACCTTCTACTTCACTTCTCAGAAGGCTAAGGAAGGGGCAAAAACTAAAACACACCCAAACCAGTAAAGGCCAAAAGAAATTACCGGCAAGCTGTGACCCCAAATCAGAAAGAAACACAAACCACCGAACCGAATAGAGCTCCGGCTACACGAGCACGAACATGTCAGAGACGAGTTGGCAAGAAGGAGTTCAGACGGGTCCAGGTCGAGGACTTCTTTCCACAGGCTTCACGACGAAGAAGGACTGAGAGCAGAGCACTGCTATGACACCCACCGAGCCAAGAATCCGAGATTCACGCCAATCAGCAACCCAGAAGGTCCAGAAAAGCGACCCACGACTGGATCTGTGAAAGCCAACCAAGGAGGCGAAGAAGCCACCACTGTTACCCAGCCGGAGGTGCTGCAACCACGAGAGGAAACCTACCACCGAAGGGCCAGTAGACCGGAAAGATCCCAAAATAGCTCCAGATAAAACGTCAAACCATGTAACTCAAGTAGTGCTCCGGCGACACCAGAACAACCCGGCCGGAGAGAAGGTGAGTCGAAGGGCGCTGAGTAGGTCTTCCCAGAGCCGAAAATCCACAAATCGAACCCAAATAGATATGGGACCGGGAGGAGCGCGACGTCACGCCTGGAGAAGAGGTTGAGGGGAAGAGGGAGGGCGGGTGAAAAGTCTACCACCGACAACAGCCTTGGCAGGTGCCCGTGATTGTCGCTGGTGGTGCCACAGAGGAAGAAGTGGGTGAATAGCAGTGAATCGGGGGAAGTGTCGAGTAGATGGGAAGTGAAGGGGGGAGACAGATAAGTAAAGAGAAGAGAAGAAGAAGGGCACCACCGGCTGTTAGAACCCTAATCGAATCCTTTAAGAATCCAACGCTTAGTCAAACAATCGGGATTTAAACATAGAACAACATAGAAAACATACATGATGATTCCATGTCGATGACGAGAACAAGATCGGTTTTGGCCTTCCACAGATTAATCCCCTATGCTCTCGATGTGCTCTCACTCAATAGATGGGGATGGAGGAGAAGAGAAACGAATTATTAATCTTGGGGACCAAACCCTAATATGTCTTTATATATATAATCTGAATAAAGCCCATTACTCTAATCAGAATTATATGGGTATCACACATTACAAAGCTCATGCTCATTAATGTCTTAAATTGGGTTTCCCAACTAGTAGCCCAATACGAATTATTGACCCCAAATATACTTGTCCAATTTGTAAGCCCACACATTGGATTATAAAATAACCCAACAATCTCCCACTTGGGCTACAAACCGATTCCTAATGACAATAATATTTGAAAACTGTATGTGCGCACAAAATGGTCAATATTCTTAAAAAATTCCCCCTTAGTCAATCTGGTCCATCTCCTGTACCAACATGAGACCAAAGCGGCCTTTGCTACAACAATCGTAACTAGACCCATCAATGATCACCATGCCAAATACATTCAATGACATAGATCAAGTATGGATGTGTAACTGGAAATTTCATGCAATGAGATATCATTCATGCCTATTTCCACTTGGTCCTTAATGCTTAAGTGAGATCAATATTTAGTCTTTCAAACCTTATGCTAAACCGCAATTGAAAGACAAAACATTCAGAGCAACAATGATAATAATATCATCAACTTTATTCTGCAGAATACTTAACAAGTATAGTGTCATTCCAAATAGCAAACATAGGCAACAAACTCCCACTAAAACCGCATATCGTCAATTAAGACAACACCCATATGAGCAGTATGCTCATAAAACACTTTAGGTGTCAAGCCCTTAGTTAGTGGGTCCGCTAGCATGTAGTTTGTTCCTATATGCTCAATATACATTATCCTGCTCTGAACTCTTTATTTAACAACCAGAAACTTGATGTCAATGTGTTTAGACTTTGACGAACTTCTGTTGTTATTCGTATACATGACTGCAGAAAGGTTGTCACAATAGACCTTTAGAGGTCTTTCGATTCCATCTAGAACCCGCAACCCGGTGACAAAATTTCGCAGCCATATAGCCTTATTGGTTGCCTCATAACAAGCTATGAATTCTGCTGCCATGGTGGAATGAGCTATAAGTGTCTGCTTAGCACTTCTTCAAGATATAGCTCCTCCTGACAACAGAAAAACATAACCAGAGGTGGATCTCCTAGTATCTTGACAACCCGCAAGATCGGAATCAGAATACCTAATGATCTCCAAATTTTCTGACTTCCGATATGTGAGCATGTATTCCTTTGTTCTCTGTAAGTACCTCATGACCCTTTTGGCTGCTTTCTAATGATCCATACCAAGGTCACTAAGTATCTGCCCAACATGCCGACTTTGTACGCCAAATCTAGACGTGTACATACCTGAGCATACATAAGACTCCCAACAGCCGAAGCATATGGAATCTTAAGCATTTCCTTTCTTTCTAATTCATTCTTGGGCACTGCTTGAGACTAAACTTGTCTTCTTTAGCGACGAGAGTATCTTCTAGTGCACAATCTTTCATGCCAAACCTGGCATGAACCCTTTCGATATAGTTCTTTTGTAATAACCTAAGAATACAATGAGAGCGATCTCGGTGTATCTTGATTCCTAACACAAAATTTGCATCACCAAGATCCTTCATTTGAAAATATTTCGTTAAAAAATCTCTTGGTTTCAGGCAACAAACTTATATCGCTACTTGCCAACAAAATATCGTCGACATACAACACTAGGAAGATGAATTTACTCCCACTTAAATTATGATATACACAATTATCCACTACATTGACCTCAAAGCCATACGAGGTAATGATAGTATGAAACTTGTGATACCATTGACGGGAAGCCTGCTTGAGACCTTAGATGGACCTTTGAGTTCACAAACCATAGACTTTGAGTCACCTGATACAAAGTTTTCTGGTTGTACCATATATATGATTTCCTCAATTTCACCATTGAGAAAATACGTCTTAACGTCCATCTAATGCAACCCAAATCCAAATGAGCTACAAGTGCCATTATTATTCTAAAAGAATCTTTCGATGATACATCAAAGAAAGTTTCTTTATAGTCAATACCTTCCCTTTGAGTAAAACCCTTAGCAACTAGACGCGCTTTATACCTCTCAATATTGCCCTTCGAATCCCGTTTGGTTTTAAATATCCATTTGCAACCAATGGGCTTCGCACCTTCAGGCAACTTGACGAGTTTCCAAACGCCATTATCATGCGTATATTTTATATCATCATTCATAGCATCGATCCACTTTTGACAGTTAACACTTTGTTTGACCTATTAGAAGTTGATTGGATCATCTTCCATTGTCCATGTGTCAAACTCGTGTTCCTGAAGGAATGTAGTGTAATCACTAGAGATTACACTCCTCCTGTCTCTAGTGGATCGCCTAAGTGGCACTTCCTCTTGAGGTAGTTGTGGTTGCTCTTCGGGAACAACATCTTGAACTTGACCAGGGAGTGGTAGAGGAGAATCCTCATTGTTGTATTCTGTCGTGTCTTGAACAATGTCAACATGTTGAACATTGTCAATAGCAACATCCGGTAGAGGAACGAATTCCTCTTCAAAGACAACACTCCTAATACTCTCCCCCCCTCAAACACAACATCCTCAAGAAATACCGCATTTCCCATTTCGAAAAAGGACTTAGTTGAGGGATCATAAAACTTAGAACCCCTCGACCATTCAGGATACCCAACTAAGTAGCAACTAACCGTTATTGAATCCAGATTATAAGGTCTCACCTCAGCTGGACAACCCCAAATATGCAAGTGCCTAATACTAGGTCTTTTTTCATGTCTACAATTCATAAGGGGTTTTAGCTACCGCTTTACTAGGTACTCTGTTCAGTATGTATACTACAGTCTTAATTGCCTCTCCCCAGAGTGATTCCGGCAAAGAAGAATGACTAATCATACTTCTCACCATGTCCTTAAGAGTTCTGTTTCGCCTCTCCGCGTCACCATTCATGCTAGGTTTCCCTTGCATGGTGTATTGCGGGACGATTCCACACTCCTCTAGGAATTTGGCAAAGGGTGAGTATAAATGTGAACTTCCCAGTGCAGTTATCTTATCATTAATCATCTTTCTTTTATTGCCCATTTAGGTCGTTGCAACATGAGCACTTTCAGTCTTTTCACGCTTCAACCTATCCTCTTGTTGCACAAAATGAGAAATGAGCTCATTAAGAGTCCATTTGTCCTAATAAGTATTATAGCTAACTATAAAGTGACCATAGTGTGCAGGAAGTGGGATTAGGACCAAATGCACAAGCAAGTCATCAGACAGATCAAGCTTGAGCCCTTTAAGTTTTGAAGCGATGTTAGACATCTCCATAATGTACTCCCTTATGTTTCTTTTTCCTTTATACCTCATCTGGACAAGGTCAGCTAAAAGCTTGCTTGTCTCGGCCTTTTCGTTCTTTGTAAAACGACTTACAATTTCTTAAAGGAAACTCCTTACAATGACCTCATTTGGTATACCGCCCCTAAATGTTTATGGAACACTACTCCTAAAGTTTGTGCCGTTAAGCACATGAATTGAATTCATGTTGACAGTGATATTAGCAGCAGATAATAACTATCAATACAGAACAAATAAATACATAAGCTCAAACATTGAAAATCATGTTATAACACATTAAGAATAAGCAAACAATTCTCATGTGATACACAATTTTCAATCAACCGAAGTGATGGGCCCATACAACCAAGATACCTAGCACAACATTAATGTCTATCTTTGGATAGAATCATTAATTCGTAAGTGGTACTCTTGCACGCAGAAATCAAGTGCTGACGATAAATTCGGTCAAATAATATCCTTCCTTTGGGCCGGTATGTTATCCACATGAAAACTTTACAATCCTCACACACCATTCCCACACGTGTGTTCATTGTTCGGCCAATCAATGACCTTCCTTTGGGCCGATACATTGACCGCATGAACAATGAGCACACACATCCCGTTATTTTAAAATAAATAAACATACACACAAGAGGTTACTTTGGCAACTTTATGCGTCGATCTACTCATATAAAATAGGGGACAAAAATAATATAAGGAAGTGCCCAAAACTGAAATTTTTGATATCAATATCAAAAGTGAAATTATTTCAAACACTTACTGATCAGATATATGAATCAAATATACAGTACCAGTATGTATCAATACACATAAATACAGACATATAAACAATTCAATATATATATATATCACAAGTGGTCACTGTAATTATCATTCACATATATCACCACACGTGTATTCATTGTTCGGCCAATCAATGATCTTCCTTTGGGCCGAGCATTGACCGCGTGAACAATAAACACACACATCCGGTTATTTTAAAAATAAATAAACCTACACACAAGAGGTTACTTTGGCAACGTTATGCGTCGATTCACTTATTCAAAAATAAGGGACAAAGTAATGTAAGTAAGTGTCCAAATCTAAAATTTTGATATAAAAAAAAATAAAAATTTTAAAATTATTTTCAACACTTACTTAATTCATAAGAATATGAATCACCCATATATATGTATATATCCAGCATGCATTAATACATATACATATCAAGTATATTAATTCATACTGTAAATAACTTGCATATACACATAAATTACCAAAATATACATACTACCCAGTGAAGTCGAATCCAAAAATTATTAAAATGGCATCAACGTATATAAGCATCAAAACAGTACCACAACTCTAAAACAATCCAAAACTGATCATATCAATACGATTCACTTTATCTAGAAGCATATGTACGTACATCCTTAATAATCACGGTGTAAGACAAGTTCAAACATTATAAAGCCATGTCCATACATCACATAAGCAAAAAACATGTCCGTGTCTATATATCACATAAGAAACACGTTAAAGCAAACCATCATAACAGAAGCATCAATATACACAACATATGTAACAATAATGGCTCTACTGGATGTTCACCGTGTGTTATATGAGATTGACAACTACATTCAAAAACACACGTACATATATATATATATATATATATATATATATATATATATATATATATTAAACAAACCAAGATGTGTTCAAAAAACGTTGCTTTATCCATTACCGTAACTCACAAAACAACATCAAGGTCATAAAAATAAGCTCGGCAACACCCAGAATTATTAGTTTCAGCCGCCACAAAAAAACATATAAGCATACATATAACCAGCGGCTCTCAACAATCGTTTGAAGCCTTTGAAATCAAAACAGCGATTTGATAAATAAATCAACAATGGTCCTTAAATAAATCCCAATAATTTAACTTAAGCATGGCTCTGATACCACTTTTAGAACCCTAATCGAATCCTTTAAGAATTCAACGCTTAGTCAAACAATCGGGATTTAAACATAGAACAACATAGAAAACATACCTGATGATTCCATGTCGATGACGAGAACAAGATCGGTTTTGGCCTTCCACAGATTAATCCATTATGCTCTCGATGTGCTCTCACTCAATAGATGGGGATGGAGGAGAAGAGAAACGAATGATTAATCTTGGGGACCAAACCCTAATATGTCTTTATATATATAATCTGAATAAAGTCCATTACTCTAATCAGAATTATATGGGTATCACACATTACGAAGCTCATACTCATTAATGTCTTAAATTGGGCTTCCCAACTAGTAGCCCAATACGAATCATTGACCCCAAATATATTTGTCCAATTTGTAAGCCCACACATTGGATTATAAAATAACCCAACACCGGCAACCGTCATGGCCGGCGTCGGTGGAACTGAGGTAGGCTGCAGGTGACGAGGGGGAAGTGTAGAGAGAAAATTAGGGTTTTTTTTACTTACTTTGACAGTTGTAGTACTAGAATACGACTGAGTAACAATATGACATTTTTGAAGTTGGTAGGTGATTAGTCCGGCTCATATTTGGCAATAAGGACGTAAAAATGAAGGTAAAGTAGTTGCAAGTAACACCAATTTACATTATTTAGACAACTACTCTTGAGGTGTGCTATTGATCAAGATTGCTCTTAATTAACCTCCATGGATCCAACTTGATGGGAATGTTACTAATTATATTAGCACTTGATCTACATTGTTTTCGAATGTGATATATAACTCATCGAATTATATATTATATTAGGTTTTATGTTTGAACCTACAAATCGTACATTAAAATGTTGATACAATTAAACTGTGAGTTTATGGATAATCGAAGGTGGTGATTAAATTGTTAGTGGTGGAGGATGAAACAAATTGGTGTAAGTACTTATGTTTAATCCACATGAGATGTTATTAAGTGCCTGGCTGCCAGCTTAATTATGTGTATCCAACTTCACCTGCACTTAATTCATACATACTCATTGTTCATTTTGTGGTCTCATTATTCAATATATGTGGGTCTTGTTTACAATGAGATTTTTTATCAGTTATTAATATATGTTCTAAATACCCATAATCTCTTTTTAAAACCGACCACTTGCAGTATAATTGGCACGGGAAGAGATTATGATCCTTACCGGTACTTTCGGTTATCCAAAATAATATGGGCAGCATACCTAAAGACATTATCAGTATATATTAATTTCACTCATCAGAAGGGTTTCTGGTTATTATAACAATGTGGCCGCAACAAATCCTCTAACGGGTGTAAGGAGGGAAAAATAACCCGAACCCGACGAAGACTTGATGTTTTCAATTCGATTGGGTTGGGTTTGGGACGAGCATTTTGGTAAATGGGTAGGGTATTGGACATTAGTCGGGTACGAGCTTAGTACTCCCCGTCCCGAATTGGACCCGATTCTATAAATTAATATAATAAAAATTAAATAAAGTTTATAAATTAATATAATAAATATTATATACTTATAACGATTGGGGGTTGATATTGTTTTATTGGTCATCAAAATGAAAAACTTGAAAATAATAAGTTTTGGTTGGTTGTTGCTTATGTTTGGAATTGTTATACATTGAGATTTGAGAAATGAAAAAGTTTCTACGATCACATTGTAACTTAGATTCCGTAACACAGATTATTTCATTATTTATAGAGAGAGAGTCTCTCGCATCTCTCTAGAAACTCTCGACCTTCCTTCTTCAACATCCCGTCGTCCTCGCCCTAAGCCCATCGCCGGCGATCTCCTTCTATGGAGATCGTTGGCGGTTCTCCTTCCCTTCCTTCGCCTTCTTCACCTCCTTTTCCCTCATTTCTTCCCGTCTTTCCCCCTCCCCTAGAGTTTCTCGGCCGGTCTCAGATCCGCCGCTTACCTGGTTCCTTCCTCCTTCGAGAGCCCTAGATCTGGCGTGGGAGCCCTTTCCCCTAGGATTGGTGCGGATCTAGCCTCTCTCTCGCCCCTTTCCTTTTCCTCTCTCGCCGCTTTGGCCCCCTCAGGTGGATCTCGGCTTTGAGCCTCTACCGACGACAGTCACTCCTCTTCAGATCCGGTGTGGGACGAGTTTCCTCGGCCTCTAAGGCGTGGATCCTCGCGATTTGGGTGGATTCTCTGTTCGTGTGGCTTGAAGCTTCCTCGTCGTGACCTCGCCTTCGGATTTGGTCCCTTCGGATCTCCTCCGTGCTCCGCCGCCACTCGCAGGCCCTACTCTTCTGGACGCGTTGTTCGAGTGTTTGGAGGTAAGCTCTCTCATCTCCTCTTGCCTAGATCGTACTAGTAGAAATATCATTTCTCTCTTGTTTGGCGTCTCTGGGTGTTGACCTGGTTCGTAAGGAGTAGAGGGTGCGATTCATTGTATTTCACCCATGCTCTTCAATTCGAAGAGTATGTTTTATATATTGTTTTGCTGATAAAAAAAACAAGCAGACATTGTTTCAAAACTAAAATTAATAGATGGAGACTTAAATAAAATTCTTTTTCGCATGGAGAGCTCTACTAGAGAATCTACGAGGGTTTCTCTTAAGCTATCGCTAGCTACTGCGTTTTTGGTCTTCTCCCGTCACCAGTGACATGTCTCCCGACACTTCTCATGGTTGCCGACTGGTTTCTCTCCTCGACACCGGTTGATTCTGTTACTACTGTCGCAACCGTTTCAGATCTCTATTCCTAATCGGCCTCCACCCCCATGACTCTGCCATCGATGCATCCACCTCTTTGGCCGCCACCGATGCATCCTCGATTCCTCTCTCGATTTTCGATCAAGCTATTCGTTTGAGTCTGTTTTAGTTTTTTGTTTTCCTTTTTGCAAGATCAATAATTAATGAACAGAAATTCAATGGCTTTTACTGAGAGGGAACCCTGAATTATATATATCCTCCTATTACTACTGTTGAGTTCAAGTTCGGTCGTACTTCTTATTTCGAAAAGAGTCTTCTCCATGGGATCAAGCAACGTTTAGGCACCACATTGAACGATTCTCCTCAGTTTGTTAGTTTCAGTATTATTAAGGGTACTACTGTTGAGTTCAGGTTCAGTCACACTCCACACGATGAAAATAGTCCTCTCCATGGGATCAAGCAACATTTAGACACCATCTTGAGAAATCCTCTTCATTTTCACAGTTTAACTTTTGTTCACCTATACAGCTCCTTACAAACTGTCTTACACATGCAACTTATCTCAAAGTTTTTTTGTTAAAGGACCTTCTAGGGCCTCAAATGTTGTAATGACTCTTTTCCATTATTAATAAATAGTGCACCTTGTTAGTAAAAAATAGACGGAAACTTGAAGGTTTTATGAAAGATATATATCAACGTATTTTTGTTAGGATAATTTAACAATAACATATTCATGTATTCCCACTTTGCTCGGTTTCTCCCAACCCTTGAAACAAAGGTCAAGAAGTCAAGAACTCCCTTTAATACGAGGAACGAGGAGGTTTATGTTCAATCCTTGGTTCACCAACTTAAAGATTTTTTTATTGATCAACAAAGTAAATATATAAACAAAATCTCTTCGAAGAAAGAAAAGGGGTGCAAAGAAGGTCGAGCTACAGAACTCTAACAAACAAGAGTATGCCACAAGCACCTCAAACCATGAAATCTGATCCGTTCAAAGGATCAAACCAACAACCCACTAAGAAAACAAACCTGAACACTGACATGAAATTACGGCCTGAAAAGAATTCCAGCAATGAATGCATATACAGTTAAAGGTTTAGATACCCAAATTTTACAAACATTAAGAACAACACAGTAAACTAGGTCTATAACCCTAATTTTTCTACCAGGAAGGAAGCACACAAGAATAAAGAAGGTCAAAACCCTAATTTTCTAACCATTAAGCATAAAACGATACCGACATATCCCAAACTGACTGCCATAAAATGTAGAGCCCCCTGTCTCATCAGAACCAACAACCTCTCACACAAACGGGAAGTCGATCACTAATAAGTCGGCGGCCAATACCGTAAACGATAAAGACGTATCGGTTAGTAATACCCACCCGATCACACTATACCCAAAATCAAATCTGAAGGTAAACAGCTAAAAGGCACAAAAGTCAAACCACTTGTCGTCGGCCAATACCTAAATCGACTAGCCCTAACCACGAAAGTGGAAGGACGCAGATGAATATCAAGCATATAACGATAAAGGGACAATGAGGGGACATAAATCATAAGCAAAAGAGTTGGAGTACCAGTACCAGCACCAGCACCACATCGAACCACCAGATCCACGACGATTAACACTCGGGTGAATGAAGATGCGCGTCCAACGACCAGATCTGAAATGAAACGTCGGGCAACCAAACGAACCAGTGGGCATGACTAGAACAGAACCACAACGATCAACACCCAAGAGAATGAGGAACCGCGTCCTACGGCCAAAACTGAAACTAGACATGTTTGATGAGTTACGAGAAGCTCCACTGACGTCACCTAGTGGAGCAGATCTACAACACAGTCGGGTACTCTAGAGGTCAACACCAAAAACCGGACTGAACTGCTTGAGACTACGCCACCACAACATCCACGCCTCAAGAGTAGACAGTGATGACCAGAACTCCAGCCATAGTAGCTGGATTTGGCGATGAGACGGTTGAAATCCAAGAGAAAAGGAAAATAATGAGGAAAAAAAAAAACTCCGGCGACCCAAGAGGTAGGGGTCCCAAGCCTCTGATGAACACGCATTGGCTGACCACCCACATCATTACTACGGTCTCCACCCCAGCCTGACCACTCCACATCGTAGCTTCACACCGAGCTACGGAGCTCCGGCGAAGAACGATCCAGCAAAGCACACTAGCCCGCATGTCCCCCCTTAACTCTGGCGATCAGCAGCAACCAAAAGATCCAACCACCACCAGAACAACAACCCACGTCGTCGGCCTAAGGGGAAGGGAAAAGAACTCGGCCTCCCAATAAGATAGAATTTCCCAGACCAGCAGAGGAGGCGTCCAAGGAGAGCTTCGACCACAACCAGAAGGAGCACGATCGGACTCCGACGAGCGACAAGTAGCTCCACACGACAAACTTCTAATGAACAACGATCAACGAAAAGTCAAATCATTATTGAACCATTGTTTTTTTTTTAAAACATTTCCATCTCTTTTATGTAAATAAGATCTTAAACTCCAATTTTGATATACATACTAAAAATAGTCGACTATATTTCGTTATATCTAGTTATACTCGTTTTCTATCTAGCTATACTCAGTTAGAAAATATGCGTGATGATACTCTAATTTTCATAAACATTCACGTTACATTAAAGAGCAGGGGACTGATGTGAAAATCGGGTATCACCTAAATGAATTGTATGAATACGATATGGTTCAAACAAATTTTATAATTACATTTACCTAGATGAAATAACGGGAATTTTATAATTAAATTATTTCAAATTTTTAATAAAAAATTCTCTCCGCTAGGGTTTCTAAACCCATAGCATAGGCGTCGCGTCGTCGTCTCTCCCGGTCAAGGTCCGGTCCTTCTCTACCGTAATGGTGCCGCTCTACCCCGAGCCCTCTCTCCCTATTCCTCCGCCCGTATCCACCACATCGATTCCGTCGAAATCACCCTCCCAACCTCGATCATCGTCCCCACTCTCCCGTTCCCCTTCGTAGGTCCTCAAGGGAAGCCATCAGGGTCGTGTCCCCCTGCTCACCACCTGCCGCCTCTGAAACCGGCGTCGGTATCTCCGCCCCCTTGGCCTCCTCTGAGATCTCATCCTCGGTCTCTGATCGATTGGTTCTTGTTTACTTTCTCTGTTCTGTTCTTTTTTGCAATGTTAACGATCAATAAGCGACGATTCAGGGCTTTTCCCAAGGAATCAATTGGAAGGCATCTATGAGAATAGCATGTCCTTCCTTCACCACTGACGATCACAGGTTTGGTTTTACATCAGAAGAAAAGCGTCGCCCTCGGGGGTCCCATCGGTATAGAGGTCCTACCTTGAGCAGTGTTATTCAGTACCCTTTATTTTCTGTTTGCCCTAGTGGCCCTTTAAAAGACCGTCTTAGACGTTCTATTGTTAACAGAATAACGAACAATTATGTTTTTGCTCTATTCTTCGTGGTCAGGGACTTACTCCTGATGCACTCGTTTGTAGTTGAAAGTTAAATCAATAAAATTGCTTCTTTTTACTCAAAAAAGAACGGGAATTTTATAATTACATTTACCTAGATGAAATAACGGGTATAAATAGATCTATGTTTATGATTAGAGGATACATCATGTACATGAGTGTCATGGTTCTACATTTTTCTTTTGCGTCTTTATGCCCTTTTGTTTTGTATATAACATAAACTCCTCCACTTCACTCCCACCACCTCAACAAACAACCATGGCTCTCTCCTCCTCCACCACACCACTCCTCTCTCTCCTCTCCCTCTCCCTACTCCTCCTCCGAACCCAATCCCAAACCCCCTTCGCCGACCCTCCGGTCCCCGGCGGCCCCCTCAACATCACCGGAATCCTGGACAAAGGCGGGCAGTTCACCACCTTCCTCCGCCTCCTCAAGGAGACCCAAGCCGCCTCCCAAATCACCAGCCAGCTCAACGCCTCCACCGAGGGCATGACCGTCTTCTCCCCCACCGACGCCGCCTTCAACAACCTCAAGCCCGGCGCCCTCAACGGCCTCTCCGTCCCCGACCAGGTCCGCCTCGTCCAGGCCCACATCCTCCCCAAGTTCTACACCCTCGCCAACCTCCTCACCGTCAGCAACCCCGTCAGGACTCAGGCCACCTCCGACGACGGCTACCCCTTCGGCCTCAACTTCACCGGCCAGGGCTCTCAGGTCAACGTCTCCACCGGCGTCGTCCAGACCCAGGTCAACAACGCCCTCACCCACTTCCCTCCCCTCGCCGTCTACCAGGTCGACACCGTCCTGCTCCCGGAGGAGCTCTTCGGTGATAAGCCTCGCCACGTCCCTGCCGCTCCTGCCCCCAACAAGAAGTCGTCCGGAGGATCCAACGCCACCGTGTCTACCGCCGCCGCTGCGCCGGAGGCGGCCGATATTGATACCTCGGCGGCCGGGGTGAGGAAGGGTTTGGTCGCCGGACTACTTGGGCTGTTCTGCATGGCAATGTTTTTATAAATTGTTTTCTTTTAAGTAATTTGTTTCGTTGTTTTCAATGTACAATATTTATTTTTAAAAAATCTCTGTGTGCTTAAGTGAGTTTGATAATTTCTCTGGTTTGTATGGATCTACAAGAATGATGTAATGATTAAATTAGTGTAATTAATTTTAGAGATAATTATAAAAAATTATCGTTAATTATTTTTTGTCTGAAAAATTCGTTATATTTAATAAAATTTAATCATGTGACAGTCACATGACATCGATTTTTTTTTAAATGATTATTTAATCATTTTTTATCGTATGTGTTTCGTGATTTGTAACTCTTATAGATACATGTTTTGTAATTTTTGAGCGAAATGTGTAATATTATAACTTTTAGAATCGATTACATTATTGTGTATCGAGGAACATGTTCTTCGACCACGGAAGATCAGTATGAATGAACAATGGTTTACTGAGCCTTTTCATATCAGAACCGTCACAGACGGTATTTTGATTCTCCACGGAAAAAGACAGAAGACGAGGGAGGAACGGGGTACCGACATCTAGGTATACATTTTGGTTATTTACATTTTTTTAATGAAAACATTGATCTTGTTAGTGGTTTACAGACGAAAAATAATTCTGCGCGAATTTTTGAAAACTATGCATAGTTCATCATACATTTTTGAAATTATCTTTTATTTTATGCAATTATTGGGAATCTTTATAATGTAACTGTACATTAATACTTAAAAATGTATTTATATAAAACATGTTTATAATATTTAAGTAAAATCATAAACAAAACCGACCATTTTAAATGGGAGTTTACGAACGTACATGAAAATTATCAATCTCGTAAGTGGTTGCATGCATTTAATTAGAGAAAATTGGAAGCCTCACCATAGATGGAAGCATTTGAGTAGGCAGATGTGACTGAGCAGCTGCAACATTATTATTCACGAATTGAGAGACATAATCGATGTCCATACTTCCACGTATTGTCGATAAATAATATCAAATTAATGTACCTCTAAGTTGGTATCACTTCAAATCACATGTGCAACTAATCCTGCATATATTTTTCTGTAATTTTCTCATTTATTATCTGAACCATTAGAACAAAAGACTATTGCTGGAAGGATTCAACTGATTAAAATCATTTCGGTGGCGCATCTTTATGTTTTTGGAAGTTTTTATTCACCGAGTTAAATTTATTAAAACTATATACATACGGACAATGAAGAAGAGACCTAAATGAAAATCCATCGGGTCACGAAGGTGGGGTATTAATGTCTCAAAATATATTTTTATATCTAAAATTATGAATCAGGATGGTATGTTTTTGATAAACGTGACAAGAATTAGCGTATGTACTTCGTAAATGTGTCCGAGAGAGGTGGTGAAGAATGGAATAATCTTCTTTTTTTAGTGTAGTAAGTTGATAAGTCAGGGTATACTTAAATAATGCATTCTTGATGATGTTATTGACCGTTATGAGAGATTGGGCTGTAAATCAAACACAAGAAAGGTCTCCAGCTATTAGATAAAGAAGTCCAATAATAAATTGAAATACTTCAAAATGCACAGTACTTAGTGCAAGTAGTGTATAGCAGGCCGCTGCCCCTCTTTGCAGTGTCTCCTCCGACGACGGCGGTGTCCTCCGAGTATGTCTGTCGTCGGCGACACCCCTCTTCCCTTCTTCTCTCTTTCCTTTTCCCTTTTTTTTTTCTCTTCGCTCGCAGCTTTCTACTTCGGGTTCTTCTAGTTGGAGTTTGGCCGGCTTTCCCTGCCCTGCCTTTTTGCCGGTAAGGTCGTTGGAGCTGGGGCTTGGGCTGCAGATTTGAAGCTCGTGGTCAGTTTCAAGGGACGCATCCTCGTTCTGGCCGGAGTGCTCAGTCTCGGCAGGTGCTCTCGCTTCGTGTGGTCGCCGGGCTCATGGGGAGCAGATCTGGGTTCTGGCCAGATCTGCTAGTGCTGCCGGAGCTGCTTCGATTCCGTCCAGAGTGGGTTTGCCGGTGTTCGGTTAAAGCTGCACAGGCGTCTCGGGGTTGAGCCGTTGTGGTTGGATCCGGGTAGGTAACCCGGGTCCGGTTTGGTTGGGTTCAGATCTGGGTTGGGTTGACCCTTGTTGTACCAGCTGGGTACGGGTCGGTGTGGGACTGCTCGGAGCGGGTCGGGTTAGTTTCTCCTCCTTACACCTGGTTCGGTTCATCGTTCTGCCCTCTTTGCTTCTCGGGACATTTTTCGGGTTAGGATCTGCTCGTGCTCGGTATTATTACAGGCTTTTTCCTTCGGGGTCTCGTTTGGTGTTGGCCGACGAGGGGATACCATTTTAGGTATCGGAACGCTCAACTCGACTTCCTTCCTTGAATTCCCATTTAGTGGAGGGGTTAGTCCTCGGCCAGTGGTGTGTAGGTGGTTCCAGTTCTGGAAGATCAATTCGCTTTCTACAGACTCTAGTGTCAGATTTGTCCAGGTGAAGGCTGACTCGTGCTCGGTATAACTATAGGCCTTCCCCTTCGGGTCCTCGCTTGGTGTTGGCCGGTGAGGGGATATCGGATTCGGTATCGGAACGCTCGGCTCGAGCCCAGTCTAGGTTCCCAGGAAATCTGGACTTTCTATTGCCTGTTTGTTGGAGTGTCGGTTGTGGCGTTGTGCTTCTATATTGCCTTTAGTGTCAGTTATGTACAGGATCGGGTTGGCTCGTGCTCGGTATAACTACAGGCCTTCCCCTTTGGGTCCTCGTTTGGTGCTGGCCGACGAGGGGTAACCGATATCGGTTTTGGAACGCTCAGTTCGATCCCAACCTCGGGTCTCTGGAAATGTTGTCTTATTGCTGTCTAATTGGAAGATTGTGCTTGTTCTCAGTAGATATACCGGTCCTTCCCCTTTTGGGTCTTTTCTCGGTGTAGGCCGGAAAAGGTTTCGGAGGTCTGATTTCGAGCTCCACCGTCTGCAATCGTCCTGATTTTGGAAGTTGTCGGCGACCTGGCTCTTTAGCTCTGCATTCGCCTGAGTGGTCCTTTTTAGCTCTTCATGGTTGGAAAATCTAGGTACTAAGACCTGTCTTTTCGTTATGAACTTCATGGTCGGAAAATTTAGGTATTTGACCTTTTATTTGTTTTTCGCTTGGTTTTTATTGTTGTTCCTGCCCTTATCAGATAGTTGCGTCTATCTTTGGTCTTTTGGGATTCTTAGTGTAACCTGTAACTCCTCTTTTCGCCTCAAGAGAGGTTTCAATTTAAATTTGCATTTGCCGATCAAAAAAAAGAAACAAGCATTGGTTGAAACCAGAAAGAGGATCTTTCATTATCAATGTGGATGGCGCCATCATAAATAGAGTGTCAAGTGCGGGTGAGCTCATTTGCAGAAATGACGAAAGGAAGATTGAGGGAGTAAAGTCCTACACATGGTCACATTGTACGAACCCGGAGTTGATTGAGATTCTTTGTTTAAAGGAGGCACTAATATGAGCTAAGGACAACGAGTAATTTACAAGAACCATTGAGATTGATAGTCAGAATATGGCACACGCAGTCAATGATAAGTTTTTTTTAATGTTGTTGTTGTTTGTAATTGATTGTCGTGTATATTGATTGACTTTGGTATATCTACGTGTTTGAGATAGTATCCTAGATATACATGGATACATATTTGAAATACAAATATAAAATTCAAATACACAATATTATCCTTAACCATAATATCTAATACTCCCCCTCAGTCGGAACGGGCGCCTGACGAACATTCAGGCTGGACCGAAAGTCATCGAAGAGAATTTTAGGCAGACCCTTAGTGAAGATTTCAGCCAACTAAGAACGAGAGGGAACATGAAGGACTCTAATTTGGCCTTTGGAAACCTTCTCATGAACAAAGTGAATGTCCATTTCAATATGTTTTAGACTCTGGTGATTAACTAGATTCACAGAAAGATAAATGGCGTTGACGTTGTCGCAGTAGACAATAGTAGCATGAGAAACTGGACAGTGAAGTTCAAAAAGAAAGTTTCGGTGTCACGCCCCAAATCCGGTTCTTGCTCGAACTCGAGGCGTGACTTGAGTAAAACGGTTTTCAACACTAATTAACCATCAACAAGTTCATAAATCCTTCAAATAAATCTCAAATCAACATAACTCAGTTTAAAACATAAATAAAACCCTCCAGGGGTGGAATAATAATCCTCCAACATGGTTTGTTCAAAACTGAAATGAAATAAAAATGAAGTCTCTAATAAGACACCCACACCAAGAAGCTCTCGAGCCTCTACTCCTCAATCCAGCCTGTAATCACAACAGTAAACTCATAGGGGTGAGCTTGCGCTCAGTAGGGAAAATACATAACAAGAAGGACTTTACACTCAACAATTTCATTAGTAAAGTCAACAAGATAACTCTTAACAATTGCGGGCAGTAGGTAATCCAATCAATGTCGTGGCACATGAAGTCACCACCCTCCGATCCACATATGATGTGTCCTCTTGGATTTTCCCTCAAGTCCAGAGGAGACGCATATCATTGAGGCTACCGGAAACAACCCCCTGAGGGCGCTTATCATCGGGATTCTCAGAAACGTCTCCAAGAGACTTTATGTCCTCGGGAAACAAGGTATTACTCCTGTAGGAAGCATACACTTGGGCAATTCAATACTAATCAAATAATAATGAGTAACACACTCAAGAGAAACACGAAGTAATCCATTCCCAACGAACACCATTCCACTATCACACATATCTCACGAATCACCGTTTCATCACAACACACAGCACACGAATCACATATCCATAGCACACGAATCACATAACCACAACTTACCATTTACTTACCGGTCTTGACCCATCGGTCCATCGATCACCTGATTGGACCGAATGGTACAACCAGTCATACTCGATTATCCAATCAACCATTTGGGGAATCAAGCAATCATACAAATACATTCAACAGTCAAGCCCAAGTTCAAGCAACCAATCATGTAAACCTTCAATCGAGCATTCAAGCATGCAATTCAGCTAGTTCCAATAGACTCTTTAGCATATCCACTAAGCAACCAAACAACCAAGCATGTGATCCTAACACACAACTAATCTGAGGGCTTTGCCAAGGCCGCTTTACCAGTAAAACAATTCCCAAGTATTGAAAGCGAGTTACACTAGTGATTGGCATCCTAAGCATGCATTATTAGACACTTCCGGTTATTAGTCATTGAAAGACAATTATTCTAGTTATTCGCATCCTATAGGCAATTCTAGGACCTTTCCCTTTTTATTATCCTAACATGCATACTATGCATATTAAACGAGGAGTTAAGACTTTCCCTACCTCGTGGTCTTCCTCTCAACACTCTGATGTCACAAATGAAAGTCACCACACCGTTCTTCACTCGGGTACCGACAAGGTCTACGGTCTTCAAGGGATTGAGGTCTTGAACACCAAACAATTCCAATTAGACTCTCCTTTAACAGAACAAAAGTCCCCAAAACCCTTCCAAACGTTCAGCTCAAAACCGAGAACAAACAAGGTGAAAACCCCCCAAAGAAACCCGCAAACTACTCGGCCACGGATCTGGTCACGGACCCGTGACGCCAACCCTCACGGTTACCGTCACGGAGCTGTGACGAGTGCCGTCACGGACTCCCTCACGGAGCCGTGACGTCGCCCGTCACGGGATCCGTCACGGATCCGTGGCGCTCCTGGGCAGTTTCGCCCTTCTTCAACCTCCAGCTCCTTTTCTCCGAAAATCCACCTTCAAACTCCACTTTTAACTATTTCCAACTCCCAAAACAGTCAAATACCTCCAAAACTCCTCTACCCATGGTAGGAATCAACAAATAAACAAGTTTCTAATGATTCTCCAAATCATAAACAACTCAAAAGCTCCAACAAAACTTCTCATCAACATCATCTAACACCATTTCTACTCAAACCCAACAACTTCTAGCAATTTCAAGCCAAACCCATGAAATGAGATGAAGGAAAAAGAGATTTAGAGAGTTCCATTACCTCTAGGAGAGTGAGATGAAGAAGATGGTGAGGATTTGGAGAAGGGATGGCTAGAGAATGGCTGCAAGTAGCCTCTTTTTCCTTGCTCCTTCTTCAAGACTCCATGGGAGCTTCTCTCTCTCTCTTCTCCTCCAAAAATTCTGCTACTCCACAAAAATGAATTGGTTTTTGCTTTACCAATCTCATATAATACCTAGAGGTGTTAAATTACTAAAAGCCCTTTAGCTATTTCCCTTGTAGAGGCTTTTATGAGGGTATAGTGGTCCAAGACCACTCCCCTTTCTCTCTTCCAACCAAAAAGGGACAAGTGTCCAAGTAGGTCCTTTATTTTTCCAAACTAATTTCCAGCCCAATAATTAAAGTTGCTTTAGTCGATAAAAAGTCCAGTTTTGACTAAATTTGACTTCCTTAAACATTATACTCAAAAGAAAGGAAATGATCCCCTTAAGCCAACCGTGACGATGACTAAGCTTTTTGGACCCCGGAAAAGCCTCCGAGTGACTTCCTGAGTCATCGGTTGACTTTTCCGGCGGAAAGTCAAACTTGCCTTAAAAGTTACCGGTTCGACCGGGAGCGGGTCTTACATTCGGAGCCAACAAGACTCAGACACAATGTTGGCTACGCCACGATATTCAGCTTCAGTACTCGAGCGAGACAGTGTGGTCTGACGCTTCGACGAACAAGAAAGAATATTGTCTCCCATAAACACATAATAACCGGAAGTGGATCGGCGGGTGTCTGGACAACCACCCCAATCAGCATCGGTGAAAGCAGACAGAGAGTTAGTCGATGAATGATAGATGTTAGTTGATCCGGCAATTGGAAGTAGAGATGAACAAATTTTGGTGGGTAAATGAAGTTCGGACAGGTAAAGGAACCAGGTGCCGTGGTTGGAATGAGTTGTGTGATCATAAACTCAAAGGAGGTATGAATTTTAAGCTCTTAAATTATTTTAATTCGACCTTGCTGGGTAAGCAGGGGTAGAGATTAATGAGCAACCCGGAAAGTCTAGTGGCCCGAATTATGAAAGCCAAATATTATCCTATGTCTGATTTTGTTCATACAGTGAAAGTTCCCAATGCCAGTCCTATTTGGAATAGTATTTTGGAAGTACAAGGGATTGTGGAGAGTGGTATCAGAAGGAGAATCGGCTCAAGAGAAAACATGAGGGTGCTTGGGCCGGCTTGGCTTCTGTCCGGATCAGGTATGATCCAAATGGCACCACCAAGGGTGGAAAGTTGGTCAGTTGGCGATTTAATGTTAGGGGGTGCTCGAGTTTGGAACATGGACTTGATCACTAGAACATTTGACCCTGGTGATGTAGGCGAAATTTTAAGGGTCCCATTGTGTTCTATGTTGGTTGAGGATGATTGGTATTGGAAAGGAACCCGGAATGGCCAGTAGAGTGTTCCCTGCAAGTGTTAAATGGGAGGTGGAATGCTGCAGACAGGGATTCTGGAAAACATTGTGGTCTTTGAAAATTCCTCCAAGGACTACACACTTTTTATGGCGGAGTGTGTCAGGGTTTATTCCTACAAATGATAACCTGAGATCCCGAATGGATGGAGGTAGAGCCAGAATGTGTGGTATGTGCAGCCTTAGAATCTGTCGTGCATGTAATGATTAAGTGCCCGGTAGCAAGGGCGGTATGGAGCAGATTCTCAGGCATTCAAGGGATAGTGGGAGATACATTCCAAAGCTGGTTGGAGAAGAGCTAGGCGGTGGATGGTAGAGCTTATTGTTGGGAGATATGGAGGGCGCGTAACCAACGAATTTGGGAGGGGTAAAGTTCGTCTGTGGAGGGTATTTATCGGGAGGCCCAAATCTTGCTTTCGGGTTGGGTTGAGGCATAGATACTGAGGATTACCAGGGTTAATGGAGAGGAGGTGAATGGGGACTGGTGAGGAAACCGGGAGCAGACAGGTGGAAGCTAAACACTGATGTTGCAGTCTTTGGAGGTGTAGGAGGTGGGGGGATGGGTATGTCAAAACTCGAAGGGAGAATCTTTATTCCTCCGTTGTTGGGAGTTTCGTGACATCCAAGACCCAGAGGTTTTGGAGGCTTTAACGGTGAAGGAAGCTCTGAGGGAGATCGAAAGTCGAGCTATGGAGCATGTGGTGGTTGAGTCGGATTGCTTGGGCATCGTTCAGGCAATCAACAACCACGTATCACTGTTCACTTCATTGGGCTCCATTATTGATGACTGCAAGCAGATTTTAAGAGGTTTAACTGATGTAAAAGTAGTCCATGTTAGGAGGACAGCAAACAAAGTAGCTCATGAGTTAGCGAGAAATGCCCTTATTTGGGTAAATATAGTGTGGGATTGTAATGTGTTCCCAGAACCTATTTCCAAGTTACTGACAATGGACTCTATTTAATAAATCCAACACTTTCGTCAAAAAAAAAACATGTCAATTTTACTATTATATGGCTATCCCGCTTTCAATCAGATTTTTTATTTTCGATTAATTTTATTGTTAGAATGTAACTATATTGAGTCTTCAACTATCAACTTGAGTTTTTAGTTGAGCGGGTCCTCTAATATGGTATCAGAACTTGACACCTCATGGATCCGGGTTCAAACCTCACTCTCTACAAAAAATTCTCTTCTCAATGTGCTCCATAGGCTTGTCCGTGATGGCACATATTAAAATATAACTATAATTAATTAATTGGGCTTTCAACTATCAGCTTAAGCTTTTATTTGAACTGGTCCCTTAACAAAAAAGATGCTTTGAAGATCATTTTTTGCAAAACTTTTTTGACCCAAATTTGTATGGTTGACCCGATCTGGTATACCCGAACCGGACCGCCCGACAACCATAAAACGGGCCGGGAAGCCAAATTCGGCGCCGGTTGTTTACATCCCTGCTGCGTTCTATACAAATAGAGAAATATGGGGGAAAAAATTAAACCCTAAACTGCTCGAGCGATTTTCTTTCTCGCGCGTCTCGTCTCAGTACCGGACATCATCTCACTCGCCGGCAGGTCTCAGGTGAGCTTCTTATCTCTGGCACTGATCAATCATCCACTGGCTTTAATACGTTCTTATTCTTCACTCCTACTTCATTCTTCATGTTCTCACTCTGGAGCTTCATATGGGTCTTTCTCTGGTTTTGTAACATCTGTTTTTGTTTTTCTTTGTGTTTTAGATTCTAGGGCTGATGGGTTTTGGAGATTAAACACTCATTTGTGCTTTGCATCTTCTAAGGCCTGCTTTTTTGCTTTACAATTCAATGCAGTGACAGTATTGATTATTGTGTGTTGTGTGTTGTGTTAGCAGTATTGATTATTGAATGGGAAATTGTAACTGAAATTTGAATGCTTTAATCATAGATACTAGCTCGCTTATGGTAGATTGTGAATTGGAAGACATATTGAACATATATCGGAATAGAGACTTGCTCATATTGGAATTGATATTTGGGGGCCTTGCTGAAACGCCGCCCTTATGAATTGCTGATGGATGAATGTTACGATTTTCAAGACTTGTAATTCCTAATTTGATGAATTTGCTACTTTGCTTTGAAATTATGTATTCTTTGAACTAGATTATATGGTATTTTTATTATTGAGGCTTACGCCTCGTGAGGTGAAGGAAATTGCCTCTGTTCCCGTTTCCGCCTTTTAAAACCTTGACTGAGTTAGCTCTTTTAAGATCACTATTCCGTTCTCTGGTAACTTGATGTTGTAATCATTTCTGGTTTCTGTGGATGAATGTTATAGAGTTAGAGTTGCGAATGGTAGCTCCAGCTTTGAAAAGCTTAACTCTTTGAAGGGGTTATACAATATGTGTTCTTGGGTTTTATTGTCATGGTCAATAATTGTAAAGATGGCGGTTTCGATTACAAAAGTGTTGATTATTTCATCCCTTTCACTTGTGTGTTATGGTATAGTTTAGGTAGTGAGAGGAGTTGATGTTGGAAGGTAAAACCTCATATAAAGATGTTCCTTGACTCCTTATATCTATTTGATTGTACTCAAATATCATGTTAAAGAAAACCCAGAGCTCTTCGTGTTACAGTAACCCTAACCTGTTAGAGCTTTTCTCCCCTTTATTAACATTCAAGGGGCATTATTGCTAACTAATGAAGTGTTTTCTTTTTTCTTTCATAATATGTTTTATGTCTTGTGCAGCAGTTGAAGATTGAATTCGAAAGCAAGTTTCTACTTACTGGTAAATATTGTAATTTCGCCAAAGATGGACATTGACTCTAACCTCCAAAATCTGAGTATCAAATCGCCTGGAGAAGGCACATCAGTGCAAAAGGAACCCGATGCATCAGCTAAAGCAAATGTATGCACTCTTCTCATAGTTCTTTATTCTTGTTTTGGTTTCTGAGAGAACCCAATGGAGGTTGAAGGAATTTCATTTGTGAATGCTGTGTCATATGGTGTTCTGCATGCTAACAACGTAACCAATCACTTAGTGTCCTTTCAGTTTCCTCACATCTGTTACTAAATATAAAAACGAAGGTCTATTATTAGTATTAGCTACTCACTTAACTGCATACATTGCTGATATGTTGCTTTGTAATAAAGGTGAATGATCAAGAAAAGGAAGCTCTTGCCAAGTCAATTGGAAAACTTCAGATTGATGAATCATCATCATCATCCATGGAAACAGGGTCACCGTCATCCGATTTTAAGAGAAAGCCAGTTATTATTATTGTTGTAGGAATGGCGGGTAAGTATATAAGGTCTTATGTCTTTTGGTTTAGCATTTTTCTTTACAATTTTAATTTATTTGAGTGATACTTTGGATCCTGTAGGAAGTGGAAAAACAACATTCATGCACAGGCTGGTTTGCCACACACAAGCTTCAAACATGCGGGGCTATGTATTGAATCTTGACCCTGCTGTTATGACACTCCCATTTGGCGCAAACATTGATATAAGAGATACTGTGCGGTATAAGGAAGTGATGAAACAATACAATCTTGGACCTAATGGTGGAATTCTGACCTCCCTTAACTTGTTCGCTACAAAGTTTGATGAGGTATAGCTTAATCTTTTTTTGCTGCTGTGCTCCACTCCACATGCTCTTTGATGAGATATTTATGCATAGTTTTGTAATCACACAAGTTTCTTTAAGCCACACACAGACATGTTACAAACAAACACTTAATTATGACCTCAGCTAATTTTATCATAGAGCCCTAAAGTAAATAAGGGACACAAATTGATAGATCATGTCTCTTATTTCATTTAGGATCACAGACAAACTGATCTGGTGTCCTATTTCAGGTCGTTTCTGTCATTGAGAAGCGAGCAGATCAGCTAGACTATGTTCTTGTGGATACACCTGGTCAAATTGAAATATTCACTTGGTCTGCATCTGGCGCCATAATTACTGAAGCTTTTGCTTCGACTTTTCCTACAGTGGTTACATATGTGGTTGATACACCGCGTTCGTCAAGCCCTGTGACATTCATGAGCAATATGCTTTATGCATGTAGCATCCTTTACAAAACAAGGCTTCCTCTAGTGTTGGCATTCAACAAGACTGATGTGGCTAAGCATCAGTTCGCCTTGGAGGTATGTTTTGTTTCTAAGTTGAACATATATTATGTTAGGGTTAATTGCAGATAGCTATTACGTACTATACGTCTCTTGCTCATAACTATCTCCAACTTTAAAACGTTATGTACAGCTACCTAAACTTTTTTTTTAAAATTGCAGATAGATCTTTTTCGGCACAAACGATGAAATTTCCCTTGACCCTAATCTAAAAAAAATTCCAACCTAGACTTTCAAAAGGTGGCAAGTAGCTCTTTTTGGGCAAAAATGACGAAAATGCCCTTGACACTATAAAAACATACCATTTAAGGAGTCTTTTTACATCTACTCAACCGTTTTCTACATCTAATTGAAATGTTTTTGAGACTAGGGTCAATGGCAATTTTATCATTATCGGGCAAAAAAGAGCTATATGCTAAAGACGTATAGTACGCAATAGCTATCTGTAATCAAACTATTATGTTATGTTGTTTTATTTTTTTCAATCTTGTTGATGGGCATGCTTTGTTGTTACTGCTATGGGTGTGTAGTGGATGGAAGATTTTGAGGTGTTTCAGGCAGCACTAGATTCAGACAACTCATACACATCAACCTTAACCAGGAGCCTTTCCCTTGTGTTGGATGAGTTCTATCAGAATCTACGTTCAGTTGGAGTTTCAGCAATCTCTGGTGATGGAATGGACGCGTTCTTCAAGGCCATTGATGCAAGTGCCGATGAGTACATGGAGACATACAAGTATATATATCATCTTCCTCTTAATTTGTCAAGTATCAACAATATGCCATGTTGATGTTCTTGTTTCTGCAGAGCCGATCTTGACAAGAGACGGGCTGAGAAGCAGCGTTTAGAGGAAGAGCGCAGGCGGGACAACATGGAGAAGCTGAGGAAGGAGATGGAGAAATCTAGGGGAGAAACTGTGGTACTGAGCACCGGTCTGAAGGGCAAAGAACCTGAGAACAAAACCATGATGGAAGAAGATGAAGAGGAAGAAGAAGATGATGATGATTATGAAAAGTTTACAGACGATGAAGATGATTTTATAGATGAGGATGAAGATGAAGAAGTTTCCCATTTCACATTCTAGACATATATGCAAGAACTGTTTTCACCTGTGGTTTCTGAAATATGAAACATAGTCTGTCATGTGTACTGAAACTGAACATGGATGGATTGTAGATTCTGGAACTGGATCTTTTTGAGCCACTGAGGTTCCATTTTGAACTATGGAGATCTATACTTTTGGTCATGCTCTTTTTCTCAAGAATTTTTGTCATTTCTTTTCGTTTTCGTTTTCGTTTGGATTAAGATATTATCAGATCATAAGTTAAAACTTACTCGATTGATGTGTAATAAGGCTTGGGAGCACAATCAGTTGATCTTTCTTTTTTTATCAGCAATGCATATATAAAAATACCGATTCTTTGAAATAAAGAAAACGGTTATCTTCTAAGTGCATGTGTTTCGATTTATCCTGATTTGATCATCACGATACTTGTGTTACAAATTACCCTAATTGGGTCAGAAACATGATATTTTTGATCTGATAATCGGAATATCTATGTATTTATGTTGTGACTTATCCTGATCGGATCAAACCTATGATATTGGACAAAGAAATTGAGGTAGGCCTCACATGCTATATATGTTGGTGGGAGAATTTATTTCTTGGCCCTTTAGTCACGTGACATCGACACCCTCACCACGTGCGATCATGGGCACTCCACGTGGCCGTCCAGAAAACAAAAGGACGAAGACCCGAGAAAACACACAAATCTGTGACATAATTACGGAACTACCCCTAGGCAAGCAAATTCAAAGCTATGGTGACCGTTGTGTCTCTGTCCTATCACGTCACAGTCGTTTACGTGAGCACCTTCTACTGCATCGAACCAATAGAGGATCGACACTTGGACGCCTGAAGACCTCTCTAATGGTCAGAACTCTCAATGACCGAAACGTGTCGCGAGACAGATGCTCCGAGAACGAACTCTCTCTCCTCCTCTGTTCAAAAAAGCTCTCTAATCCCTCGCTTTTTACCCTTCCCCTGCCAAAAAAAAGCTCACTTTCTCTCTCTATTAGGGTTTTCTAGCATTTTGGAGAGGACCCAGAAGAAGATTCAGCTCAACAAGCTCTCCAGGTACCTTCAATTTTTGTTTGAAATCTTTGTATGAGATGTTTAGATTGTTGGGATCTTTGAGATTTTGTGGGTTGATACCTGGGAAGGAGATGCTTTTTGTGCTTTTGTGGTTTTAGATTCATATGAGGAAGAGAACCCAAGTTTATTTTGAGCCTGAAATGAAATTCATATATGACCCAAAAAGAAAGTTTTGATATTTTTTTCCCTTACTGTTCTTCCACATTCTCTTAGTTGAGAGGCAGGTTTTAGGGTGTCTAGTTTGATTGACAGATGGAAGTTTTTTGGGTATTAGTGTAATTTTGAGAAGAACATGGTTTAGGCCTTTGGTTTTGTCTTCTGTTAAGAGTTTATACATTTAATTGTTTTATATATCATGCTCATATGTTTACAATTGCAGTTTATACATGTTGCATGTTCAATTTACTTGGCTCATACTTAGATTATTTGTGTTTATCCATCTGGGGCCTTATTTTGTTACTGAAAATCCCAAGGAAATGAGGATTATGGCCTTATCTATTTCTTTTTTTTTGTTTATTATTGTGTTGCTAAATGTCTTAATTCATGCAATGGATTGCTGTGATTTGTTCGGTACAATTTGAAACCAGTCAAACCCATGTATATGAATTTGAGTCTCTCTCACTTATGTTGTGTGCATGATTCAAAATTCAAATAAATAGAAGGGGTAACTTCATTAACACCCCACATTTGACCTTTGTTTCTAACATACACAGTAGAGACGAGGCATTAGCCATAACACACTGTCCCCTTTTGTTTATCATCCAAAACACCTGGATTCAGGTCATTGTGTGCAGAAAAAAACAATGATGAATGAGAAAGGAGACGATGTGTTCTTGATGAAACCATTACATTTTCTGTGTAAATCCGGGTGTTTTTGATTAATACGTAAGATAACAGTGTGTTATTGATAACTTCTCACCTTTAGGGGGTGATTTTGATAGTAAAAGGTCAAAGTGGATATGTAAATAATGTTTCCCCTTGATAGAACACTTTTGTTGCTTAGTCATCCTATAGTGAAGAACCACAATAGTCCTTGCGAGTTATCATACTTGAGCTTAATACATAAGCTGACAGATTAATGGGTATGGTTAGTACCGATAACAAAGTTAGAAGGGAACACTTGATTTGTCAGCCTATAATATTTAAACAAATAAAGCTTTTTGTATGGTTGATTTTGCCAGGGTTGAGAGAGATTACTCTTCACCAAATGTTTAAGGTTTTTAGTACTCTGAAGCCTGAACCTTTGAGTTTGACATAATAAGAGGTTCATTAAGAGAATATAGAATAATAGAGAAGAAATTAGAATTTTCGGAGACTAGAATTTGAACTCGTGTCCGTGAGTAGCATGGCTCTGATACCATATTAGAGAACCAACTCAACTAAAAGCTCAAGTGGATAGTTGAAGACCCAATTATAATTTTTATATTCTAACAATACGGTGATACCAAAAAGTGGTATGCAAGAAGGATTGAGGTTTTGTTCTATGTTTTGTCATTTACAGATTTGTAATGAGAAGATAGTTGATTACAAGATCAAAAGATAATTCCTACAATCAGCCATGGATCAATCAGAACAGCAACAACAACATAACAATCATCAACCTGTGGTAGGAGTTGTAGCAGGCTCAGGCCAAATGGCTTACACAGCTCCCTATCAAGCTCCAGGCACTGCAGCCATTCCCAGCCCAACCCAACCACCTGCAACATTCTCCAACTCGGCCCACCAGCTCGCGTACCAGCAAGCCCAGCAGTTCCACCACCAACAGCAGCAACAACAACAGCAACAGCTCCAGATGTTTTGGGCCAACCAAATGCAAGAGATCGAGCAAACAACAGACTTCAAGAACCACAGCCTCCCACTCGCCCGGATCAAGAAGATCATGAAAGCTGACGAGGATGTCCGGATGATCTCTGCAGAGGCTCCGGTCATATTCGCAAAGGCTTGCGAAATGTTCATCTTGGAGCTGACTCTCCGCTCTTGGATCCACACCGAAGAAAACAAGAGAAGGACTCTCCAGAAGAACGACATTGCAGCTGCTATCTCGAGAACCGACGTGTTTGACTTCTTGGTTGACATCATCCCAAGAGATGAGCTGAAAGAGGAGGGATTGGGTGTGACAAAGGCCACCATACCGGTGGTGGGCTCACCGGCTGACATGCCTTACTACTATGTTCCTCCACCGCCTTCAGGTATGATCATGGGGAAGCCAATTGATCAGGCGGGACTGTATGGTGCTCAGCAGCTGAGGCCACCCGTGGCTTTCATGCCATGGACACAGCAGAACCAAGGTCAGCAGCAACAGCAACCTCAGCAGCAGACCCAGCAGTCCCAACAGCAAACAGAAACACAATGATGGGCTTAGAATTATGTGTCTTTCTTCAGACAAATTGTGTGTTTGTGTGTGCCTTAGTTTAGTGGTAGATTTAGAGTCTAGATTGCAGATGTAATTTGAACTTGTTGGTCATAACAGGCCACATTTGAGATGTTCTTGTTTAGGGACATAGACTTGGCCTTATTTAAGCATTGTTCTGTTTCTCCATTTGCCATTCACTATATTTCCAGTTCTTTTCCTATGTTGAAGAAAGGTGGAAGATAGGTGATAAAACTTCGAGCGATTTTGAATCGACTCGTTCATAAAAATCAAGCTTTGCTTTGTGAGAGACTGAACGAATCGATCTAATATATACAATGTAAGAGTCAAGAGTTCAATAGAATAATGCCTGAAAGCTTCTCAAAGGAATTGGAAGAGTTCAATGTTGAATCAGAGGCTTCAGAGGGCAATGATTGATTTAGGTTATATTTGACTACATGAAACATATTGGCAAAGCAAAATCATCAAACCATATTTAATGAAAACAAAGACATGAACACAAGGAAATATCAAAATTAACTTTACTGATAGATAATTAGATATCATAATGCTTTCTTCACATAGCAATGCCAATGAACCCTAGCCACTTAGATCAACAACTGAACCCAAAACCCTAAAAACCATAACTTTCCACCAATTTCTTGTAGATATATAATATACTGCTAAACCCTTCAACCCTACACAAAATGTGACCACGATCAAGGTACAAACCAAACCCTAATCAGCATCAACACCCTCAAAAGCCCAAGCATTCTCGCGGCGGAGCTCGGCCTCCTCCTCAGGTGTGAAATCATTCTCGACCCCGAAAAAGGCCCTAACGTACTCCACGCTCTTGTTCTTGATGCGATCGGCACAGGTCTGGTTGAGCAGGTCGAGGAGCTTCTTGTGGTCGAGGTAGTTGGCGGCGAGGATGAGCTCCTTGAGGGCCTCATTGCTCTCCTCCTTGACGAAGCCGTCGTCGTAGGCCTTGACGTCGGCGGAGGGGGCGGTCTCGGCGGTGAACTCGACGTGCTTGGTGGTGTACTCGACGATCTTCGCGAGGATCTGGCCCTTGACGTTCGGGAGCGGCACCACGGGGTCGTGCTCGTCGTCGTTGTCGCTGGTGTCCTCGAAGTAGCTCTTCACGGTCTTGAACTCCATGGCCACGGCGTGGTCGACCTCGAACTCCTCGCCGTCGGCTGCCTTGAGGACGATCCTGCTCTTGGGCTCATCGGTGTTGGGGGCGGCGGCGGCGGTATCAGACGACATCGTTTTGGGAAGCTAGGGTTTCTCTTACAGAGCGAAGGAGAGGCGTTGATTTTTTTTATTGTGGTGGGGTAAGGGGTGTTTATATAGATGATAAGGACCAAGGGGACCGTCCGATTTCCTATACTCTCTAGAACTTTCTGGAATTGTCCTACATATTATTATTTTATGTTTAGGAAAAGGGGAAAGAAAATAAAAAGGGAAGTTAATTCGGCACTATCTTATCCTTGTTTTACAGGCCATTAGTGTACAAATTGTTTTTTACATTTAAAATCTTTATTTCTGTTAAGTCTTTTTGAAATTACTGAAATGTTTTTTATTTGATTTTTGAAATTTTAAAGCATTGAATTACAGAAAGTCTTGAGACAGGGATCGTGTAGGAAGATCTACCTTACAGACAGTAGAAGTTTTCTCTGACATAGACGTTATAGTCGATTGTCAATCCGTTCGCAAGAAACCTTCCATCGAGAGTCTTGACCTAACCTTGATGGAGAGATCATAACGGATAGCCCTCGTTCCACCCGCGGGATGGCCATCATGTAACTATGGCTGGTATGACCCAGAGAACCATATTGCATGCAGAAATTTGGGAGCTTCTCGTATTGGAACTAGACAGAAGCGGGGTTAGGACCCCTCAAAACCCAAGCGGACTTGGCACTAGAGTGGCCGGGTGACATCAATCTTCGTTTGTACCCATAGAAATTCCTCTCAGCCCCACCGGCGGGTCGATCCCCCATAAGCGCCTCTACTCCCAATGCGATCCCGATGAAGGTCCGCATCTGAGACGTCCAAGATTCTATCGGATATCGAACACACAGACCGTTATTCGTATACTCTTAAACACAAGGGCCTCCGGTTATGTGCGAGGGGGCAAGGGCGTGAAGAGGAGGATAGAACCATATAAGGTCCATGTTCCCCAATTGCGGATCTCATGATCCATTGTCTCCCGGGAGGGGAAGATGAAAATCCTGTCCATGAGCGGCTGCACCACCAAGCCTTTGATATCCTAAGTCACCTCGATGAGACCACACAAGATCCTCGGGTTAAAACACTACTTGGAGAGAAGCCGGTCGACAAGAGCAAAATGGTCTGGGGCGTTGTTCATGGTCGGGACCACCCTTGCAGGGACAAAGATGATCTCGTCATTGTCCTCTACAACTTCGACAAGCAACACCGCATCCAGTCTTGAAGGGACACCAGTCCCGGCGTGGCAAGATCCAAAAAAAGGTGTTTCCATCGTAGGACCAGCTCCAAAGATAGATTGATTGAAGGAGAAAGTGACGGAGGAGATGGCAATAGGGTAGGAGGAGGGGCGACACCCTCACCCGACTACGAGATGATGACAATGATAGCGCACTGATTTCCTTGCAAAACCTAAAAACTCCATCACACCATGAGAGAGATAAAAGACGGGTAGTTTTGCTCAATTAAGCTATTTTTTTTTGAGAAAAACGATGATATTATTAATATAAAAGCATTTTGGTGCCTTCGGGAGCCGGAGACACCATACATAGGAACCAAACTAACAAAACATGAAAGACATATGCAGAAAAGTAAATTTTCCTCTTTGACATAGGGGCGGTCGGAGGGATGGGACTGCGGTAGCGTCCTAGGACACCGATATAGTGTACTACAACCATAAGATACTGATCGAGCATACCAGAGGATAAACAATTAGTGGTGGACCAATTACTCCCCCGATAAGTCAGCGTGCGTCGTCCTCCCTTGACTGATAGTGGTAGGCTCCTGAACGCGGGATTGCTGACTCCGAAGTGGTAGAGAAGTAACTCATCAACTGTTGGTGGTACCCTTGCCACCTATACACCAGGGAGAAGGTACAGTCGACCAAACCCTCCCTGGCCTTCTCAGCACTCATTCCTGGAGGCGAGGGAGCTTGAAGCCCCCCGCCGCTGCTGAAGATGCCTCATTTGACGCCGCTGATTCTTCATCCTCCGCTGATTCCTCTTCACTCTCAGCCCTCTTGTTTCCCGAAAATGAGGGCGTCGGATCACGTGGTAACCATCCTACTGGTATATCAACATCCTCTGCACCCCGCTGACCCCAGCGCCCCATGTCCTCCCGCCTCGGGGGTGTACGTGGTGTCCCCTTGGACTGGCCGCCCTTCCTTGATCCACTCAAATATGTCAAATTCGTCCCTGGGACGGTCTTCCCATGTTTCTCCTTTTCAAGCGTCGATCTCGGGTCCCCTGGTGCCTTCAGCGAGGACCCCCGTACACCCCCCTCGACCGGACAGACCGGGAAGAGATGCCCCGCACAACAGCATCCAAAGCGGAGTTCAGGTAAACATTCATACGAGATATACAAACTTCCTCAATTGTTTCTATGTTAAATTTGACAAAAATGTCACACGACTATTAATGAGCTCCAACCCGATAATAAAACTAATAAAGTGTTCCTTTATAATAATCAAATAGTGCATTTTCCATTCAATTTAATTGATAACATAACCTAAAAAACAGTTTGAGATGATAAATTGATGTTAAAATATTATAAAAAAAGCCATTCTTCAAATCTCAATTTAAAAGGTGATTTCATTAAATTTTACAACAATGTCCTAATCCTGAACTCAATTGAGAAAGCTGCTCTACAAAATTGCAGCTTTGCAAATATAAAAAGAAAGGAAAAACATGAGAACAATACTGCTAATCACTAATTAGCAGTCTCTTTTCTTCTCCTCTTGCGCTTCTTCAACAGCCCTTTCTCAGCCAAAGTTTTCATCTTCTGCTTCTTCCTCTCCTTCGCCTTGTCATCGAACCCATCATCGTTCATCTTCATCGCAGCCACGCGCCTGGCCTGGTACACCTGTGTACACCAGATTCATATCCCGGACTCAGTTGATACATTTCAATGGCTATGGCTCAAATGAACGTTTGTTTCTAATCACCAAACGAGTATGAGAAATAAAAAAAAAGTATTACCCTTGTGATATCTTCAAGCACTTCATTCTCTTTACAATCGAATTTCTCTAGTTGTTTTCCAAGATCAGCTTCTATTCCATGGACCAGATCCACGTCATTCTGTGAAATCCACGCACAAAGGAGAAAGAAAATTACAGATGACAATTCTGATTATTTTTTAAAAATTTAAAATTACAAGGGTAAATTTATCATTTTGAAACAGATAAATACAAGGGATAGCTGCAAAAAATACCTGGGATATTCACTTTATGCAACTTGTAGCCCCCTTCTTTGATAAATTTTTTAAAAAAAAAAGTGTTTTGTACTTGTCTTTTTGTTGCACTTTATGTGAATTTGTTTCTAAAGGACAATTTTATCCTTAATTTTTAAAAAATAATAATTAAAGAAAAAAATCCAAATGAGCATATCCTTTAGATTTCTTACACTCTGTAAATTGGATTTTTTTTTATTTTTTCTTATTATTTTCTAAATATAAATTTTAAGGATAAAATCATCATTTTGAAACCAATTACAACAGGAGAAGTTCAGGGTACTTTTTTTTGTAATTAACAAAAAAGAGGGCTACAAGTTGCAAAAAGTGAATACCCCCGGATACTCTTGCAATTATCCCTTGATACAAAGTGCAACAAAAAAGACACTTTTTTGCCATTATCAAAGAAAAGGGCTATGACTTGCAAAAAGTAAATATCACATGTTTTATTTTTCAATTATCCCAGTGATATTTACCTGGGTGACAAAGCTCACAGCCATGCCTCCCCTGCCTGCTCTTGCAGTACGCCCTACCCGATGAACATAATCTCGTGGATACCTGTAACGGGTTGACGATTAAATTCCATGGGAAATTAACTACCAAGAAAGTAAAAACAAAACGAGGACAAAACAGTCTTTACAACCTAGGAATATCGTAGTTGATGACAAGATCAACTGTTGGAATATCCAACCCTCTACTGGCAACATCAGTGGCAATCAGTACAGGAGCTTGTCCAGATTTGAATCGGTGTACTGCAGATAGCCTTAGAGACTGGGATTTAAACGAGTGCAATGCTGCAACTTTCTGGTCAAGCTCCTCCATTAATAAACCTAAGAGGTGACACGTTCTGTTTTCACCCAACAAAGATGACCATCAAGTCTTGAATTGCAAACATAATGGAGAACATAATGCGCAATCTAATAAGTAAATGACTGTATGTATGCCAGTTCAATGAGATAGAAATTGCAATATATTCATGCACCAAAACAACCTCCATATAGTTCTTATTTTTAAACTAGGGGGTTGCTTTAAACTACACTTATAATTCCTCCCACTTACGGAAAACTACCTTTTGACAAAATGTGAACTTTAAGCTACCCTTTTGAATTGCCCAATTGCGTGGGGGAATGACTAGAGTAGAGAACATGCCCACTTGGGTTGGCCTGGTGGTCAAAGAGCTCTCACCTCCTTGAGGTCAAAGGTTCGAACCTCAATGGGTACATCTGCTTGAGAGTAGGCGCGGGTGAAGGTTAGGTTAGGAATTAGACTAGGCTAGAGTAGGATTTCCATGCTTCCTTGCTGATCAAAAAAGACTATGGCAGCGAACATAGAGTGTGTTTCTTGACTCAATTGAACCGGGGAAATAAACAAGAAGTTAGGTTCATAACCATTTTCAAATAGAATGGAGGTTTAAAGTTCACAAAGTTAGTTTTCTGTAAGTGGACAATTCAAAAGAGTAGTTTTAAGCCACTACCCCTTGTTTCTATCAACTACCTTTGTACAAAGGACATGACAAGTATTGTTTCTTTAAGAAACACAGGCATTTCCAATAATACATACCACAACATTTGCAGTACATATATCGATGATCCTATGCAACTGAAGAGACCATGGAGGGTTGACAGAGTTTGGGTAGAGAACTACATATACTTCCATTAGGAGTCAAGATCATGTTCACAAGCAGTCACAAGAAAGAGTTTAGATTTAGTTCTTAGGGATAACTAGCTCCCTTAAGCGCTACACAATTCGACTTTAATATATGTGGTGCGTACTTCACATATACAATGATGTCAACAGAAAAGGCGATAGCTTCAAACTTTGAATATTTTAGCAAGGAGGAAATGGTTCATAATATATCATTACTTAAACAAAGAAAGGAGCAAGATTTATGATTATGCAAAGAACATGGCAAAAAGAAAAGGCAAAAACTGATATAAAATGTACACTGTATTGCCGAAAAGAACACATACCTGCAGGTAGAGACAAATATGATTGCAGAACGAACACCCATATCTTCCATTTTAGACAAAATGTGTACCAAATACACATCCTTCACATTTTTTGGTATAAAAATGTACTGCTGGTTGAGTGTATCAACTGTCTTGAAGCCTTCATACGCCTCATAAAAGTATGCCTTATTTGCAGAAAGCTCAAGCAGTGTCTGCAGATCACTTGTCATTGTAGCAGAAAACAGTAGGGTCTGCCTAGTTTGGGGGAGACATTGGAAGATCACTCTCAGTTCTTCTTCAAACCCAACATCCAAAACCCTATCTGCTTCATCCAAAACCAGGAACTGAACAAAACAAAACGGAAATTTTATGCAACAACCAATGAATGGAACATTGCACATAAAGCTACTCAACCACTACCCAATACATATCATATTGAATCACCCCATATATGTATCTATGATTAAATTTAAAAAAAAAATCCAGCCAAACAAATTGTTTCAAACATTTTATGAATTGATACTAAAACTTCTACTGCTTTAAACAAGTGGAAAATGAACCAAATCAAACCAATATAACAACACTCAATACATTTCTTAGTTCCTAAGCTTAGCTATTCCCAAATTTTCAACACATTGTGAAATAAAACAAGTTCATCAATGTACCAAAGCACAACGATATAGCAACACTCATACATTTCTCAGTTACTAAGCTTGGCTATTCACAAATTTTCAACATATTACTAATTAAAACAAGTTCAGCAATGAACCAAATCACCACAATATAGCTACAATCAATACATTTTTCAGTTCCTAAGCTTATCTATACACAAAATTTTCAACATTTTACTGAATTGAAACAAGTTCATCACCTTGGTCCTGGAGAAAACAGGAGGAATATCAGGATTCTGCTCAAGCAAAACCTTGACCCTCCCGGGCGTAGCGATCACCACATGAGGTCTCGTCATCAAGGTCTTCGTCTGGGTCAGCATATCCATCCCGCCGACCACCACCGCGCAGCGCAAATGCAGGCACGAGCCGATTGCTCGAAACTGCTCCGCCAATTGGTAGGCGAGCTCCCTCGTCGGCGTGATCACCAGCGCGAAGACCCCGTACGGGTCCTCGGAGAGGCGGTGCAGGATGGGCAACGCGAAAGCGGCGGTCTTGCCGCTTCCAGTCTGCGCGAGGCCGAGGACGTCACGGCCCGCGAGGATTTTGGGGATGCAGTGGAGCTGAACAGGGGTTGGTTTGAGCATTCTGAGCTCTTTGCAGGTCTCCACCGCCCACTCGGCGAGGCCGAGCTCGGCGAACTTGGCGGCGGCGGCGGCTGAGTCGTCATTCGGGCTTGTTTCCTTCTCGATTTGCGGAGTCTCGGGGTCCGGATTCGGGGCTGTGGTGGTGGGGGTGGGGTTTTGGGAGGGTTTGGGTCTTCTGGGGAGCTTGGAGAAGAGAGGGAAATTTTCGTCAACTAGGTTTTCCTGGTCCATTCTGTTTGGTGGGATGGAAAATTCTGCTAATTGGGTCGACAATTTTCCGAGAAAACTATTAAAGGAGACAACTTTCCGGGAAAATTGATTGATTATAGAGGGTTGAAGTGAAGGAACCGGACCGGAGAAGTTGGGCCAGGTCTAGGATATGTGTTGGTTTGTCTTGCTATGTCCAGGCCTTTTCATGGATAGGCCCATAAACAAACTAGATGCTCATCACTAGTGAGATGTGCAGATACATGTTTTCATTAATTTTATAGACTAAAATCTTCAACGGTAGGAATAGATCGAATCGGTTTATTTTCGGTCTAATTGATCCAAATAAAGAGAAACAAAAAACAGCATTATACCCAGATTGACCTTGATGTGTGGTCTAATCTTTTGGGCGCCACAGTGGCAATTAGTATCTGATTAGATCACGTGTCGGTGACGTATAACGTTTCTCGTGTTTTTATTCAAATGTTTATAGAAGAATGTAAAAAAAACTCGGTTGACTATAATTGTTAGACTTTCAAGTACATTACAGATATAAAAAAATTATTCGACTTATCAAGCTTTGCTAATTCCTCTTCCGCTTGTCTAATTTAGTCGTTCTTTGTTGGTACGAAATAAGTAGATTGTCGTACGTGTTGTTGTAATTCTCTGGTGAACTATTGTTAGAGTTGTGAGATAAAATAATAAACCTCCTCAACATCCTAAAACGTATATAACGTAAATTAATATTCATATGGCCAAGTACAAAAATCACATTTTGGTATTATCTAAAAACATTGAACAATATATAAGACCACTCTTGAAATCATCTTCGTCATGCCATGGAGATAAGGTCGATGGGCAGGGACGGAACGAGAGGGGTATAGGGTGTTCCATGGAACACCCTATACATATTGAAAATTAGTTTAATGGTTGAAGTCATCTCTAATTAACCTCTGACCTGAGTTCGATTCTTCAGACTGGAACACCCTTGATTTTACTTGTTTTTTTCTTTGGTTTGGGCTGGGCTAAAATGGGTTTGGGCTCCCAACCCTTTTCATCTTTTTCATACGGGTACACGTACACATGTAAGTCCTGATTATCTGCTTGTGTACAGAGAGATATGTGTAAAGATATATATATATATATATATATATATATATATATATATATATATATATATATATATATATATATATATTATGCTTTATAAAATTATTAAATATTGGTATGAACTTTTATATTCGTATCGTGTATATAAAAGAAAACATTCTTATCCTAAATATAATTAATCTGTGACAAACTAGAATACATTATTAAGAAATAATTCTTGTACTCCCGGAGGATCCTAAAAGGATTGATTTTGTCGCCTTCTTCCCTACAAATGCAGTCCATCAACGGCCACTTTCATGACCTCCAATCCATTACAGCCACCCAGCCCCTCCTTCCGCCACGGAATCTCTGCAACCCGCCTCGATCCCACGCAGGAGCTTCACGCCGGCCACACCTCGACGTCCTCCTCTACCGATCATCGCCCCAACCCTCCTCCACCAATTTGCTGGACAGGAACCCCCCCCCCCCCCCCACTGGTTTTCATGTCGGATCCGACAACCATCTTTCAAACTATGGTTGTCATCCTCACGGCACCGGCTGCTCGCCTCCCGATCCGGTGATTGAGAGCCAAACCGATCACACCATACGGATCGGTGCAGACCCAAAGGGTAGGCAGGTCCCTCCGTCTCGGCCACAATCTCTGCCGGATGAGGGTGGGATCGCGGTGGAACCGGGTCATCTCGGTCGATGGAACCTTAGGGGACAGGTAGCCGACGGGAAACCGCAGGTGAATATTCGATGGAGACAGATCGTCTCAAGGATTTACAGGCGGAGGTGTTACGGCCTCCTTCGGCAGAATAAGAAGACCCGACGGGGATGGGAGGGTCCGACTACGGACTATACCCACAGACCCGGGACTGCCAGTGCTGGGAAGTCTCGAGAAAACTGCAATCAGAGCACCAATTTCAAGTTTGCATTATGTTTTTTTTTACTATTTTAGTTTGGGTTGGTTAGTTCCTTTTGTTTGCTGGATTAGGTATTATATGTTTAGTACTTTTGAAATGTCGGTAAATGAATGTCTTGAGTTTTGTCTGCGATCAAAAGCAAGCTATCTTCTACGGGTATATGAGCGTTGGGCTTGCTACGGTCGGCCCGGACAAATTTCTGGAACCTAGGGCCTACCTTGTATGGTTTCTTATTTGCAGTAATGCACTTCCCTGTTTACTCGTTTTAAAAAAACGGAATCTTAAACATTATATTTTAAATATATTTTAAAAATCTCATATTTCAATCATAAATATTATTGATTATATAACAAAATATTTTAAAAAATAGCATATTTTCTAGCACCACCACGCCTTGCCTCGCCACTAAGGGCGGCTTCAGAGGAATTTAGGGTGACTTGTGCAACACCTTATACCAAGAAAATTTGGTGGGTATTTGATCTCTTTTCACTTTAAAACGCTCAATTTTAATTCCAAACTCTTATAATATACTAATTATGGAACGAACAATATAAAATAATATAATTTTATTATGAGTGTAATTTTAATTTTTGTATTTTAATATATTTAACAATTTTCGTCGGAACACCCTAAAATATATTCCTGGTTCCGCTCCTGTCGATGAGTTGCCAAATCCTTGGGGTCCATACTAGAGGTATCTTTGTCTTGGAGTAAGCGAAATATCGCATGAGGAAATCATCTCTCTTACTTTTTGTATTATCTCTTTTCCTTTTGTGTGTATCGATAGCTCCCAGCCCATGTATTATGGATGCTCTTAGACCATGTCGAAATTGGTTCTCAACTTCTCCCTAATCTTTTATGTGTTCTGTTTTTGATCGCTGTTTGCGAACACTAAAAATCTTATCTTCGAATAAAAGATCTTATTTGATAAATCAAGAAAAAGAATTGATAAGAGAACCTGAATATTTCCATTTACACTAACTTGGAGCTGGGATTAATTAAGTTTTGATAATTGATTAGATGGTTAAAGAAAAAGAGAACAATAAACAATAAAATAATGGATCACACTTAACCCCGTCCACTTACTTCTCCTTTCATCATCTATGAGATAATATAATCTGAGAAGAGGATCTAAAAAGCTTTCTTCTTCCAACTTATTGTAAGCTTTCTTGTTGAAAAATTGAAATCAATAAATAAAATAAAGCATATTTGTTCTTTTTCGTATTTTCTAATGGACCTGTATTACTTTTAAATAAAAGGTTTACTCCACTCATAATAATTCAAAATACGTAAAACAATATGTATTATGAATGAGATTTAACATAATAAGCAAACTCTTTCGTAACTTGAGGCCGCGACTAATCTTACCCGTCTCTTTGTAGTTATGGTGCTTCTTTTTTCTGTTGTCGTCGCCGATAGACTGGTTTCCGTTGTTGATTTTGTTGTTCTTGTCGCCCCCGAGTCTCACGTGGTGCAACCCCTTCCCTCGCAGACCGTGTCCGATGCTGAGGATATTAAGCCCCGCCGAAGGAGAAGGCCGAAACCAATCTCTATTGGTCCTTATACCTTCTCACCCTCTCCTCCTTCGCCGCCGCTATCCTCGTCTTTCTTGACCTCCGTGGTGCCCATCTCCATGAGTGTGCTCTCTTCCTCGTCTGCTCCAAAACCACGACAGGGTCGGCCCCTGAAGCGGACCAGTGTCGCTTCGGATTCACGTAACCCTCGCCCGTCGTCTCCTCCGTCGAGCCTAGCCCTAGCTTTACCTCCTGCCCATGGTTGTAAACGGCGCTAGGCGCTAGTCGGGCGTTGAGTACCCTTAGGCGCTAGGCGGGGACTAGTCGGGGCCTAGGCGGATTACATTTATTTATCATTTTTAATTATATATTATTTAAAAATAATATATTTCTATGTATTAAAATGGTAATATGTATTTTATATAATAAATATATATTTTATAATACTTAAATGTATATAGCGATTTTTGTATTTATATTATAAAACTAAAAAGTATATATATATATAAAGGAGAAACTTAGTTGATTTTTATATTTACGTTATAAAATAAAAGGCTATGTATATTAGTATATGGATTATGGAGTATATAATATATATTGAAACGTCATTATACTTATTGATGAATCACGGACACTAATGACACTTAATGACGTTTCAAAAAAAGAATGACACTTAATGACATGTTATGTTACTGTTCGAGAGTCCCACATTGGGGAAAAAGTGAAATACACACTCAATTGGTAGTTATAAAATGAAGTAGACAGAGCAAGAGTTTAATATTTTGAGGCAGCCAAATAAGAGGATGAGTTATAGCCAGCCGCCTGGCCCGCCCAGCCCGCCTACTAGCCGCCCGGCCCGATTTATCGGTGCCTGGCCCGTTTAGTTGGCCTTAAGTCCGGTTGGCGCTTAATCCCGCCCGACTTGTGTAAGGCGAGGCGTTTTTAGTGTTTGGAGCGCCTAGGCGGGCGCCTAGAGCGACTTTTACAACCATGCTCCTGTCCATGGGGTAGTTCCTCTCAGCCATAATCCGAAGGGTCCTCCGTCGCATCAGGCCCTTATCTTGTCTACAGTCCGTGTGGGTGTCACGCCCTAAATCCGGTTTTGACCGGACTCGAGACATGAACTAAAAACAGTAAATAAATAAATAAATAGATAATAATTAATAATGCAAATTCCATAAAACCGTAATTGAAAACCAATGTCAAGAGTCAACAACTCTGTAATCAAACTAACAGGAGATAAAGTTTATACAAAACAGTACGTCTCTAGGACAAGTCCCACGTCCCAAGGAGCTCCCGAGCCTTGAGACCACCTCTAGACACTAATCAGCAAAGAAACATGTACAAACAGTAAACAAGAAGGGGGGGGGGGGGGGGTGAGCTTGCGCTCAGTAGGAAAAAATCAGTAAAGTACAGGAACCCCCGTTTTAACAATAAAACCGATTGGTATAATTATTCGAAATTTGTAATTAGTACGATTAACCAAAAAGTGCCATAAATATAGATCAATAAGAATTGCGATACTTTAAAGCAGGTAATATTCAAGAAAATCAACAAAAGATAACGAATGAAACAAGGAATCGATTAAAGTAACACCCAAATACCGAAATACTGAATATCAAATCCCAAGACTCTGATCCGTACACTGACGTGTACATCCTATCAGATTTCCCCTCGGCCAGAGGAAACACTAAAATCGAGGTTTCCGGAAACGTTCCCTAGGAACACTCGTCCTCGGAAATCCCGGAAATGTCCCCAAAGGACCACAGATCATCGGGGTAAAGTGAGTCTCTCTGGAACACGTAGCATTGGAATGAGACAATAAAGTACCATGCCGGAACATCCATCGGCATTGGTCCTCCCGGAACACGTAGCATCGGATAAGACAATAATATACCATACCGGAATGTCCCTCGGTCTAGGTCTTCCCGGAACACGTAGCATCGGGGTGAAACAACAATGTAAACCTATCGGGCCAGCATACCCCCTCGGTCGGATATCATCCCGGAAACACCCTCGGGCAGTAAACAACAAAGGCACGCAATACCCGACAAATCACAAAACAACAAACTCATGTTAACAATCAAGCTTACCGGCAACTTACCAACCCCGTATCATCGGTCTATCACTCACCTGATCATGTTCAAGGACACAACCAATTCACACTCAAACATTTGCTCAATCAATCAATCATAATTACAGAACAACCAATCACACTACGATCATCATAGTTCAATTAATCTAGTTTGACTCTTATCTTATCCTAAGAACGGAACATGCATCGGTCTTAAGGGCTAACAATCATCAAAAATACAATCCACAAGCAATCCTAAGGCTCGACATGGCCATTCTACCAGCACGACAATTTCCCAAGATATTGAAAGCGATTAATCTAGTGAATCACATCCTATATGCATGCTAAGACTCGTCCGGTTATTATTATAATTGAAAAGCGGTTATCCTAGTGAATCACATCCTATATGCAAACTAAGACTCGCCCGATTATTATTATAATTGAAAAGCGGTTATCCTAGTGAATCACATCCTATATGCAAACTAGGACCTTTCCGGTTATTAATTATCCTATAGGCATACTATTAGCATTATTAAATTAGGAGTGAAGTTTACGACTTTTCCCTACCTCAAGAAGAACCAACAGCTACGTCTCCTAGCTGCTGATGTCCGGGCCTACCTTCGGTCTTCTCGGGCGAAGTCCAAGTATGATTTTAGCAGGTAAAAGTCATAATCAGTCTCGGTGCAGTCCGAAAGTCCTCTAATTTGTCAATTTAGTCCTTTAATTTCTCCAATTTAAATTATTTAAATTAATTAATTAATTAAATCTGCCCGACCCGGATCCAACCCGATCCAGAACCCAGACCCGGCCTGACCCAGAACCGACCCGGCCGTAGACCCCACCCAAACCCGGACCTGACCAGACCCGGGCTCAGCCTGGGCCGAGACCTGGCATGGTCTGGCCCAAGGCCCAGCCTGGTCTGTGGCCCGAGTCTTGGCCTGGCCTGAGCTGGATGCTCGAGCACGGAGATGGGCGGCTAGGGTTGGGCTCCGGCCGCCGGCGGCGGCGTTAGGGATGCTCGAATAGCAAGCAGAGCTGGCCGGGAGGAGCGTCAGGGCTTCGGCGTGGCCATGGCGATGACGGTGGTGGCAGACGCGCGGTCCAATACCCCTCCGTTTCAGATCTGGCGAGAGCGAAGCTCTCGCTCGCCGACGTGGGGATGCGACGAAGCTCGGGGTTTCAGGCGATGAAGCTCGTCCAATCGAGCTTCTCACAGTGGGTTTTTCATGCGGGGAGTGGTCGGGGAGATGAACGGGGCGACGAGAGCACGAACCCGTGCGATTTTCCTCTGTCGCCGGCGCGGTTCGTATTCTGGGAAACGAACCAGAGAGGTTCTCCGGCGTGGCGTGACTCGGTTTTCTCTCGGAAGGGAAGAAGAAGGTGAAGGCGGTGCGTTCGGTGCGAGAGAGAAGAGAGGAAGAAAGAGAGAAGGGAGGAGAAAGAACGAGAGAGAAGCTGAGGGTTGTGTCTCGGGGTTTGTGCGGCTGCGCGAGGAAGAAGGATGAACAGTACTCGCTACGGTTTGGGTTTGGGCCTGGCTCGCGCACGCGTCTGGTGCGGGCTTGGCCCGTGTTAGCGAATTGGGCCTGGTCCTCTGACCGGCCCAGTTTGGCCCAAATGCTTCCTTTTTCCCTTTTTCCCTTTTTTGTTTTTCTTTTCTTTTGCATTCGTTCCAATTTTCAACCCGTTTTTCAACCACGACGTTTCAATCGACAATTTTAAAAATTCTAATTCTTTAAACCGGGGCGGTCTTTATAGTGGGGGACGAGGCTAGGGAAACCGTCCTTGTTCACCAAAGAGACTCGCCGTCTCCACCTCCTGTCGGTGACTCCATTGTTGTCCCTCTACAACGGGATCCGGCGAGGGGTAAAGCGTCAATGGAAGATCTTCCGAGGACGGCGGTGGAAGCACTAGGGTTGGGACGGTGCCTTCCCATTTCCCAATCGGGAAAGGATCCGCCTCATCCCTGCTTTCCTTTCGATCTCGGCAGGGGTGAGTCGTGTCGGGTCACCGACTCTCGACCCCGACGAGCCTCCCTAACCTAACGTTGCACTGGCTCCAAACCTTCATGCTTCGTTGGCAGATCTCCAGGACGGTCTATCTACTTGCTCGATCGAGAATGAAGAAGGTTGAGTTCGTCATCCCATTCTCTCCGACCATCTCCACAGCTATTGCTAGGCCGCAATAGGGTATGGTGGGGAAACTATGGTCGCCGATACCCACCCGGAAGGAGGCCCTACTCCGCATCATCACCACCGCGTGGGGGCGGGATGCGGACGGTCTTGTTGTCAAGGATCTAGACCCGAACCTCTTTGGCTTCTACTTCCGGTCGTAAAGCACGTGCTTGCGCCGTGAATGTTTCCCCAACACTATACTTAAGGACTTCTCATCTCTGGGAAGGAGCACTAGTGTTTCCTTGAGCACTATACCTAATCGTACGGTGGCTCGTGTTGACACCCAGTTTGGGAAGGAGACCCCAGGCTGGAAAAATTTGGTGACCGACCAGCTCTCTGGTGGTCGGGTCACTGAATTTCCAGCGCCCGTTTCTTTTGGGCCTAAGGATGTTGGAGAGTCATCTACTAGAGACACTAAGAGGTCGGCGGCTGGCGCACCTCGGGATGATCAGGAAAGGGTGGGCAAGCAGCCCCGCCAAGAGGAATGTTAGGTCGTCTAGGATTCAGGGACTGGCCCTGGGAGGGGTCTCTGGTCGATGCTTTGCCTCCCACCATTACTGTTAAAGTCCTTGGCCAGTTTTCGGAGCAGGAATTTCAGTATCACTTTCTCATCCCCCGTCTTTTTACCTTGCCTATATGGTGTCCCAATATCGTCTGTGACTGTTATAGTAATACAAAGATCAGTGAACCATCTGTTCTTTATTATGTCATTTGGTAGTCATGGAGCTGGTTCACTGTCTCATAGTATTCTAATTGCTTGTGCTTTATAATATTGCACTTTTCCGGTCAAAAAATGAATAAGATTTAACTTGCTGTGGCTTTTTCATAAATAAAAAAAACTTGTTGTGCCTTAACTAGGTCTTATTAAACACATGCAACTTCATTCCTATCATCTATTATCTATCAACTTGTCTTTATTCGTCTTTCTGTATTGTAGATGAAGGCACGTGCGTGTATATATTATATAAAACACACTAATTAGATGTATCATTTGTTAGGTCAAGGTTTAGAATACTTGACTATCGGTGAAGAACAAACGATTTTATTTTTTTAATAAATTGATACCATATGTAACACAAGAGAATAAAAATTTAATAATATCTTGGATGATAGAAGGTGCAAAGGACCTTCGTAACATCAACAAAAATCAAATTCATGATATTACTAATCCATTTATTTTACGTTGTTGAATCAATTAACCTATTATAATGAATGGGACATTGAGAAACACTATATAGAATTAGGGATAATTGTAAAGATTTATAGCAAACTATACACATTTTGTAATTAATGGACCTAAGTTTTAGAGAGAGTCGCTCTGACCTCTCTCTAGAAAACTCGAAACCCTTTTCTCAGCTTCAATCTTCGACCGCCGCCGTCCTCCGCCGGTGATGCTCAAGGTCCTCACGACCTTCGAGCTCACCGGCGGTGGTGTCCCTTTGCCCGAGCTCCCCCCCTTTCTCCAGTTCCGCTCTCTTTCTGATCTCAGATCCGTTCAGATCTACCTCGCCGACCTTTCCTCTTCTTCTCCCTGTTGCTGGCTCGTATCCTACCCTCTTCTTCTCCTTGCTGGTGTCGATAAGGGCCAGATTCGGTCGTGGGACGACCTTCCTCACCTTCCCCGATGAGGATAGTCGCGGATCTGGCCCTAGGTCGGCTCCTTGGCGGTGGCCCCTTCGAGGTCGCGACGGAGGAAGCCCCCTCTCTCAGATCCCGGCGTCTTCTGCTGGCTCAGGTGTGGGACGCGTTTCCTGCTCAGGATCGTTGCAGATCTAGTGGACTGGTGCTGCTGGAGTTGGTGTCTTCCTCTTGGAGGCGTCGTTTGCAGCGTTCGACTGCTGAGGCTTCATGATACTCCTCTTTCCTTCCTTGGTGGCTCTATTTCACTCCTTCCCTGGCCATTTGCTTGCTGTTTTGGTTGCTTCGTTTTCCCGACCACTTTGTGGTTTGGGCTTGCCGGCTTCGGTGTTGGCCGCCGGCGAGGCCTCAGGCTTTCAAGCCTTCGAAAGACCACAACTTAGCACTTGGTTCTGTGGGTTCCGGTTTATTCCGCCGGAATTTCTCTACCATCGCGGTGCTGGCCGCTGGTATTAGTAAGGCCACTGATTACAGCTTTGGAATTGTGGTTCTTTGAGCTAGGGGGATTTATTGTCTAATTTTGGTGAGGATGGGGAGTACTGGAAGTTTGTGCTGCTGATTTGTTTAGCGCTTCAAGCTTGGTAAATCTAGGTATTAGAGACCCTGTTTTTTGTGCTTCATGTTAGATCTTGATCTTAGATATATAAAAAATCAGTTTTTCATCTGGTTTGGGTGTTGTTTAGCCCGTTCATTGTTCTTGATTCATCTGTGTTGTTGTTGTGTTGTTATGGTTTCCCTCAACCTGTTGAGGAGGTCCTAGGTTCCCTCTGTGAGGTTCTTGTTGTAAGTTTCACCATCATGTTCTTTCTTTCGAAGAACATTTTTAATATATGTCTTGCTGATCAAAAAAAAACTATACACATTTTGTAAAAACTGACAGTAATTATTTTTTTATAAAAATTATTTTTCGCATGTAAATTTGTTATTTTTGACGAAATTTGATCATGTCACATGCCATAAACTCTAATTTACATTAGTTTTTGTAATACGCACATAATTCATCGTAAGTTTAATCGTCATCTCACGATATAATTGTTCTAAAATAATTTCAAATCTCGTTGATCACAAACAACCAACACATAACAAACCGACAAACAAAGTTAAATTAGCTCCACTGATCATTATTATGTGTTTGGTTCACCAAAATCCACCCAAAAGTGGAAGCTCAAATCGGCCTTATTGTACTGTCCAGTTTCTTCGTGCCAGCAATTATTAGGTTAAAGCAACAGCTCAATTAGCAAAGATAAACTTTAATTAATTATATTATAATCGTGGTTTATTTAATAACACATTAACGTCAAAAAGGTTGTTCTTCTACTACAAACACTCAAAGGATCCAAAGAGGGGACTCGAAAGTCGAAACATGGAGGACCCATCTTCACATGAGTTCACGTGTCGCTGCTAATAAACGTTAATTTCTGTTTAATTATAATATTAGCCGCATCTTAATTGGATGCAACATTCCAACACTAAAGTAGCAATATTTTTAGTTCAATAATGTGACCGGCGCTTAAAGGCTATACATATAGTTTCTCGACATCATTGTACTTATGTGATACATGTTTTATCGTCTATAGTACCATATTAGATTTGGGAAATTAAGGAATACAGGGACGGGTCCGGGTTCAAAAATACCAAATCCAGAATTAACGGTCCAAGTAGCAGAGCCGTGACATGGTTTCCTACATAACCTAGACCACCCGGATATGGTATTAGTTCAAGGTCTAAGGTCACACTCTTATAATTTTACTTTTACACATGAAGATGAGGATTGATGGCTTGAGATATTGAAGATGATCACCAATTTTGTAATAGAACATGTCGTAGTTTTGTATTGAGTTGAACTTATCTTTTGTAATCGTGATATGTTTTGAGTCAACCTGTAATAGAGTTTTAACAGGGTATGAAGTTTTTTCATCATTAAGAAGTGACCAAATTGAGAGCTTCTAAGCATTCTTTAATGACTTTATAATGATTTTTTTGGATGATGAAAAAAATATTTGAAAGTATATGTACTACTATTTACGGTTAATGTTATCAATTGTTATCAAATTCGGATGGGTTGGTCCAACCCGGTGAACCATCCCATAATCTGGATAGGTGGGTTCAAAGGTCCGTTTTTGAGCCCGGGACTGGGAGTGTGTTAAATTTTTTTGAACCCGATCACTCCGATTTGGTTCAAAAATTTGGCCACGAGGCCGGGGCCTGACCCATGTACACCCTTACTAATGGGTGCCATCCTCCCTCTGATAGACAATAAGGACTCAAAAAACGCAAAGATGTTGAAACCATTGGGATGCTCCTACCAACAGTTGGTGGATCCTCTAAACCTACAAACTAGTGATGACTTCGTGTTATCTTCTTTTTCATTGGTCCCAATCGTACTTTATTAAGACAAGAAGGTGTGTTTACCACCCCTCGTTTGTATCCTAGAAACCGCGTATGAATTCTCCAAGTTCCTTGGCTCTAAACTCAGGAAATCCACAACTGATTATTTTGTAAATCCTGGGGAGGATTTCGTGGCCTGTAGAGGTAGATCTTGGGTCTGATCCCCATTCCCTCCCAGGGTATACGTACCCACAGGAGTGTGGTGTATGGGAGAGGATACATCCTACTCCAGTTGTCTCCTCCACCTAAACTCAAAAGGTTACCTACGACAGGATGTGACCCTTCTTATAAGGTGACAAGACCAGTGGCACGTAGGTGTATGATGGGATGTCACTCGCATTGTTCTAACAAATCCTTCTCCTAGCCAAGATTCGGAGGCAATGTAGTTCCTCCTCAAGCCAGAAGAGTTCTAGACGGTCCTCTTCGGGTGCCCTTTATTGGGCTCGGGCGATCCTACTAGTCCTCCTCAACATGCAACTGCCCTGAGGTTCTGCTACAACCCTTATGGAAGGGTCTCGGACCCTAGAGTTGACGGGACACGTACTAGCCATATGTCCCACACAATCACATTCTAGACAATTATCCGACATCACTTCATACACAAGGTTAAGTAAAGATCGTACCTCTGATCACGTTTGACAGAACTAAATATGTCGTTACAGAGGTAGACAACGTCTAGCTAGACCCAAATATGCATATAATCTCCCCATCTCATTCCTTGCGCATCATCGTCGATGGCTAGGCAGATTCCCAAATCTCCGCCGATCTGAAAGCCTACTCCACGATTTTAGGCCCCGACGGGTAAGTTAGACACCCGCGCACATACTTAGAAGTACGTAAAGACTGTATACCTAGGACGCATCTCTACAAAGATCACCAACAACCATTTGAATGACCAGGGTTAACCTGCCAACCAACATACTCTTTCCCTAATAATTCGGAAAAAGAACCTCGCAATTCCACCCTTTGAGGATGGGCCACTATCTTTGGAAGTCTCAACAACTCTACTAACTAATCCACCAAGGATTTCCAAAGGAAAGTCCAGAGGTTGGGGCCGTGCGGCTACCGCAAAAGAGAAATTAAGCCCACTACCTTACATTCCGGTTGGGGAACTACCACCTCTTTTATGGAGAGGCCACCAAGTCGTGTACCGGGAGACTCCCCTCCTTCAAGGAGGAATCCCCGTCGTGTTTTGCCCAAGCCAAGCCTTCCCATGCGGATCGTTCGAATAATGTCTTCAATGAGGGCTGTTAGTAGTGCTGCTAACACCACCAGTTGATTGAGCGAATTTCAACCGTGGCGACCTGCTCTCGGTACTCTTCATGGTGGCGCCGACAACGTGACATGTTGCTCTGTCGGTAATCTCTCGTCCCCGCAACAAGCGTTGTCAGAATCGATTCAAGGAAGGGACCGTTGTCCCCACCGACGAGGTCGCTTCTGACTCACCCCCTCCTCCCTATCACATGTCCCGGCCTCGTCGGACCGAGCCTCTTCTTCCCGTTCGACATCAATCAATGCACCCCACTATAGCGTAGCCCTAACAATCGCGAATGGAAGAGGGGCCACCCACAGGGTCTCCAAACCACATGATTTAGCATTAGTAAGCCCACCATAGACGTTCCTGTCGTAAATCGTGACTCGCGTTGCGGACGAGGACCTAACCCCAGCGTCCAACATTGCACACGTCGTTGTATAATTCTCCATCATTTGTAACTATGTTCTAGGGTTTCGGAGGTAAGAAAATAGAAAGCGAGGCACTATTCAGTTGTTGACAAAAAAGAAGAAGATGATTACACTCCATATATTAAACTCGATACAACGAATCCACCAAAGTCTTTGCATGAATGAAATGTAGACCACCCATAATTAATCAAACAATGTTTTGTACTATGTATAGTTAAGCTTTGTTAGTGGGGGCAGATTCACATACACACGAGCCAAAGAGTAACGGAAGAACATGTTTGTGGGTTTCTTCCAAGTTGATGTGATGCAGAGAAAACTAATAAGAGACCAAAACAACACATACATACGTATAGGGGTGGGCATCGGGTGGTTAACCATCCAATGAAATTTTTTACGAATACAATCCGATATTATTGGTTTGATATATCTTGAAACCAGTCACAATCAAAAAACTAGTTTTTCATAGTGAAACCAACCAGTTCACTGACCGGTTGGTTAGTGGTTTTAACCAATCAACTACTTTACTACATGTAAGTACAAATTTAGACATCAATAACCATACACATATTTCTATTTCAAGCCAAAACATATTACAACATTCTTCAAAACAAAAGAAAACTTACATATAAGTCATCGTGTTCTATGTTAGCAATCCGTGTGACACAGAAGGGTGTTCATGGGTCATTCATCTATATCAGATCAGTGGCTATTATGAAGCCACATGCATATGATGAACAGTACTGGTTTGGTTGGTTAACCGATTGTTTGATGTTTCAAGAACCGACAACCAGCCGTTAACTTTTCGATTCGATCGTCAAGAACCAGTAACCAACCGTTAACTTTCAGGTTTCGGATTTTTCGATACGGTTTCAGATTGGTGGTGGTTGATTTTAACAGTTTCGACTTTTTTTGCCCACCCCTATATACATATATATACTCTCTATAATCTAGTGTATGATATGGAGTGTTTGTATATCAATTGTGTCCGGGCACGAGAAAACGACGTGCTTCCCACCTGCCCAGACGCACGCTACCCAAGACTCAACTCAAGCACACTTGTTGTTATTTAAATCAATATCAAAGTTGGTCTCTATATAGAAACATTGGAGTAGCCAAAACAGACCTTGTTAACGATAAACAAAGTTGAACCTTTCGTTACCTTATTGGCTTGAGTTGTTGTTTTATTTATTTATTATATAGTGTGCTCTCGGTTTTCAATTCAACATTTCAACTATCCTGTCTCTCTCTCTTCTCTCTTTGTTTATTCTCTCTCTCACCTGCTTCATTGTTCCAAAGTTCTTTGTTCTTCTCTCCACCATAGATCATCTCTTTCTTCTCTCTTCAACTATAGCCCTAGAACAGACATGGGTTTTTAAGAAAAACCCTAGATCTTGATTCTTGAATGATTCAAGAACTTGCACGAGATCATCAAGTGATTATTGGGTTGAGATAAGTTTTGAGCAATTGGGTCTTCTTCTTTCCCGTTCCCTCCGATCATGGCTAACCGGTGGTGGGCCGGCCAGGTGGGTCTCCCGGTGATGGACCCGCCTTCTTCCGCTCCGGCCGCCGCGGGAAACAACAACAACAACAACAGCAAGCTTGAGATGTCCATCAACGACAACAGCAGCGGCCGGGAGGATGACGACGCCGGCGACGAGCCCAAGGAGGGGGCGGTGGAGGTGGGGAACCGGAGGCCCCGGGGCCGCCCTCCGGGCTCCAAGAACAAGCCCAAACCCCCCATCTTCGTCACCCGGGACAGCCCCAACGCCCTCCGGAGCCACGTCATGGAGGTCTCCGGCGGCGCCGACATCGCCGAGGCCGTGGCCCAATTCGCCCGCACCCGCCAGCGCGGCGTCTGCGTCCTCAGCGGCAGCGGCACCGTCGCCAACGTCACCCTCCGTCAGCCGGCCGCGCCGGGGGCGGTCGTGGCCCTCCACGGGAGGTTCGAGATCCTTTCCCTAACCGGAGCCTTCCTCCCCGGCCCCTCCCCTCCGGGGTCGACGGGACTCACCGTCTACCTCGCCGGCGGGCAAGGGCAGGTCGTGGGAGGAAGCGTTGTGGGGACGCTGGTGGCTGCCGGTCCGGTCATGGTGATAGCGGCCACTTTTGCTAATGCCACGTACGAGAGACTCCCTCTCGAAGACGAGGAAGAAGGCGGGAGCGGAGGTCAGGGGCAGATGGCAGGCGGCGGGAACGGAGGAAACTCGCCGCCTGCCGTCGGGAGCAGTGCCCAACAACAACAAGGCCTCCCCGATCCCATTTACAACCTGCCCCCGAACCTCCTTCCCAACGGTGGCCAACTCAGTGGCCACGACGCTTTTGCTTGGGCTCATCGTCAGCCTTACTAGTTAAATCGACGATAAGCCCAAACAAGTGAAGTGGTAGGCTCACCGTCAGCGCGAGTCTACCCCTTCGTTTTCTTGTTATTATTGTGAGTTTGCAAATCAATATTTGAGGTTTAGATGAGAGGAGAAGAAATTAAGAGAAGTCATGCTTCTTTTATATATTCTTCTTCATTGTATATTTTTTATTTAGTATTACTCTCTTATTATATACTGTTAATCATGTTCTGTTTGCAATAAAATTTACAA